>CM050512.1:89666391-90266391 GCA_027563665.1 Antrozous pallidus
CAGCAATGGAAGGAAGCCAAGCTTTCTGCCTGCCCTTGCCAGCCTAGCCCTCCACTCAATGCTACAAAGTTTCAATTATAGAAGATGATGATAGCAGCCACATAGCTGGAGAGAGCAGAAGACTTGACTTGCACCAAGAGATGGAGGAAGCCAAGCTTTCCACCTGCCCTGGCTGGCTCATGTCTCCGCTAAAGGTTACAAAGTTTCAAATATAGAAGGTAAATAATTCCAACAGAAATGAGTGCTGCCACCGAGCAAGCAGAAGGCTTGGCTATGCTCTAGGTTACAAAGTTTCAATTGTAGAAGAAAAATAAATCCCAGATACCAGGACCTGGGTCAGTGGGGGGTGTGGCCAGCCTGCAAACCACCACAGACCCCTCACCCAGGCTGCCCTATGCCCCAAGAGAACCCCCACCCTGATCCGGGACACCCTTCAGGGCAAACCAGCTGGTCTCCACCCATGCACCAGGCCTCTATCCTATCTAATAAAAGAGTAATATGCAAACTGACCATCACTCCAATACACAAGATGGCTGTCCCTATGTGACCAAAGATCCTGCCCCCATGTGGACACAAGATGGCCAGCAGGGGAGGGCAGATGGGAGGGACCAGGCCTGCAAGGGAGGGCAGTTGTGGGTGACCAGGCCAGCAGAGGAGGGAAGCTGGGGGTTACTGGGCCTGCAGGGAAGGGCAGTTAGGGGCAAACAGGCTGGCAGGGGAGTGGTTAGGGGGTGATCAGGCTGGTAATCAGAAGCCATCAGAAAGGCAGGCAGGTGAGCAGTTGGGAGCCAGGAGTCCAGGATCGGGCCTAAACGGGCAGTCAGACATCTCTCAAGGGGTCCCAGATTGGAGAGGGTGCAGGCTAGGCTCAGGGACACTCCCCCCACTCCAGTGCACGAATTTTATGCATGGGGCCTCTAGTATATAAATAAGATACAATTCTGTGCTAATTACCAGAACTCACTTCAAATTCAATTATATAGATAAGTTTAAAGTAAACAAATGGAAAAAATAACAAGAAATCATTAATCAATGTTGTTATATTTGTATCAGCTAAAGTAGACTTCCTAGCAAAGGAAATTACTACAAAGAGGGATTGCATCTAGTAATTCAATTGTTAGAAGGGGAGTGTTGAAGTCTTGAACTATACTAGTAATTGTGGATTTTGTCTACTTCTCCTTTCAGCTCTATCAGTTCTAGTTTCATGTATTTTGAGGCTCTACTGTTTGGTCTTTATATACCTGGAATCATATGTCACAGAAGATCTATAATCAATCAACAGGTACTAAAAGTCATATATAGAACAATGTAAGAAGCAGCAGAGAACATACTTAATTTTCTGAAGTACCAATGGAATAGCCACTAAGATAAACTATGTTCTGGGCCGTGAAGCAGACCTCAACAAATTTAAAATAGTTAAAATCATATAACGTGTGTTCTCTGATTATGTATTCAAACTATCTAAAATAATAAAAGTGTAATATGCAAATTGACCAAATGGCCTTCTGGACATCCTTTCAGTCAACCTTCTGAACAAAGCCAGGGCTGCAGCCGCTCGGGAGGGATCGAGGCAGCCGCATGGCTGTGAAGGCCTACTCTTGCAAGAATTTTGTTCATTGAGCCGCTAGTAAATCAATAAAAGAAAGACAGGAAGAGCTCTGAGCAATGAAAATTAAGCAACACGCTCTTAAGTAAGCCATGGCTTAAATAGGAAGTCTTAAAGGAATAAAAATTTATACTAGTAGATAAAAGATAAAATAAAAATATCAAAATATGTGGAATGCAGCTAAAGGAAAGCTGACAGGGAAATTTACAACATTAAATGCTTACATTACAACAGAGGAAAAATCTCAATGAATAATATAAATTCTTACCTCATAAAGCTAGAAAATGAAGATGGGAAAATAAACCCAAAACAAACATAAGAAAGGAAATTATAAATATAAGAGGAGATATCAATTAAATTAAGAAGAACTGAAAAACAGGGAAAATCAATGACAAGAAACTGGTTCTTCAAAATAATAAATTGGATAAATCTCAAGGAAGCCAGCAAAAATAAGAGGACAGGAGACACAAATCACCAATATCAAGATTGTAATATATTACATTCTTATAATATTATATACATGGAATATTCTGGTATATCACTGCAGATTCTGTAACCATTAAAAAGTTATAAGTGAATATTAAAAGTGACTTTTATACATATAAATTCAATAGCTTAAAAGAAATAGACAAATTTCTCAAAAATTACTGTTAAAATCCAACCAAGATGAGTACATAAATCTCAATTGTCATATGACCATTAAATAAATGAATTTGTAATTTATAAAACTCCCCCAAAGTGAACCACAAGAGACACCATGACAGAACTATCAGAATGACCAAAAAGAAAAAAATAGTGACAATGTTAAAATGCGGGTGAGAATGTAGAGAAACTGGATCACTCAGTATTGGTGGGAATGTAAAATAGAACAACCATGCTGAAAAACAAATTGATAGCTTTTTATAAAGGTAAATACACAAGTACTACATGATCCAGCAACTGGGCATTTATCTCAGAGAAATGAAACGTATCTCCATAAAATATCCTGCACATAGCAGCACTATTAATAATAGCCCAAGACTGTGGTATATACTTGCCATGGAATACTATTATTACCTCAATATAACAAATTGCTGTTATTCATCTTATAGCTGAAAATTTGTACCCTTTACCAACATTTTCTATTTTTCCTCCCTTACCAACAGTTCTGGGCAACCACATCACTATCCTCTGTTTCTATGAGTCTGACTTCTTTTCTTTGTCTGGCTTATTTCACTTAGCATAATGCTTTCAAGGTCCACCCATGTTATTGCCAATGGCAGGATTTCCTTCTGACTTATAGCTGAATAACATTGCATTGTACATACATACCACACTTTCTTTATCCTTTTATCTGTTGGTATTTACATATCTTGTTTGTGAGTAATGCTGCAATGAACATTGAGGTGTGGATAGCTCTTCAAGACACTGACTTCATTTCCTTCAGATATATACCTACCAGTAGAATTCCTCAGTTATCTGGTAGTTCTGTTTTTCATTGAGGAACCTCCATAATGTCTCCACAGGAACAAATTATTGATACACAGAAAAAGTTAGATGTTAAGTAAAAAAGTCAACTTTAAAATGTTTCATACTGCATGATTCTATTTATATAATATTTTTAAAATGACAAAATTTTAGAAATGAAGAACAGATTAATGAATGCCAATAGTTAGAGACTGGGGTGAGAGAGATGAGGGGGGTTGTTGTGATTATCAAAGAAAGTAAGGGATTTCTTGTGGTGGAATTATTCATTAGCTTGATGGTGATCTATACAGGAGTCTATACATCTGATAAAAATTTGTAAAACTAAAGGCACATATACACACGAGTTGTAAGTAGAACTTGCAAAATCTGAGTAAGATCAGTGGATTATGTCAATGTCAATATCCTGGCTGTAATATAGTACTATAGTTTTGCAAGATATCACCATTGGGGAACTGGTAAAGAGTACTCTGTTTTCTTACAACTGTATGTGTAGCTATCAGTACCTCAGTAAAATTTTTAATTAAAAATTGTGTTTACAATGAGAGTGTGATAATATGAGCTAAATTGCTTATAACATAATCACATGCTATAAAAAGTAAAAACATCATAAAATTTATATGTAACATGATCTTATCAAATAGATTAAAAGAAAGTCAAAGCAAAAAGTATATAAAATTTAAAATTAAAGAAGAAATGAGAAATCCTAAGGAAAACAAAAGACACTATGCTAAAATTTTATTTTCTCAATTTTCTATAATGAGCACATTAAACTTATATAATAGGACAAATTAACTTTATTAAAATAGATGTTTTTGCCCACTCAGATTTTTAGAATTCATTAATGTAATCAGATATACATAGAGCTCAATAGATTCTCAATAAACAGTGGTGGAAACACAATCTGCATGACAGAAGAAACAGAAGTCTTCAAATGCTGAGCTTTAATTAAAAATTTTAAAAAAGGGACACCAACATCAATTCAGGCATCAGTAAGTGAGTTCCAGGAAGATGAGAATGGGGATGGTGGTACATATGACTATACCTTTCTGGGTTCTTGGAACTTGTGACACAACAGGACCACCTACTTTGCTATGCTTCAGGCTGCCTCCATGTCTCCATGGTGGATTCTCCTGCTCCTCTGCTAGTGTACTTTGGGCTTGGCTTGAAATTACTCAACTGTGAAAACACAGAACTTCCAATTGGTTTTCCGGTTTCAGTAGGCACAGATTCCTGCACAGCAGGGAGAATTCTCTGGGGGAATTTTGAAAGCAAGTAGAGATGCTGAAGGAGTTTGGAGAAGATTGTTTTCTACATGGACAGTTCTGAGTGCACTTAAGTTTTATCCAAAATTGGGTAGGCTAGAAGCTGTTTGGGGAGAAAAATACCACCTGCCCCACCATGCAAAGAATTATGTTTCATCTGAATGGGGAAAAGCCATTACTGAGTTACAAAATCATTAGAAGCAAAAGGCACCTGGGAGACGGGTCATGTGTTGAAGAGAATCAGGTGGCCCCATTCATATTTGGCCTCTGTACGTGGTGGCCTCAGGGGCAGTGCAGTATACAGCTTGCATGATTGTATTCATTGATCCTGCTAAATCCAGTCAACCACTACCACCACAGATATATAATACTTTAAAGAGGAGAAGAGTGAGGCCCAGAGAAGGGAAGGTAGCTGTCCAAAAATCACACAGCTAACCACAGAACCCAGGATTGAATTTTAAACCAATGTTATTCCCTTTCTATCTTGCTGCCTGAAAGAAATATTTTTATTCAAAAAACGTTTATTTTTAGGAATATTTGTTTGAAATCTATGTGGCTATAACCAAAACCAGGGTTTTCTTCATAATGGTAAAACAAAAAGTAAACTAAATGGAGGCTGTAAGTATAGTTTTCTCACATATGAAACAGGTATTATAAAGTATCTACCTTCTAGGGTTGTTGTGAGGACAAAGAATATTTGTAGAACATTTAGAGTGTGTGCACATAGAAAATGCTTTATGAATATCATATATTAATTATATTATGTATGTGTTTCTATATCCTAATAATAAGAATAAATAAAATGTGAACCCTTCAGAGAAATACACACACACACACACACACACACACACACACACACACACACACACACTAGAGGCCTGATGCATGAAGATTCATGCAAGAACTGGCCTTCCTTCCCCTGCCAGAACCATCTTTGCTCCAGCCTGAGGTGCCTTTCCACCTTCCCACTCTGCCCAGAGGCCTGGAGCAACTGGGGCCATGTGGAATGCTTGAGTTGTCACCATGGTGACAACGCAAGCATCCTGCCTCACCCCTGGCTGCTTGGTGCCTGTATATGCAAATTAACCCACCGTCTTTGTTGAGTTAATTTGCATACGCACTACTGATTGCCTGGTGGGTGTCATGAAGTTATGGTCAATTTGCATCTTACTCTTTTATTAGTGTAGATACGAGAGGCCCAGTGCATGAAATTTGTGCACGGGGGGGGGGGGTGGTCCCTCAGCACAGCCTGCCTCCTCTTAGAGTTCAGGATCCCTTAAGGGATGTCCTATTGACAACTTAGGCCTGCTCCCTGTGGGGAGTGAACCTAAGCCACAGTCTGGCCTCCCTCTGTGGGAGGCAACTGGGCTGATCAAGGGAAGGTATCATCCCCATCACCCTACTGCTGCTGCCACTGCTGGCCACCACTGCCACCAAAGGTATTTTCATTAACATGGACTCCAGTCCCTTTACCACGAAAAAATGACAACTTTCTTTAGGCATTTTCAAGATGTCTCTTTCATAGGATATGACATTTCTTTCTTTCTTTTTTTTTTTTGTCCTTACCTGAGGATATTTTTCCATTGATTTTTAGAGTGTGGAAGAGAGAGGAAGGACAGAGAGAAACATCAATGTGAGAGGGGCACTAAGATTGGTTGCCTCCTGCATGAGCCATGACCTGGATCCAGGCAAAGTTGGAGCCTGCAACCTAGGTACATGCCCTAGATCAGAATCGAACCTGGACCCTGCAGTCCTCAGGCTGAGGTTCTATCCACTAAGCCAAACTGGCTAGGACAAGATATGACATTTCTTAGCCCCTATAGCAGCATACCTTTGTTTTTTCCTCCAGGAGTATAGTGGAAAAACCCTAGATCACCTTCTTGGATTTTTATTACCCAAGTCACCAAGAACACTGTGAGTGACGTACAAGAGCTTAGCCAATAAAGAGTCAAAAAAGGTGATTCCTCTGTAACTCATGTGCAGAGGTGGGACTGTTGGCATGCCGTGGCTGGCAGGCCCCCCTGTCTCTGCTCTGGGCCTGCTCAAGCCATTACAGCATCTGTGGCTTGCCTCACCTCTCATGCAGTCCCCTCCCACCCACCTGAGTGGTCATAACACTATGACAGAAATAGATATATATATTTCCACAGGTTCTGGAATGACTTTGCCTACTTGTTTGATGATGGCTGGCTGGCTGGTTAGATGGATGGTTGGATGATGGCTGGCTGGTTGGATGGGTGGTTGAATAGATGAATGAATAATGGATGGATAAATTCATATGATTAAACAACCTATTAACCCCAGAGCATGAGTATTTCTCACTAGGTACTTTTTTCATAGAGAATGAAGATCTGAGGCTAGTGACAGGTGATATGTTAGGGCTTTGGTATTATTGAATTATAGAACTGTTAGGGTTATTAATAATTGTTAGGGTTATTACCCAACTTTTGACCCAGTGCAGAAAATCACATGATCAGTGGCCTGAACATGTAGCTGTAGTTTGAGAAATGGACAAGAGTTCATTCTCTGGGGGACAGACAGTTCTCTTATTGTACCACTGTAATTATTAATAAATTCTTCTTCGGTCCATCTTATTCCTTATTTTCACCTGAATCTTTCGGTGACACGAAGAATGATTCTAATTTCCCTCCCATACACTTTTTTTGTTGTACATTTATTGGACAAGTAGTTAGTGACCATACAATGATTAAAAAATGTATATGGTTCCTGCTTTTCTGGAGATGATTTTCTCCTAGAAAATACAGAAGAGGAAATAATTAGCTAAAGGTAAGGGTGCTGTGGAGAAAAGGCACAGGGGAAGCTGTAGCATCCCTGAGTCTGCCCTGAGATGCAGGAGAGGGGAGCCCGTGAAAGGGGCTGCTTCTCTTCAGTGCTGCACAGTCTGATAATGTAGATAGAGAAGTATCAGGGCTACACATTAATTCAATGATAGTTTAATGTTCAAGTTGGTGAAATGAGAGACAGTGTTAATCAGGCTTCTGCTCCCAGATGCTTAAACATTCTGTAAAAAAACACATTAAAGTTAAATAGACAGGTGGATCATATCACAGATCATCCAACTTAGAACAGACTTTAGAGATTATCTGATCCACACTCCTTCTCCCCCTCCAGCACACCCACACACCCAAATACCCACACACCCATATACCCACACATCCATACACCCATTCACCCACACCCAAACTCTGACACACCCATACAACCAAATTCCCATACAACCACACACCCACACTCCCACACAACCATACAACCAAACGCCCAAACTGAGTCTCAACAAGAGAAAGGGAATAAATCTCAGGTGTCCTGATTTTAAGCTCTCTATTCTGGCCATGGCTTGTGCCCCTAAACTTTACCCACTATGACTCTTAGGATTAAAACTTCCCACTGTCTGACGATAATATCCTTAACGAGTTTGGTACTGTCCCCTGTGCCATCATCATATCTATCTATCTATCTATCTATCTATCTATCTATCTATCTATCATCTTTCTATCTATCATTCATTCTATCATTCATTCTATCATTCATTCTATCTATCTATCTATCATGCATTCTATCATCTATCTATCTATCTATCTATCTATCTATCTATCATTACCTATCTATCCATAAGAGACAACCAGGACCAACATCATCATATCATCTGTTTACTTCTTCTCTGTTTACTTTGGTCACTAGAAGAAGCTAAGATATCCATATCAACATGAACAATTCTTATGTGATGAAAACCCCTAAAATCCCACCAACCTCCTAAATCTTTCTAAAGTTTTCTTTGAAATTTATGGTATGTCACCAGGCTAAAGCCCTTTATGTTAAACTAGAGGCCCACTGCATGGAATTTTCTGCACATTAAAAGGAAATTAGAGGAAATAATTTAATATTGCTATTTGCCCTTTCTCTATAATAGAAGTGTCAGAGATGAAAGAAAATTAGTAAAATGTATATGCAAACCTTCCTTCTGCCAGAGTCTGGGGCACACTGCACGTCTCAGAGTCAAGTCCCTGCCCACCCACATGCACCTCAAAATCGAGTGAGACCTAGACCCAGCCAACATCCCATCATTGGACTAGATCCAGACCCGGCCAGTCCCACCCTTGTCAAGCCCCGCTGGGCAGGGGGCATAGCCTCAGGTCCCCTGGCTCAGCACCAGGACAGGGGGGCATGGCCTGAGGTCCCCCAGCCCAGACCAGGATGGGGGGCATGCCTTGAGGTCCCCTATCAAGCCCTTTTGGGTGGGGGGCATGGCCTGAGGTCTCCCATCAAGCTCTGCCAGGCTGGGGTAGGGGGAGTGCAGCTTCAGGTCCCCCAGCCCAGCATTGAGAGAGGGGGCACAGCCTCAGGTCCTCCATCTAGCCCCCCTGGGAGGGGGGCTACGGCCTGAGGTCTCCTGTCAAGCCCAGCTAGGCAGGGTTCACAGCCTCAGGTCCCCTGGCCCGGTGCTGGGGTGGGGGCTAGGGGGGTGTGCAGCCTGAGTTCCCACAGCCTGGTGCCAGGGTAGGGGGCATGGCCTGAAGTCTTCTGTCAAGCTCCACCTGGTGGGGGTCGTGGCCTGAGGTCCCCCAGCCTGGCCCTGGGGAGGGGGGAGCAGCCTAAGATCCCCTAGCCCAGCACCAGAACAGGAAGCACACTTTGAGGTCCCCTGTCAAGCCCAGCCAGCCAAGGGTGCATAGCCTCAGGACCCCTGGTCCAGTGCTGGGGCACAGGGTATGGCTTGAAGTCCCCCGGCCTGGTGCCAGGGCAGAAGGCAAGGCCTGAGTTCCCATCAAGCCCTTCCAGGTGGGGGACACAGCCCTAGATCTTCTGACAAGTGCCATGGGGGTAGGGGAGAGCTGAGCCTCAGGTCCCTGCTGATTGCTCCTTAAGGCTCCTTATGGGAACTTGGCCTCATCTGTGGATGCAGCCATCTTTGTGAAGGAGTGATGGTCAATGTGCATATTTCCTCTTTACTAGATAGGATACTTTCTCCAGTATTATCTTATTGCTCTTACAGAATTTAAGCTGGCCCTTGAGAGAAGCCTGTGCAACCTTATCAAATAACAGCACCTACTCCCCATCCAGTATCCTACCTATACTTCATTGTTGCTTCCAGGCTACTCTTGCTGTCCTCTCCCTGAAGACCCAGCTTCTCAGAAGCTCATTCTGTAAGACCATACTATATTGCCCACTACTTCTCCTTATTGCAACTATCTATAGCTTTGTGGGCTTCTCTTTCACATTTATGGAAGATTTAACACCATCTTCTCCACCAATATTCCCAATATATTGTTTGGTATTTTATGCAAATATGCAAATGATCCATATAATAATTTAACTTCACAGTTTCTTG
Source organism: Antrozous pallidus (assembly GCA_027563665.1). Classification (NCBI taxonomy): domain Eukaryota; kingdom Metazoa; phylum Chordata; class Mammalia; order Chiroptera; family Vespertilionidae; genus Antrozous; species Antrozous pallidus. The sequence goes on from CM050512.1 coordinate 89,676,074, forward strand.
ACCTTCTCCTCTCCAAAGATTGTCCTTGAGCCACCTCAGCCATGGTCAAATTCAAGATGTCCGACATCTGGGTTTCAAACTTCTCACTCTCTTACCATAATATCTCACCTTTCTGTCCCATTCCATCTAATACCAGCCCTCTAGGAGTCCTTTTATTCTACTTGGACTTCCAATCCATCAAGCCTCAGTCCACAGAATCCTCCTTGCATCATTATACTCACTGAATCATTACACTTATTTGCATCATTACACTCTGGCCCATCGTTACTCTCACTCTCTTTCATGTATCCTCAACTCTCAAGTACACATTCTCCATGTTCTTGCTTCCCTTTCTTTTTCTCACTTGAATTGCAAAGCACCAAACCTAGTTAAAATTCCATCCTGCACACTCCACTCTTTCCTCTAAGTAGCTCAATGTGGAAGGATAGAAACACCCAATCTTATTAGTTGGTCTCACTTTAAATTAATGACCACATAAGTGAGGCCTCAGCACTGCTTAGCAATTCCACAATTCTCGAATCAATTTAATTCTCCATTCTCTGGAGAGACAATTTTACACTTTATTTTCTCTAACCTCTGATACCTTCTCTCTTCCTCTTCCAGTGCATTACCTGCAAGAATTCCTCCTACTACCAAGCCTATATTATCTTCATGTGTACCTACCGTCCCTCTTACAATAGTGGATGGCCTGTCCCTGCCCCTACCCAAGGCCAACCTTCAAGGTACTAGTCTTATCCACTCTTGTCAACAAGATGAGAACTTTGTCTTGCAATTACCCTTTTGTTTTCTCCCAAACATGTAAACATGCTGAGATATATTCTATTTAGGAAAACCCCTCATTTGAAGTCACACATTCTTTTAACTGCTAGCCCATTTCTCTGCTCTCCTTTAAAGAAAAATCCTTACTATTTAAAATTCCAATTCCTCTCCTACTATTCTCTATTGGACACATTATTTTTAGTTTTTCTTCCCCACAGTGGCACCAAAAATACCTTTGCCAGTTACCAATGTTTTCCATATGTACTGGTAGTCTTAATTATTGTAACCTATTAGCAATGTTCCATAAATTGAACAGACTATTCTTCTATTCTTGGATTTCAGGGAAACACTCTCTCTTGGTTCTCCTACCTATCTCAAGGCTGTTTCTTTTAGCCTCTAGAACCCTCTTGTCTTCCTAACTTCAGAACACTGCAGTGCACAGGGCTCAGACCTCACCTCCCTCCTTTCCTCCATCCTCACTCCTTTTCCAGGAGATCTCATATATTCCGAGCCTTTAAATGCCATATATGCATTGATGGATTTTAAGTTCATGACTTCAAATGAACCCCTCCTACACTCCAAGTGCTTATTCAACATCACCATTTACATAGTAGTTCTCTTATGCCAAAAATAAGTATTGAGATTTTCTTGTCCAACTTAACTCCTGTTCTAGTCTACTCCATCTCAGACAAGGACACCTCTGACTTTATAGATGTTCAAGTCAACAAAGTTAGGATAGTTCTTGATTCTTTTCTATCACTTTGTTCAACCAACATATTAATAAATCCTGTATATTTCACATGCAAAATATATGTACAATCCGACAACTCATCCCAACCTCAACCATCCTAGACCAAGCCATTAGCACTTCTCTTAATTGGTCTTCCTGCTTTCACTCTTGTCCTTTATAGTCTATCCCCTTATAGCATAATCTGCTTCAGCTAGTGGTATCCTCTAGCTCCATTATCACCACTGTCCTACTTTCTAAAGCTGATCCAGCTATACCAGTCTCTTAACTGTTCCTTAGACACACCAGGCATGCTCCCATATCAGGGTTTTGCACTTAATGACCTCTTTATCTGCAATGCTGTCCCTGGTTTTATTTTATCTCTCCCACCTATAGGGCTAACATCTAATAACTTCCTATATGTTTCTTCTGTTAGTATAATTGAAATAAGGAAACCAATGGGTTAGATAATGCTGGGGCTCTCTCACTTCCAGAGATTAGAAGGGTGACTGTGAAAGGCAATCATGAGCCTGAGGGCTATATCACTATCAACTCAGATGTCTGGTCCTAGAACCTATAATAATTTATAATAATAAAAGTGTAATATGCTAGTTAGACCAGACAGCCAAATGACCTTCCGGATGTCCTTCTGGATGACATTCCGGATGAAACTGTGGAGGTGGAGGCCGAGGTAGAGGTGGCCACTGTGGCAGGTGGGGGCTAAGGCAGGGGGTGATCAGGCAGGCAGGCGAGCAGTTAGGGGCAATCAGGCAGGAAGACAGAGTGGTTAGGGATGATCAGGCAGGCAGGTGAGTGGTTAGGGGTGATCAGGCAGGCAGGAAGGTAGGCAAGCAGTTAGGTGCTATCAGGCAGGCAGATGAGTGGTTAGGGACAATCAGGGAGGCAGGCAGAGAGGTTAGGGGTCATCAGGCAGGCAGCAGAGTGGTTATGGGCAATCAGGCAGGAAAGCATGCAAGTTGTTAGGAGCCAGCAGTCCTGGATTGCAAGAGAGATATCCGACTGCCACTTTAGGTCTGATCCCGATCCCTGCAGGATCAGGCTTAAACCAGCAATGGGGCATCCCCTGAGAAGTCCCAGATTGTGAGAGGGTACAGGCTGGGCTCAGGGGACCCCCCGCTATGCATGAATTTCATGCACTGGGCCTCCAGTATTATATAAGACTGTTTTGTCATAAAGAACTCTGAGATACAGTTCTTAAATGGTACATAAACTTCCCAGAACTTTTAGCTGCTGTTAGATGCTTTTATCTCCTGAGTTTTAAAACCCAAGCTGGAGAACCACTTCTTATTTTTATTCTTTGGTGTAGCTATTTGTGAACAAATATTATTTCACATTTTAGGCTGAGCATCTCAAAGCTAGGACCTCACCTCTTTATAATCTCTTCTATTTCTACCACAGAAGAACTATTAGCTAACAATTATCATGTATGGAGTATTTATGGGCCAATGAGTTGATTGTTTGCAAAAAAAATGCCTGTAATAAACTCCCTCCTGTGTAAGCATTCTCCTTTACAGTATAACTTGTGGCTCTTATATCCAATGATAGAGTTAGTTTCCCTGACCATTGACTCTGGGTGGGCCTTGTGGCTTACTTTGACCAACAGAATGTGACTAAAGTCACAGACATTGTGTTTATGGCACACCTAGGTCTCAATAGACCTTGCATATTTCTGCTGGGTCTCTTGGAGCCCTGGCCAGCCTCCATTTGAACAATCCTAGGCTAGCCTGCTCAAGAATGAGAGACCACATGGAGCAGCTGAGGCCATCCTAGATGAGCCAGCCCCAGCTGGCCTGGCAGCTGACTGCAGACACATGCATAAGCCTAGCCAAGGCCAGGAAAAATACACAGTGGATCCTCATCAAAATTGTCAACCATAGAACTGTGAGGCAAATAAATGGTTGTGGTTTTAAGTCAAAGCTTGGCAAACTATGTCCTGTTGGCCAAATCTGGCCTCCATCCTGTTTTTGTAAATATAGTTCTTGGAAAACAGCCTCACTCGTTTGTTTATGTATTGTCTATAGCTGCTCTAAAGGAAAAACTCACTTCCATGTGTTCCCTTTACTTTTACATGATTGCCACACTCACAACACTTTTGACATCAGATGTGTGGTTTGTTTGTTTTTAAATAGCAATTTAAATAAGAATTCTGTGACACCAGCTGGATGTCCTAAAAATCTAATTCAATCTTGACACTATCTACATGGCATTAGTGTTGGAACCCATAGGTAAGAGCTCAGCCCCACAAGACCTCCTCCACTTCAGATGCCAATTTCAAGTCCAGATTGTCACCTGTGCTTTTGACCAACCAACTGTGAATTGGAGGTTCTCATAACCACCCCTTAGGTTCAATTAATTTGCTGGAACAGCTCATAGAACTCAGGAAACTAGTTTAGTTACTAGCTCACCAGGTATGGTTGAAAATGGATTGTTATGAATATAAGACATCCATTTCAATTTTGTGGCTCAGAAGAAATTCCAGGAACTGAGGACAAAATATCAAATATTATAACAAAAGTTTCTTCCATTGTTTTTTCCAGTTAGCTTAGGAAATCACAAGGTTTGGGAAGCTCAGAGTCAATGTGGAGGAAAGTCAAAACATATATTTATTCTAAATCACACTAGCTCAGCAAAGTTGGTGGCTGCAACAGACTGGGTAGCCTGCAAAGCTTAAAATATTCACTTTGTGTCCCTTTACAGAAAAATATTTGTAACTGTTCTAGTCTCTAAGTTTGGGAGTGGTTTGTCTCTAAGTTTGGGAGAGCCACTAATTTTCACTTTAACCCAGTGAGAACTTATCATGCCCATTTTAAAGATGAGAAAACTGAGTCATAGTGAGGAAGAGTAATCTGTACATGCTGCAGACAGGAGGGAACCCTGGCTTGCCTCACAGCCTTATGACATTAGCATATTGCCTCGATGAATAACCTTTAAATAGATGGATGCCTGTCTGAGTGAATATAGAGCCGAAGAAACAGTTCAGTTCAGTTCCTTCAATGTGTGTTCCTAATGTCTGACTCAGAAGAATCATTTAAATATATGATGTGTAGGAGGGAAGGTGGAGGGAATAAGTAAGGAGAGGTGGAGAAGGAAAGATTAGAGATGAAGGAAGAGAGGAAAAAAGATGTCTAGAAAAAGAAGAAAAAACAATTTAAATTCTTTTGAGGATGGTCTTCTGTTTGTCTCTGATATGTCCATCTGATATCTGATATCCATTAAGCAACCCACTGGCATTTATTCTGAAGGTGGAATAAATCTAAAATCAATCTGCCTTTGGGTAGATTTAGAGGCTCATCAGGGGTCACTTTTGTACATGGGAAGAGACCCTATCCTATCTTAGTTCTCAGCTCTGGTCTCTGCTGGCCTAGCATTCTCTGAACTGGGTGAGGGGCATTATTGTTAGAGATGCTGACAGTACAGTGGAGCAGTCCCAGCAGCTCACTCATATCTCAAGAACAGGAGCTTGCAGTTAGCACTTCACTACATTTCAGGCCAACAGAAATCTCTATGGCTTTCTCAACATCCTCCCTGCCACAAATGTGCCAATATTATTCAATAAACCGTTCAGACCTTGGGAGGAGAAAAAATATATATAATTGTAAAAGCATAAGTCTTTTTAAATGCTAAGATCAAAAGGAAGGTTTCCGTCCAATGGCATATAATTAAACATTCAGACAAGCCCGACTTTGATTCATAAATGCTTATGCACTTCTAAATTGTTGCCAGGGAGATCAGGGCCTGAGAAAATTAAAACCATTACGAATCAAAAGGATACATGATTTTCACAGCTTTCTAACGTGGTTTCCTGTTGTGCAGAACTTTCTGTTTTCTCATTTTCTCCTCCCTGCCTCTATAGCAAGGTTCAGGGCGGAAAAGTAGCAGCTTTGCAAACATCCTTAGGTTGAGAATTCCCACAGGCTCAGTGGGGTGTGAGTACAGAGCCAGACCACAAAGCCCACAATTTTCCAATTGCTTTATGAGGACAAATTCCTCCTCAGAGAAAGTCCCCTGAGGTTGGTCTCAGATGCTTGGGTAATGGGATAGCAGCCACGGTAAATAAAGCCCTAAAACATATGGGGTATATTATCTAGAGAAACAAAACCAAAAGGGGGAGAGAGAGAGAGGGAGAGAGGGAGAGAGGGAGAGAGGGAGAGAGGAAGAGAGGGAGAGGGAGAGAGGGAGAGAGGGAGAGGGAGAGGGAGAGAGAGAGAGAGAGAACAAGAATTGGCTCATGCAATGATGGAGGCAGAGAAATCGCATGATCTGCAAGCCAGAGTTTCAGGAAAGCCAGACTGAGCACCTTAAGGAAGTTTAAGAGCTTTCATGAGGAAGAAGAAGTAGACTTATTCCATATGGTGCAGAATAGGAGCAGCAGGGCAAAGCTCCAGGAGGCATCTTTCAGCTCATTTTGAGGAAAAATTTTCTGGCACTTGGAATAACTTCACAGTGGAAGGAGATGACCTATTCTGGAGTGAGCTTCCTGTTATAGGAGGTGTGCAAACAAATTAGAAGATCATTCTGAGTGGGAATATTGCCAAATGGGAACTGGGATTAGACCACTTAAAGGATACACTAACACTATCATTCTCAGAAGACACTAATCCTGTAGTTTGGATCATTGTCTTTTTGATCATAGTAAGATTTTGATTAAACCACATAAAAGAAGGAAAACTGAGTTTCCATGTGTCTGTCATTGAGCAAGAGACCAATATATTCAGTTTCCACAATGACACTCTCCAGCCCAAATTCCATGTGTCTACATCTCTTTAAAATAACTGGTTATTGGATTAGTTGTTGACACTATGCAGACAAGGTGACCACTGTGCTTGGACAATGTTTGTCTTGATAGAAATAGTGTAGATCTATTTCTAAACAGAAAGTTCTGCACAGTCGTCCACTCTGAAAAAAATGATCTGATAGAATTTGTAAATCTTCCAAATGTCTCACTGGCTCACTGGATCCTCTGTGGAATTATTCTTCTGCTTTGACACACATTCATCTGGAATTTAGAGATTTCCGGCTTCACCAGTATTGGCCAAAATGAAGGAAAATAAATAGAATTGATGACCAGCTGTTGAAGTCAAGAAAGAAGGATGGAGTGCCCTGGTTACACTCAGCATTGCCCACCCAAACACTACTATTTCATGGATGCTGAGCTGGGGAATCTGTGAGTTCAGGGACCATGTCAACCTCATAACTACATCTATCACAGGTAACCTGGTATAGCTTAAGTGTGATTGATGCTTCTATTTGGACAAGTGAGGGAATGAAGGCTGAGTAATGTGTCCTCGTCAGGGTTTGACAAGAGGATCTCCTGACCCATCATGCCTTGCAGTTAATTAGGTGGAACCCAAAATGGAAAACTCCCTGCTAATGGCAAACGACATTCAGGCTCTTTCCCTGCCCAGAGTAAATTGGGAAAATCCCCATATTTAAGGCTAGTAAGAACCAATTCCTCTTGCCCTTCAGGGAAAGTCCCAAAATTATGGCTAGCTGTTTCATACAATACCAAGGACTCTATCATCATGTCGGCTCACTCTGAAATTATATTCTGTTTCCAGGATCAAGCAAAAAGTTAGGACATTTCCAAGACCTAGAGAACCCCAGGGGAGAAAGAACCAGGGAATATCAAATGGTTCTTTACTCACTCAGTGCTTTCAAATGTCCTTCAAACAGGCAGTCACATTATTCCAGCAAAACAGAATGAAGAGGCCTGGAAGGGCTGCTAGGTCTTGCAGGAAGCAAGCTGGTGCAAGCTGGCATAGCGGGAGGAAGGCAGGACTAAGTGACACCTTTGTGCATAGCAAGCAGCTGCTTCATAGAGATCAATGGGGCCAAGAAGCTCAAGTGCAGTTCGGGCAGGTGTCCATGACCAGGAAACAAATCATACTCAGAATCAGAAGGCAGCAGGATAATGATTGTCACAGGTGGGCTGGGAACAGATTTCAGTCCCCTGGGGAAGAGGTTAAGCAGACTGAGCATATACAGTACTCCTAGCAGGTGCCTGGAGGGCTGGGCAGGAAAGCTGAGCTAGAAGCCCAGGTGCATGTCTGTTCTGGTGAGATCCTGTGAGCACAGGATGCCAAGGGCTCACTCTAGTGCATCTGACACCTGGCGACAGCAGCTCAGTTAATCTGTCTTGCCTCCAGCAGCAGGGCTCATGCAGTTGACATTCTGCATGCCTCAGTCAAGATCATCTCAGGGGCCATTCAAGGCTGAGACTCTAGGGGTGAGACCAAGGGCTCCAGGTGGGAAAGCTGAAGTGTATGAGACTATACAATGTTCTCTATGAAGTCTGGCAAAATTGGGTCATCTGATAGCAGGGCATATCTCTGCCAAACATGGGCAGAGAAGCCAAGGGCACCAACAAAAAAATGTTATTATAGGAGGGTAACTGTGGCTACTTTCCATCCTGGGGCCATGGGATGAAATATTAAATAAACACATTGCCAAATAATGATTTTGTTGTAGCCTTTTATTGATAACTAGAAAAGATTAGCTCTAGACTTTCTGTTCGATCCAGCAGACTGCCCTACTCCCCACTTCCCATAGGTAATTACCTGCTCCTAATTGGGTCTGAAAGCAGAGGGTTTGTATTTAAAGGTAGGAGTATAGCACATTTTGCATTTTTCAAGAAACCACATAGATACAAGTTTAGTGTTCTGTGGAAGTGTGGATTAAAGAACCAGATGACTTCTTTGGGAAATCCAGGTGCTTAAGGATCTGAGTCCTTGGGGAAAACATACTTCTCAGGACCTTAGCCTCTCAATTTGTAAATGGAAAGGAATGATGTGGTGTTTAAAAGAGGTTCAGAACACAAAAGCAACTGTCCCAGGGCCTGGCACACATGAAGTGTTTAGGAATGGCAAATGGAATATGAATCTTTCAATGGGGAAAAAAATGGTTCCACATCTCTACCTCCTGTCACTCTGGTGTGTGTCATAAATATCCTCATCGTCATTGCTACCTCTATACATAACACTTAACCGTTTATTATTTTCTGTTTATCTCATGTAATTTTCAACACAGCTCTGTCAAATCATCAAGATAGGTGACATTTTTCTCCACTCATAGATGGGGAAATGGGATTTGGAGGAGGGAAGTGACTGGTCAAAGGTTGTGATCTTTAATGAAATGATAGTATCAGAGTTTGTGGCAGTCAAGATCCAAAGGAATATTGAACCTCATGGAAGGGGGAGTTGGAGGAAAGCTGGCATGGGTGCTGAGAAAGTGGAATGGTAGGTATAGTTCGCAGCCATTCCTTGATGAATTATGGGGGCACATGAACAAAGTTTGACTCCCAGGAAGTGAGGCGCCATGGGCAAAGGTACCTACACTGTCTGGGCTCCTCTTCCTAAGATACTGATGCTCTGGGAAGAGCCAGCAGACTCAGAGGTCTTACCAGAAGCGGGGGCAGGTGCAGAGATGAGACATCACCTAACTTTACCCTGAGCATTCTGGATTTCCTGATGGGCTCCCAGAAGGGGCAGAGTGCACCTACACAAGGCTGCATGCCCTGGAGACAGCAGTGTAGAGACTAGTAGGCAGCAGAGCTCTCACTGAGGTCTGCCCTTCCTGGCCCTCCTCATCCACCTGACATGTCCATGAGAGTTTGCTCAAGGATGGCTCCTGTGGGTGCCTGCCCTGGCCCAAAGCACTCTGGCAAGCTGCCTCCTGTCTTCTTCTCCCGCTTCCCTGCTCTCCTGCCCCACTTTGGGGGTAGCTCTTAAATCCTACTCTTTGGAGAGTTCTTACGTAATGCTGGAACAGATTCAGAATAAGCATGGCTTTGGTCCAGATGTCAAGATGCAGATGTGTTTATTGACACTCCTCACTTTCCTGCTGACATTTCAGTACCTTGTCTTTCTAGTCTTTGAATCCTCAGTACCTATCATTGCACCTGTAACAAGCAGTGTTTGTTGAATGAATGAATGAATGAATGAATGAGTGGATTAGTGAATGAACCTGACACCTCACAAATCATTGAAATTTAAGCTTCACAAGGACAACAAGGAACACTGTCTTTGTTGCTCACTGCTGAATTCCCTGGCTGATACATGATGAGAATTCAATAAATATTGCTGAATAAATGAAAGATTAATCTCTGTCTCAGCAGCCCTGGCCTTCTTCCTATCCACTGATTTGTGTAGTGTTTGAACTGGGAGAGAGAGTTGAGAGATGAATCGGCCCAGATCATTGTATCACAGACAGGAAAGTGATGTACTGTTGAGTTAGGACCCAAACACATGGATTCCGACTCTACCTGCCCCATCTTCCTGAAGCTTACCACATAGAAAGCAGGTCAGACATCCAGAGTCACATTTGCTAAGATTCCTGCTTGGGTTGGGCAGTGAGAGTGAAAGCTCAGAGAATGCCTGAGAACTGAACTCAGGCTGAGCTATTTTTTAGCCTGTGGGATTCTCAGGCCCTGCATCAGCTGCACAGCCAGGGACACACTAGGACAGGGACTTCAGCTCAACAGTCTTTCTCTCTGATCAGTCCTAACCTGATGGCCCACTGCTCTTGCTGTTGGGCACCCTAGGAGTCTCTGGGTCACTTGTTCTGCACTCCCAGGGGCCTCTTCTTCATATTGAGCTAGCTCCCTGAGCAGGAATCTTTTTTCTTTTACCTGGGAAGTTGCTGGAGAAGAAGAAAACACACAGACCACTTGGCTGCCTCCCTAAACATGAGTGTATAGCATAGCACAGGCTCATAGTGCCCCGACTTAAATGTTGGCTCTGCCACTATCTGGCAATGAAATGTAGGGAAGTTATGATCTTCTCTAGGCCTCAGTTTCTCATCTATAAAAAGGATTAGGGGAATAAAGTACATGAAACACATGGAAGTATGAATAACAGTGCTTGGCATGTGTTTAGCATCTAAAAAATAAATGTCAGGGGCTACAGGTGATACTCAGATAGAGGGATGATTCCATACTGTGCTTAGAGCCTCTGCCATTAGACTTCCTGGGTTCAAGTCCCAGTTTGGCTCCTCATTAGCTGTGTGCCTGGCTCCCAGTTATTCAACCTCTCTTTGACTCAATTACCTTATCAAAAAGAGGAGAGCTATAGTGGGGTTATGTCACTAGGTTTGTCAGATTTAAATGAATTAATTCATAAAGAAGCACTTAGAACAGTTTCTGGCATAGGAAAAATACTAAATAAACACCATCAATTCCACACTGTTTTTATTATCTAGTTTAAAAAAAATGAATTAAGGTGAGCCAGATTCTTCCTCCTAGAGGTCTTGAGTTGGAGAGATTAATGCCGGTGCCAGAGCATTGGTACTAACCTTGAACTTATTGGTGGATAATCTCATCAGTTTTCCCTCTGTTCTCAAGCATAGCCATGGCTAGCAGAACAGGATGCTGCATGATGCTCATGAGCCGTGCTTGCCAGGCAGCGGCCCCTCCACTGTATGCAATAAATGGCTGCCAGCAGCAAAATTACATTTGTATTGATCTAAAGAACATTTTATTGATCAAACACAGAGGGGGGAAAACCTTTGAAACACAAACCCATTATTTTAACAATTTGTTGCCAGGATTAGGCAAAGGCTGCCTATGTTCTCTTTTGGGGTGAGTTGGCCTTCCCAGGGCAGCTTCCAGTGCATGTAGATGGTCTGGAGACCTACCCTCAATGAGTTGCTCATCAATGACTACCTTTCTAGTCTCTAGCTCTCTGGCCCAATCTTCTCCTCCGTATCTCTGCTTCCACAGCCTTTCTAAGGAAGAAAGACTGTTCTTCCTCTAAACACTTTTTCCTCCACCTTCCTTGTCTGGTTCTAAACTCCCCTCCACCCTGGATCTCACTGGCTGAGTGAGAATGCCTATGATCCTCCATGCTCCAGGGTCATTTTGAGAAGTTGGGAGTGATGGTGAAGGCATAAGATTGCTAGGACTTCCCCAAGAATTTAGGCTTTTAGGCTTTGGAGCGTAAATTCATTCGAAGCCATTGTTCTCCCCTCTCCCATGCCTGCTTCTTCATTAAACTAAATTAACATTGGTGCAGGCTATTCAGGAAAACTTAGGACCTCTAGGTGAAAAATACTCAGAAGGGAAGAGTCTGTAGCAATTTACAGAGTGATTCAATTAATGTATGCACTGGGAAGATTTGAATAATCCTGTTCCCAAACTCATGGGGGAGCAAAAATTTGTCCCCAGTTTATGCTTTCAGTTGGCTGACCAGGTGGCCTTGAGAGAGGAGAAACTTAATACAAGCAGGTGAATCACAAGAGACAGGATCTACTAATATGAGTGGCATAATAATTCATGGGGAAACAATAGTTTCTTCATCAAATAGTGGGAGACAACTGGATATACACATGAAAAAGAATGAAGTCAGTCCTTTAGTTCACATCATATAAAATTAGCTCAAGGTGGATCAAAGATCTAAGTATAAGAGCTAAAACTATAAAACACTTAGAAGAAAACGTAGATGTAAATCTTCATGACCTTGAATTAGGCAATGGTTTTTTAGCTGTGACACCTAAAACAAAAAGCAAACAAAAAAAATGGACTTCATCAAAGCTAAAAACTTGTACTTCAGAGGATACCTTCAGAATTGAAGAAAATGTATTCAAATAATATCATTGATAAAATCTAGTATACAGAATATACAGAGAACACAACTCAGAAAGAAAACACAAATAACTCAATTTACAAATGGCTAAAGGGTCTGAATAGACATAGTTCCAAAGAAGATACACAAATGGCCAATGGAAGATGCTAAAACATCATTGACGATCAGGGAAATGCAAATCAAAACCACAGTGAGATGTCACTTTATATTCATCAGAGTGGTTATAATTTAAAAAGGCAGAAATAACAAGTGTTGGTGAGAAGATGAAAAAATTGGAAACTTCTTTTAGTGCTTTTGGGAATGTATATAGTACAGCCAGTTTTGAGAAACATTTGTCAGTTCCTCAAAAATTGTTAAATAGAGTTATTGTATAAAATGGCAATTAGACTCTTAGATTATAGCTAAAAGAACTAAAAAATGCTCATGCAAAAACTTGCCACTCAAATGTTCACTTTAGCATTACTCATCATACTCAAAAGGGGGGAATAATCCAGATGTTCATCAGCTAAGAAGTGGGTAAATAAAATGTGGCATGTTCAAGCAATAGAGAATTATTTAGCCATAAAAGAGAATGACACACTGATACTTGCTGTAACATAGATGAACCTTGAAAACATTATGCTAAGTGAAAGAAGCCAGATAGAAAGGCTGCATGTTATATGATTCCATTTGTATGAAATGTTCAAAATAGGCAAATCTATAGAGACAGAAATATTAGTAGTTGCCAGGAGCTTGGGTACAGGGAATTGGGAGTGATTGCTCAAAGAGTACAATGTTTCCTTTGGAAGTAATGAATAAAAAGGCAAATTTTACAGTATGTGAATTACATCTCAAATTTTAGAAATGAGTGGCATAGATCCAGAGTGCTCTGAATGGTCAATTGAAGGAGGGAACAGTTAGGCCAGGCAAGCTAAAGAGGCAGGTCTATTCTCGTTCCCTGAGATTTCACCCTGAGATTTCATTCCTGAGAACATGGTGACAAAGTCCAAGAGGTTGTCACTCTTGGCAAATAGGAGTCTCACAGCTAGGGATGCTGAGTCTGCCAGGAAGTTTAAAGTGGAAATTACCTCTAAAAATGCAAAGTTATTGGGATGACATTGGTTAATAGCATCATATAAATTTAGGTGCACCATTCTATAAGACATCATCTGTATATCCCAGTGTGTGCTCACCATCTGAAGTCTAGTCTTCTTCCATCCCCATACATATGTTCCCCTCTACCCACTTTGTCCTGTCCTGGAGCTATTGAGAAATAGAAATAATGCTGTTATCACCTACTACCCTCCTTTAGCATTAAATAGTTCTAGAGCAACCATGGAGTCTCTAAACAAACAAAACAAGCAAATTTTTTGTTTTTGAGTTTCTGTTTTTCTTGGCGAAGAGAGGCAGAAACTGTTGACAAGCCTAGAAATTAGAAGTGTAAATGAAAAAGGGCTTCCTCTGGGAGAGTCTGAAGGTACAGTCTCCCCCAGTTCAATCACCTTGTGCAATAGAGGCTGTGGCTTAGGGACTTGGCAGCAAAACCAGCTGAAATGGTTTGCCATCCATCTATCAGACATGGCAAGTAACCTGTGGGTTAAACCAGAAGGAAGAACAAGCTTCTTAATGCACAATGCCAGGCATGTTAAAGAAGAGTTCCAGTCTCTATTACGACTACAGGGGGCAGAAAGTAACAATTTGGGCAAGGTTTTTGACCTGGTTGGGAGGTTGTTATGCTGTAAGGTGAATGAGCCAGCTCTGTGTATGGAGGTGGAGGGCAAATCCTTGCACGCACCCTCCTGACATGTTTCTGCTTCTTGAGACCATATGGGCATCTACCTTCATGCTCAGAGAAGCTGAATAACTTGGGTAAGGTGACAAATCTTATTGCTATCAGATCAAGGACTGGGAGCCAATTTTACTGTCCTCACATTTATTGTTTAACTCCTTGGTTGACTCTCCCTCTTCAATGACAGATATAATGACACCTGGTCTTTTGGCTTGGTCAATCTGGAACTCCAGAGAATTCCCCCCCATACACATTTCCTCACTCTCTCCTTTCCTTCTTCCCTCCCTCAGCCTACGCCCTGCCTTTCTATTCTGATTGAATCGAGTTTTGTAGTTTGGAAAGTCTACCTCCCAGCCTCTAGGCAGGGCTTTTTCTGCATCATTTTATAGAGGAGAACAGCTCTGTTATTTTCATAAATTTCCAGAAAATGAAATTCTGTAGAGCCATCAATATTATTTCAAAATGGAGGACATCTGTAAACATGTCAACAATAAAAAAGTATTGTTTCAGTCAACATCTGGGACTTATTGCATTCTTACTAAATGTCAGGTGGATTAAACCCCGCAGTCAGGAGTTCTATCTAATCTACATCACTGCATGCAAGTTAACTCATTGATGGCTAAGAACAACTATTCCTTGCTTCTCACTGCTAAGAGCAGGACTCAGATGTAAGTAACAGAGGCTAGGGCTAATGAGTGAATGGAAATGATGTCATTGTCACCTGCTAACCTTCTTAGCCACAGGCAGTTATGAGAGCAATTTGTTAAAGATTTTTGCTTACTTGTTTCCAAAGTATCTATAGAAACCCCAAATCATGAACTTGCAAGTCTGGAGTGGTCAAATGCTGTTTGGGAGTGACTGCAGAGCTGGAAAGATAGCTGCAGCAGTTCCACTAACTGACATTGCCCTGTTTCAGCCCCGGGCTAACTCTGAGTCCCAGTCTGAGTGAATTAGAGGAGACCTGCGGTCTGGTCTGGCAGGGGCTCTGTAGAGTACTCTGCACCTGCTCCCTCTTCCTGGTGCCCAGAGGTCCTGAAACCCTTGTGAAGGGATCCAGATCCCACCACACTCCCAGGAACTGAGTCTTGGTCTATGCTGGCTCAGGATTTGTGTGCACTCTTTCTCTAAACCCTTTTGCAGAAATTTGAGTCATCTTAGACTCCTCCCTTTCTTCTGTTGTACATGTAATTAACCAGGGCAACAAAATGTGATTATTTAGATTATGTAATAAGGCACAAAAAAGCCCCATGGTCTCAACGGTCAACATTTTTATTCTTATTGTTCCCTATTTCTGCTCCTACAGTTTAGGCTTCAACTATTTTTCTAGTTCTTTGCTCTCTCCAGACTCCATGCCTCTACATTATTGGCAATGGTTTCCCCTCTGACCACTAGAACCAATGTTGCCAATGCCCTCATATCTTCATATGTTATGATTTCCACAGCCTCGCAACTGCAAGCATCTGTGCTTCTATACCTAAGGGCTTCCATCAAGCCAGAGATGGCCATCTTGTTGCCCCACAAATGCTAGCCACCCAACATTCCCCACCAGGAGCAGAACTCAATTATGACTTGGTGTATAAATACCCCAGCTCCCTTGCCCTTCAGGTGACATAATTCTGAGATGTGTTTGGTGCCTGTTCCCAGAGTTTCTCCACAAAGTGTGATAGCTGACTTATGGATTCCTTTTCTCTATTTCTTATTCTCTTTCTGGTCTTCACATACCTCCGGAATAAACTTTTTGCCATCAAATCCGTGTTCCAAATTCTATTTATGGGGTGAATCCAAACTCAGACACAAACTACTGGTCTCATATCATCTTCTTCTAAGAATTTCCAGGCGATGAAGTGTTCTGACCTCCACCTGCCAAGGGCACTGTCTGCGCACCCCTGTCAGGGCACATGCTACACATTTTCTAAAAGCCTGTTTGTCTGACAGTGTCTCCTCACTATACTTTATCCCAGGAAGGCAGGGACCATGCATTACCATTCTTTCTGTTTATTCCATCCCACCATCCCCCTTAGAGTGGATATTAAATGATAGGTGCATGGTTGCCAAGTACTTGGCAGGCATTGTGGTTCAGGGGAAAGAACATTGCACATGGAGTCAGGAGACTGAATTGGGACCCTATGCTTCCATTGTTGCTGTGTGACTGGGGACAAGCTATCGAACCTTTTGCAGCCTCAGTTTCCTTTGTGTAGAAAATGTACATCAGAGGCAAGACCTCTTTGTCACCACCAAAGCTAATAGAAGGTAAAAAGAGCCTTCTGTTTGGCACACCTCCAACTGAGGGCTGTTCTCCATCCTGAAGACTGGCCTTCACTACCCATATTTCATGTTCTTCCCCTGAGGTGTTGAACGGCAGGCTCCAGAAGCCCAGGGGCTGGGTCAGGAAGCCTGGGGGCTCTCAGCAGTGATAACTCCATGCTTCGGTGAACTCACAAAACACAGACTAATTTCCCTTCCACTTAGCCACCAGCATCATGGAAGGAGAGCTCCTCTCGGCACCCCCTCCCTCTTCCTTAGTTAGTCATGACTCATTAATTGCCACCGGCGAATAAGTTTTATTCTAATTTTCATGATCTAATTCAGAGATGTTTTCAGCTAAAGATCAGGATATAGGTTTTCGGGCTAGCTAATGAAATAGCTAATGAATTTGCATTCGTGATAGTTACAGGCAGGACACCCAGAAGGGAAGGACCAGCTGCAGCCCTCTGCTGCGGCCACTCAATAATGGCTCCATGGAGGGGAAAAGCATCTTGGAGCTCATCTCCCTCGTGGACCGTGCTGTTCTGGAGGCTTGGGCTGGAAAAAGGGGGTTGAAAAAAGAAGCATTTGTCTTTCTCTTCTTTTCTTTTGGGCTATGGTTCTGCCTTCAAACCAACAGCACAATGTGAAAGTGGACTTTTCAAAAGAAATAATTGCTTCTCAGAATAGGATAGATGTATAAACTTGTATGTAAGCAAAGCTATCAAAATATTTTTGGATCTCAGAACAATTACTCATCAAGGAGGGCAGAGTCCTTCTCTAACCAGATGAGAACCCAACACAAGCAAGAAAGCCCATGAATATTTAAAATACAGTCTCAGGATTCTTGCCTGATCCTTGTGGGTTAGGTCTATGATTAGGGCTCTTTTATGGCTCCCACATTCTCCTATCTTTGCCTCATAGGGTTAAAACATGGATTGAAGGTGGAAGAACCTGAGAAAAGTCTGTAAAATCACAGAGCTTGATCATGTGGCGTTGACAGCTTTATACTCTCTGTTCTGATGCAAGCCAGCTGGTCCAAGCAGAGCCCAAATCAGCACATCTGAGCAAGTTAAGTCATAGGCTTCAGGAACAGGAACACCCCCAAATTAGCTGAATGTACTCCAGCACCTCACTACCTGGTTGCTCTCACCACGCTCTCATACCCCAAAGTCATAGGTGAGAAGGAGCAATCTCTGAAGCCCCTAAGATGCAGTCACTACTCTAAGGTATGGGAGTTGAGAGGTTTTTTGTTTGTTTGTTTTTAACTTACTTTCCATTCTTTCTTATTCTCTCGCGTCCACCTGATTTGCCTGACTTGGATGTCAGGTCATCGCAACTGACCTCCTTGGGTGTTTTTCCAGCTCTGATACTAGGTATTCTTCCACATTGGGAGGTGAAAAATGTTTCCTTTAATCTCCCATGTGCTCCTCAATCTTTGTCGTTAGAGTGTCTGGTGTGGGCTCCTTCCTTTCAGGAGTTTGACAGTTTTATGCACCAGCTAATGTTTCTTGTGTGACCTCAGTGCTTTTTCATGGTCAGAAGGAAGCTCTTTTGAATTTAAGAGGTCGGAATGGTGGAGTGTGGGATCTGGTATAAGGGTGGAAGTAAAAATTATTACTCCCCTGGGGAAGCATTCATGTATTTTCCAGCCCCTGGAGACCATGGCAGGGAGGAGGGACTGGCTGGGTCTTAGGCATTTATGTTGCTTCAGCACTTACCATAGTGCTTGGTACATAGTGCTGGGCTAGAAATTTGTTTGAAATGAATAAATGAATGAAGGAATACATTTTAGACTGTCTTCTATATGGTGAAGAAATCTGGGGAATATCATCAAAATTGAGACCTCAGTCCTCAGAGGAAAACAATATTGCAGTCTGTGATATAGAGATCAAATTTGGGATTGATATTGTGACCCCAAGCCATTCTGTGAAAGAAGGGAGTCGATTGCCAATGCAAATGCCATCTCAGTCACCCTAAATACATGCCAAGCTTAGCCTCCAGAATGCTACTTGCCCTTTCAAAAGTGCAGTTCATTTTAAAGGAGTAATAAAACGCCACTCAAAAAAACTGAGGTCATTATGAAACGCTAGTGCTGGCAGGGGACACAGTGGTCTAGGCACTGGTAGAGAGGTGGCATCATGGCTGTCATTCTCCTGACTCCAACAAAAAGGCTGACCAAGCTGTGGAGTGTCCAGAGACAGCTGTGAGAGCATATAGCCAAGCAAAGCAGAAAAGGAGAGAGAGAAAACCTGAGCAATGGGGCAGAGAAGCAGAAATGCCTCCTCTTGCTCAGGAACAGGCAAGGAGAGGGGAAGAAGACATTGTGTAGCTTCAGACCAGATGGAGATGCCATTTCAGGTGTGTAAGGAATCAGACAAAGAATGCTGGCTGTAACATCAAACAGGCCTGGCTTCTCAGCTGAACAGCGGTACAATCTACTCAATGAACCTTCCTGAGTCTTTCTTCCCTCATCTGTAAAATGGGAGTAATAATAGTATATAGTGTATGAGATTGTGCAGACTCTGTGTCAGGAAGCATTCTGAGCTCAGGGATAGGGAACAAGGCCCACAAGGCCCCACTCTGTGGCACTTCTGTTCCAGTGGGAGGCAGCCCTCAAGTCTTCACACAGAGGAACGAGGTAACATCAGGTTTAGAGACATGCTGCAGTGGAAATTAAAAGAGCTCATGTGGCAGTTGACTCCCGATCCAGGGGTGGAAGGAAGAGGCTATGTCAGAGAGGAGAAGGCCTCTCTGAGGATGTGACAGATGCACTGTCACCTGCATGACAGAGCGGACTCCAGCAGGTGCTCTCTGAGGGCGGTGAGCTCCAAGGTCATGGAATAGCTTGGGCATTGTACTGGGGTGCAGAGGAGCTTGCTGGGTGCAGAGGGGGCCAGGCATAGTGAATAGCAGAGAGGGGGCCAGGAGAGGGGCAGGTGAGATCTGGTTTCTGTTTTTAAAAATCACTCCAGAGAGTAGAGGTATGCATATAAAACAGTGCATGCCATATGTTAGGTGCACATTCATTACGGAGATTATAGAAATGTTTGCAAGGTGATAAGCAGTGTCAGACACATAATACCTGTGGTAAGAGGTTTTTACAAAGCATGTAATGTATGCTTAGCTACTTCCTAAAGGTAGTAATTCAAAGGTAATTAAGAAAAAGACCTGCCTTTAGCAATTCATAGTCTAGTAAGGACATACCAAAAGATCACGATAACACATAATTGTAAGTTGGAATAAGGTGGGAAGGAGCTAGCAAAAAGGAAAAAGACAAAAGCAATTTCCTCTGGAAGGGAGACAGCATGATGCATGCAACCCTGTGGTGTTTCCATATGATCAGAGTGGTAGGTGGTGCTCTAGGGAGGCTGGAAACCCAGACAGGGCTCATCTAGTGGGAGCCCAGGGAATGAGCAGAATGAGTCCTGCTGGTGATGGGAGTCACCAGAGAGTATTGGACAAGAGGCTATTTTGCCCAGGACTGTTGTTCTGGAAGATCTTCTGGGCTGGAGAGTGTGCTGAGGCAGGTGGAACAGAAGTGGAGTCACCCTGAAAGTTTAGGAAGTCCTGACCAGCTGTCAAGAGAGGAGTTAAGGACTAGACAAGGGTGGTAAAAAATAGATGAAAATAGACAATGGGTTAATAAAAATTTTGAAGGAGAAAATCATCTGGATGTGACACAGAGTAAACATTCAATAAATTTTTTTAATTGAATTGATTGGGTGGGAAAGACAGAGTGGAGGTAACAGCCTCTATCAGGGCAGTGGAATGCAAATTACAGACCAGGTGCTAAGCAAACACTCTATAAACTGCTGACTATTGTCATCATTACTACCAGATTCAGAGTCACAGACTATTCAGAGAAATCTCAAGGAGGCAAGGAAGAGGAGAAATAGTCCTGGCCTCAGGTGCTCTGGGGCTGGGGGGTAAGGGCAGGCTGGTGGGCTGGGATCTGGGCATCACTCCAGGTTGCAAGTGAGAGAGAGTCAAGATGTTATAAACCAAACAAGGTGCCCTGATACTGGCTCTGATACCTGCACACAGTTTATCAGTTCCTCTCATTACCTGCAGCGTGCCCAGGTGAACAATGCCCATGTTCAAAGCAACCAGGGGAGGCCATGGGGGGCTAAGGAAGTCCAGTGTCCCCTGCCCACAGACCGCTCATGACATCTGCTGTGAGAGCATGCTGCCTCTGCTTGGTCTTCAGAAAGGATTGTCACCTGGAGTGTGTGCTCACTGAAGGAGTCCACGGCAACGTTTGGACTTCAGCAAGTTTGCCACAGATTTGAACCATGAAACAATGACTGATGACCCGTTCAGCAGCTCCTGCCTTCACCCGCCATTCATTAGTCTTGGGAGAAAAAATTTCCCAGGGCAGAGAGACCAGAGGAAGAGGCTGACAACTCTACCATTACATTAAGAGTTTATTAGGGGAACCTACCTACGAGGTGCCTCCTTGGCTATGGCAAACAGCTATATCCTCAGCACCAGACATCAGGCACTAAGGGGTTATACAGGACAGGGCAAGATGGAATGGGATACTGTGGCGTAATCTACCCCCCATCATGCTTACCTCAGTTTTTAGGACCCAACAGAAATCAGCACACTGTGTCACAGGGGAGGCATCAACAGAAACTCAGGCATTTAGCAGGAGCAATCCCTGTTCTGCTGATCCAGCTGGCAGGTCCTGCAATGCTCAGACAGCGGTCATGCCATGGAATAGGCGTTCCTGCACAGCCACTTGCAGAAGTCAGCCGTCTTTGAAGACTCTCCATCTGTTACGTTTGGTCAAACCAGACGGATTGAAGTTACATGCTCATCTCCGTGTCTGCAAAGCCCCAACTAAAAACATGTCAACAAAGAAGTTTTTTGAAGGTTATAAACCCAAGGGGCAAACTAGAGGAAGAGAGGAAGCAGTAGATGTCAAGAGGTAACAGCAATTTTTTTTTGAAAATGAACATTATAGGGAGAATGACAGCTAATTTAATAAGGAGAAAAAGCTGAATTATAAGTGTCCATAAATGGGGTTACAAACAGGAAACCAGCCAATTCATACACACACACACACACACACACACACACACACACACACACACACACACACGGTGAGAGAGTATGCTGAAAGCCAGGCTGAATCTGCTCACCACATTCACCTCGTGGCTGTCAGCTGTCTGTGCTAGTGGCGGCTCTACTCAGCCCGGTGGCCTCATTTCAGTCAGAAAGCCAGTCACTTTAATAGCAGGAGACAGAGGGACAGCGTGACTGATTCAGGGGAAATGTGCCACCATTACTGAGAAGGCATTTCTAAGCATGGAGTGGTGGTGCTGGCAGGGTGGGGAGGTAGAACCTAGAAATCCGTCAATACACAGGAGGGTTGTAAAG
Source organism: Antrozous pallidus (assembly GCA_027563665.1). Classification (NCBI taxonomy): domain Eukaryota; kingdom Metazoa; phylum Chordata; class Mammalia; order Chiroptera; family Vespertilionidae; genus Antrozous; species Antrozous pallidus. Next base: position 89,697,555 of record CM050512.1, read on the forward strand.
ATGAAGTTGATTGCCCTCCTGGTTTGGCTCAGTGGATAGAGCACTGGCCTGCAGACTCAGGGGTCCCAGGTTCAATTCCAGTCAAGGGCATGTACCTTGGTTGCAGGCACATTAAGAGTTTATTAGGGGAACCTACCTATGAGGTGCCTCCTTGGCTATGGCAAACAGCTATATCCTCAGCACTTGGGAGGATAGCTGAGGCAGGGAGTATGCAGGAGGCAGCTGATTGATGTTTCTCTCTCATCGATGTTTGTAATTCTCTCTCCCTTCCTCTCTGTAAAAAAAATCAATAAAATATATATATTTAAAAAGATGGAGTTTGTCACACATGTAGCTCCTCAGTCATGGGGGAGAGGGTCACTGGCAGATCTGCCTCCTTCCTATCCTGCCCCAGGCCCTCAGCTGTGCCCCATCCACTGGCGCCCCCCACCCCCGCATCCCTATGACTATCCTCACAGTAGCAAACACTTTATTTAGTACCTTCATTTGGAAAAAAAAACCATGGAATTATTTATACTATATGAAAAAAGAACATTTTTCATCATAAAAAAATAACTGCTTATTCAAATTTATAAAAATAAAAAAATGAAGATTAAAGCAAAAATAAATAATTTCTGCCTGGAAGCACTGTTAATATTTGTTTGGGTTTTGCTCTCAGCTTTTTAATATCTCTTCTATATATGGAAACATTTTTTACATTGCTATAATTACATACTATCTTGCTTTATAACTTTTTATTAAATCATCAGTGTTTTGATGCTATTACATCACTCAATGTGTTACATCGATTTTACATGTTTTCCTAATTTCCATTGAAAGATTACATGCTTTCCTAATTTCCATGTGCTACATAACTTTTGCATTGTACTTGGGCATTCATGGGGTCCTGAAGTTTTACCATTAAAAATTATATTTAGTCTCTTATTTTGGATTATTCCTTCAATTTAGAATCCCAGAAATGCTATTACTTGGTTAAAGACCAGGAATATTTTAAAGTTCTTTAGAAGTATAAACTAGCTTTAAACATTTAGATTGCTTCATTCATTCTTATTTTTTGTAAATACTTATTGCATACTCACTATGCTCCAGATACTGTACTGGGAACTGGGTGTTCAGTAAGGAGGAAAAAAACACAATCTCTATGTCTATGAACAGAGTAAATTTAGCAGAGGAAAACTTCAGTTCAATAATCAAACAAATGAATGTATAGTTTAAAATGGTGATAAACATAGAAGATGCTTTGAGAAAGTAAAACCGGGGAGACTAACTGAGACAGGAAGTAGGTTAGAGACAGCTTCTCTAAAGACATCACTTCAGCTAAAGTCTAATGGTGCAGTAGGGTTAGCCAAACTAAGAGTGGGACAAAGCATTGCACATGCAGAGGACATAGCATGTGCAAGGGCCCTGAGTACAAATGGGTCTTAGTATGTAGGGAGCTGAAAGGACACCATTGCTTCCAGAATGCAAAGAGCAAGAGGAGCAAACACAAAATGAGGCTGGACAGGTAAGTTTGGAACAAATAACAAGGATTTGTAGTGTTATCCTAAGTGCAGCAGGGTGATAGGCAGGAAAATAACATGATATTTGTGTGTTCTAAAAGGGCTGGGGGTGCAGATGGAGAGAACTGGGGATGATGACTAAATGGTATGGGGTTTCTTTCCAAAGTAATAAAAAAATGGATTGTGGTGATGGATGCACAACTCTGTGAAGATCCTAAAAGCATTTGAATTGTACACTTTAAATGAGTGAGTTGTAAGGCATGTGCACTATATTTCAATAAAGCTCTTTATAAAATGTGAAGCTAGCTTCGAGGTGAAGAATGTGTGGTAGGTGGGAAGAGTGGATGAGTAGAACAGTTTGTAATAATTGATTTGGGATTTGATTGATAGATTGTTCCATTGACCACTCAGAATGGAGCAGCAGGCAGACTCCAGATATAATTTTGCATTTATATTAATTTCTCAGATCAGGTGTTAGCTTCTCAACACTAGAGATTTTTATTCTTTTACTAAACAAATACACTTTCCCCTCATCTTTACTAAGGTATAATTGACAAATAAAATTGTTAGTATAGTTAAAGTGTACAACCTCATGATTTGATATACATATGCATAGTGAAAGGTAATATATTACCATTCAGGTAATATATTCACCTTCTCACATAGTTTCCTTTTTTTTTTGAGTGCATAAGAACACTTATCTGCTCTCTAAGCATATTTCAAGTATGCAATACAGTGTTGTTAATTATAATCACCATGCTGTACATTAAATCCTCTAAACTTATTCATTTTACCGGATCTCCGCATTTCTACCACCTACATTCCAGCCCCAGCAACTGCTATTCTACTCTGTGTTTATGAATTTGACTTTTCTTTTTTTTTTTGTATTTCATATATAAGTGTGGAATATCATTACAGTACTTGTATTTCTCTCTCTGGCCAATTTCATTTAGCTTAATGCCCTCCAGGTTCATCCATGTTGTCTCAAATGGTAGAATGTTATATACCGCATTTTCTTTATCCATTTATCTGTCAAAGAATACTTAGGTTGTTTCTATAGGTTGGTTATTGTAAATAAACATGAGAGTACAGATAACTTTTTGAGAGAGTAATTTTGTTTCCTTCAGATAAATACCCAAAAGTGTGATTGCTGGATTATATCACAGTTTTATTTTTATTTCTTGAGGTACCTCCATACTATTTTCTACAATAGCTGTATAAATTTACAATCTCACCAGCAGTGTACAGGATTCCCTTTTTTCTACATTGTCACCAACATTTGCTATTTGTTGTCTCTTTTATGATAGCCATTCTAAAAGGTGTGAGTTGACATCTCATTGTATTTTGATTTGCATTTTTCTGACGATCATTAGAAATGTTGAGCACCTTTTTGCATCTGCTCATTGGGGATTTGTATATCTCCTTTTGAAAAATGTCTCTTCAGGTCCTTTGCCCGTTTTTAAATTGGGTTATTTAAACATATAGTCCTTTTTATTAGCTCATAGGACTGAGTTTGAAAATTTGCTAAGACAATGGGAGGATAAAGGAAAGATCAAGAATGTATTTGGAAGAATCAGGGAAGTCCTGGTCAGGGGAAAATAATTTGTATTTAAATTTGAAGGATGAAATATTTTACCAAAAAGAGAGGAATCTGCAGAATGGAGAGTGGAGTGGGAGAGAGTTGGATGACAGAGAGGGATGGAAAGGTGAAAAAGCATTATGGAAAGCTGAAGGAAACAGCACTGGTCAAATTGCAGCCAAGATATTTGGGAAAGTATAATTTGGCTGTGATGTAGGTAGTGGTCCACAAAAGTGACAGCAGATCAGCATCTTCTGGGTTGTTTATGAAAATAGATAGTAGCAGAGACAAAGTCTTGTGTTCATTGAACCACATCATGTTCTCCTGGGACACTCTGGAATACTGTATTTCCCAGCAGTCCTAGAATGGCCCAATTGGTTCATATCTTCCTCTTTCTATGTCCTGGTAGTTTCTTTCATAGGTCCTTGTTCTACCAGTTTCTTATACCTCTATAACGAATCACCACAACTTAGTGGATGAAAGTGACATAAATTTATTGTCTTCCAGTCCTGGAGACCAGAAGTCCAGGATGAGTCTCACTGGGCAAAGACCAGAACTGTATTCCTTTCTGGGGCCTCCAGGGAATGATCCATTTCCTGGCATTTTGTAGTTTCCAGATAATTCCTGGATTTCTTGGCTCATGTCCCTTCCAGTTTTATGGCTAGTCAAGTCTTTCTCATGATGTCATCTTTCTTATTTTAACTCTTCTGTCTCCTCTTTCCCATGGAAAGACTCTTATATTTACACTAGATGCCTGGTGCATGAATTTTGTGCATTGGTAATGTCCTTAGGCCTGTCCTATGATCAGGGCCATCTTCCCCAGTTGCCTACAGGTGGTCCCATTCCCCAATATCACCTACCCCTGGTTCCCCATTTGCTATTGGGTGATGGGTGCCTGACAGCTGGGGGAAGGAATTGAGAGGTGGTCAGTGTGCCTCATAGTGACTGGTCCTGAGGTCTTTCTGGTCATTCTGCTGTTAGGGTCAATTTGCATATTATCACTTTATTATATAGGTTAGAGGCTTGGTGCATGGGTGGGGACCTGCTGGCCTGTGCTGGTGTTAGCTTCTCAAGGCTAGAGATTTTTACTCTATCCTGAATCAGGGTGGGGGTCCCTGCTGGGGACAGGGCCAGCCTGAGTGAGGAGCCAAGGGTAGTTTGCAGGCCAGCCACATCCCCGGCTTTGTCAGGAAGGGCATTCAGAAGACACCCAGTCTATCTGATCTAATTAGCATATTATCTTTTTATTAGTACAGATTGGGCCCATAATGATTTCCTATTTTTAAGGTCAGCTTATTAGAAACTTTAATTTTTCCTTGCCATGTAACATAACATTTTAATACATTACACGGATTGAGGTGTGCACATATTCAGGGGCCATTATTCTGCCTCCCACAGTCCACCCTCCTGCCTCTAAAGATCTAAGTCTCACATATAAAACACATTCAACCTATCTCAAGGTCTTCAAAGGGGGACATGGTGATCTTAAGCCATTACGCATTACATGTACTAGCCTGCTGGATGATGAAATTTCATGGCCAAGTCATCCTTGTTTTGCCAGGCAACGGCCAGTCAGCCACCAGAAGCAGAATCTAACCTAAGGATGTACAAGTCAGCACAGTGAAGTTTAGCATAAAATGCCAACCTTCAGAATTGTGAGCTAACTACATGAGCTACGCTTTAAGGTAGTTTGTTATATAGTAACACATAACTGATATATTCTCTCACATCTAGTGGATTCATGCAATTAGTTTTGATCCCTGGAATGTGGACAAGAGTGATATATACCACCTCCATGTCTGGCCCCTAAAATCTGCAAACCTGCGAGCCAAGAGAGAAGAGAGATTCTGTAAGAAGACTCTGGAACACAGAGGACAATCCAAATAGAAGGAGCTGTCTAAAGAGCCACCCAACCAGGAGTAAGTATCCTTGCTGGGCTTTGAGTAAATGAAGCGATCAAGTGCCAGGGTGATTTTTTACATTAGTCACTAAAGTATTGTATGTTGCTTTTTCTCATAGGAAATAGCATTAATGACTCTAATGTTGGTGTTGCTACCAATAATTGGTACGAGGTGAATCATTACATATATCAAATTGATAGACTGGATACTGAGAAAGGATAGATGTTGAGAAACGGTTGAATTGGGTGACAGAATACAAACAAGTTTTTGTGATTGCTGAGGTATTTATTCATTATTTTAAGCAATAATAGGCCAGTAACCATTTTTCAGTAGGAGAGTGATGAAAAGAACTATGATTGTTTAGCACTTTTTTCATTTCTCCCTCTGGTCCCACACTTTGCTACCTAATGTCATGCTGAGATCACTGTCGGTGTTTTGTAAACAACTCTTTAAAGCAAGATAGGAAGGAGCCATGTGAAATGGTGTTATCAGCATCTTCATAGTTCTGAAGATACTGATAGCATTTGCATGATTTTCATTCTTTATTAACAGCATCCATTGCTTTGAGTTATGGTCTCAAACATTCTTACCTGAATCCAGTTTAATGTCTGTAGTTATGCTTTGCTCCCTTTTAATCCTCTTCAAGGGATGTACCAGGTCTCTGCTCGTCTTCCGGTGGAAGGGCTCCCTGAAATAGCTCCAGACTGTGAAATGTATCTCTATTGATTTCCTCAGAATTCAATCAGCAGAAAGCCAGTCTAGGCCTCTGTGAAGCTGTATGTTCTCATGTTTTCATACCCCTTTCATAACAAGGGACACATCATCTTTTAAAGATAAGTTATTAAAATTCAGAGAAGGCTTAGAAGTGCCAGAAATCTCTCATTCTCTATCCTTGTTCCCTTACTGTAAATTTCTGTGCCTGATCCATTCAGTGAAACATCAGTTGTGCTGCCCTCTCATTACTCTTCATCTTGTTTGTACACAGCGTCCATTACCCTGCCTTCTTCAGAGTTACACAGTCTGGCTGAAATACTAAGCTGTTTACAAAATATTTACTGTCTTGTTTAGTTAAAGAGAAGGTGATCCAGGTAAGCATTTTTATTTTATGAGGTCTGTCCATGCTGTCCAGGACCATGAAATCAGTAGGTTGACCCTTTCTTGACACATTAGCTCTCATATTAATGGTTTGTCCACTTGACTAAGCAATGGTTGCCAACTTCATTAAAGGACGCTAATGAGTAAAAAAAATTATCAGAAAATAACAATTAACCTGAGTATAAAAGTATTAACCAGAGGCAATCAATCACTTTCCCAGGCTTAGTAAACACTTAGAATGTATTAACTGTCCCTAAAGGAGTAATTAAAGAACTTAGGTGTGCTATTGCAAACACAAACAAAAGAGGGTGAAGCACAAAGTGCAAATCTGGAGGAACATTAGCCAAATGATTGACATCAGGTGTTGCACTCACAGCGTTGGATGCTTTCTGCTAGGTGAGTCTGTCACATCTCCAAGCATGCATTTATCTAAAAGACAAATCAGGGAAAACAACCACCTGCCATAAGCTACCTGATTGTTGCCTATTTGGACTCATTCTTTTGCGTTTCATTCACACTATAATAACAATAGTAACAATTTACCTCACATCTGGCAAAATTGCTTTCCATTCAAGTGATAAATATGTGCAGTATTACCAGAAGTATATGATTAGGCAAGTTATATTCCCCACTGGTCAGTGTTATGTAGGGTTGTGTTCTTAATAGCGATATTGAGGAATAATTGGCATATAATAAGCTGCACATATTTAAAGTGTACAATTTGATAAGTTTTAACACGTGTATAGATCCATGAAAACATGACCATGATTGACATAAAGAACATCTTCATCAGCCATAAAATTTCCTGTGTCTCTTTTGTAATTTCTCGTTCCCAAACCTTTACCCCTTTGCAGGCAACCGCTGGTCTTTTTGTCACTATAGATTAGTTTGATTTTTTAAAGAATTTTACATAAATGAAAACAGACAGTATAGTTTGTTCATTATAATTATTTTGAAATTTTTGCGTTTTTACAGAATCTTGTATTGCTGAGTAGTATTCCATTATATGGATAAATCACAGCTTGCTCATCCATTCATCTGCTGTTGGACATTTGGGTTAATTGGAGTGTTGGGCTATTACAGATAAAGCTGTTATAAACATTTGCATACAAATCTTTGTATGCTCATATGGTTTCATTTCTCCTTGGTAAATATCTATGGATCATATGACATGAGTATTTTTAATTTTTTCACAGACTGCCAAACTGCTTTCCAGAGAGGTTGTACCATTTTACATTCCAAGCAGAAGTTTATGAGAGTCTCAAAATCTCATAAAATTGAATATAAAATGTTGTGTTTATTATTAGTCCTCATTTCTCTTGGGAGAAGGTCCAGGGCCTGAATATTTGTAGCCAATATATTTCCAATATAATGTTTCATTTTAGTTACTTTCTATTTATCTTTTTCTATTGCTTAATAACTATCCATTTGGTTCTAATTTAAGAAAAAAGAAGTTATTTATTTCTTATTTTCTTCACTTCATAAGATAAATATCTTCGTAGGAAAAGCCCCCCCCACCAAACCCTATTGTCATATATTTCATGCTCAGTTTTCATGATGCAGAATTCTTCCAAAAGCCTCATGCATTTTCTTTCTGTGTGCTCATGATCATAGCTCTTATTTTTACTGTGTTGTACTTTTCCAGCCCACCTTAAAAACTTACCTCCTCTCTCTAAATCTGGACATGCCTCTCTCAGCCCAAGAAATATGTCAGATAGAGGGATAACTCCAAATTTCTGAGATTTCAGTGAGAACAGTTGAATACCCTTCTACCTGCTAGACAAGGCAAAGTGAGAGTCAGCTGGTAAGCTGGTTGAACAAAGAGAGGCCTTCTCCAGTTTGGGGGGTTTGGGGCAGGCAGATGCCACCAAAAATTTGGTTTTGTTTCTTAACATTGGAGAGGGGTGGGGTTTAAGAAGGGGTGTTGAGGAATATTCCATGGGACTTTGCTAGCATTTTCTCATAATGAGAAAGTGAGAAAGACCTAGGCTACAATGCTATGCATGTATACAGACAGTTCCCAACTTACAATATTTTGACTTTACTGTGGTGCAAAGGTGATACGCCTTCAGTAGAAACTGTACTTTGAATTTTGATCATGATCCAGGTTAGCAATGTGTAGTTTGATCCTTTCTCCTGATGCTGGGCAGAGGCAGTGAACCACAGCTCCCAGTCAGCTGCGTGACTGGGTACACACCCAATATTCTACAGTGTCCTCTGTAGTGTTTTGTGAATACTATGTTCTGAGCATGTTTAAGTACGCTAGGTGTATTAAATATATTTTAACTTAATGATATTTCAGTTTACGATGGGTTTGTTGGAATATAACCCCATCGTAGGTCATATTGAAACATAACCTCATTGTAGAACATATATGACATCAAAGATTGTATTATTTGATATATATATTCGGTACATGTATATATCAGTCAAAATGATTCTAGGTAGAAGTAGTTTTATATTCTGATCCAACAACAATATTACTCTTTAAATATACAGGATGTCCCCTAAAATTATACTTACATTCTTTAATAGTTGGTAGCTCAATTTTGAAAATGTATTTTAATAAATGCTGCCTTTATAACTATTCAAAGTGTGTATATACATTTTTGGGACACCCAATATGTTTGTAACCTACAATTTGATACAGCTGCTAAAATAAATAGGATTGTGTGCAGTAAGTCTGGAAACTATTTCTCTTAAAGACTTGAGGGAGTTCTGAGACCTTTTTCAAATAACTGTTTGTGGAAGAAATATAGAGATCAGTTATTCCATTTCTGGTTTTCTTCACTTCATCAGATAAATATACTTTGTAGGAAAAGTCCCCCTGTTTTTACCACTTTGGAAAAGAGTTAGGAATTAATTATTAATTATGAATATACTAATATCCTATGTACTAGCAATTCCACTCCTAGGTAACACACACAGACACACACCACACACACACACACACACACACACACACACACACACACACACACACACACTCAATACAAATGTGTTTGCATGCACCAAAAAATGTATACAAGAATGTTCATAGCTGCTTTGGGGGTTATAAATTATAAATAGTCTAAATGGGGCTGGGTGAAAAAGGTGAAGACCCTTAACCTAATATTTGTTTTCTTAAGGAAACAAAAAAATAAAAAGAAAAAGGAAAAGGTGAAGGGATTAAGCAAAAAGCAACAAAGAAACAAAAATACCCTTCATAGACACAGACAACTGTTTGGTGATTACTAGGGGAAAAAAGGGTTGTGGGGAGGTAGAAAAGGGCAAAGAGTGGATAAATGGTGACAAAAGGAGACTTGACTTGGATTGGTGAGCACACAATATGATATTCAGATGACTTATTATAGAATTGAACACCTGAAAGCTATATAATTTTATTAGCCAATGTAAAAAAACAAGAATTTTCATAGCTGCATTTGGGGTTATAAATTATAAACAATCTAAATGTCTAACAACTTTAGAATGAATAAATCCATCATGGAATATTTATAGATGAGATTCCACACACCGAATGGAAATAAATGATGTATTTCTACATGCAGCAACATGAATGAATCTTACAAATACCATATTGGAAAAAATAAACACACACACACACACACACACACACACACACACACACACACGGTGTATGATTCTTTTATATGAATTTTATTAAATACGAAAACTAATCAGTAATAATAAAAGCATAATATGCTAATTAGACCGGATCTACTTTCTGGACGTCCTTTCATCCTTCTGGACAAGCCAGGGCTGCGAGGGAAGCCCAGATTTCAGGTGCATGCCAGCGGCTGCAGGGAAGACCAGATCCTAGGTGCCAAAGGGAAGCCGGTGCCAGCAGCCAGCAAAAGTCCTACTCTTGCATGAATTTCTTGCATCAGGCCTCTAGTCTATTATAGTTGAGTGTGCATATTTATGTGGTATAACTATAAAGAAAAGCAAGAAAGTTACTAGGATATTGGAAGTTGTAGTTAGGATAGTGGCTACTCTCCTTGAGGAAGGGGAGGGTAGAGGTTGGTTTCTGGGGTGTTGAGTGCTAGATTGTGCTATGAATGCTTTGCATGTTAACAAATCATTGTTTATATAGGTTTTGTTTTTGTAGTTTTCCATATAAAATTTATACTTGATAAATGTAGTAAAAGAAAGGTTTAATGAAGTCCTCCAGCCACTGTCTGTGGAGGTTGGTCTGTACATGTTACATGCTGGCCATTTCTCTCTTGTGTGGCTCCGGCTCATGCTGACGCCCCCTGACCCAATCATTTCTTTCTCTCCCACATACACCACTTAGTTCTGAATGCGCCCCAATCTCTATCTCAAATTTCCTTTGAAGATGATGCTTTGACATTCCACCCATGCTCATCTGTTTCTCCAGATGCTTCATCCTTGAAGTACTTGTTCTTATACAGGTGCCAATAGCTCCCAGCAGCTGTAGCCCCTGCAACCACAAATCCCCAGAGCCATGGTTTCCCTTTCCCCAGATTGCTTGTTCCCAGAGACGGAACACTTAGCTGTCATCCACTGGCCTAGTGGGAGTCAGCCTGAGAGGCAGTGTGCATGTGCTTTTATACAAAATAATGCTTTCTCTATTTTGTCAACTTTTTGTTATCTCAGACTTCAGATATCTCTTCTTTAGATGCCATAAGATGTGGAGAGACATCAGGTAGAGGCAAGAAGGCCTCACTGCACTAATTAATGGGCTTTAAATAAAAAATAACAAATCACTATTCTCAAAGTGAATTTATCTAGATATGTACTATTTAAAAATATATATCATTGACCTTATTCTCAAAGGACACACTAATTAAAAGTGATTTGAGGACAGGATGGTAAGAAACATTTATTAATTTCCTACTGTGTGCCAGACAATGTGTTAAGCTCTTGGGTAATCCCACCCTATGGAGTACATGTTTTTCCTCCAGTTTATACATGAAGAAACTGAGACCCACGGAGGGTCACAGATTGCTCTTGTTCACTCAGATAGTGATTGAGAGAATAGGGATTGAGGCTCTGCTGGGCTTGGCTTTAAAACAGAGACTCTTTCCACACCATGAGGGTGCAGAGCTTCTGGACAGAATGAGGTACAGGCAGATCTGGCAAAATAAATATGTTACCTTGTAAATATCAGACAAGTCAGATGTTTGTCAAAGAAATTGAATTCTAATGTGAGGTGGGATGTGAGAGATCTTCCTGCCTCTCTCCTATCCTTGAGTGAACAAAGTAATTATTGGTGGAGGCAAAATCATGGCGTCTAGATAACTCATTAGCTCTTATTTGTTTAAAGTCTGATGGTGTATGACAAAAGGATTTGTTCCAGATGTCAAAGCAGCACAATAAGGTTTAACAGCTCGGGCATTAGAAAAGCTCCGCCACGGATGTCATAGCCGGTCACTGAGGCAGAGAGCAGGTCAAAGCCAGCTGGACATCACACAAAGTCCTCCGCTCCTCCAGGGAAGTCCCGCTTTCTGTCTCACCTCATCTATAAAGTCTTTGTCCACAACTGTGAACATTAATGCTTTCCCCATTCTCTGAATTGAAAGGTTTATTGAGATTAATTTCTTTTGGAGTTTGGTGCTGGAAAACATATTATCTGAAAAAAATTATATATATGTATAATATATAATATATAATATATTCATCTAATCTAAGCTTTTTCATTCAACACATTTTACTTTTGTTTTTTTGCTTGTCATGAGGCTCAGCATTCAAATTCTTACCCAAGTGCAGAGTTCTACTTAGTCTAACTTCTTCAAAATATCTGTCCACTCTGTTACATACCTGTTTTGCTACTATTTGCATGGTCCTCTATTACCTACATGCTTCTTTATTCACTTTACTCTGGTTTCTTTTCTTCCTTAGCAATAATTACCACCTAATAATTTAGTTATAAATTACTTTGTTATCTGTCTCCCAACAAGAAGAATATAAACTCCATGAGAGCACAGACATTACCTATTCTGTTCACTGCTGCATCTTTGGAGCCTAGAATAGTGCCTTAAACACTGTAGCTTCTCAATAAATATTTTGGGACTTGAACAACAAGGATTCCCATTAAAATAATGGGAGGTGGGAAATGACCATCAAGCCCACTTTCATAAGCTTTAAAGAGAAGAACTGAAAGTCAAGACTTGGGTAATACTTGAGCAAACATGATCTTTGCTTTTCCAAATCTTTCCTTAGGATATGAGAAAATCTGTCCATCCATCATTAACTCATTGAAGCCGCCGACATACTTTGTCTGTAGCTATAGAGTTAAGGCCAGTCTTGCTCTCCTGTTGTTCCTGGCCCTTCTTTCCTTGTACCCCCATCATCCACCCTAACTGGTGCCCCCTTCATTTTAATTTGATCCATTTTTACCTTTCCCCAGCTTCCTTTGAAATTCATATCTCTTCAGCTTGTTTATTGGGGTTCCTTCTATTCTCTAAGAAGATTTGTAAGCCCCAAGAATCCCAGCCTCTGAGAAGGAAGGGCTGGTATGTGTGCAATGCTTACAGTGTCCTGGACACAGAGCCTGGCCCACAAAGTCTCCAGGAGCCCAAACTCCCAAGTCATTTCCCCTTTTCTGTCTGGGTCCAGGTAGTTGGAGAAGGCCCTTTGACAGTTGTCACAGTTTTTGTTTGTTTGTTTGTTTGTTTGCTTTGCTCCTGAATGTATCATCCAGCTTTATGACTTAATCATATGACCTTTTTAAAAAAAAATTCTGCTTTTTCCATCATTTACCGACTTTTGCTCAAATGGTGAGAGACATTCTATTAATTGGTTGCAGTTGATTAATAATTCTAAAGGGAAGCTTGAGTTTTTCCATAAATAGTTACCTATACCAAAGAAATTGAGACAAATTCCTGGGACTGAAATAAGCAACCCCATGTGATCTACCCTTATTTATTTTTTTCCGCCATTGAATTGGAGCAGAACCTCCACCCTGCTCTTTTCTAGGGAAGACACAGGGTTCAGCCATCATCGCAAATCTCTCACTATCACCCATCTGAGAAGATTTAGCAGGTCCTCTTTCACATGTTATTAAACAGAACGAGTTCGTCCACCTGGCGCTAGCAATTAAACACTAAATGTCAAGAAATGCAATGGAGAAATTAGGGTCACTTTATTTACAGAGCGATAAGCAGGAGAACAGGAAAGTTAAGGCTCAAAAGCCTGAACTCCCTGATCCAGGGTTGGGGAGGACTTTTAAAGAGGATCGGGGGAACAGGGTCACAGAAGCGCTGGTAGGGCAAGTTTTAATTGGAGGACCTTGGAGGTTGGCCATTTATGGTAAGGGCTTCAGTACCAGATCTTGGACAATGGATCGTTTGCTTCTGAAAGGGTTCTGTTCTGGTGTTCAAGTTCCAGGTGTATTGGATATGGGGGAGGTGAGACTTGGTTCCGGGTGCAGCTGGAGGTCAACTATGTTTTCTCCTCTGTCCATGCTTTGGCTGTGTGTCTTGTGGTTTTGATCTGCTGTCTCTGAAAAACAACCCAGTAGCTTGTTAAACAATTTAGGTCGTTTTTGGGCTGTTCTGTGGTTACAGAAATAGCAGTGAAAATTACCTGCTCTAGCCTGCCACAATTTTGAGGTGGGTATGATTAATAGAACCCCTCATTAATAGTAAATACAATATATTGTCCTAAGTGTGTGACACACACAAGCATTATTCCTTTATTCTTTTATGCTTCACTCTCCCATCTGTGAGTGCTGTCTTCCCGCTAGAATGTGAGCTTCTCAAAGTCTAAAAATACTTCTTACACTTTTTCTGTTTTCTCAAAAACCAAGAACAGTGCCTCTCACACAGATAGTGATCAATAAATATTTGTGGCTGGGAATAGATATCAGCTCTTAGATTAATTAGTGTACATTTTGAAGCTGGTACCGACAGAAGAAAGAGGAAAACACAATTGTAGATTAAATCCCTGAGTGGTCACCCCAACGCACTGAATCAGGCTTTAAGATTCAGGCTCATTGGAGCTACGTGCATGATGGGACTTTCCATTCTTGTCATAGACAACTAATGTTGAAACCTGAAGTGGTTTCTATAGCTGACCTCCAGGTCTGTAGCTGTTTCTGTAGCTGTTCCCATCAGCTCAGATGTTTGCAGGTATTTTCCACTCCTGTAGCCTTTCTATTTTCCCTTTAAAGTACTTCTCCTCTTCTCATCAACAGTTCCCCAAGCCCAGCTATCTAAACTAATATAAGGTTTCTTCCATGTCCATGTTTCAGTCTGAACTTCTTTTGTCCAAGGCTGATCCTTCATCCCCATCCCTCAACTGTTTTTCCTCAACTCCTTCCTTTGCCAATTGCTATGCACTGCTAAGCCAGGTCCAGCTGAGTGCTATAGCAAAACAAGCTCCCAGTCTCATGGCTTAAACCAATAAAAAGTTATTTCTCATCCAGATTACAATTCAGTATGAGTGAATAGGATCATTCTGAGACCCAGACTCTACCATCCCGTAGGACCCAGGAGCACACTTCCACAGCACTATATGTAAGTTATCTATACTTAAAAGGGTAATATGCTAATTAGACCAGGTTGACTAGCCATCTTTCAGATGTCCAACTTCCTTCTGGACAAAGCCATGGTGGTGGGGATCAAGGCAGAGGCAGTTAGGGGTGATCAGGCCAGCAGGGGAGGGCAGTTAGGGGCGATCAGGCAAGCAGGCAAAGGCAGTTAGGGGTGATCAGGCAGACAAGGGAGCAAGTTAGGGGCAATCAGGCTGGCAGGCAGAGGAATAAGGGGTGATCAGGCAGGCAGGCAGACAGGAGAGTGGTTAGGAGCCAGTCATCCCAGATTGTGAGAGGGATGTCTGACTGCCAGTTTAGGCCTGATCCTGTTCACAAATTTTGTGCACTGGGCCTCAAGTATCTCAATAAACTGGACATAAAATAACAATAGCACCTGCCACCTCAGGTGGTTGCCAGTAATACCAACCAGTGTTTATCTGTGGCCTTTGAAGACTAAGATTAGGAGCCAGTGGACCAATTAGAGATATTAACCAATGGGAAAAAAGATTGGTCTTAAGATATATGTTATCCTTACATTTTAGATTATATTCTAGTTAGGAAATAAATACAATGATATTATTTCCAAAAATAAGAGGTAAGATATGAATACAATGTTAAATTTGGGAGGTATGCTGGTTGGTTGGTTTGTTGGTTGGTTTTTGGTCTCCTGTAGTTGGAGGAGAAATATCAGCAGAAGCCAAGTTAAAGGGGGAGCATGTGTGTGTGTGTGTGTGTATGTGTGTGTGTGTGTGTGTGTGTGTGTGTGTGTTTATGGATTTCAGAAAGGAAGGGAGAGAGATTGAAACATCAATGATGAGAAAGAATCTTGATTGGCTGCCTCCTGCATGCCCCAGGCATATATGCCTATAACCCAGGCATATGCCCTGACCAGGAATCATACCAGCGACCTCTTGATTCATGGTTTGATGGTCAATCATCAAGCCATACTGGCTGGGCCAAGTGGTAATTTTGTTTTGTTTCCGTCATTCCTTTTAAACTTATTAGTTTGAATTTTACTATAAGGTAGAACTTTTTCTTCTCCATTTATTTATATCAGTTTGGACTGCAAGATTCTTATTTTATTCACTATATTATAGTCCATAATACTTAATGTTTTGAAACCACAATTTTTTTAGCTTACTCCCATACTTAGATTGATTCTATGTTTACAGTCAGTCTGTTTACCATAGTGTTACTGTTCATTTCTTGGTTGGCTGAGGTTTATCATCTAGTATTTCTTTAATAAGACCCTATGGGATTTATATTCTCTAAGTTTTAACACACATTAAAATGTTTTCTTTTTCTTCAACAGCTTTATTGATTTATAATTCACATACCATATAATTCACTCATTTAAGTTTAAGTATAATTCAATGATTTATAATATATCTAGAGTTGTGCAACTATTTCCATAATTTTAGAAATTTTTTTATCATTTCAGAAAGGAATCTAGTAGCCTTTAGTATTCAAGGTAAGAAATTGTGCTTACCTTGCCTTCACCCCGGGCCGTAGGCAACAACTGATGTATTTTCTATCTACATAGAGTTGCCTATTCTGGCCATTCCACATAAATTCAATCATACAATATATGGTCTCTTGTGATGGCTTCTTTCACTAAGTAAAATGTTTTATTAAAGGTTTATCAATGTTGTAGCATATATCATAAGCTACATTTCTTTTTATGTTGAATAATATTCCATTGGTTACATTTTATTGTTCCACTTACGGCCATTATGAATAATGCTGTTATGAGCATTCGTGTACAAAGTTTGGTGTGGACATAACTTTTCATTTCTCTTGGGTATATACCTAGCAACTGGAATTGCTGGGCCATATGGTAATTCCATTTTAACATTCTGAGGAAATTCCAAAACTGCTTTCCATAGTGGCTGCCCCAGCAGCAATGCACAAGAGTTCCAATTTCTCCACCTCACCAACACTTATTGTCTCTTTTTTATGATAGCTATCCTAGTGACTATGAAATGGTATCTCACTGTGGTTTTGGCTTGCATTTACTGATGGCTAATCATGTTGAATACCAGTTCTTGCACTGATTGTCCATTTGTATACCTTTTTTGAAGAATGTTTAATCATATCTGCTGCTTGTTTTTAAATTGGGTTGTTCACTTTTTAGTATTATGTTAAAGTTTATTTACATATTCTAGATTTATTTTGCTTTTTAGTTCTATGATTTGCAAAAAACTTTCTCCCATTTGTTGGCTGTCTTTTCACTCTCTTCATAGTGCCTTTTGAAGCATAAATATTTTAAATGCAGTTCAATTTATTTAATTTTTTCTTTTTTACCTATGGTTTTGGTGTCACATTAAGAAATTATTCCCCAATCCAAGGTCACAAAGTTTTAATCTTATGTTTTCCTTTAACAGTTTTATAATTTTAGTGGTTACATTTAAGGTTTTGATATATTTTTAATTATTTTTTAATATGCTATGAGTTAGGAGTCCAGCATCATTTTTTTTTTCTCTGTTGATACCCTATTTTCCCAGCACCATTTTTTTCAAAAGACTGTTCTGTCTGCCATTGAATTGTTTTGGTACCCTGTTAAAAAACTCAATGGAATGCGAAAGTATATTCCAGACTATCAATTCTTTTCCACTGGTATATGTCTATCCTAATGGGAATATGGATTCACTCTCTCTAGCACCAAATATGGAGAAGACTGAGGCCCATCTAGTAATTTTATCCTTAGAGCCAACTTGATGTTTTGATTCAATTCCCAATGGATTGTCTCTTTATCTGTTATATTCACTATTTCTTAGAATATATCTCAGTATTAATAGTTCTAAGTCAGTGTTTCTTGAAAACATGGTGTGTTTTCATTATGTGGATTTGACATTTGTTTTATAGAAAGTGATTTATTTCAAAAACATTTTCTATAAAATATGATTGGTTTTGTTTGTTTCATTACTTTAGTCTCTTCTTTGGGGACAACAGTTATGAGAAGTTAGAACTCTTGATTTTATGTTCTCCATTAATAGATAGATAGATAACACAGGTAGATAATAGATATGATATGAATATAGGCCTATATGTGCATTTATAATGTATATATATACTTTCATTCTTTTATGTTCATTCCTTTCATTTTGCTTTATTTTCTCAATCCTCCCCTTCTGAATAATTACTGTGCCTTTTCGACCATACTAATTCTTCTTTGTCTGGTCTTTTAACTTCTATTTCTCTGAAGTTTTTTTTTTCTCTTCTACTTTCTTCTTGTTCACTTCTTTCTGCTTATGTGTCATTTCACCCTGTTGTCCTGCTGTTTATTCTCTCTGTGCTTCTATTTCTGCCTTGTGCCTTATTTTTAAAAATCCTTTGTTAAACTCTTCTTTAATGTATGACACTTTGGAGACACCCCGCCCCTGTTCAAAGGCCGTCTTTTCCTCCAGGCACTTGAGTTATCATTTGCTTTTGCTTTTTTTCCTCCTTTTTGTTGTATAGTTTTCATATAGTTTTTGTCTTGGTTCCTTTTATATTACACTTTGACTAATGTGAATTTATTCTGGACATACAACATGCATGAGGATTCTATGTGGGGAATGGCAGAATTATTAGGTCCAGAAGTAATTGTCCTGGCTGGCCTGTGACTCTTTGTTACCCATGTGAGCCAACAGATGCGTGCCTCTACTCCAATCCCTCTCACTAGTGTACTCCCCCTCCTGACTGACTGCTTCCTGAAACCAGGATGCACCTGTCTCGGGGTTGTTCATTTTTAAATATTCATAATCATTTACAGGAAGGGAGTCTAATAAAGTAGCATCTGCAGTTCTTGTTGAGATGCAGTGCCATGTGATGCTTTTATTCTGCTCTTTGTATTTTTCTAATAATTCACTTTTAACAATAATGTATATTTTGTATAAGATCATAAAATCAATGCACTTTATTAAAAAGTAGAAGGTTTCCACAATTACAGTGGAGTGAAAGGAAGGCATGGGTGAGTGGAAAAACTGGATCTACATGCTGCTACCTCTGAAGTGCCCCAGACTAATAGCTAATGACAGGCCTATTGAAGAGGTCATTGGGCTCAGACCTGGCAAGGCAAAATGGGCCACTAAAGTTAAATAAATCACCAGGTTAACCAGGAAAAGCACTCCAAGCAAGGCTGGACAAGGGAAATCCTGTGCATTCCAATTACTGTGATAATCATCACCGTTCCCACACAAGGGGAAACTAAAGCTCCAAGAGGTCAGGTAAATTGCCCAGAGTCCTTCCATTGTGCCCATTAATACCTGCTCTTCTAATTTCACCTCTCAAGGCCTTTCCTTCCTGCTTACTTATTAGCTCTCCCGCTGGGTGAGTCTGTGTATGGTGTTGCTGTTAACCAAGGGAAGGACTGCCAGGGGGAAAGAGGTGGCAGCTTGCAGGGAGAGATAATGACTGCGTTTTGGACATGATGAGTTATTGTGAGCGTAGCTCTCACAGCTCCACTGTTGGAATAACATGGAGGCAGAGGCATCATTTTATGTGAAAGCCCACTGTTCCTGTCACCTCGCTCCTGTCAGTCAAACAAGGAAAGAAAATAATGTTTCTAGAACCCTGCTGGTGGCTGTCTTTCTCCCAGAATGAAACTACCTAGTATAGACAACAATGGGATCTCAAGAAGACAGGCTGTGACAGCATCTGCTCTGAGTCATCCATGGGCCAAATAGAATCAGGAGTCTGTCTCAGCATCAGGTTCATTTCTCAGCATCCACCCCACTCCAGGCTCTGGGGTGGGGCATTCCAGAAACCTTAAGGGCAGAGGGGGTGGGGAAGCAGGGAAAGCCTCATTGAACAATTCTGGAACTTCAGTGGTTCACCTTTTCCTAGGCAACTGGCCTCGGTTGATTTTTACCAGAGCCAAGTTTTCCCCTTAAAACTGACAGGCACCACATCCAGAACCATCCCCTGTCTTTGTGCATAGACCAGTTTGCCAAGACTGACACTGAGGGTTCCAACAACAACAAAATAGCAATAGCAATATACCAACCAAACTAACACAACCTGTGTGTCTTAAACATTTTGTAAAAGAGGCAGTTATTAAACTTCCAGCCTAAAGTATACCTGTGTGGAAAACAATGGAGATATATATATATATATATATATATATATATATATATATATATTAAAATATGTTTTTATTGACTTTAGAGAAAAAGGAATGGAGAGGGAGAGAAAGAGAGAGTAACATCAATGAGGGAGAGAAAGGTCAATCGTCTGCCTCCTGCTGGGAATGATTGAGCCTGAAACCATGACTGGGAATAGAACCAGCAACCTCTTAGTGCATGGGATAGGGTAGTGGTCAGCAAACTCATTAGTCATCAGAGCCAAATATTAACAGTACAATGACTGAAATTTCTTTTGAGAGCCAATTTTTAAAAAAAATTAAACTTCTTCTAATACCACTTCTTCAAAATAGAGTCATCCAGGCCACGGTATTTTGTGGAAGAGACACACTCAAGAAGCCAAAGAGCCACATGTGGCTCATGAGCCACAGTTTGCCTACCACTGTGATAGGGCAATGCTCAACGAACTGAGCCACACCAGCTGGGGCCTATAATTTCTTTTTATTTCCAGTTGAGATAGTATCATAAGCTTCTAAGTGTAACTTTTTTGTTTTTGTATCAGATTTGAATTCAAATTCAGATTCAACTACATTTCAGTTCTGTACCCCTGTATTAGTAATTTAGTTTCTAAACCTCAATTTTTTCATAATAAAATGGGCATCATGCCTTAGCCAGTTTGGCTCAGTGGATAGAGCATTAACCCATGGACTGAAGGGTCCCAGGTTTGATTCCTGTCAAGGGCACATACCTTGTTTGCAGGCTCAAGCCCTGGCCCTGGTCAGGATGCATGTTGGAGGCAACCAATCGATTTGTCTCTCTCACATTGATGTTTCTCTCTCTCTCTCTCTCTCTCTCTCTCTCTCTCTCTCTCTCTCTCTCTCTCTTTCTCTCCCTCCCTCTCTCTCTCTCTCTTTCTTCCACTGTCTGTAAAAATCAATAGAAAATACAGTTGGGTGAATATTAGTAACAACAACAAAAAATCTGGGCATCAAAATACCAATCTCATAGCATCTTTGCAATGATTCTATTAAATGAGATAATGTGTGGAAAACATTTATTGCAGAATTTGGACATAGCAAGTGCAAAATAAATAGCTATTATCAATATGCTTTTGTAAAATGCAATATTTTCATGATTCCCCACAAAAATATTGTGGCTTGTACACAATGTGATTTTACTTCTGAAGAATGAATGTGGCGGCCACAGTGCATGTTAATATCTTCTTAGATCCTCTCTCCAACAGTGCAGACAAACTCCCTGCTCCAGCATTTATGCAAACAGAGCATGTTATCAACACAAAGCAATGACAAAGTATACCAGTTAGAATTGACTGTAGATGGCAAGAAGAAAAGAGCAAAAACCATGTTTTGTTGCCTGCATCAATGAATCTCCAGCATCTACTACTTGATGTGATATTCATATATATTTTCAGATTGAATAAATTAATCATCTGCTATGTGCCAAATATCGTGTGAGGAGTTTTGTGGACTTTGCTTCTTTTGATGCTAACTGACACCTGTATCACTTAGGTTGTGCTGTGATAACAAACACCGCTCTCCCCCAATCTTAGTGGCTTATTGAACAGGAATTTCTTACTCACTTATACTACATGGCTCATTGTTCAGCTGGCAGCTTTGCTTCCAAGATTCCTCACTCCAGGATCCAGGTAAGAGAGCAGCCACTGGTGCCAGTCAGGAGCACAAGGAAAGTGCTGGGTGATTTTCAAACTGGCTGTTAGCTTCCATCCAGAAGGAACATGGCTCTCTCATTGCTCACATGCCATTGGCCAACCATGTCACCTGGCCATGCCTAACATCCAAGGGGAAGGGAGGGCGGTAGTGCCACTCTGTCAAGTATCTGGGAGAATATATGGGACTTTGTGAGCAGTCCTTGTATCCTCATGAGGGAAACTGAGACTCTTGGGTAAGTAACTTGGCCAGGTGTTAAGGAAGTTAATCATGTCGGCTCTAAAGTGTGTTGCATTCAATTTGTCTTTTTGGCCTGTTTATTTCTCATGTCTTCATGGAGCCAAATATTTGGTCTCTGTAGAGATCTGCTTTCCTCTAGCTTGGTTCTAGATGCCATTTCATATAAATATCAAATTCCAGTGAGTTGACTCCCAGGCAGAAGGAGTCTTTCCAGAACCATAGGAGTAGCGAGTTGGCAGGGCCCCAGGTGACACCAAGGAGCTGGCCTTTATCACTCTGCTGTGAACAGATTTTTAGTTGTCAAAACCCAAGTGCCAGTAGATTTTGTTGGGAGATGCCCTTGCTACCTGGGTAGACATTCTAGAGGTGGTCCCAACCCAAGCCTGCTTTTCCAAAATGGCTGGCTCCCCCAGCTTTCTGAGCAAGTGCTCCCTTACAAAAACAGGATGCAAATCTTGCTACTAGTACTTCAGTTCCAGAAAAATCCTAAAATATTTCTCCTTGCCTAAGTGAGATAGAGGGGAAAAAAGTATATATCTTCTTTTTTTATTTTTGAAATAATCTCAGTAACCCATTATTCGTCAACTGGCATTTCTAAATATCTCAGTGGCTTGAATTCAATGCTTTTTTATTTTATCAACCACTCTCATGCACTTGCAGAGTGAAGGATATATTTGGGAAATGGACTGTGCACATGTACTCACAAGATGCAGGTCCTAGAATCATTGGTTTCAGCATCCCCAACCACTGAAACCTTACCTGCCCCACTTACCAGAATCTCAGAATCACCTGCTGCTTTTAGCATTTTCTGTTCCCCAGTCTTGTCTCACTGATGTGTTGAAGAAAGATGAAATGGTTACAAATCAGATAGAAGCAGAAGGAGAAGGTGGAAAAGAAATCTAAACCTGTTGGAGACTTAATTTAGTGGTTCTTAACCAGGAGTGTAAATCATTTACATAGCTTTTCATAATCTCCGTCTGCCCAGGATTCATTCCAAACAATTGAATCAGAACTTCATTTGAAAGCATTTATTTTTGAGAATCTCAGGATGTCACTTGTGGTTTGAAACTCACTGAATGAGATTGCCAGCCCTTGAGTAGCTGAGCCTGGGCCCATTCCTGACCACCCACACTCTTATTACTCTCTCTATATAAATCTCATAAAATGAATGCTATCTTTGCAGAGGTTATGCTGAGGTTAGGAGGTATTTCTTCTTCAAGGCCTACAAGATTCTGGATGCTAATGAAGGTTCTTTTCAATGTTTGTCCCTAATTCTGCTGGAATAATAACCCTCACTCATCAAGCAGTGTGGCCTTCCCATAGGCCCTCTTATATCTTTCTGATGCACACTGGAGTGGGAATGGCTGTCTCACAAGTAACTTCTACTGTGCCTATAGGTCTGGCTAGTTCACCCCCATACTCTGGCCATCTATAAGGGAATGCTGATCTACCCCTTACCTGATTTTTCCACCTGCTCTGTACCTCCACGTACCTCCAGATCCTGACACTGACTTTCCTCATTGACTTGCAAGGAAATGGCCCTTCTTTCTTGTTGTTTATTTATTTTGATGATGGGGTGAAGAGAGAGGTAGTTGGAACTCCATGGCTGAGTTGTACTGACTGTTAAACACAATGTATCATATCTTCTTGCAGCTCTTCTTTCCCTGGTACCTCAGGCTTCAATGATCAGGTTGGACTATCATGCCAGGCTCCTTCATTTGTGGCATTTCATCTCTCAGAAATTCCTCCTTTCTGAAAGTTAGCTTCTGTTCCTTTCCCATCTGCAGGCTGTGGCTTGCCCATGGAGGCAAGTAGGCAGGCTCTCCACTAAAGATGGGAGTTCCATAGCATCATCCCCAAATTCATGGGAGAAGCTTGCAGCTCAAATGGGGACATGGATTGATGGGGCGGTCTGGCTGGAGACTTAGGTTAGAATCTTTCTTTTGGACTCTTTCCCAATGGATTCAGTATCTGGAGAACTTTTTATCATGCAAGGCAGCATTGCAACCTTCCTGGGAAAATGGGAAGCAGGAAAGTAGAGTGTGGCTCCTGGCTTGGTTTCCACTTTGTGCCAATTGCTAGCTTCCCATTATAAGTTAAGGAGAGGTAAGTCTGCATATGTAGCTATTTAGAAGGAAACAGGGAGAACCTGTTTTATGGCTTCAAAGATTCAGCTGTACAGAGTGAGATGTGATGGGGGAATACCTGGAGAAATGTCCTTACGGGGCAGCTATAAGTCTGGTCACTGTGCCAGAGCAGGTAAGGGCTGGGGATTCGCAATGCCATTGACTTCTTTCAAATGTGTTTCTTGTTTTCAAGAGACAGATGCCTGAGAATGGAAAAGTGGGTTGTGGACTGTGCCAGACTCTGGACATAAGGCATCCCAGGTGGAGGATACTGGGAGGCCTGACATCCTGCCTTGGTGATGGTGTCAGGGAGGATGGCATTGGGACTGGCCAGCAAAGGGTCTGCAGGGGTGTGGGGGATATAAGAGTCCCCATGAAGTAGACTTTGGGGCAGGGGTGGGGGTACGGGCATTGCAGAGAGAGCAGCTGTGGGTCATCTTGGATCCTTTTCAGAGAAGATCAGGCTAGATCCCAGGGCCTGAAGAAAGACTTGTAATTCTGCACATCCACCCAGGTCCCCAGATCAAGGGAGCTGCACAGTGTCCCAAAGCATTCCAAAGAGAAAGCAACAACTTTAAACATTTGAACAGTCCCTGAGAACAAAAGCCAGGACTAATTTAAGAAACACCGTTCCTGTCCCTTCCTCCTCCACGTATCAGCCCCTAGAAGATGAAGCTGTGGGGTGGCAGGGACCTGGCAGAGGGTGGAAGTGGATAAGGAAGAGAAGAAACAGGAAGAGAAACTTGGAAAGACTGACAATTTTGCCTCTTTTCTTACCGCAGGCTTCCAGCCAAGTCCAGAGCCTCTATTTGAATAGTGGTGTGAGCATTCTCCTTTCGGGTTGACCTGTGCCTGTGATTTTAGGTAAGTTATAGGTGTTCTGTTGTCTAAGAGTGAGAAGAGGAAGCAAGGATTTCACAATGAGGAGAACGTCACAGAGAGTGAAATTAACCTCATGAAATCAAGTTTAAAGGGGACAGTGAAAGATGGAATGAAGTTGTCGCATGATCACAATCGATGCCTCTGCCAACATGTTATAGCAGGTCCTTGAATAATGTCGTTTTGTTCATTCCTTAGTCTATTGATGAGATGCCTTAGGGACTTCACTCCTGTTTATAACAATTGGACATTGATAAATTGGTTTTGTTTAGCTTCAAGTCACAGAACCTATTGACAATGTTAAGTGAGGACTTACTGTATGAGAGGAACTGGGAGGGAGAAGAGAGCAGAGACCTATGTGTTATGACTGCGCTTCCTAAATTGCCTTTTGTGAAGACCCACATTGTTCTCTGTGATACATGAAAAGGATAAACCAAAGAAAGGGACTGGAGTTCGCACTTGGATTTGAACTTAGAAAAGAAGGCAGAGGATGAATGGGGATGGCCTCAAGCGATAGGGTCATGGTTTCAGCCACAGTTGGAATGAGATCATCCTAAGAAGGAGGTGACATTCAGGACTCCTTGTAAAGATGCTCCTGTTCCTGTGGTGAGTACCTGGACTATTTCCACACAGTTCCCAGGAGGGAACCCAATTATACCTCTATCAGACTTTTCCAGGAGGCTTCAGGGCTCAGGCAGAAAGCACACAAGTCAAACCAGGTAAAGGTCATGTCCAGCTGGGGTTTTACTCTGGTTCACTGTGCACACAAACTTTTAATGTGACTACCCAGCATCATCAGGTTGTTTACTTTAGCTGTAAATTTGGCTAGGGAAAGCAAATTGAAAATACATAAACATTAAATCTTGTTGAGTGGAAAGCATCATTAAAGGGAAGATCATTTTCAAGAGTCTTTGTTAAATACAGGAACATGTGTTTTGGGTTTGTTTTCCTTTAAAGGATGTCCTCTACCCCTCACCCAGAGCTAGCACATCAAACAATGTCAACCCCTATCTCATTTGGGAGAATATTTGACTTAAGTTGGAAAACAGGTCAATGGCATTGATCAGAAATGTAGTGACAACGTCTGGATTTACTGATAAGCAATGTGTGGTTAGACTAATTTCTGGGGGCTACTGTTCAAACTGTCGGGTGAGTGGGTGGACAAGTCTGGTATAGCACAAGCCCCCAAATTCCCTGCTTCCTAGAGACCTCCACTTCATTCCAAGAGGCATGTGTTTCCACCTGCTCCTGCTGTATTCTGGGCTACTCTGGACAGTTTCTTCCACAAAGTGGCTCTGTGAACTTGAAAGGATAGTAAGATTAGAATCTGATAGACTTGGTTCACATTTTGACTCTGCCATCAGCCCTATGACATATCGCTTGATCATGGTGATTCTCTGCACAGTCTCTACCATCTTGAAGGCTTCTTCAGAGGATTAAATGAAGTAATGTGAGTGAAAACCTTTTGCACGATGCTTGGCACACAGCAGGCCTTCGATGGATGATAGTTGTTCTTTTAAGTCTATTTTTATAATAACACGGCGACTCTGGAAGTTTTCTGCTAAGATATCATCGTCACAAAGTAAAGATATAATTCTTGGATAGGATGCAGTGCCTTTGTGTTAGACAGTCAATCCTCAAATCACTTGATGTCCAGAAAGTATAAAATGGGTAGCGTTGAGTGCAACTGCACTGAGAAAACTGAATACCCAGTACATTTCAGCATGCTCACTTGGTCATATTTTCCCTTTTCTTTTATTTGAAGAAAGAGTTTTGAAAGTTTCTTTTCCACCATTCCACTCACCTTGGCCTGGCAGCCAGCCTACTTATACACTCTCCTACTTCTGGTTCTTTTTTTCCTGTTGAAAGCTTTGTTGAGTGAGCCACTGAAATTTTTAAGGCAACACTGGAAACACCTGAGTGGGCAAAGCACAGCTTGACTAACAGAGGGTATTAAAAAGATAAATTGCTGTGAACTGAAAGAGATAAAATTACACGTGAGCATTAAGGAAAGTGGCCACTGAAAGGTACTGCGGCATTGTGGTGGAGCCTGCAGTTTGCAGGGGAGCTCAAGCATCCCCGCTCCCCACCCCCCACCCCCCCACACACAAGCTTTCCTGCTGGGAGAGCACATTTTCTCCCTCTCAGTCCCTAAGATACTCCTTATGGAATGGGTTAACCACTTCTCTGCCAAGAGTTCTCTCTAAATAAACCCACTGGAACACCTACCAATGGCCATCTCCAGACTCAGTGTCATGATTTTTTTGTCATTTTTGCCTTGGTCTCTCTCTTTTTCTCTCCTGGAGTCTCACAAGCTTTTCCATGTTCCTTTTTCCTGGGCCTCTGCCATGGATGCCAGACTGTTTCAACATGGCTGGGTTTTCATTGACTCCTATGGCACCTCTGTTGACTCCTGTTGAGCCTGTGGTCCACATACCTTCCCTCAATTTGTTTCTGTCAACAGCTTATCTCTTCAAAAACCCAAAGCGGCTATTTCTGTGTACTCCCATTATACCACAACATTTTATGACTGTAGCCATGATTCTGTATTAAGGGTTTTCTGTTTATGACCTCATTTAGTCCTTAAACCAGGAGTTAGAACACTATTTCTTTAAAGAGAGTAACTCTTTTTAGGTTTCTGTTGCTCTGTTGCAGCTACTCAACTCTACCATAATAGCATAAAACAAGCATCAACAATATGGAAGCAAATGAGCCTGGCTCTGGGCCAATGAGACTTCATTCAGACAGTTGGCAGGTCTTGGCCTACAGGCTGTAGGGTACCCACCCCTGTTCTAAACAACCCTTTGAAGTATGCTGTTAATACTCATTTTACAATAGAGAAAAAAGATTAATCAACTTTGCAAAGATCATACAAGTTTTAAGGGTGTGTTCAATTTCAGTGCCCCTCCTAACAGCTGTCAATACTGGAAATGCTTGCAAACAGCTTAGACAGGCCCTTAGGAAGAGGGAGACCTACCCCATCTTCATGACTACAAGCCTTTCTGCAGATTTCTATCAGCTCCTGTTCAGAATGGCAGAAGCTCTCATTGCTCTGATGTGAGTGTTAGGCAGGCAGATCAACTATTGCTAACAATTCTATATTAGGATGCAACTTCCAGAAGGCTTCTGGGTAAAGATAACAGCTATTTCTTACTTTTCCAAGAATTTTAGTAATATTTTTACTATACATATTAATGGCCTTTAGTAATTTAATAATTAAATTGTGGAGTGTGTGCACACGTGTGTGTGCATGTGCTTGTGCATGTATTTTCCAGCTAAGCCCTGGAAATGCACTGTATGGCAGTACAAAAGACAGACTCTGTTTCTGTTCTATTGAAATGATCATCTAGGCCAGGGCAGGAATGGCTACATTTTGCTGAGGTCCATACAGTTTATTTAGTCCTTATCCACATTGTTCTGATCCACCTACACAACCTGAGCTATGTAATATTAACCCTAGTTTAGAGTGCAAAAACTTAGGCTGTGATAGCTTTGATGGTGGAGCTGAGTCTTCGGCTCAGGAACTCTGACACAACTTGATGTCCTTTCCACCACACCTTGCTGCTCTGCTGTCCCAGAGCCACGGTCTGCACTGTTCTCCTTACTCCTGCACCTCCAGCTGGCAGCATCCTTGTCTGAATTTCATGTAACCTGGCTCCTTTCCAGGCCTTCTGGCAGCCCTCCCTGTTCTCATTTTCTATCTGCTCGGCATCTCCCGGTTTCCCTTCTGAAGCTCTTATCCTTCTCTGGCAGCCAAATGCCCTCTATTTTATTTTCTCTCCAGGGCACTCTCATAGATGGAGAAAAGCCGAGAGATTGTTCACTTTCTTAACAGGAGCTGCTTTCAATTCAGCCACAGCTGCTATACATTTCAGAAGTGAGATGGATCCCAAGACAGATGGCTCAGCAGTGACTATTTTAAGCCCCAGAGTCATGAAAATAGATCCAAAATAACTCAGTCCAGCAGGGGTCAAATGCAGAGCAGAGTACTGGCTTCAGAGCAGTGTTTCTCAACCCTTCTAATGCTGTGGCCCTTTAATACAGTTCCTCATGTTGTGGTGACCCCAACCATAAAATTATTTTTGTTGATACTTCATAACTGCAATGTTGCTACTGTTATGAATCATAATATAAATATCTGTGTTTTCCAATGGTCTTAGGCTCTTCATCAGTGGTTGAGGTATACTTTTATGGTTGGGGGTCACCACAACATGAGGAACTATATTAAAAGGTCGTGGCGTTAGAGAGGTTGAGAACCACTGCTTTAGAAGAAGTGTGACTCCAAATCTTTGGAGTCACCACCTGAGTCTGCTCTGGATTTTCTAGTTAATAAGACTTCCTCACTGATGTTTTCATGCTTATGTTTCAGGCATGGCTTGGCCCAAAGTTCAGCTGCTGTTCTTAAAACAAAACAAAACAAAACAACAACAACAACAACAAAAAACTCCCTCTGATAGCTTCAAGGATCTTATTTAAATATTTGTTATTACTACCAAGATTTGTACCAGGAGAAACTCTGCTCCCCTGTGTATTAGTCAGCTAATTGCATCAATAATGCTGTGTAAGAAACCATCTCAAAACTCAGTGGCTTAATGCAACAAACATTTATTCTCTTTTATGTGACTGGACTTGGTTGGGGTCAACTGATCTGGACTCAGTCTGGTTACTCTTGGCTCCAAATTGTAGATTTGCTCCTGCTGGCCCCCTACCTCTCAGTCACCCTGGACAAGCAGACCATTCAGAGATGCTGTCATGGCAATGGTAGAAATACATGAAGGAGAATCTAACTACACATGCATGCTTCAAACCTTTGTATATGTCTGCTAAAATCACTATGGCTAACACTCTTGCAGTGAAAAAGTGGACCATCAATGAGGCCAGAAATACACTTTACCCCTGGTAGAGAGGGAGGGACTGCAAGCTCACATGGCAAAGGTTGTGAATAGGAAAGGAGTGGAGAAGGAACATCATTATTATCCATTACAACAGGGCTACAGAGCAGCAGGAAAAGAAGGCTGTATAGAGACAGAAAAGCAACAGAGAAGCCTCATAGTCTTTCACCTGTGCAATTGTGGCTGCTTGTTGTTCTTTCCCTCGAGGGAGGAGTCAGGCCATGACAGATGGTTCAACTCCTTCCTTTGGAATGACCTTCAACTATCTCTGTACTCATTTCCTGCCTTCTTTCCAAAGATTAGGTTGTTTGATACTGTTGAATTCTTCAAACTGGCTCCTCACAGGGTTTTAATAGATTTGGGAAGTCTGGAGATGCAAACAGAATGGATGAGCAGAGAGTAATTTAAGATCTTGAGCCCCTTTATTTGCATACCTCTGACCCTGCAGGTAAAAGTGACTTCAGGTTATAGAGAAGACCAGAGAGGTGGGCCCAATAAACTCACTGGAGATGGCAGCACATGCGAGGCATAGTGTTTTTGAGGCCATCCTAATGTGTCTGTGGGCTGGCAGTAGGGGCAAGAGAAGTAGTGTGTATAGGACTTTTTACATAGAAAGACCATGTGACACTAGACAGTGCCATTGCCAGAATTGCACAGCTCTCCTCACTGCACATCTCTCTGTCTGGCACACTGAGCCCTCAGAGCCATAGAGAGCAATGCAATGCCATCTGTCTTCCATCACTCCCTTTTCCTCTGCCCTCCTTAATATGTTTATGGCATTTGTCACCATATGACATTATTTGTTTGTGAATTTGGTTTTTGCCTAGATTTCTGCTACATTTATGGGCAAGAATTCTGTTTACCTTTTCTAGGGTTATATCCCCAGAACCTAGACTCTGTCACATGCTATTAATAAAAAATGAGTTCAACAGACATTTGTTAAATGATAAAATATGTAGGCTTGTCCCACTGTGTGGAACAGAGTAGGTGTTCAGTATATATTAATTTCTCTCCCTTCCTTCCTTCTTTTTTAACTTCCAATATAGGTTGCTATCTCCACCTAAAAACCTACTTCATTTTGCATGATTCTCTGACTTGTTTCCAAAGTTCTATGTAAACTTTCCTTAAGCTGTATTAACATTTAGGACCAAATGGTGATATCAGTAAAAAAAAAATCAGTCTTGACTCATGTAGACCCTGACCTTTCAAAATTCAAGATGTGAGTGAACTTTAGCTGCTGGAAGGGGGAGATGGCTGCTAGATATTTATAAATCATCTTATTCTTCATTCCCAGAAAAAATATTGCAAGTGTATGAAGAACATCATTTATGAATTTGATATCCAACATTCCAGTGTGATCTGAAGTAGGCCAGATGAGGTAGACAGAATAACCACCCTCTAATGATATCCACATTCCAATTCCCAGAACCTCTAAATATGTTCCATTATATGACAAAGTGGGAGTTAAGGTTGCCAATGAAATTATGTTTTCAGTTTACCTTGAGATAAGGAGATTATACTGGACCATCTGAGTGGGCCCAAAGTTAAGAATTGGGTGGGCCCAATTGTAAGAAAAAAATAATAATAAAGGGGCAAGTTTTTTATGCAGCTAAAGCTAATTGATACAACTTGCCACAGCAGAGAAAAACCTGAAAATGCTGGAGTTCTGCTTATGATAATATTATCAAAAACAATAATTTGTTAATTACATCCTACCAAGGCCTTGATTATGGGCATTTATAGGAAAAATAGAAGCTATGCTAACCAAGGGTATGGTTCAGGTTAAAAAAGAAGACGTTTTGAGTTCAAATTAATTCTCTTTTACTGATGGACAGCAATGACTTTGTGTGCTTGAAGGAAATGTTCTTTTTTCATGAGAGTAGTAGCTGAGATAATAGATAAATCAACATGGCCTCAAGTGATGACTTTACTAATTGTTCACTGCCAACAGAGGTTCTGCCTTAAAATATACAGGCTGAATGTTCCCACTCTAATTCTCTCATCATGGGATAATATCATTCCACCCAGCACTCTCCAAGCAATGCAATGGCAGCTGTCCTCAGCACAGGGGTATTACTGGCTCATGAACTAGGGGAAAGATTTTCTGAGAGACCCTGGCTTTCCATTTCTCTAAACAGCTACTGATGTCCTGGCTTCTTTTTGGAAATAGAGCTCCCACTGACATCAAATAGAATCTCTCTCAAAGTGCAGAGAAACCACAGGGCGGGCAGCATGGATCTCTTGCCACCGCAGAGTCAGCACCGATGCAGTCACTGGAGAGCAAACTGGGTTAAATGCCCCCTTCCAAGTGAGCCTGAAAATTCCCCAACACAAGGTCTTTCATGTGCTAGACCTCAAACGAAGGGTAGGCCTCAAAACTTGGCCTAGTTCTAAATTTAGATCACTAATTTCATCCAAGAATGCAACTGTGTGTGAATACTCCTGGCTTTCCCTTCTCTTTTAATACCAGAGCAGGGCAGTTAGGGCTACATTTGTGCCTTGACAATTTTGAGGCAGTGTCATGTGGATATTTCTCGGTGAAAAGAGCAAAAGTAATAGGAGACTAGCTTAAAATGTCAAGTCACATTATTGGCAGACACATAAGGTGATCTTTGCTGCTTTCCCCTGCTCGTATTCAAGCAACATTACATGTGCTGTGACAATAGTGAACAGTTTGAAACAGATTGCTTGATCTCCAGTTGCTGGCTGCCATGGGACAATCTGAATGGCCCTCCATGCATTTTATCATCCTTAGAAGGTTGCTTGTTCTCTGGGGGCAGTTGATATGCTCTAAAGGCTAGACTGGTGGAGAATGAGGATTGATTTTAAATATTTTAAATAGTTGAGTGAATATATGCATATATTTGTGTTCACATACATACTAAGTCTCCATAGACCAATTAAACATCAGATACCTCTTTTTTGAGATTTAATTATTTCAACTCATCCTGTTGAATAGACTTGATTGGCAATTGTATATGTATTTGTTTAATAACAAAAAAGTCAGAGCAAAGTAATAATTAGGCTAAAAGGCAGAGTGTTTAGAATCCAGGGGGGACAAGCAGTGTAGTTCATCCTGTTTTAGAATTAAAAGGCTCTCCTGAAGGGTAAAGGCCTGGCCAAGTGAAGAGATTCAATGGCTGCATTGGGAAAGGCCAGTGTTTCCCAGTGGTACTCACTGTGACAAATGGAGATGCAGATGTTTAAATGAAGGTTTTCAGAACAATCTCCATGCTCTTGAGGCAAATCTTAGGCCTACCTGTTCCCCTTATAACCTGCAAAGGGGTTTTGATTGAATTGCCTAGTAATTCTGTCATGAACTGCAGTGCTTTTTTCTCTCTTGAACACATTACTGATGGTAACAAGGGAGTTATTTTCAATCAAGCCATGCTACCACGAAAAAGATTTCTCCTAACATTGTGATCCCTTCCTCTGAAATCCATTTCAGATTGGCGGATAAAATGTGATTATATTTACACTTCCCTGACACAACTCAGGCAGCAAAATAACAGCCTGCCGGAGACATTTTTCTTCCTCATATTTAGATCTGTCAGTGTTGTAGTGCTGGGGAAACGGGGAGGGGTGACGGAGGCAGCTGGGGTTGGAGATATGTTTTAGTTGGCTCACAAATAGAGATGTTCTGTGCTCCGTGCATCTATCTTCCCATCAACTCAGAATCCCTTGAATGCCATCCTGAGTGGTGTTCAGAGCAGTTCTACAGCATGCTAATCGATAGTGCTATATGCAAATTGAATTTCTCATTTTTGCCTTTACACAGCATACATATTACTTCAAAACAATACTTTAATTGGTTCACATTCATTAGGAGGTGTGCAGTGTGTGACTCACCAGTATCTCTGTGAGTTGCAGTTGCGATGTGTATTAAAGACCTAGGCCTCCAGATTGCAATGCTGAGATGATCGATCGGACAGAGGAGCAGGGACATAATGGCGCAAAGAGTATGAGAGCCCTGAATTTAGTGAGGAATTTTGTTTCTGGTTCTCAGCCTAGTAGGGATTAGCCATGTATGATGTCAGGGAATTCATCCAATTTCTCTGAGCCCAAGTGTTCTTATTTGTAAAATAAGCAGGTTGGTTGATAGGGTCATCAAGATTCTGTGTGTGGTAGCTTTGCAAATATTCTCCAGAGTGGCTATGTCAAACTTGTGTTCAAGACTCCACTCTCCGGGGAAGAGTGACATTCTATTTCAACAAGGTTGAAAAGATCATCATGGCTCCCACAGATATCATACTGGATACTTCCTGATAATCAGTGCTTCTAACTAAATACAACACTCTCTCTTTTGAATCCAAAGAGAAAGGTGACCCTTATCTTTCTCAGGTCCCCTCTGAGCTCCTGATCTGTAGTGGATATTATAATATGGGATAAAGGATTTGTGACGTCACTGCTGGGAGCACTGCCAGCAGACAGTCATCAGCTCTTAGCTCCCTTTGGGGATGGTCTTAGCAGCAGGGAGCCAGTTAATCACAGTCTGCACACCTTCCTGGAAGAGCCTACATCCAATAACAGATAAATGTGGTGGTGATAGATGGATCTTCTCATCCCAACTTGGGACAGCTCTGAGAGTTATTCTATTTTGAGAACTCCCCCATGATATTGGTTGAGGCTTCTGTTCAGAGTGCATCACCATTCAACGTCTCCCTCTGGCCAATGTTGCTTCTTTCCCCACTCCATCTCCTTTTATGCCACTTCCTTCTTTCTCCTTTCCAAGAGCTCTCTCTAGTAAACTTCTTACACCATCTATCTCAGTGTTTGCTTCTCAGGGAGCCAGGTCTGCACCATAACAAAATGCATTTCCTCTAGGAGACAGAGTTTCACTATCAGTCATTCAGCTCTATGATGTGGATCCTAGATTCAAGTTCAGTAGCCAACTTGAAAAACAGAAGACATATGCCAACCTACAGATTTACGGATTCTTCGGAAAAATTGGAAGGTTTCCAAATACTGAGACAAACACAACAAACAGATGAGCCTGAACAGCCTCCATGTCCCTGAGACAGAACCTATCTGTCCCTTCATAGTTACCACACTCCCCTCAATGCTCTTTGATCTTCAATGCAAGGTTGAGTACCAATAACTATCATGATACAGGTTTTGTACCAAGTTAGTGACTCCTCTTTCTATCTGCTGATTCCTAGATACAAGGAGTCCAAAGTACCTTGGTAGCATGTGTAGGTTAGTGGGAACCTTACTATGTCCTCTGGTAAGTATGTCATTTTTGGGGACCAGCCTGTAGAGCTTAGAATTTCAGAAACAGGAAATACAGAGCCTAACAGAGGGTCATTGGTTGTGATTACAAGCAGAGACAAGCCTGCTTCCACCATTTATTCCAAGACCCATATAGTCTTTCTACTTAGGGCACAGTATTATATAAAGGTCTCTGATTTGCTGTATATGGTACTTCCTGAAAGATGCTACTCTATATTTGCAGAGGATTGCCTCCTAGATTATACTTCAGATGTGCACTTAGAAGGTTATTTCAGCATTCTGTGGGACCATTTCCTTGTGGATGGTGTAATGTATCATATAACAATGGCAGACAATATGTCCATTCCCAAATCTTCTTTACTATGAAGTGGGCCCTTGGCTGGATACTATGTTGTTTGATATTTTATATTTGTGGATCAGTCATTTGTAAGCCTCCAGATAGGGGACTAATGGGAGCTCCATGAAAAAAATAAACAATCCTCACAACTGGTCTAGATATACATCCCTATAAGGAGGATCTCTTGGCCTTTCATGAATGAAGGAGGTCCAATGTAGTTGAATTGCCACCAATGGTAAGTTGGACTTTGGAGAACAGTGCCATGTTGACTGTGGTATGCTATAGCCAGCTTGCACAGCTCCTGGCAGTCACTCTTTCCAACTTGTATAAAGTGACACCATGTTGGTAGCTGAAAATTTGGCAAAATAGAGCTTTTATACCATAGAAATTGGAAAACACAATCAATGAAATTTTTTTCAGAGAGCCAATTATTAAACATTTATGAATACACTACTGCTTGTAACTTACACTGCAATAAACATTGCTCCTAATCCTCTATCCAATTAAGCAGAGCGGTCAATATAACCTATTGAGCACTCTGCTTCCATTTATAGTGGGCATCTTAAAACTATCATCTCAGCTCTAGCTGGTTTGATTCAGTGGATAAGAGCTTAGGCCTGCGGACTGAAGGGTCCCAGGTTCAATTCCAGTCAAGGGCACATGTCTAGGTTGTGGGCTTGATCCCCAGTACAGGGCATGCAAGAGGCAGCCAATCAATGATTCTCTCTCATCATTGATGTTTCTACTCTCTAGCCCTGTCCCTTCCTCTCTAAAATAAATAAAAATGTATTTTAAAAAAAAACACCTATCATCTCATTGAAAGCAACTATGAATTCCTACTGAAATCCAGAAACAAGCAAATAAAAAACATCTTTCGATGTCATCAGAGCACAACCAAAGCAGCCCTGTTTTGAGAAACCAAGTGAGCAATGCTTCCCCTTCCTGTGAGGGCATTTGCTCAGTCCCAGATGGAGCCTACTTGTCCAGTAGAAAGTGACAGCCTAAAGCTTTCCACGCCATCATGGGATGGGGTAGAAAAGAGAGTTCATGGCTTCCAGAATCTTCAACATGTGAGGGGTCAACACCTGGAGAACAGAGTCTACAGAGACATTCTGTGCCTTCTTTTTCCTTGTGGTATTTGCTGAGCTGGTCAAAAGCCAATAAGCAGAAAATGACAGCTCAGGGAAAATATACACAAGCAGAACTCTTAGCAGTCTTGTGGTGCTGGGAAAACAAAAATAGACTTCAGAAGAATCAAGAAGTTTGCTAAGGACTCATGGGTGAGCTTTTTATTTATTTTTTAATCCTCACCCAAGGACATGCTTAGAGAGACAAAGGGAAAGAGATAGAGGGAAACAGAGAAAGAGAGAGAGACCTTGATTGGTTGCATTCATAGGATAAAAAAAAAATGTATTCTGACCAAGAATTGAACCAGCAACCTTTTGGTGCATGGGACAGTGTTCAACCAACTGCACCATTATGACCAGGCTCATGGATGAGCTTTAGTTGAGATCTCTAAAGGGCTATGCTCCAGGAGTAAGGTCAGTAGGCCTCCTTATCTATGACATCCCCATGGATGCCTGAAACTGCAAATAGTCCTGAACCCTATGCATACTATGTTTTATTCTATGTATATACCTCTGACAAAGTTTAATTTATAAATTAGGTACAGTAAAAGATTAACAAAAATAATAAAAAATAATTATAACAATATCCTATGTAATAAAAGCATAGTATACAAATTGTCCTCTTGACTGGGAGTTCTTCTGGGAGTTCAACCAAGGGTTAGGGCCAGCCATCTGCTAGGGACCCTACCAGTGCACAAGTTTCATGCACTGGGCCTTTAGTACTGTAATAAAAATTATGTGAATGTGCTCTCATTCTCAAAATATATTACCATGCTGTATTTTCCCTTATTATGATGATGTGAAGTGATACATGCTTATGCAATGACATGAAGTGATATGAATGATATAGGCATTGTGATGTAGCGTTGGGCTTCTATTGACCTTCTGACATATTGACCTTCTGACATAATCCTTCCAGTGATTCTGGATCATCAAGCCAGGATGACATCGATGGTTGAATGTCAGAAACAAATGATGATGATGGTTGGGAAATTTAATTTAATATTTTCAGATCACCGTTGACCACAAGAAAAACCATGGGAAGTGAAACCAAGGATACAGGGGACTACTCTATGAACCCAAAATAGATAAGCCCATACATCTTTGCATCTAACCTCCAATCATCACAGTTTCTAATTGGGTGAAGGAATTTGTTCTAATAGCCAAAATAACTTCAAGTCCTTCCTGGAAAAAACATAAAGTTATCTAGAACTCTACAAATTTTCATACAAAATGACTGTCATTCAATTAAAAATATATCAGGAGTCAGGAGCAAGTGACCGAAATCCCAGAGGAAAAATAAAATAAAACAGAAGAAACAGAGCTATTAGATGAGACAGATATTAAGGCAAGGACTTTGAAATCACTCTGATATTTTTAAGAAAACAGATTACAATATAAAGAATTGCAACAGAGAATTGGAATATATAACAATAACCACATAGACATTCTAGAACAGAAAATAATATAATGGCTGAACATAATACTATGTATAATAGTTTCATAGTAGATTAGACATAGCCCACATAGTTCCACATATTCAAAGCCCCAGGACTAGACATCACTTCTGATATAGCCCAGATATTGTGGCTGTTTCCAATATAATCCAAAAAGATGTTTCTGCGCTGTGGTAGGCACTTCTAAGAAGACCCTGATAACCCTAGCAAACTTGAGTGCCTACACTTGCATTAGACTTTCCTACCCCACAACCTTGGCTGTCCCGCGTCAGGCTGGACCTCTCCAAACTCCCAGATCTTGTGATTCGCACAATCTGGCTTAATAGGCTCATCCCATTCATGGCCTTCTCCTCGTAGAGTATTTCTAGCATGTCATAGGACTCATAGAAAAACTGTAAAAAAAAATCCATCAAATCAGTTTGGGAATTTATATGTGCTTGCTGGCAGAGATTTAATGTTTCAAATGCTTTAGGCTTTAGGGAAAATTGTATCAGGGCAGCATACACTAGTACTTAGAATAATAGATATGCAACATCTCAGTACAGTGTAGCCTATCTTGGTTATTAAATCTATAAGTTGCTACTTAAAATTTTTCAGCTTGATTTAGTTTAAACATTGCTTCTGAAAATTACACACATTCTCAGAGACCATAGGACAGTCAGCACAGCTTAAATAAATTGGGCATGTTTGAATTGATAAATAAAAATATGTATATGTCTTTACCCACTCCAGCACCATGTACATGGAATATACTCAGGGAAACTCCTAAGAAAGGCTTGAAAATTACCACAAAGCAGCAGGAAAAACCCTTCCAGGGACAAGGTGAAGTGGGGTACCCGGTTCCTGTGAGATGAGTCAGTCACACCTCAAATATATGGATCAGGCAGTATTGCTGAAGAGACTTTAAATGCAGGGGGTTGGTTACTTTTATAAGACTATTTTTAGAGAAGTTTTAGATTCAAAGCACAATAAGAGTAAAGTACAGAGATTTTTCCTTATACACTCTGGCCCCACACATGCACACCTATCCCCTTAAACAACCTCTCCCACCAGCGTGGTACATTTGTTACATTTGATAAAACAATCGATGAATGCCGGGTTGACTGGCAGACCTCGAGCAATAGATGAACAGATTACTCTAGCACACATATCTGTGAATTAGAGGGCTAAGGCACTACTTGGCTATCGCTGCCAGCTAACCCTGTTTGCCTGCCTACTTGGCTTTTATTGTCATAACAGCTTGAATTAAAATTAGCTACTAGATACTATTAGCAAGGTAAACGTCCTTGAGAAAGTATATGCTTCTACAAGGTTGGGTCTTTAAAGAGTAAACTTAGAGATTCTAGTAAAACTCCCTGAGGGATCGGACTTGTTTGGAAAAGTCTGCCACCTTCGGCAAGGTTCCCCCAGAGGCCCCTGACCTTTCAGAGAATCCTCCTTACATTTTAACCAAGTCCCGTGCTTCCCCACAGATGAACACATCACAATCACCCGAAGTCCAGTGTTCACAGTGGGGTTCATTCTTGGTGCTGCACATTCTATGGGTTTGTACAAAAGTACAGATGTCATGTATCCACCATTATAGAATTATAGAGAGTAGTCACTGCCCTGAAAATACTCTGGTTCCACCTGTCCACCCCTCCCTGCCTTCTCACCCCCTGACAACCACTGTTCTTTTTACTGTATCCATAGTTTTCTATTTTTAAGAATGTGATATAGTTATAATCATGCAGCATATAGACTATTCACACTATGCCTTCTTTCACTTACTGGTATGCATTTAAGTTTCCTCCATGTTTTTTTATGGCTTGATAACTCATTTCTTGTTATTGCAGAATAATATTCTATTGTCTAGATGTATCACACTTTATTCATTCACCTATTGAAGGATACTGTAATTGCTTCCAAGCTTTGACCATCATGAATAAAGCTTCTATAAAAATTCACGGCCAGGCTTTTGTGTGGACATAAGTTTTCAACTCCTTTGGGTATTTGCCATGGAGCTTGATTGCTGCTTCATGAGGTAAGAGTCTGTTTAGTTTTTAAAGAAACTACTAAACTGTCTTCCTAAATGGCTATTCCATTTTGCATTCTCACAAGCAATGAATGAGAATTCCTTTTGTTCCACATCCTCCCAGTCCTCGGTGTTGCTATTGTGTTGGATTTTGGCATTCTAATAGGTGTGTAGTGATATTGGAATATGTGATGAAAAAGGTCAAACGAAATTTTGTGAAACAGCCTCAGAGAAGGGATGTAAGGGGAAATGGTGCTAATTTTGAAACAGTTGGGACACAATGCCCAGCCTACAGCAATCCTTGGGGGAGGCCCTGGCCTTCCAGGTGCTGCTCAGTTTGTGAATGAGACCTGCCTCTAACACCTTGAAGAATCCTGTCCTCCTCCCTTGAGCAGACCCTTTGCCTTGCTAGTTAACCAATTCCCCTAGGTATCCCCAGGGTCCTTTGCCCAGGCATTAGGCACATCTTAAGCATCATGGAGACAGTTGTCTAGCATACAGCTACACTAAGCTGTGCAGGGGTCCTGGGATTTCTCCCTTCAGGTACCACAACAATTGACGGAGGCAAATCAAGGCAGACTTCAGCAGATGCAGCAAAAGCAGAGGTGGCTGAAGTGCTAATGTGTCATTGGGTCGTGGTGCCTTTCTAGGCAGATCATGCAGGTCCCTGAATTCAGTTAGTGAGCCAGGAGCAGTTTAGAGGCATGTCTTCAGTGTCTGCCACTGAACCACCTGGCTCAGTGTGCCAACTGGTTTTGAACTGTATCTGGAACTTCTTTTAATCAGGTGTGGTATGGAGATAACTGCTTAGAAAGAAGAGTCTATTATTTACAGTGCCCAAGAAGCGGGGGCATGCCATGTCATGCAGGGCCATACAGGGAAGTTGCAGGTCACACAGGAGGCAAGAGGATTGAGGGAAAGGTATAGGCAAGAGTCTTTATTCCTTTAACGACTGGGAGTTGTTACGTGGGACATCCATTGGGCAGGAAGCAAAACACAGATGTTGGAGTTTGTAGTTGGAAGGCTCATAATATGATCTCTGTGTACCTGCAAAACCACAGGGATGGCCCCACACATGCACACCTATCCCATGATTTCAAGATGTCAATCATCAATTACATGCTTTCAAGACTGGTTATTACAATGGAATCCTGAAACAGAAAGGGGCATTAGGTAAACACTAAGGAAATCCAAGCACAGCATGGAATTTAGTTAATAATAAAAGAGAGCAATATTGGTTCATTCATTGTGATAAATGTACCATACTAATGTAAATGTTAGCCATAGGGAAACTGGGTGTGAAATACATGGGAACTCTCTATACTTTTTTATAACTTTGCTGTAAATCCATACCACTTCAAAATAAAAGTTTATTTTATAAAATTAACTTTCAGAACAACCTACTCATTTTCAGTGATCCTGGGTTTTTTCACTTTACGTATGAGTACTTCCAGAGAAGACAAAAGGAGAAGTTGGTACTTATCCTTTCCTAATGTTTGTTTGTTTGTTTATTGAGCATATGACTCTGTCTGACCCAGTGCTGGGGCAGATAAAAAGAAAGAAAAATGCCACCCCCACTCTTAAGGAAATTCTAATTAAAAGGAGGTTTTAGACACAAAACGCCAAAATTGCCCTACAAAGCAGGAAGTGCTGTGCCAAGATTATGTGCACGATGCCATGAAAGATTTGAAGAAATGTTTGGAGGAGTCATGGAAAACTTCTGGCAGAGTCAACAATTAAAAATCACCTTAAAGGGTGAGAAGCAATTTGAAAAGGAGAGCAGAGCTCAAGGCCAAAACCCAGGGGCAGAAGTCATGATTTTGGGGAGACCGTACAGGGCAGGACGTGGAGTCTGCGGTTGGGAATGGTAAGGGATGCCACCAAAAGGATTATCAGCACTCTGGCCTAATTGAATGAATGAATGAATGAATGACCAGAAGCTGAAAGACCTCATATGATTTCTAAAGCCTAGATTTTATTCTACATGCAACAGGTTGCCACCTTGTTTTTCAAGAGGGCAAATGAGATGACATGTCAGTGATTAGACCCTTGCCTCTCCCTGGTAGTTCATCGGCATGAGCATCACCTGAGTTTTCATAAGAACTAGAGAATCTGAGGTCGGACACCAGACACACCAAGTCAGAGCCTGCATTTCATCAAGACCCTCCAGGTGATTTGTGTGCATGTTTAAGTCCAGCAGCTTCAGAAAGTTTCCTGTGTTGGGGGAGAGAGAGAGAGAGAGAGAGAGAGAGAGAGAGAGAGAGAGAGAGAGAGAGAGAGAGAGAGAGAGAGAGAGACAGAGAGAGAAATAGTTGTTGTTCTTTTAATTCCCACTAAACAAGTAAGGTGGGAAGGAGAGGAAAAAAAGAAAGGAAAGGAGAAGGAAAAAGGGAAGGAAAGAAGAAGGAAAAATAATGACTCAGACAAGTGAAATAGACAAACAGCCTTTCCCCTCCCTGCTTGCTTCCACCTGAGTCCTGTCTCCTGAAAGAAATGGAGGCATCTCTAATTGGAAGCCTTCAGACCCCAGGATGCCTGTCAGCTCCTAAGGAGGAGCGTGAGTCCTTGGAAAGTGCTGCTTTGAAACTGGGGAGGAAGGAGAGCAGGGATGGACTGCTGGTGGCAAAGCAATAGGCAAACATGGAACACCTCTTCCCTCTGCAAGCGGATGAAACGTGCACTTAATTTTCAGAAAAGTGGCTGCTGCGATGGCAGCTGAGGGAAATCAAAGGCTCAGCGGGCCCCTGTAATTCACGCTCGTTTTGTATAGCCAGAGAAGCTAATGGGATGGCAGGGTAAAAATGTCCCGGCTCTTGCTAGCACACTGCTGTGTGGTGGCCCATCCCACCCCTCTGTCTCCCTCTGCATGCCTGCCCAGGGCAGCCAAAATCCGGATTCCTGCAGAGAAAGAAAATGGCCATCTCCGACTCGGCACAGCCTTGGGTGGCTGAGGCAGCCTGGCAGACATGTGACCCACTTCCACCACCTCATCTGTATTGTCTGCTTCTGGGCATCCTCCTCCAAGAGCATCCTCCTCATTGTCATCTGTCCTATTTGCCCACGAATGCTGAATTTACTTTGATGAGCTACAGGTAATAATGATATCCTGGGTCACAGACTTTTGTATGAGATAAAAGACCACAGCAGAGCCTGGCTGGTCTGATTAGTGCCTAAGTTGGGTGATTATTCTGGAAATACAGACAGGGCTTTCTTTGGAGTTTTGTTCTCTCCCTCCCCTTCATCATTGGGTTGCTGAGAACTGAGGTCATTCTCCAATGAAATAGCTGCTCAACTGCTCTGTGCTGGGCATGTTCACATGTCATTTTTCTTGAAGTACAGCCTCTTATGAGTACACTGTAGGAGGATCCACTTGTCCCCAGTTGACAAGCAGGGAAATGGAGGCTGGCAGCTAGTTGGGAGCATAGTTAAGATTATGTCCAAGTCTACTCTCTCCTCTATATTGTTAGTGACAATAGTAATCCAAGGTCAAAATCCTTTAGGACCACCCTCCAGTTTCTCTAAATAGTAGCATATCCACCTTCTCCCCAAAGAGGGTTGACTTTTGAATAATAGCACTAATACCTTATGCTTGTTAGAGCTTTATTTTATTTTTTTAACTCTTAATCCCATCTCATATCACTTAATGCTCAAGGATATATCATAAGAGATGAAGACTAGGCTAGTGTTCCCAGATGTTTGAAGAAAGGCATTGAACCCCCAGAGAATAAGTAGCAGCATGGTGGGGAGGGAAGCGACCTGAGAAATCAGAAGGTACTCGGATGCCTCACTTTATTATCTGTGTACATTGACACACAACTTCAACCAGCAGAAAGTGGAAAATCTGGCCTGAGATGATTGATGAGATAGGACTGGGAAGAAAGCATTGTTACCTTTCAAAAGTTGAAAATTGCCATGAGGAAGAAGCAGAAGCCTTGGTGTGTGTGTGTGTGTGTGTGTGTGTGTGTGTGTGTGTGTGTGTGTGTGTTTTCCAGAAGGCATATAGAAAAATGAGAGAATCCCGCCTCTGATTGGGTCCCTGATGAGTCCTAGTCAATTCTCAGCTCAGTTAGATAAAAATAAAAAAATACAGAGATAGAATCCCTGAGCAGGGCTTATCATGAGAACTGGTAGTGGCTGACCAAGCAGCTATCCACCCAGGACACTAATTGCCTGCATATTTTATAAGCTTTGCAGGTAGGGAGAGATAAGAGTCTTTGGGACAACAATCACCCAAGACTCAGATTCTTAAATCAACTGGAGATCAGATTGCCTTCCCCAACTGCTTCCCATAGAACACCTGATAAAGACACATACTAGGTCTGGGACACAGACCTAAGATTAAGATGATGGTTGATGGGTAGCAAGGCAGAAGCATTTTCAGATGGGTGTTGCATTTATCATTTTTTGAATCTCATCTTGAGGGAATTGATCCCAAATCTTAAAAAGAGACTTAAAATTCTAGGCATCTCAGGGTGCTGTGAGACACTGAGTGAGCAAAGCCATATGCTGCAAAGCACTAAAAGGTGATGTGCAACGCAGCTCTGGGGAGGACCATCCACAAATCCAGTGTGAGTACATGGTGTGGAAAAGCTGCAGGAAGCAAATGGGAGTGATCTCAGCTCAGCCTCCATAGTGAAGTCCTCTTGTGACTTCACACAAGCAATGATGAGAAGAGGGGAAGGGACACCATGGCACTGTCTGCCTGGCACTGGAGCAGCTGAAAAGGCAGGAGTAGCTAAGGTGAGGAGGCAGGACAGAGCCCAGGGGAGCTGCTGTAGCTGGAGAACTTCAATGACCTCTAAGATGGAGAGAGAGGCGCTCTGAGAGGATACCATCAGAGATCACCAGCTCCTCCTCTCTGCCTGATTATATCTTACTCAACCTTTAACACCCACCTCCAAGGACACTTCTTCAAGTGTTCTTTTCTAGAAGTGGGTCATCCTCCTCCAAACTCTCAGAGCTCCCAGAGCTCTTAACCTTATTGCGCATATTATTTTCCATCTTGTACTTAAGCTGTCCATTTGCTACAATTAATTTTTCTAGACCACAACCACCGGCTTCATTTTCCTCTCCCCTCTTTACATTCAACATCTGCTTCCAGATCCTGCACTCACTGGGGGAAGAGACCTTTGCTCTAGAATGCTTCACACACTGACAATGGTGATTCTGTTTTTGAGTGAGTGACTATCTAATGAAGGAGGAAACATGGAGACTGGATCCGGAGGGAGATGGGTGCTTTTTTGTCCTGTGGGAAAGACATCCCTGTTGCTTTGGCCCCATTGCAGCTTCATTTTCCCAGGAGGGGCCAA
Organism: Antrozous pallidus; assembly: GCA_027563665.1. NCBI lineage: Eukaryota > Metazoa > Chordata > Mammalia > Chiroptera > Vespertilionidae > Antrozous > Antrozous pallidus. The sequence continues at coordinate 89,742,487 of CM050512.1, forward strand.
GTCTTGCTCCCAGTGAGTGAGCCAAGAGATGGAAGGAAGGAGACAGGGGATGCAAGCTCATCAGCCTGCCTAGGAGGAAATGCTCTTGACAGGGGCAGCCTGTGCTGGGGGCCAGCAAGCCGTATGCTTTGTTTCTTTCCCAGGAATCAGAGGCGGAAAAGGCAGGAACAGATTTGCTTCAGAGGCTGTGGATAAAGGAAAGGGGAGGGGGCAGGGCAGAGACAGCACCTTCGCTGACTAATTAAACTCTTTGGTAGCTGGCCCCCACCAGTTCAAGCAGATTATCACTGCTGAATCAGCTCCCTGCCAAGGCCAGACTCACACTCCCTTTTTTCCTACTTGATTTGCCTAATGGAAGCTGACAGTGAAGTTCAACCCTGATTGTCAGATTTCAGTAGGAGTCTCAAGGGGGGAGAGGAAGGCAGACATTTGAGGAATAAAAATAGCACACATAATGAGATCCTTTATTTAGCTGAACCACTTCTTTAATGACTCATTTCTCTCTCTCTCTCTCTCTCTCTCTCTCTCTCTCTCTCTCTCTCTCTTTCTCTCTTTCTCTCTCTCTCTCAGTTCACACACACACACACACACACACACACACACAGCTGTGCACATAAATGTCTGATTTTCATATAGGCTGAACACCTTGCGTAGGTCCTGTAGGAAAGATGGGCCATCCATCCTGGACTGTAGAAGTCTCCAAAGGGGATGTCAATTATTGGTGAAAATGGGAAATATTTCCCCATATTCTGCCAACCATTCAGGCTTCTTGCTCCCCCAATCTCTTTCAATAAATTTATTTTCCAATCTGAGACTGCTGGTTCCCAACTGCTCGCCTGCCAAGGAAATTTGTCAGACCAAATACAGGGGCAAGCACTTGTGACCTTGAATTGTTCCTTGCCATTCTGTGACTCTGGGTTTATAAAACTGAGATCTAGAAAGTTGGGTTAACTCTCAAAACTTGAGCTCGTCATAAGAAGCATCAGCCTTAACTCTTGGAAATAGGAGGCAGGTTGGCACAGGCAAAATTTCTAGATACTGCTCATCACAAAGTATATGGACAATAAACATCAGCTTCTTTGTGACTCTCAGTGTCTGACTTTATAGGATCCAGGAATCCTAAGCATCAGGGTTGGAAACCTAATTTTATTAAAAAGAAAAAAAAGGTTGAATTTTAGTAAAGGCAGCTAACAGTTCTGAGTGTTTGCTAGTGCCAGACACCATTCTAAGTATTTCCCATGCACTTACTCAGGTAAGCCTCACTGCTGATATGTCCATTTTATAGGTGAAACAGCCAAGGCACAGAAGAATTAAACAGCTCACCCTAAGTCCTCACAGCTTAGTCAGTGCTGAACCTAGAATTCATGTTTTTTAAAATATGTTTTTATTGCTTTCAGAGAGAGAGAGAGGAAGAAGGATGGGAGAGGTAGATATAGAAACATCAATGATGAGAGGCAATTATGGACTGGCTGCCTCCTGCTTGCTCCCCATAACTAGGCATGTGCCCTAACTGGGAATCGAACCACAGCCTTCTGGTTCATAGTTCAATGTTCAACCATTGAACCATACCAGCCATGCCAGAATTAATTTTTAAGTTGCCTAGAAAGTTGAGTAAATAGACAAGGCTTCATAAACATTATACATTAGTGTTCTGAGCATATTTGTGCAAAGATCCTTCCAAAAGACTCTTATAACAAACTAGAGGCCTGGTGCATGAAATTTTTGCACTGGTGGGGGTTGTCCCTCAGGCCAACCTGCACCCTCTCCAATGTGGGACCCCTTGGGGGATATCTGACTGCCTTAAGCAGTTGGACATCTCTTTCACGATCTGAGACTGCTGGCTCCCAACTGCTCGCCTGCCAGCCTTATTACCCCTAACCACTCCCCTGCCAGCCTGATTGACGCCTGACTGCTCCCCTGCGGGTCTGATCATCCCCAACTGCCCTCCCCTGCCAGCCCAGTCATCCCCAAATGTCCTCCCCTGCATATTCACTCTTTATTAGAGAGGGTATTTTTTTTAACATATTGGACAGCCCTAACTGGTTTGGCTCAGTGGATGGAGCATAAGCCTGCAGACTCAAGGGTCCCAGGTTTGATTCTGGTCAAGGGCATGTACCTTGGTTGGGGCACATACCCAGTGGGGAGTGTGCAGGAGGCAGCTTATTGTTGTTTCTCTCTAATAGATGTTTCTAGCTCTCTATCCCTTTCACTTCTTCTCTATAAAAAAAATCAATAAAATATATTTTTAAAAAACTGTATTTGACAGTGTACCTGCCATGGTCTTGACAAAGCAGTAAAAATGTAAACCCAAACTAAAAGTGTCATAAAATAAACTCCTTAAACAGGAATTTCATGAGACCTTGGGAAGGTGATATCATGTGGTTGTTTTTCCTTTTTTCCTTCTCTTTCTTTGTCTTGATGTTTCATCTTGATGTTTCTTTCTTTTCTCCTTTATTCCTTTTTTTGTCCTCTCTTTCTCTTAATTTTTCTCTTGGTAGAATCATCAGTACTTGAATGTCTTGCTTCCAGAAGATGAAGAAGAGAGAAACACACTGTCATCTGAAGAAAAAGACTATGTTGGAATCGGTGGTGTTTCTGGATCGCTCCATGGGGGTGCAAGTGATTCCTAGGCTGACAGCCCAGGCTGCTGCTGGGAAGGGATTGCTCCTTGAGGGTATGGGCAATTCCAGGGCTAAGACCAGAGGCTGCAGGTGTGTGTGGGATCACTCCGTGGGGAGTGAATTTGTTTTTATAAAGGGTCAGGAGGGTCTCTGGGCAGCATTCTGCCAGGCTGCTTATGCTGCCGGCACTCAGCGGCAGCACTCTCGGGGACTGGAGGACCTGAGAGGACTGGGCATTGCCATCTTGTGGCTATGGGGCACTGCCATTTTTGTCACAGAGTGATGGTTAATTTGCATATTACTCTTTTATTAGATAGGTTGACAAGAACAAAAACCTTAGTGTGCTGAGAAGTAGGGGAATTGGGGCATCCTTGCTGAGGGATATTGGGCTTGGACTAGTGTACAACTCTGTGAGTGCCTCCTTACATTTGGGCCCTCACATGCCCCACCCATCTTATGCTACTCACAGCCACGTGTGAGAGAGATACTAAGAGGTAAAAATTATGTAACTCCATTGCTTTAAATGTACAAAGACATTCTAAAGCTGATGCCTTTAGAAAAGGCCTCTAGAGAGCAAGTTCAAATCCAGTGCCTAAAGCCAACTGGACCAGGCATCACATGCTCTTGGCAGAGAAAGATAGGCCAAAGAAAATTACTCTAGGAAAGTTAAAAATGGATATGTAGAATCTTTTTTTAACTGATTTTTTTCCTTTGAATTACAGACCATGCCTTTTCTTTTTATTTATTTCCCCATTCTAACAATACACTTGAACATTAGGTACTATTTTTAATGGCCATTATTTCCCCTCATTATTTCATCCTCATTCCCTTTTTCACAGATGAGGGACCTGAAGCACAGAGAATTTCAGTGAGTTGCCCAAGATAAAACAATGAATGACCACAGCTAAGAAAGATCTAGACCTGGAATCTGTTCACTATAAGATGTCCCCACTTATGTACTCAAGCACAGCAGAAGCAGGGAATTACCAAAAGGGAAAACATAGTCAGTGACTCCAGGAACTTGGAACCTCCTACTTTATTGAGACTTCTTTATATTTGTCCAACATGCCCATCTATGGGATCACATAACTACCACCAAGATGTCTGCTTTCTCACCACATACGTCTTCATGGTTCTTTTGGTGTCTCCATCACAGGTGAATCTCCGCTTTGTTTGTTAGAATTTTGCACAGAAAAGCAGCCCTAGCCCACCTGCCTCCTCTTTCTTTCCTGTTCTAGAAAAGTTCAATTTCATACACAGTGATATGTGTTCTTGAGAAACAGTTTATAAACCATACTCTACTCATTACTATGCAAAGCAACAAAATGGCTCACTTTTTCAAATGTCTCTAGTGACTATTTAAATTAATACAAATGTTTAACTGTACTTTCAGGAGGCAAGCATGATTTTTATTAATCACCAGCTTCCCATTATTAGTGGAATGCTAACTTTGAAAATAGAACAAAATAATAACAACCAGGGCAAGAGGGATTCCCCAACTTCTGCTCACTTCATATTCCATCTATTTCATGAACAATGGACTAGAAAAGTGGTCAGTGGAGGGCTGTAGACAAGTCAGAAACAGCAAGAGGAATTCATGTAGCTGCAGAACCAGCTCAAAATGGTCCTACCCTGTTTAACAAGATACTGAGTTGCTCTTCAGAGACAACAAACCAAGACTAAAAGTCATGCATCTGGAGCATAAGCAGAGGAGAGAACTTTGGCTTCCAAATGTACACAGAAACAAAGTCTCCCCACCCCCTCATGGAACCCAAAGACCAGGACATTACTGAAAGTTAACTACCAGAACTCTGTCAGAAGCCAAGAGTTTATTTCCAGGAAGATCCAGTGTTGATGCCTCCTTAACATAAATGGACAAACTCTAAGGCCCTCCAATTAAAATTTGTCGCATCAGCACTTTCTCATTCTTGTTCTCCCTGATCCCTTTAAAGTCCTTGGCTTTGAGACACCACTAGGTCTCCCATCTTCTCAGTTGGCATCTGCTCAATCAATAAAACTTTCTTTATTCCAAACTCTGATATATTGTATTTGGTTTGTCTAAATGTAAGGCACATGGACTTTGGTTTGGTTACATTCAAAATCAATGAATCAAGTAAGATCTGACCAGTTCCTCACCTGCCAAGCATTCATTCACCTTTATTCAATACCTGTCACTGTCTTGGCTTCTCCTTTCTCTCTGCCAAGGAAACAAAATGATCACCACCAACTCTGTCCATTAAACCCCAGAGGAATTCAATAAGTAAGTAAGTAAGTAAGTAAGTAAGTAAGTAAGTAAGTAAGTTAGTAACTAAGTAAATAAAATACCCACTTAAAATTAAGGGAAGGGGTGGGATGCTGTCTTTAATGGTTGAGATGTTTCAACACATTATAAAAGGATGAAAATAAGATAAAAGTACAGATGGATAAAAACAGAAAAAGCATCACCCAGAATACACTAAAAAGGGGATCAAGTGATGAAGAGGCTGGTCTTCTGATACTAACCCAGGACAGACTCTAGACTAACCCTCAATTGGATTTCCTACATAAATCACACCTGGAGCCCCATCATTTAAGAGAATTTTATTTCCTTGATCCTATTCAGGTAGATAGCATATGAGTTCATCTCAGACAGAGGCTTCCCAATTGGACTTTTAATTTCCCTCCTTCCTGCTCCCTGACTGCCCACTCTCACCTGTTGCAGTCATTGGCAGGTTCATCTTACATTCTCTGTTCTTCTTTTACTTCAAATGATGCTCTACGAAACCACAGATGGCAAGATGACCAGCTGGGAACTCAAGTAAAAACTTACGTCTAACAAGTAGTTGATGTATGGGAAAAGAAGATACATGGTCCAGACTGCCAACTTCTATTGAGCACTCTAAAAATGATGGTGGGTGCTTTCAACGAATGATCTACTAAATATCCACAAGCAGCTCATGACATAGGTATTGCTTTCTCTCTATTATAGATAAGAAACTGAACTTCATAACACCTGTCCTGGTCACTGTGTTATTATGGGACAGTGCCAATTTTAAAATTAGGCTCATCTATCTTCCTGTGTCTTTTAGTATATAAATTGCAGTGTAATTACATTGTGGTTAGCTTCCACATAAAACAATGGCTTTGAATACAGCGGCATTCTAACTAGATAGCTTGTAGGCAATGAAGAACTTAGAGCTGGTGCTCTATATTGGCATCAAGAAATAATCAACAATAATTAATAGTCCCTGAGTATTCAAGGATATTGAGTTTGGTTTTGGTCCTATGACCAATGAATACTCTGGACTTGAATTTTCTCATTCATAAAATGAAATTTTTTTATTGGATGATTACTAATCTCTATTTCAACCTGAAGTATTTATGTACTTGAAAGAAATAAACTTTTAAGTTTATTTACCTAATTCAGATAGCTTGCTAGTCATTGAGGTGAATGAGGTAGAAAAGTGGATTTAAAGTTAAATAGTAAGACAATAATCTAAAAATAAAAACAAAATCTTCATATTGTAATGTTAGCTTATTATTGTCCATCATGGAGTGGATTTAATGTACCATAATACATTAATTTGCTTGAATTGGTTGCCATGACAAAATACTACAGACTGAGTAGCTTAAACAACAGAAATTTATTTCTCACAGTTTTGGAGGCTGGAAGTCAAGATTAGGGCATCAAGGTGTCAGAAAGGTAAGTTTTATTCTGAGGACTCTTCTCATAGTTTATAGCTGGTAGACAGCCACTGTTTTGCTGTGTCTTTACATGACCTCTTCTTTGTTGCAGGGGGCGAAGAATGTGAGGAGAGAGAGAAGAAAGTTCTCCAAAGACAACCACCTTGAGGCTTATGGCTTCAATATGTGAACTATAGAGGGTCACAAAAACTCAGTCTACAGCATTAGAAGATAGTGACATGAGCACATCAAATTGGAATTGCCAAATTATTTCCCCTGAGAATAGTGAAGAAAATATTTTAATAAAAACATGTTGGCTGTATACCTTTCACTGTCTGCATCAAAGCTTGATATACACCCATCAAGGAACAACCTTTTTGTCATCAATTAATTGTAAAATAACTGTATCATCTCTATGACAAAATCCTGACAGTAAGTAATAAGCCATTGCTTACAGCATCTCTATATATAAAAAGCCAGTGACTGGAATACTGGAATACCTGGAATGACTGGAACCACTGGTGGCTATGATGCCCACTGTGGCTAGCCAAACAGCCAGATCAGGGGCGGAGCTCCCCTCCAGCCTTTCCCCTGATTGGCCCTCCCTCCATCAGGGGCAGGGCCTATCAACCTCATGTGACCCCTCCCCCCACCAGCCTGGTCCTGATTGGCCCCCATCAGGGCAGGCCAGCTGGACCCCACCTGTGCACAATTTCATGCACCAGTCTTCTAGTCTCTCACTAAAAGTCGAGGCTATCATGTCAAAAACAACTCAATAAAATTGTTTTTCTGCGGTTATGGATTGTAGAATATTTCAAAAATAAATGTAACTTTATTTCTCCCAAATACGGAGTAATTAGAATTGGGTCAACAAAACATTGTCTAACAAAGATCCTTAGGGGACCTGTTTTTAATGAATAGACATCTGTGATAATCATGACTTTTTTTTTTTAATAGAAGGGGTACTTCTCCAAAGCTTAAAGACTTGTTCATCTCTTAAGTAGTTTAATCATTTTCCTGGGGTTTGTGTTTATACAATTAATTTGCTTAGAAACACGTTTTTGTTTTTGTAAGCCAATAGGTTTTATCTAGAAATAGAGGTGTTTATGAGAGGAGAAAGGCTATATCAGATTCAGAAATCCTAAGTTCCATATCTTTTATATCCAGTTTCTGTAACTGGCTTCTGATGCCAGTCTTCATGATATAGCCAAAAATCTTATTGATAAAATACCCCAGAGAAGTTCTAAGAAAAATGAAGTAACAATTGTGTTGGACGGGGCAGAGTTCTCTAGTCTCAATGCTTCTACACAATATTGGCTAAAATGTTCCCAGACAAGTGTTAGGCACTAGCCTTCACATTGCATGTCTCATCTTCTTTCCACGTCAGTGGAGATGTGTAGCTATGAGGGGCGGAAAAGAGAAAAACAATTAACTAATTCTATTGTGTTTAATTTATAGAATTGTTCATTCTGAGAATCTCAGAGGGATTCTTTTGGTAAAGGCCATTACTGATAAGAAAATAATGACTGGGGAAAAATCCAAAGATACTGAGATTAGATCTCCACTGAAATATATTTGTATGCAATGTTCTTTTGCTGGCAGCTATACAACAGGTGAATACATTCCTGTTGTCCTGTTTCTTACATCCTGAGAGCTAGGATGGAGAGCTGAAAGCTACAGAAAAAGCAGTAGGCATGCTTTTTACTTAGCAATAAGTTACTGAGTAATGTTGCGTATTTTAAGCCAAGGAGTAGGGCATACAGTATTATTACCTTCCCAGGAGAGATATTTGTATTTCCTAAATTTCTGCTGGATGACTAAATCTAAATCTAGTCACTGAAACCAAAGGTGTTCATAGATTATGTTTTCCTCTCCCTGGATAGTTTGGCAACAAATATTTTTTGTGGGTTACACAGAATCACATTGTCTATTTTTACATCACAACTATTTCATTAAGTCACATCAATGGGAAAGTAGCTCAGAATCACTATATATCAATCACCCCTGATTTCGCCAGTCACTCCACTTCTAGGTAATTACCCAAGAGAAATAAAAATACATTTTCATTCAAAGACTGACACATAAATTATCAGCTATAGGTGTAATAGCTCAACACTGGAAATAATCCAAATGCCCATTCAAAGGTAAATGGATAAACAGAATGTGGTATAGTATATCCTTCTAATGGAATACTACACAACAACAGACAGAGTTGAACTATGGAGCCCCGGAAACATCATGGATGAATGTCAGAATAACTATGCTGAGTGAATGATGGTGGATGACACAAGAGTACATACTATATGATTCCATTTATATAAAACTCTTGAAAACGCAAACTAATACATCATGACAGAAACCAGATAAAGCAGTTGCCAAGGAATTGGATGAGAGTAGAGAAGTGAAAGAGAGATTACTAAAGGGCACAAGCAACTTTTGTAGGCAATGGACATGTTCATTACCTTGGTTGAAATGGTTCTATGGGCATTAAAACATCAAATTTTACATTTTAATGCGTACTTTATTGAATGTCAATTACATACCAATGAAGCTGTTTTAAGAAGTGAATGCATTTAGCAGACAGAATATGTAAAGCTAAAAATGTTCTAGAAAATCCATAATGCATCAAAATGCCAGCACAGAGCCAGTATTAGAGTCAGTAAATAGAATCCATGTTACAGTCCTAAATATGATGCACAACAGAATGGTAATATCTGATCAAGTTTAATAATCTAAGTTTTATTCATCCTGATCAAAAGCTGAAGTTGGTCTTTCTAGGAGGAGTTTAGCTGAGTAATTTAGTGCACACAAATTTGCCTTGTGGTATCTCTGTATACAGGTTTGAAGTACATGTGTAAGCAAAAGTAACTTGAACTTAGCATTCAAAATAAAAAAGATACCCAGTACCCCTAAAATCCATTGATGCTTCTAAAACTCCCTCCCGATTTCCTCTTATGAAATGACCCCTGTGTGCTTGCTATCCTTGCTGTGGATACTGGTTCCACTAAGGTTTCTCCACATAGGGATAGCCCTCTGTTTTCTCTGAGAGGGTAGTGTTGAGCAGAGATTTTAACCACCCTTGTAGAATTAAGAAAACAAAACAAACAACAACAATATGGTGATCACCAGAAGAAAGAAGAGGAGGTAGGGGAGTGTAAAGCGGCAGAGAGGGAAATTATTTCCAAAATGAGGGTTTGTTGAAGCCAGTTCATTTTAGAGGAATCTGAAGTTTCCCAACTTTTTTTTCTAGGGCAAACCAACTCAGTGAGAAACATAAAGATATAACTCTTTTCTTATCCCCTGCCACCATGTTTCAAGGTAACCAGGCATGCCACAGCTACTGTCTTTTAATATGAATTTATAGTATTCTGGAGATTTTGCTGAGTTCTTTGCATGACATACCTCTTTAAATCTCCTTTAATTCTCAAAAGTGTCCTTAAGTAGTTATTGCATTCTTCCTCAGGATAATGCTTGTGTTCACAGAAGTTAACAAATTTGCCCAAGGCTACACAGCTAGTGAGAGCACACTGACCCAGTGACTTCAGGTTTAGTTGTACCTCTCCTCCACTGATTCCACGATGCCTTGATTCTTAAGAATCTTTTAAATGGGGGAGATTTTTATTATTGTTGTGACTCCCTTTTCCAATTCATAATTCACTAATAACAATGAACTTGGTATGTGATACTTCTTCAGTTAGCTCTCCCATTGCCTGGGCCTTCCTAAGGTTCAGAGACACAGGAATACAAGGCCCGAGGTTATTATTTACCCACGACCTTTATTCAAAGGTGAACGGCATTTACATAACTGAACAAAACTAAACAGTTAAACACCAATGAACTCCACTGATAATTAATAAACAAATCATCAATAACCTGAAGCCATTTAAGCAGAACCAATAGAACTTTTATATTTTTATAACTTTTGTTCTTAGAATGTAAGTACTTGCAAATGTTTCCCTAAAAACACCTAATTTTTTTTTAAAAAAATTAATTTTAGAGAGAGGAAAAGAGAAACATCTATGTAAGAAACACCGATAGGCTGTCTCCTGCATGCCCCCAACTGAGGGTCAAGCCTGCAACCCTGGCATGTGGCCTGACCAGGAATCAAACCTGCCACCCTCTGGTGCACAGTGTGACACCCAACTAACTGAGCCACACTGGCCATTGAAATTAATCTTAAATTATAAATTAATCTTGCATTCTACCAAATCATTCCGCACTTGTCAAGATTGACCACATTCCATTTTGAGCTATTATGAGTATATATAAAAACAACAAAAACAACTCAGTTTGTGAAGATCTGAAAAGGTGTTCCATCTTGGGGGCTTTGAACCAGATGAGTCCATGCAGCACATCTCCAGCCACGTGACCAAACAGAGTGCCCAAAGCTGCAAAGACCTTCATTGCTATTGCCTGGACTGCTGGCCTACTCTCCCCCAAATCCTATTGCTCCAGCTCCACTCTGAGTTCCTGGAATTGTAGTCTGTCTTCACTCTGCATCTGGCTCTTAAACTTGGAATTCTCCTCGGTTTCCGCTGGCATTGGATGTAAGCAGTCGTCGCCCACTCTGAGCTGGCTTCCCTCTGCCTCTCTTCTTCCTCGTGTCCTGGTTCTGACACCTAACATCCAGAGAAAGCTAACATTGGGGCTCCTGCAAAGAGGATATTAGGCAGATAATTAGAGTTATAAATGTTTGCACATTCCATCTAAGTTTATATTTTCTATCAGATTATGTGAAGTATATATGTTCATTTGCATGCCTATTTAACACAAAAGCCCCTATCTCTGGGGGTAATGTGCCATTTTATCAATAGTTTTCTATCATGTGAAGATCATAACATCCTAATATTCTCAGCTCTGCTCCTCAGTTCTCCAGGGAATCCCTTTCTGAGGTATTAATCTTGGCAGTAGTGCTCATTAATATGATAAGGCTCTCTGGTTTTAAACAGCTCTTCAGACCCAAACAGGCCATAATTGAATGGAAGCTTTAATTGTTTTTTCTCAGCAAACAATCAAGCCGGGAGAGCAAGGGCACTGCAGACAAAACACCACCGCTCCGCTCAGGGATGAAAGCATGTGTTTCCATTCACTAACAGGCAGAAATGTCACCAGATCTCAGACAGGCTGACTTGGGGCTCAGTTCAGAGAAGAGAGCTATTGAATTCTCCCTTCTGGCTGGCAGACAGCTCAGCGCATGGCCCTCTCTTTCCCTGTCACTCCTGTTGATTTGCCTTCAAGGCGGTCATTCAGAGGGAGTAGAAGGAAAGGCCACCGCTTGCCATTTCAGGCCCAGAGATTTAGCGAGCTTTCCAGGCCAGCTGCAGCTTTCAGAGGCTCCAGCAAATGGATGGCGCGCCATGCCTTAGCTCGTCTTTTGTTCACATTAAGTGGAATCCTCATACGGAGAGATAATAATTGCCTTAGCCAGGGACAGTGGCTTGATGGACAGTGGCTGGTCCTGGATCAGCAGATTCTATTTTTCACTATATATCAACTCAGTAAAACATGTTTTTAAGCTTATTGACAGTTGGTATCAACTCTGCTTTATTACCTGCTGCCTGACTTTGCTCTCTCCCTCCACTGACAATTTTCAAGCTATCTCTATTCTATCTGGAAAACAGTGAATTCTGAATTTTTAACTTTTGTTGCTGTTCTGAGACAATGGGAGAGGGCATGTTCATAGCTGTAGAGGTCATGTTCTCTCCCATTTTGAGACACTTAGAGTCCTAGATCAGTTTATAATCTGGCTTCAGGGGAGACATAAATACTAACAGAATGTAAGTCTGGACACATGCCTAGCTTCACTGGAGCCAGATCTTCAGACTTGTCTCCTTGCTGTTAGAAAGGAATTCCAGAACTTCCCACATGCCCAGATCCATGGGTGGAATCAAAACAGGTTGAAGGCCAAATGACACTGATTTGGGAATGAACTACGTCCATATTGACTTCCACCATGACCACTAATTATGTAAGACCAAGTGTTCCTGCTGCAGCGTCGTAGAGATTGCTAGACATTTACCCAAATCAGAATCCCTTTCTTCTGGATCTATTATTCAGAATTGGTACAAGCAAACAGTTACTCTTATGGAACTGGTCACAATTAATATTTACAACTTTCCTCTTCCACTACATTCTATGCTCCCATTGTTTCCAGTCAGATCCCAAGCTGGTCATGTTTCTTAACCTTGTGTGGTGATCTGAGCCTTCATTCTTGAAGGGACTAAACAGTGATACCTGCAATGTCAATATCCAAGGTGACACTGGACATACAAGATGAGGGAAGATAAAAAAAATAACAGACTTGTCAGCCTGAGTGACTATATGGAACTCCCTTTATCCAAGCTGCCCTGAAACTTAACTGGAATAGAAATAAAGTTCTATTTCCTTGTGCCAAAGTCTAAGTATTTCTTTTACCTTCATAGACATGTGCAGAGTAGCAACAAATTATAGTTGCCTGATGTGTGTGTTCCCAGCTGAGGCCACACACTGCCTTCCTATTTCAGTTCTCACTATATATAAGTGATCTTTCTGTGTTTGATTTAGTGCCACATTTTTTTTCACACTTTTGTGCTTTTGTTGTTGGTGGCGGTGATTTTACTGTTTAAAATGGCCCCTTTTGTACTGCTGAAGTGCTGTCTAGTGTTCCTAAGTGTGAACAGGCTGTGAGGTGCCTTATGTGAAACTATGTGTATAGGTGCACTTTGTTCAGGCATGAGTTCCAGTACTGTTGGCCATGATTTCAATGTGAATGAATCAACAATATATATTAACTAAGGTGTCTTTAACCATAAACACACATAAAGCAAGGTTAGGTGTTGATCACTTGATGAAAACATGACCAAGGTCTCACAGGAACCCAACTCTGTATTTCCTTTAGGAACAACAGTTTAGCATTCACTAACTCAGTATTCACAGTGACTTTATAGAACACTACCATGAATAATAGAGTATCAACTGTATGTAAGTAAACAGAGAAGTCAATTCTTTCTCTGTAAGCTCTTTAAAGTCACATAACTATTTGCTACAGAAGTGTTAGTACTGTTTTGTGGGTTTTAGTAGATATAAAATATATATGCCAAAAAATAAAAAGCATAGGGTACATTGAATGGAATTATATTGAATTATTGCTAGGAGTCTTACATTTTATGGCAAGAGGAGCAATATTAAATCCAAGTAGATTATGATAAGGATGTGTATTATAATTCCTTGATCAACCACTATAAAACCAATATGAAAAATTATGGCCTAAAAGATGATTTAGTAAATTAAAATGAAATATTAAAAATAATTAATTCAAATAGGTTAAGAGGAGAAGAAACAGAGGAAAAAGCTGATGAGGAAAATATAAAACAAATAGCAAAATAGTTATTGACCTAAATCAACTATATCAATGAATACATTAAATGCAAATTTAAAAACCACTGATAGTAAGAAGCAAAAAATGTCAGACTGGATTTATAAAAAAAAGGATAAATCAATGAATAAACAAATGAACAAATTATCTTGGGAAAAAATAGAACAAGTTGGGTTAATGAATTATTTTGTCATTACTGGAAACCATTTAGGATCTATTAATACTCACTTTCAGTTCACACAATATAATGGTGGTTCTAATCCCGCTTCTGGCTCCAAAACTGGGCATGTAAGCCAGATCCAGACATTCAGAGCATAATTTCTCCCTATCTATAGTGACTGATGAAGAAACTGGCATATGACCCAAGATACATTAATGAGTTATAGCTGATACATTAGCTGGAATACTGGGAAAGAGAAGCTAATTTCTCACAAGTTTCTAAGCTTGTCAAATGTAAACCTACATATTCTGTTGGCCATTTTTGCCCTTTTGGTGATGAACAAAACATAGAAAAAGCAAAGTTGAAAAATGTAAACATGTTTCTGATGTCATCATTTTAACTATGCATACCTGAAATATATATATATACTTTGTAGTTATTTTTTTTAATCGCCTCTTTGGTTTCTATCATTTTCAACCAAAAAAGACCTGACTAACACAATTAACAAACAAATTATTTTCCAAACAATCCATAATATTGGCTGAAGTAAAATACAGCAATTAAATGAGTTTGTTTCTAATTTCTGACTCATTTTCTTCCACCATGAGAAATCTTTGTAAACTCATAAATCAGAAATGATATAGGGAGCTGCCTTCAACTTTTTACAATTGATGAACATTGTTTATGAAAACACTATGCTCTCTAATTTCTACATAACCTATTAATAAGCCCCAAGGTGTGCTCTCAACCATCAGCAGTTCCCTCTTGGCTTTTCTCTTAAGAGGATCCTATACTTTTCCCCCCAGACTATTTAGTCAATGTTGACTTTGCATTTACTCCTTAGGAGTCACACATCCTAGAAACACTATTTACATATACAGAAACTAAAGCTGGATGGATTTCTAATAGGTTCCTACTTGCCTACCATTGATGTTTGGGTAATTTGACACAATAAATTATTTGTATGACTAAAAAGGAAAATTATCTACTGTTCTTGATAAATTACTTCCCAAATAGTTGACTCTGTTACATCTGTTTATTCTATAATGAAAGAATGAATTTTAAGGGACATGCAAAATTATCATGTCTATGTTTTATGATCTTCTCTAGAATCATCCAGAGTCACAGATACAGAGAACAAGTTTGATGCCAATGGGTTAATAAGTATTCTGCAAAGTAGATATGATAGATATATTGATCAGCACTCACTGTACACTCAGTTTAAGAAGCCGTATTGGAAGGTTTGTAAGTAACAATAAAATGATGACATTGCAATTTGTTTATTCATACAACATGACAAATTCTGATTAGATGTTTGATGGATTAAATTGAATATAGATTGGAACAGACTTGTGCACCAAAGACAATAGAAATAGATGTGAGGGAATTACTTGCCATAGTTCAGGAAGCTGAAAAGGAGGGCATTACTGTCTCTGACTTCGAGAGCTGAAGCAGGGTTTCTTAGGAGGCAGCATAATGCTGGATTGAGGTAAGAGGAAGAGCTGGAGCTGGGACAAGGATGAGAAAACTGAGGGCTGAGGGGATAAAACCAAGGAGACACTTGTTCTCAGACACTTATCTGAGCTTGAGAGGGAGCAGCTCAAGTTGTGTCATAGATGCATGATGGCCTACTCCTGGTCTTGAATGTGGGATATTATAGGCAAAAAAGGATGGAGGAGTTTTTCTAAGCATCAGAAAGAGTATATGCCAAGGACTAAGGACCAGAGACATAGAGGCAGAAGGAGAAAGAAGCACGTCTTTTTAATCTCAACAAAGGATACAGAGGTGAAAGGGGAGAGCATAGAGAAGACTAGCAGGGTAAGCTACAACTTAATTGAGAAGGGTCTTGTATAGTGTTTTTTATCATAGTCGAAGGGGAAGCAAACAGTCTTAGTATTGTTTTTAAGGGATTGCTAATAAAGTGTCTTGGAAGAGAAAAACTAAAACTAGAATGAATCTGGTAGAAAGCTGCAGTGATAGTCTGTGGAAAGAGTATGGATGTCGAGGATCAAGAGAGTGAAATTCTGTGTGTCTGATGAGTAAAGACACATGTAACTCAATAATCTCTAGGCTGGGCAAGTGGGCAATTCTACCAACTAAGAAACAAATATTAAGGGAGCAAGCTGCTAATTTTGAGTTTGAGGCATGCTTTAAAACATTTTAATAAGTTAGCTTGTGTTTTCATCTGCTTGGCCTGCTGTAACAAAAATGTCATAGATTGCTGCAGCCTCATATTATCTTTCCTTTCCTTAGTGGACAGAAGGTTGGGGGAGGAAGGAAAGAAAGAGAGAGAATAAGTTCTCTAGTCTCCATAGAAGGACATTAATATCATCATTGGGGCCCACTCTCATGACTTAATAATTACGTCCTAAAGAACCCATATCCACATACCATCACAATGGGGATTAGGAGTTTTAACACATGAATTTTAGGAAAACAAAAGCATTCAGCCCACAGAAGCCAGGATCACTTTTTGATTTAATTGGCAACAAAGCTGGTCTCAGTTCATTGGCACCCATAAAAATAGCTAAAATATCTGTCTTTAATCTAGTTTTCACATTTTCACAGCTGGTCAGTAGGACTTGATGGACAGATGAAATCTCAACAGTGACTTGAACCACTTTAGCTCAGGAAATATTGAAAAAAAAGCAATTCCCAATCTTACTTGGAAAAAATAAGCAAGCTTGTCCCTGAAACCCAACACTGACCCATTGCCCCAGCTAACATTTCATGGCTTTGAAAATTTATGTAAAATGTCTCTAGAAATTTGCATTTCTTATAACCTTGATTTTAAAATCAGCTCCTTGTTTCTGATCCCGAGGCCTCTGCTAAAATAAGGTAGAACAAAGACACACAATGCATACTACACAACCATATTCAAATGCCAAATTCTTTGACTGCCTGTTTTCAAAATTAACCTTTCAGCTCCTCCCTCCTCAGCATCCCCACAGGAAATTCCCATATTATTGTTTTTTTCATGAAGGCTAGCATGGTTGCTAGCTATAGATTAGAGCTATGGACTAAAAGCAAGTTTTGGTGGGTGTCTTTTTTGTATCTTTTTAAATTTCAGCACACACACAGTATTCTCAACTGTGAACATAACAAGAGATAACATTTTACCTTCCATAGCACCTTCCCCTTGGAATTCCTCCAGCCCTCACCTCCTGGGCAGAGTTTGCTCTCAGCCTTTGCATATGCTGCAGCTCTGAGCAAACTCTAGTATAGCTGTCCATTTCCTTTCCTGGCTTTCCCGTGAAAATGGGAACTATGTTAGTGCAGAGACCCAAACTATTTCACATCTGAGATCTAAATTAGCAGGAAGTACATGTATGTGTTCTGTGAATGCCTGCTGACTAAATGAATGAATGATGGATTGATAGGCACTCCAGTAGTGAGTGGAATGCCTCTGAATAGCAAGTGCTCACACCAGTGGGACTTCTCTGCTATTTAAAAGAGCAAAGGCACTGCCCTCCCTGGTCCTTATCACCATCTATGTTAATTGGCTTGCAGGACAGCAGATGAGCTTAAAGGGTGTTTTGGGAGGCCCATTCAGAGCTTAGGAGTTCGGGTGAAGGAACACCCAGCTCTGACCTCAAGTCCTGAGCTCTGACTGCAGTAGTAGGCCATGGCTCAGCTACAGTGCCTTTTTTTCTTCTTCTTCTTCCTAATGCATTACTAGGAGGCCCTCCGAAGTCTGGGATGTGGGCCATGAGAGAGGTGCACTCTCTTCACAGCTGTCAGATTATTTACTCTGAAGTGCATAAATTCCAGGATTACAAATTCCAATTCAGAGACAGCCAGGAAAATGATTATGAAAGGACATGCTGGTGCTCTGATTTAGAACAAACATGTTCTTTCCTGATGCATTTGAATACACTGTTTACCTGGTTGATTCCTACTGTTCTAGGTGAGAAAAATAAACTTTGTTCAGCATTCACAGGATCATGCATTCAGTTAACAAATGTGACTAAGTGCCTCTCATGGGCCACATCTGTCTTACAGTGCACTGCCTTTGATGGAGCCTTCCCCAACTTGCTCAGTCTGAGTATGATTTGGCCCCAGCACATTTCACATTAATTTTACTAATTATGTATTTATTTGCTGTTTTCATTACCCCTTCTATCCTGAGACATCTGAGCTCAGCCTCATGAATGTCTAAATTTCCAGCACCCAGCACGTCAACTGATGGCGCAGTAGGACCACAGCAGGTGAGAAAGTGTTGTCAATGAAATCCTACTCTTCAAAGCCAGATATTTTTCAGGGATAAATACTTTATTTTTTCTCTACAGGCTTTGAATAATACACATGGATTTCTGTTGTTGCTTTTTGATGTAAACATGTGGCTGCTTTACAAATAGCTCCCTGTGATGCACCTATTTTTAAGGTAGCTCTCACACCATGGTCAGTATTATCAAAGAGTAATCTGGGGCAGAGGTCTACAAGCCTTGGGCTCTAGAAGGAAAATATATAGACAAATGTATAAAGAGAAAAACAAAAAGCCCATTCCCTGAAAATACTTCAGGGTCAAATCTGGAATCTAGAGGAATTTCAAGGCCCTAAGGACAAGCCAAGAGTTTAAAATCTGTGGTCACTTCACAGCTAAATGTTATATTGTAATATCTGGAGTGCTGAGTTTATGAAATGGACCATAATGTTACTAGCCAAATGCCCTAAGTGCTATGCATTATCAATTAACCTGAGATATTTAGTATACCTAGGAAAGCCCAGCATAGGTCAGCACCATCCCCAACATAGGACAGAGTATTGACTACTACCATGGCTTCTAAGATTACCTTGCAAAAATAGATATGTGTTCACTTACAAAATAAGCAACCAATTCTCTTAGGAAGTGACAACTCTCTGTTGATGGTTCTATGGATCAAAGGCTAGGTTTCCCACAGACATAAGAGAAGGGGATAAGAGAGAGACAGAAATAGAGACAGAGATAGAGGGGAGGGAAGAAAAGAGAGAAAAGGAAAGACTTGGAAGAGACATAGCTGATGCTAGAGATGATGGATGTGGGAGTGGGAGGCACAGAGTAGTACTCTGGTGCCTTCTAACTTACTGCCTTCCATTTCTCACTGACTCCTCCATTGGGAAATAAAGTCTGCAGTCCAGGTTCCATGAGATGGAGCAGATGGGGAAGGGTGGCAAGCTATGGGGTTCCAGCTACAGAGCAGAGAGCAGCTCTGGAGTAGATATGGTTCCATCAGACCAAGGGATAGACCTGCAAAGAGCAATGATTGAAGCATTATTCATCAGTGACCCACTGCATGAAACAATTGTTCTTGAAGATATTTATTCATCTCCATAAAAGTAATAGTGCAGTGACCACGACACCTTGCAATTCCTCTTTATTTGCATGGAAAAATGGATGGTCAGCCCAGACATTCTGCCCCATCTCTGAGAAGCAGCCTGGGCTACTCTGGGACCTCAGGGACTCCCAAATGTTCGAAACATCAATGATCCTGTGAGGGACCTGCTGAGCTTGGACCACACATACTATCTCCTGCAGATCTCATTAGAACTAGTTAGACATAATACTTGAACACCTCAGAGAAACCTTTACCTGTGCGATGGCACAGTGGAAAAATACCTTGTATTTTCCTCCTTAAGTGTGTGTTAGTGTGTGTAGGGCAGGGAGAGGACAAGGGATTTTCACTTCACTTCAAATAAAGGAAGGAGGATATTTTCAAACCTAGTGCCTGGCAGCATAAGAGGGAAGAGCCAGGGACATGGGCACCTACCAGGCACCCACCTCGCCAGTACTCCTTTAAGCACGATATCCATCCCACATCAAATCCTGCAATCATGGGATTTCCTGGGTAAAGGTCTGGGACTCAAGGTTTTAGGTCCAAAGGAGAGTCAACGATTTAACTTGCTTGATTGAAGAGACTTCTGTAAATCTTGGCTCTGCCAATTTTTTTTATGAGTTTGAGGAAGGTGATATAAACCTCTTTAAGGTTCAGGGGTTCTTAGCTGCAAAATACCATTCCTTTAATCTCTGGGAGGATAAATAGATAGGATCCCAGAAATGTGTGAGTGCTAAATAAAAAGCATGTATGATGTGTTTTGTTAACTTCCCAAGAATGAGACTGTGGTGGATATTCTTGACTCAACATTATGACAGTGATTTCTATAGTTATATTGGTATGAGCAAAGGAAATACTCTCTACCACATAATTTTATAAACCGCGGCATCCAGACAGGGAACCAAGATGGCGGCATAGGTAAACACCTATCTTGCTGCCCCACATAGCAATTTCAAAACTACAACTTAATGACAGAACAAACATCATCCAGAATCACTGGAAAGCTGGCTGAGTGAAAATTCCACAAATAAAAGTAAAGATAGGACACTGTGACTCAGAGGAGTGGCAGAGGACAGCATTGAAGATATGTGTGGAGTCAGAGGTTTGGAGCCTTGTGCGCATGCAAGTGTAAAGGGAGGGCAGCTGCACACCCAGCTGGCTTCCTCGAATGAGGAGGGAGGCAAGGGCATCCCACTGCACTGGTTCCCCAGTTCTGGGTGAGGTCCAGGGAACCCACACTCATACTGGGTGAAACTGGACAGTAGGGAAGCACGCTGAAACTTGGGCGCTGCAAAGGTCTGTGAGCTTGTGGAGAAGGCGCATAAACTTGGGAACAGAAGTGTGCAAACGTGCAGAGAGGACTCGTGACTTGCTCTCTCGTTTGGGAAACCATCAGACTGCATTGTTTTACAACCCTGAGTGAGACTTTGGGTGTACTGACTTCTTTTGGGAGAGGCTGAATTGTCCGGCAGCGGGTAGAGCTCCTCAGCAGCTTGCTCTCAGAGATGCTTGCAGCCATTACCACAAGGCACAGAGACAAAGGTGCTGCATAGGGCGGAGCTGACACTGCCTGCTCAGCCCAGAGACTCCACCCATCCAACCTGAGCACAGTTGACCCTCACAGCCAATTGGCCTGGAGGTCAAACCCTCCTAGTGCTAACAACAATAATCTAGGTTTAAATTCAACAAGACTGTGCAACCCATAAAGGGCTGCAGCAAGAGTATCCACCTCAGGTAACTGGGGAGGCTGGGCCACTGTCTCTTAGAGGACATCTTCCACACAAAGATAATCGACCAACTCAGGAAAGCAGCCACAATGCAGAGACATGGAAAGAAATCAGATGTGAAAGAAATGGAGGAAAAAAACGACTGGATATAGAGTTCAAAACCATGGTTATAAGGTTTTTCAAGAGGCTCCTAGAAAAGGCCGATGAACTTAATGAGACCTACAAGGAAATGAACAAGACCTATAAGGAAATGAAAAAGGACCAACTAGAAATTAAGCATACACTGACTGAAATAAAAAATATTATACAAAGACCTAAAAGCAGTCTAGAAGACCACAAGAACCAAGTCAAAGATTTGAAATACAAAGAGGCAAAATCCACTCAGCCAGAAAAGCAAGAAGCCAAAAGAATCCAAAAAATTGAAGATAGTGTAAGGAGCCTCTGGGACAACCTCAAGCATACCAACATCCAAATTATAGGGGGTGCCAGAAAAAGAAAGAGAGCAAGATAATGAAAACCTATTTGAAGAAATAGTGACTGAAAACTTCCCACACCTGGTGAAAGAAATTGACTTAGGAGTCCAAGAAGCACACAGAACCCCAAACTATAGGAATCCAAAGAGGACCACACAAAGACACATCATAATTAAAATGCCAAGAGCAAAAGACAAAGAGAGAATATTAAAAGCAGCAAAAGAAAAACAGTTAGTTACCTATAAGGGAGCATCCATATGATTGTCAGAGGATTTCTCAACTGAAACTATGCAGGCCAGATGGTAGTGGCAAGAAATATTCAAGGTGATGAATAGCAAGAATCTACAACCAAGGTTACTCTACCCAGCAAAGCTATCATTCAGGATTGAAGGTCAGATAAAGTGCTTCGCAGATAAGAAAAAGCTAAAGGAATTCATCACCACCAAATCAATATTATATGAAATGCTGAAAGATATTCTTTAAGAAGAGGAAGAAAAAGTTAAAAATAAAAATTATGAACAACAAATACACATCTATCAACAAATGAATCTAAAAATCAAGTGAATTAAACTGAGGCATCCAAACACAAATAAAGTGGGTGGCTACTGATGTAGGGATGTGGCAGGGTGGCCTCTCTTCTGTCGTCAGGACAACATCACCTTTCTCACAGTGGCCTGGGAAGTAGACACTTTGCCTCTTACAAGGTGACTTGCAATGACGTTCTACTGTTCAGGAGGGATACTGACTGGCAGTTGCATCCTCCAAGCAGGTCTGTTCTGCTCCTAGAAGTCTCTCTGAATGGTCCTCTCCCTCTGCTGTTCCCCAGAACACAGACCCCTGTCTACCAGACTCCATAACTGCAGTTATGAGAGTGAAAGCGTAGGCCACAGGGAAGTGACAGTCACATGACTGATGTGTCAGGATCTGCCCATCTCTCTTGCAGCTTGACTCTTTCTCTCAACTATTTATTCCTGAATGTTGGATTTACAACAGAAGACTAAAGGCTTGTTCTTACCTTCTTTCATGTCCATTTTTCTTCATTCTTGGCCTCGTTTTTTTTTTTCTGACATCCTTTTACACATATCTGCTTCATAATATATTTGAAAAATGTCCATTTGTGTCCAGCCTAATCCGAGTCACAATCGGCCATACACATCTCCTTTAGCCTCCACTGTCATTCTCCAGGCTGCAGCCAGAATGAGTTTTTACAAACACAAATTAGATTATGCCATTTCATTCTTGAAGGATTTTAATGGCTTCCCATTTCTTGGAGGATCAATGGAAAAATTTCTTAATACAGTCTCCTAAACTTGAAGAGTATGGTTGAACTTTTTCTCTTTATTCCCATTATTCACAGGGAGACACACCGGCCTTTTCTCTGTTCTTCAAATTCACTGGCACATGCTGACCTCTCTGCCTGGAATGCTCTTCAAAACCTCCCCAACCTCCCTTCTTGAAAATGCCACTCCTCTGATCTCAAGTATCATTTCTTCCCTAGGGATGCCATTCCCTGTAGGACAAGCTCACTACCTCTGTCAGCCTCTGAAAGACCAGTCAGTGTCCCATTTTACACCCTCTTAGCCTGTCACTATTTTCCTTCAGAGCATGTTATCATGGTTATAATTACACTAGAAGTCTGGTGCATGAATTCGTGCACTGGTGAGGTCCCTCAGCCTCGCCATCAATTGGGCATATTGGGGCTGTCTCACCCAGTCCCAATCAGTGCTGGCCAGGGGGAGGGGGCTGTCTCACCCAGCCCCAATCAGTGCTGGCCAGGGGGAGGGACACTGAGAGGTTGGCCAGCTAGGAGGAGGGACCTTGGGAGGTTGGCTGGCCAAGGGAGGTTGACTGTGGGAGCACACTGACCATCAAGAGGCACTTAATCTTATAGATAGATAGAGAGATAGATAGATAGATAGATAGATAATATCTTTGATAACTAAGTGTGTATACTGCATGAATGCAGGGACCCATTCTGTCCTGTTCTTCACTCTATCTCTGAAGACTGAAAAGGGATTGATACATCGTAGGCACTTAATTAATATTCACCAGATGAGTGAATGAATGAAGGATGTTTGGCAAGAAAAATTATCCTTTCTACTTCTTAGTTATACATTCTGTAAAATGGGTAAGGTATCATAATCATTCTTGCCTTCTTAGAGGTGTCCTGTGAAAAAATAGAATTCTACAGTATAGCACATGGACTGATGCAGGCACTAAGGTGTATCTACTAGGCTAACTTTATATTCATCTTCACCCAAAATTTTCACCCATAATGGATAAACTAGAAATCAATGTCTAGCTCAAGCATTCCAAGCTTGTTATTAAGACTAATTAATTCCTAAGGACCAATCTCCCTTCAACCCCAATTTCCTCCTCTTTGGTCATCATCCAATGTCTGGCATATTTTATGGCCAAATTCAGCAAATGTTATGTCAGTAGAAGTTCTAGGTAGCCACGCCTGCTTAAGTTAGTAGCAATCTCTTGTTCATTCAAATGCTACCTCCCCATTTCCCATGCAGCAGCTGGAATATGGGTGCCCCAAACCACTATTTAGCCCTAATTTGCTGGCCATTCCTCAGAGCCTAAAAAACTCACTGTTCCAGGGCTGCAAAACAAAGAACTGGATTTTAATTCCTTTGATCAGGCCTGTCCATTCATAGGAACTCTCAGAAGACTTTTCTCACAAGCACTCTGAGGCCAAATTTTATGCTTGAAGGCTGACCCTGACCACATTCACTGGGCACTGGGAATAGAAACATCCTTCTTCGTCAGCAAAGGTCTATTTAACTTTTCAACCTTTGACATTTAAGCCCTTGAGTTTGTTTTGTTTTAAGAAATTCTGGAGCTTCAAGTGCAGTCCCTCAAGATGACACCTCTAACCAGAATAGTAGCTTTGCAAATTGAAGTGAATGTACTTGACAGCCTTTTGAAGTGCTGAGTTAACGAACCTGTCCTTCCAATCATCTGAATTCATTGTGATACCTTGTGGCCCAATGTCAATACACACTGTGGATTTGTGTGGTTGAAGAGGAGGAGTTTACCCAGTCAAAAGAAACAGATGTTTGCATTAATAATTGGACATAGGAGTATTTTCTAAACATAATTGTCCTTTATTTCCAACATGATGAATGCTATTAGATAATCTACATTTCTATATGCCATTCTCTCAGATTTCTTCTGGGGATATTTTTAATCATGTTATCCACATGAAAGGTATACAATTCTTCCTTTCCTTTGTGCCAAGCCTGTGTTATGTCCTGTGATTTTTTTAAGTGCTGTTATCTATGTATCATTTTCTAATAGAAGAGAGAAAGACAGGAAATGCATGATGACAGTGTATCTGATACATATAACATGGGTATAGGCAAAATGCCACAGACACCCAGAAGAGAGAGATTTTAAATTTGTCTAAGTAATGAGGGACAATTTCAGAAAGGTAGTGGCATTTGAACTGGGTCCCACATGAGGAACACAGAAGGCAATATTAGGTGAAGAAGAAGATAAAGCAAGAGAAATCGAAGCAAAGGGCATAAACAGTAAAGTGACAGGAAAAATTTCTAAAATCAACGAGTATATGAAAATATGTTAAACGTCATGATAATTGATTCCTATTAGACTGGGAAATTTAGAAAGCAGGATAATGCCATGTTCCTGAGATGCAGAAGATGTAGATATTGACAGGCATCCTGTAAATCAGTCTGTCAATATTTAGTCAAATTAGATATATTAATGCTTTCTAGCCAGCAAGTAAACTTCTGACCATCTATCTCTCAAGGAAATTCTCATATAACTCTATTACAGCATCATCTGGAATTCTGGGGAGTTACAGGCTACCCTTGAGAGATGACAGTGTGCAACAAGTTAAAGCAAATTAATGTAACACCAAACGTGAGACTATAAAAGGAGAGAGACAAAAAAGAGAAAAAGACAAAAAGAGGAGGGAAAGCATGACAAAGGCAATGAGGCTGGGAGAGAAGATGTACTGTTTTCTAAATGTCAGAAATGTCGGTTCTTCTGCTGCATTGGGTGTGCTTAGAAAGCAATGGCACAAGGACTTGGACAGGTAGTTTGGAGAGAGAATGTCAAGGGCCTTGTCAGTCATGCTAAAGGTACAGATACTTTATTTCATAGGTAGTCCATTTACAGATTAGATAGTAATGTGACCATATTTGAATTTTTAAGCTAACCACTGGAGTAGCAGCTTGAGGGGAGAACTGTCATGTACCAAGGGCCAGTGGAGTCCTAGTAATAGTAGGAAAGTTATCAATTTTTAGCTGCATTTTCTCTTCCATAGATAAGACCATATTTATGAACAGTGTCACTAAGATGTCCAGAGTTCCACCTCTGTCAATCCTTCAGGGAAATCTTCTATCTCCTCTCCAAAAGCCACAAATCTATCCTCAGAGCACTCCCTACCCTCCAGTCAAATGCCATTCATGAACATCTTTAAATTGGCTTAGGGCAGACAGTGTCCCAGGACAGACTGGCTAATCAGGCTTGGTTTTTCACCTATAAAAGTTTCTTTCTCCAGCCTACACTTGCTTGGGTGCACATCCCCCAACTCCTTCCTCAGGAAAAGGAGGGAAAGCGATAATGACCTATTTTGGTCACAAAAAGACTTCAGAGTCAGAAGAGGAAAGATCATGTTTTCATGTATAAAATGAAGCTCTTATAGGGCTATTGAGAGGATTAAATGTAATTCTTAATGTAAAGTACAATCATTGTTAGGTTTGGGCCTGAGGCAGGCTGTGAAAGAATTTGCCACTAGGAAAAGAGTTCTAGAGAGGAAGTTTATTTTACTTACCAAGAGAGGAAAGGGCCTGTGTATTGCTGGTCAATGCAGTATGGGGAATACAGCGTGGCTTCTGCTTTTAAAGAACAAGCAATTGCAGTTGCTAAGAGACAAAAAAAGGGGTTTGTGTTGAAGTTCAGCAGATACCAAGGGTGGTGTCTTGAAAAGTTACAGTTTGTTTGCTTTCCAGGAGACAGTCGGGGCAGATGTCCTAAGGAGGTGTCTTATTCGTATTTTTTCCAAGCCTGTAAAACATGCTTAGAGCAAAAGTTATGAAGAGTTCAAAAGAGGCTTGTCTGAAGGGGAGGGGATGGGGAACTTTCTATGAAGTAGATACTCCTTGGTTCCAGTTATTCCAGAGTTGTGTAAACAGCAGGGATGAAGGGGATACAAAAATAGATGCAAGAATGTAGCCTTGAGTTTAGCTTATCTTGTCCAGCAGTTTGAACAGAGGAGCTGTTTGAATCAGAGGAACCAAAAGTCTTGGGTTTTAATGACTAACTGCTTCTCATAAATTGTGGAAGGCCACAGCAAAGAAAAAGAAAGGCCTTTTTTCTGTCCTTACAATAGTTGTAATATTCAATCAATAAATGTTAGTCATTAGAACTAATGAGACATTCAGGCTAATGCAATAGCAGTTAAAATCATAGAATCGTTTCAAAGTGAGAAGATGGCAGAAATCAAGGCTGGCTTTTTGGAGGAGGTGTCACTTGATCAAATGCACAAAAAAATGCAATGCAATGCACTGTAATTTAAATGTTTATGTCTCTGTGACCTGTTCTCACACACAAACTCGGTGACATATTCCCTATGTTCTCATGCGAATTCTTCCCTCTTCAGCTCAGCCCAGCATCCAGCATAGTGCTGAATAGTTTCAGCCTTAAATGAATGCCAAAGTCACAGTCATGGAATTTTAGGTTATGAAAGGATCTCAGAGATCACCTAGTTCAACTTCCTTATTTTACAAGCAATTGAATTGTATTTTAAAGTAACCAAAAAAAAAGGGAAAGACACAGCCGAACTGGTTTGGCTCAGTGGATAGAGCCTCGGCCTACGGACTGAAAGGTCCCAGGTTCGATTCCGGTCAAGGGCATGTACTTTGGCTGCGGGCACATCCCCAGTTGGAGGTGTGCAAGAGGCAGCTGATCAATGTTTCTCTCCCATCGATGTTTCTGACTTTCTATTCCTCTCTGTGAAAAATCAATAAAATATATTAAAAAAAATTTTTTTTCTAATAAAAAAAAAACAAAAAAACAAAAAGGAAAGACACTAACTTTGGAGTCAGGTTTTTGACCTATGTGGTCTCAAGGCAAACCTCTTAACCTTTTTGGGCTTCAGGTGTTTTATATGTAAAACAAGGGCAAACTTGCTGCCTAAGGGCTATGGGTTAGTTGAACTGGTATCTCTCCAAACTCTAGGTGATAGCATGAATTCTTATATCTTCCTTCTTTTAAATTTTGAAGAACATTGATAGTTTGGCACAAAGGTTGCTTAATTTTATGAATTTCTCCCCCCCCCACCCCGGGGGGAAAAACACAAAAAAAAACAACCTACAAGAGAAGATGCACGGACTTGGAAAAACCATGCTGGAAATTCTAGAATCATAATTTCAAAGCCAACACATGCATATGAATTTGGAGTGATCTTGACTATGTCAGAGTGTTGTAGGCAGTTAGACAGGCATGAGCAGAGTAGGAAAGATAGGCCAGCTACTGAAGGTCACCAAAGGGGAAAGCCCTGGGTACCCAGCAATGGGCAAAACTAAGGTGTGACCTTGCCCCCAAGGTGACCTTTCCTCCCCATATCTCCGATCATCTGGTTCAGACAGAACCTCTCCTGTGGCAGGTCCCCAGCTGTGCAGTAGACCCCCTTAGAGGAGGAACATTGTTCCGTTATTCCCTCTGGGCTTTCTTCTTTTCCATCTGAATGAACAGCTTCATTCTCATTATTTCGTAAATATAGACCTTTCTTGGCTACTTCCAGTTCCCTTGTCTTATGTAAAAGCACTATTGCTGCTCACTTGTCTTATGGAGATATAACTGCACCTGGCTTCCTTGTGTTATGGAAATGTACCTTCTCCCTGCACTTTTCTATGGACCCCAATTCTAAAAATTCCCTAAGCCTACCTATATTCCCCCCAAATTCCTGCTTCAGCTGTGTTTCAGCTCCAGGTCCAGAAAAGCAGCAAAGCCAGGCAGGGCAACAACATAGCTGACATCAGGACCAGCTTTGAGGATGAATGACCAACTGCCCTGATGCTGTCCAATCAGTGGAGACCAGGACCTTCCCTAAAATCTCTGCCTTTGAGAAACAAATAAAACACCTTAAGACAAAGGACTCAGCAAGTATTCTCTCTCCTACTTCTGTAACTTGTTTCCTGAGCCCACTTTTAGGGCTCACTTCTACTTCTATGACTTTCTAAATAAACTTTCTCTTTGTATTTGAGTTCCTTGGCTCTGAGTTCTTTCTTGGCTGAACTCAAGAATCAAGGTTGCAGAACTGAGGTCCAACATCTGTTACCATTTTATCCTTAACAAAAGCATGCTGAATCACTTCTCTTCCTAACTGGATCTTCTCAAGAGGAGATTCTAAGATATTAAAGGATGGGCCTTTTATCCTCACCACCACAGAGAGGAGGACCACAGTTTAGAAATGTATCAGAGATTCATTTGTAGCATCTCTGATCAGGATCTAAATATTATAATTGATTCTCATCATTCATGGTAGTTGCAGGCTACAAAGTCACTGCAAGCACTGAATTAACTAGTACTGAATTACTGTTCCTACAGTACATGCAAAGTTAGGTTCCTTCAAGCATCTGGTCACATGTCCATCAATCTATCATTACATACTAGTAACCTTATATTATATGTGTTTCTGTTTAATGACCCCTTAGTTAATATGTATTGATTCATGACCATAGAACAGCATTATAACTCATGTCTGAACCAAGTTTACGTAACATATCACAGTCTCCTTGCTCTTAGGAACACTAGACAGTATGTCAGTCAGCACTTGTGTTTAGGACCATTTTATTTAGCAAAATCCCACTACCACCAAAAACAACAATGAGCAGCCCCCCCCATCCCCCCCCAAAAAGGTGCCACTAAATAGACTGTGAAAAGGACACTTGTTCAGCCCTGGCCTGAGTGGCTCAGTTGATTGGGCATTTTCCCATGCACTAAAAAGTCACTGGTTTGATTCCCAGTCAGGGCGCATACCCAAGTTGAGGGTTCAATCCCTAGTCTGTGTACTGGAGGCAACCATCGACATTTCTCTCTCTCTCTTTCTCTCTCTCTCTCTCTTTCTCTCTCTCTCCCCCTCCCTCTCTCCCTCCCTCTCTCTCTCTCTCTCTCTCTCTCTCTCTCCCTCCCTCCCTCCCTCCCTCCTTCCCTTCCTCCCTCCCTCTACCTTCTCTCTAAAAAAAAAATTGATAAAAATATGTTTTTTATTTAAGAAAAAAAAGGACACTTGTTCATGGAATCAGAGCTAAAACAAGCAAGCTGAATGTCTCCTTGTTTGACTTCAGCTGGAAATGTGTATGTTGGGCAATCAAACTTTCACTGCTCTGCATGTGACTGTGAATGACCACAAAAGTACCATAAATATTGATTTTGGAGTTACAAATAAATTTTAATGAGTGTGGGAATCGGCAGATAATAAGGATCCATGGTGTGTCTTGGTATTCGGCAGCAAGCACAACCCCTCCTAAGCTACCCCCTGTACCGCCTGCCGCGGCTAAGCACCTGAAAACTACATTTTTTAGCAGCCCCTTCTCCTTGGACTCTAATTTAGATTCTGCCAGTGACAGGCCCTCACATCAGATGTGGAAGGTGGGCAGGAAGCACGAACAATTATAATACTTGGCCATAGGTGGGCAGGTGTGTGGGTTTCAGCAAAAGGCTGTGTAATGTTTTATGATGCTTTCTTAGAATTATCCAGTGAATTACCTGTTTTGGGTGGCAGTTTCCTGTAATTCCTGAAACTGCCTGATTTCCTGGAATCATTGATGATTTCTCCTGAAGTTTGCATACCCAGCTTTTCCAAAAGTGCTGTGGAGCACGAGTGATCTTGTGATTTATAGTAAAAATATATATTTGGTCTTCAGCCCTATTCCTGGCCCCAGAGTTCCAGAAAACCCTTATACATTCCTGTGATGAAAGCACTAGGAACATATTCCTTTCTAATGCTATGACCATGGGTGGGCTCCTGAATGGCTCCTGGATGGGGGCTATTCACCAGAAAGACCAAGCCATGATTTGAAGCTTGACATTTTCAGCCCCACCCCCTACTCTCCAGAAAGGGAATGGGGGCTGGAAATGGAATTAGTCATTGATCACATTCATGTGATGAAACCTCTATAAAATCCCAATAGTATGGGTTGGTGAACACATCCATATATCAAGAAGGTGCCACACCCCAACTCCACAGGGACAGAAGCTCCTGCACCCAGGACCCTCTCACAACTTCCATATGTACTTCTTCATCTAGCTGTCTATCTGCACCCGTTACCATATTCTTCAATAAACTGGTCAAGCTAAGTAATTGTTTTCCTGAGTTCTGTGAGCCACTCTAGCAAATTAACCAAACCCGAGGAGGGCATAGTAGTAACCTTCTATGATTTGTACCCCATTGTTCAGAAGCATAGGTGACAACCTGGAATTATAATTGACATCTGAAGTGGGATCTGATGCTGTTAGTGTCAGATAGTGTCAGAATTGAGTTAAATTGTAGGACACCCAGCTGGGGTTGCGAAGAATTGCTTGGGGTGGGAAAAACTCCCACATATCTAGTTTCAAAAGCACATGGTGGGGCAAAAATAGGCTTACAGTTGTTTGTATACAAAAATAATACAATAAGTAATTTATAATAATACAAGAATAAAGTCTATGCTTGGAAGACTTACAACTGTAAAGCTACTTTTGCCCCACCATGTGTCGGCGTGGCAGGATGAGGGTTAAGGAGAGACTCAAGAGGAAGGATGAGGCTTTGCTATTCAGCACCTAATTCCCCACATCAAATCCCTTCCTGATAGTATTTAGAGTGGTTTCTGGGTCTCTGCCTAAAATCACAACAGCGAACCGAACTGGCTCACTTATATAGATTAAAAACTTACTAATTTATTTCAAAATAACACATTTGGGGACAAATGTTCCCACTGATCACCAAATGAGCAAATTGCCCTCTCAGCATTCCGATTTGCATGACCTGGTCAGCCATGTTCTGAAAAGTATGTCAAATGATGTGTGTTATTACACATTCAGAAGGAACTAACTTGTGTAGGTTGTTCATTAAGTTCCAGGCATGATGCTAAATACTGTAGAAAAATTATTCAACTTGATCCTTACCACAGCCTGGTGGGGAAGGCAATGTTAGCTTTTACCAAATGAGTCTCAGAAGTTGAATTCCTTGACCAGGGTCATGAAAATGGTAAATGGTGGAACAGCAATTCAAAGCAAATTGAATTCCACAGTGACTGCAGCTGCTGCTTCCTACCACTGAATCCTTCCAGAAGATTCCATATTCCCTCATTCCCTCCCACTGCCTCATCTTTCACTAGCACAGAGGTTGGCAAATTGTGGCTGGCAAGGCCACATGTGGCTCTTTGGCCCCTTGAGAGTGGCTCTTCCACAAAATGGCATGGCCTGGGCGAGTCTATTTTGAAGAAGTGGGATTAGAATAAGTTTAAGTTTAAAAAAATTTGACTCTCAAAAATATTTGCAATCATTGTACTATTGCTATTTGGCTCTGTTGACTAATGAGTTTGTGGACCACTGCACTAGTCCTTAACAATTTAACAATTCAGGTTGGCGGGGGGTGAGGGGGTGGGATAGGGGGAGAGTGAAGAGAAAGTTGAAGTCAGGTTTTGATCCTAGAAAATAATCCTATGTATATTTTACATTTTATTTGAAACTAATAATGAACGTCAGAGGACCCATTTTCTCAAACACTGATGCAATTATGAAATCAATGTGTACCAGATAGGATAATCTGGCTTGTATATCTCACCTAGATTAGTCAGCAAATGATTGCTCCCTTTTCAAACTGGCAAAGTGCAGGTGGATATGAAGAACATCTCCCCTGGATAAATCTGTATAAAGTACACTATTCAGAACACTTCTCTGCTGACTTACAAGTGTCTCCAGCTCTGAAATCATGCTACCACACAGCATTTCATTTACCACTTCATTTGAGCCTTAACAGTCCAAGCAATGCTATGGGCCTGATGCTACATAAGCGCCTACTAAGGGGCAGGCAGGATACTTTTAACTAGATGTGCTCTTCAAGTGGGGGAAAATCCTGTTACATGGACAATCATGAATATCTCTTTTATGCCACCTGATTTGCCTCTTTAGAACTTTTTATGGGAGAAATGGTGAATGATGCTTTGAACTCTTACCCTCTTGGGATGAATAAGGTTATTGTTATGGACTGAATATATCTGATCCTTCAAAATTTATGAGCTGAAGTCTAATCCGACCCTGTGGCCGTATTTGGAAATGAGGCCTCTAAGGAAGTAATTAAGGTTAAATGAGTAATTGAGGTTAAGTAGGGCCTAATTCAACTGGATTAGTGTCCTGTTCCCTGGGAGGGAGGGAACACAGAGGACACTTTCTACTCTTCTCCCATGGCAACACTAGTCTTGGCTTTCCTGGGAATGAAGTAATGATAACTTCATTAAGAAAGTCAACTCAGAGTTCCTAAGGAACCCCTACAGGAGAAAGGAACTAGACAGAGCAAGGTCTAGGTAACCTTTACTGAAAGGTACAGTGGATAAGATTGGATCATCTGGAAGGCAGAGAGGTGTTTGCAGCCTCCTCCCCAGTACCTGGCATTCCTGTACCTTTGGCAGTGCCTGCCAAGACCTGGACACGCTGCAGAGCATGCTGGTCTGATTGCCCCCATTCTTCTTTATCTACTGGATCACCTAAACAACCGCAACGAGGCCCCTTTGTCAAAAGGCTCAATTGCAAACATATCTCTTTACATGCTGTCTGCCACCTTCTACTTTGAGTTTATTTTTTTAAGCTCAGTTTGTCTTGTTGCCAACTGTTGTTAAACAATCATTAGTTGACTAAATGTTTACTTCTTCTCTATAATGTTACAGAGAAATGGTACAGACAGGTGACCTTTTTATCAACCCCAACAAACTGCTTTTTCGCAGTTCTCATAATTTTCACAAAAGTTGGTTCATAGTGTCAATATCAAACTTGTGGGCATTTCCATGGATGGGGTTAAAGGTGGACATGTTTCTGTAGTAAATTTGGGGTCAAAAGTTTGTAATAACATTTTATTCCTCAGAACTTTTTTTTTATGCGTGAGAGCTATGAGTCTTTAGAGTCTGCTACCTTAGGGAAATCAGTCATGTTATTTGGCCTCAGTTTACCCAGTAGTTGCTAATGTTCCAGAGCTGTGTTGTCACATGTCTTTATGGGGCTATTTAAAGTAAATAGATTAAACATACAATAAAACTAAAAATTCGCTTTCTCAGTTGCACCAGCCACATGTCAAGTGTCTGGTGGCTACCACACTGGACAGCACATGTATGTAATATTTCCACCTTCATAAACATATCCACTGCCTGGTGCTGAAGCTTTGATGAGGGCCACAGCAAACTTTGCTTAGGGGCAATTTGCCTGGTGCTTAAGAGCACAGGTTTGGGATCCGGCTAGCCTGAGTTCAAATTAGAACCCTGTCTCACTCATAGCTGTGTGACTCTGAGCAAGTTTTGTACCTTCTCTGAGCTTCAAGGCCCTCATCTGTTATATGGAGATAGTAGCACTTACAGGATAAATCATAAAAATTAAATGAGATGTGATATGAAAAGTGCTAATCTCAGATGTCAACACATGTAGCCATATGCTTAGTAGTTGGAGTGCATTGTGAGGTAGGGAGAGCAGGTTATTTTGCTAAGTGAGACATCTGGAAGCTGAAAATAAGGGACTTGCCTGATAGACTTGCACAGTGAGGGTGGACCTGATGCATTTGGGAGTAAGTTCTCATCTGGCAGGCTTTCTTTGCCAAGTCAATTCGAGACCTTTCATTTCTGAAAGGTAAACAGCACAGGAGGTCAGGAACTTAGCAACATTTTCATCCGGGTAGAAATACCCACCAGTAGCAAAGCCAGCAACTTGGGATTTCTGCCAGATATCCAAGTGGAAATGAGAAAAATAATAACTATTAAAATATGGTTTGTGTTTCTTTTAAAAATATCTACCTCTTAAGGTTAATCTCATGTATTCAATGTTTGTTTTAACATTTATCACATCAATGGTATTTTGGAAATATGGGTGTGGGTGAGGAGTGGGAAGGCGGTGGTGGGGTAGAAAGGTGGTTTGATGGTTAGGTAGGGTAGCAGGTAAGGTTTGGACAGTTGTCTAAGGCCATGATGCAAGTACCTTGGCCACTTGCTGATTTACAATATAAAAAGGTAAGATGACAGAAGCCGCAGGTGTTCAACTCTAGATGATCAGAATAGGGTGAGAGCACTGGAGAAGTGTCAGCATGTTATTGAACAAAGTCGGTGAACTGAAGCCCATGGTGCACAGAGGAGCCAAAGTCTGAGGCCACAGGTTTTGAGAGAGAGAGACAGAGACAGAGACAGAGACAGAGAGGCATATTCATCCGGCCAGCCAAAGGAGGAGACTGGCAACAAGGCTCAGATCAGTCTCTCTGCAAATTTAAAGAATACTAGTAAGGAGAAATCATACATATTAATTATAATTCAGAAGTTTTGATTGGGCACTCTTGTAAGCTATCTGAGGTAAGGAATGGGAATGATGAGAGAGAATATAAAGGAATTCCACGTTGGCAGGATCTGACTAGGTGAGATCTAGGTGCCTAGCTGAGCATAAGTTACTAGACACCCCTTGCTTCGGGATACCGTCTGCCCACAAAATTTCCAGCTAGGGCAGAATTTTGGTTCCAGCCACCCATCAGGTTTGCTTGGAGTTCACCCATGGGCTTTCTGCTCCTGTGTAAACCTCTGGGTCCCTGTCTTATCTGGCTTGGAAAAGTGGTCTACAGAAGCTGTGAGGAGGCCTACTGTTACCTCCTGAAAGGCAAAAAGATTAGGGCCAGGTTTCAAGCTGCCCTAGATTTTGTTCCTTGGATTAGTGTATATCACCCATGTGGCCCCAAGAATACCATCATTGAACCTCTTTATGCCTCACGATTTTAGATAAGGACATCTATAAAATGGGACTACTGATGATTGCTCAGCCTATGTCACAGGTTTATATTGAGAAGCAAATAACTCAAGCATGTGAGGTGCTTTGTAACTGGTCTTTCCCTCCACTGTTCCCCTGTCCTATCATCCCCTCCACTGCCAGGTGATAAGTTCCCTGAAGGCAAGGACATGGACTCTTTCATTTAGTATTTTTGCAACTACTATTTATTCATCCTCCCTTCCTATCAGAAGCCCAAGAGGGAGCATGGCCAATCCGAGCGAATCATGACAGTGCTGTTCAGATTCCCTGACACCTAGGGATTAACCTGTGAGCTGGTCTTGACCAATGAGATATAAAAGGGAATTAGCGGAGAGTGAGAGATGTGGTGAAAGTTTGTTTTCTTGGTAAAATTATTCTAACGTGGTTGATTCAACCTGGCTTCCTGCCTGAAATAGAAGTTATGGCTGGAGCTATAGCAGCCTTTATGAACTATGAGGAAGAGGCTCAGTGACTTACAGAAATATCATCCCCAAAGTCAAAGAGCCTATTAACTCTACTACCAGTAATTACCTGAGTCCAGGCTTCTTAATATATAAGAAAAAAGAAACTCTTATTTATTTAAGGCTCTATCGTTAGGTTTTCTGAAGCAAAATACAGTCCTAATTGACTTCGTTCTAGCACCTGTCAGTAACTGGTCAGTAACAGGTGCTCAAAAATGCTTGTTGAATGAATGACTACATGGAAGCATGAATGAATAAATGAACTACTAATCTTTATACCCTCTGCAGCACTTATCTGGGAGCCTGGCATCTGGTGGGCACATGATAAATATGTGTTCATTTAAATTTAAGAACCAAAAGTTATCATTTGCAGGTTGAGGAAAGAGGCCACAGGACTTCTCTGAAAAACCCAGCCGCCTTTTTAAGGAGCACAACAAAGACTGCTGGATTTTTGAGTTGAAGGAAATAAGAAATCGAGCACATCTAGTACCCAAAAGCAGTGCTCTGCTTTAGAAAGCCTAAAATATATCACTCATCACTCTGGTCTCCTGGCAAAGTACAAATTAGTGGCTTGGAAAATTCCTCTGAGCTCGAGGGTAACATAGACATTAGCCTAAATAGGAAAAGCCCTTGTGTCCTGCGAGGCCTGCTTCCCAGGGGCTCAACAGAGTCCAGAAAATCACAGGGCGCCTAATTTAAAACAATTGCTGTGAAAAGTCAGACGAGACAGAAATGCTCAGCAGCAGAGCGCATTCCCTGTGCAGACAGATCAGCTCCCTGCAGCTCCCCAGCTGCCGGCACAGAGCCCAAAGGATTCCCTGAAGGAAAGGCTGGCATTGCCTCCTAATCCCCCTCAGTCACCCTCCCGCCTTCAGCAGGAGCGAGGCAGGCCCTCCCAGCCCGCCATAGAGAGAGCTATGCAGATGGCCTGGCCTTCCCTCCAGGGAAGCATCATCTCTCGTCCACTTTGTCCCCCAGAGAGAAACGGGGATGGGGAAAACACCAGGCAGATTATGGAACATGAATTATTAATTCTTATTAGCATACGAAAATGCTCTCAGTGACAAGCACTGCCGAAATATTGCTCATGGCAGCCAGACCCACATGCACAGAGTCAGCTAGACTCGTATGCACAAAAATTAAGCATATGTTCAAATAAAGTAGCAATGATTATGGAGTGGCCACTCTGCCCCAGACACGGTATTCATAATGTAGGTACAGAGGCAGTAAGGCTGTCAAGCACATGCTTCCGAGTCAGACAGGCAGGATTCTGAGGCCAGCTAATTGTCTATTATCTGGTCCCTGCTATGACCCTCAGTTTTCTCATTGATAAAATCGGTTTAACAATAATGAAGCCCCAAAGTTAGATGTAGCTATTAAATAAAATAATGTAGATAAAATGCTTCACAAAAATGCAAAGTTATTTGTATGGATGATAAATATGCATGGATGTGCAAACCCATATTTATTCTTTAGAGTTTTCCACAGAAGAGGAAACTGAGGCTCAGAACATAAATATGCGAGCAGCTATAACTGGAGCAGGAGTCCAAGCTCCCTGGTTTGACAGCCTGCATTCCCTTCTGGACTTCTTTCAAGCAGATGGAGTTCATCACACAGAAAAAATGTCTAGAGACCCAGTGCTGTTACTCTTGGAAACAAGAGAAAGTATTTTTCCAGTTCCTTCTACTCTCCAGTCCTAGCCTTAGTTTTGGATGACACCTGAGCCCAGGAATTGCTCAGCTCTCCAGGGGGTCCTCAGGGATAAGGAGCTGGCTGAGCCAGATCAAGTGGAAATTAAAAAGGACCTCGGGACTGCAGGCCCAAGCTCCATTAAGATCTAATGAAACCCTGCCATGAAGCTGAGCAAGGCGCTTAGGAACTTTTTTCCCCTCTTTCCTTTGTGGAAGCCTCTTATCTGAGTCCATGTCTGGAAAGCTGATATTGAACCTAACCAGAGTCAGAGGCTGGAGCCAATATCCCAGGATGACTGCAGTCCTACCTTCCCAGCCAAAAGCGAGCTGTGTGGTCTGATGTGCATGCTTGAGGTCAAGATGGTTCTTTAAAAGCCAGAGCACAGGTCAGTGGGGCAAAGGTCACATCTGAGCTGCAGGTGGGTGGTTGTGACTTATCAAACAGTAGGATTCAGCAGGTCAGATTGTGGACAGGGAGATGAATGGAGTGAAGAGCAAGGTAGATGGTGGCAAGAATTTAATATTTATTTATGCACCAACTCTTTAAGTAAGTTCATGAATAATAAATAGTTACTTCACTCCACCAAGCACTACAACTGTCCTCACCAAAGACCTCTGACACTTCAAACATTTATAAACAAAGGGTCCAGTATAGTGAGCATTTGTAGAGTTAATGACTATTTAGTGTTCTTTTTCTTTTGATATTAGCATATTTTTAAAAATACTTTTTTTTTATTGGTTTCAGAGAGGAAGAGAGAGGGAAAGAGAGATAGAAACATCAATGATGAGAGGAAAAAAATCATTGATTGGCTTCCTCCTGCATATCCCCTTATTGAGGATGGAGCCCAGATGTGCCCTGACTGGGAATCAAACCATGACCTCCTGATTCACAGACTGACACTCAAACACAGAGCCATACGAGTTGAGCTATATTAGCATCTTGATATCCTTTTGTGAAATTGCTTCTCTCCTATGAGGTATTATTGGGAATAGCCATGAAGCCAAGGTACTGATGGCACCAAGCAGATCAATCAGATCATCCTCTGTAGAATGTGATGTTGGAGCAGTGACAATGAGCATGAGGATGGTCCTTGCTCATTTATTCTAACCGCTGTGCTCTGATGGGACAATCAAAAGTCATGATACCTACATGGTTGAGTTTCCTTGGTCCTTGTTTATTTTGAACTAGAGGCCCAGTGCATGAATTCATGCACAGGGATGGGGGGTTGGGGGGAAGTGTCCCTCAGCCTAGCCTGCACCCTCTCCAATCTGGGACCCCTTGAGGGATGTCCGACTGGCCCCCTCTCACAATCCAGGACTGCTGGCTCCTAACTGCTCATTTGCATGCCTTCCGGATCGTCCCTAACTGCATCTGCCTGCCAGCCTGATTGCCCCCTAACCACTCTCCTGCCAGCCTGATTGATGTCTAAGTGTTCCCCTGCCAGCCTGTTTACCCCTAACTGCCCTCACCTGCAGGCCTGGGTCCCCCCGACTGTCCTTCCTTGCAGGCCTGGTAACCCCTAACCTCCCTCCTCTGCTAGCCTGGTCACCCCTAACTGCCCTCCCTTGCAGGCCTGGTCCCTCCCAACCACTCTCCCCTGCAGGCCATTTTGTGGTAGCCATCTTGTGTCCATATGGGGGCAGGATCTTTGACCATATGGGGGCAGCTGTCTTGTGTGTTAGAGTGATGGTCAATCTGCATATTGCTCTTTTATTAGATAGGATAGTGGCCTGGTGCATGGGTTTGGGCCAGCTGATTTGCTCTGAAGGGTGTCCCAGATAAGGGTGGGGTTTCTCTCAGGGTGTGGGTGAGGGGCCTGTGATGGTTTGCAGGCTGGCCACGCCTCCTGGTGATCCAAGTGGAGGCCCTGGTATCTGGGATTTATTTTTCTTCCATAATTGAAACTTTATGGTCTGGAGCGGATCCAAGCCTTCTGCTCATTCCATGGAGGCAGCCATTTTTTGTTGGATTTATTTACCTTCTATAATTGAAATTTTGTAGCCTTAAGCGGAGGCTTGGGCCAGCCAGGGCAGGTGGAAAGCTTGGCTTCCTCCATCTCTGGGTACAACTCAAGCCTCCTACTCTCTCCAGCTCTGTGGTTCCCGTCATTATCTTCTATGATTGAAACTTTTTAGCATTGAGTAGAGGCCTGAGCTGGCAAGGGCAGGCGGAAAGCTTGGGTTCCTCCATTGCCAGGGAAACCCAAGCTTCCCTCCTGCTCTCTGTGTTCCGGAAGCCATCTTGGTTGGGTTTATTTGCATATTTGCTCTTGATTGGCTGGTAGGTATGGCTGGTGGGCAGTGGCTGGTGGGTGTGGCTTATGGGTATAGTGGAGGTATGGTCCATTTGCATATCACTATTTTATTAGATAGGATATCTTCCTTTCTTTCTTTTCTTCTTCTTCTTCTCCTTCTCCTTCTCCTTGTCCTTCTCCTTCTCCGTCTCCTTCTTCTTCTTTTCCTCTTCTTCTTCTTCTTCTTCTTCTTCTTCTTCTTCTTCTTCTTCTTCTTCTTCTTCTTCTTCTTCACCTCCTCTTCCTCCTTTAGTATTCCTATCATTTATTGGAACTTTTCCTCCTCCAAACCATTATAAGTGATGTCAAAGGCAACTAATTATTCAATTGTCCATGATCACCTAGAATCATGCCATCACTGTAGATTAGCTAGGCTGCTGGCTAGTATAGACAACATAAAGCAAATGAAGAATTCCAAAACAGCAGGCTATGATGGCTACAAGGAACAATAATTTGGAATAATCAAGATCACATTATTGATTATAGATAGTTTGGGGAAGAAACATGTAGATAGAAATTTCACATTGTGCCAGAGTATAAGAATATTTGTATTCAGTGTAAAAGGCCCCCAATACTGAGGATACTCTTAATAATCAGATGGACAGATAGTCCCTTTCTTCAATATTATTCCTCTTCCTCTATAAATACCTAAGTACTCATGAAAGGTCCCAGTGAACAAAATGGCAGCTATGACACAAAGGATGGAGGCTAGGGACAGGCTGAGCAATATGAACTTCCTCCCACCAAGTCCTTCTTGTAAGCAGCTGTCATTCTAAACTGACCAGTGACCTGACATCAGTAACCAGCCTTGGGCATGAGGGAGAACAGATACGATAACATATTCCTTGGAGGCCATTCAGCTACCTGGTGGCAGGTTAATCACACTGGGTCCTTCCTGTAATGGAGGGCTCTGCAATTTGTCCTGTTGTGGCAAATCATTATTCTCGATTTGATTTTGTTTCTACTTCCAGGCCTCCAGGCCTCTGCCCACACTGTCATCTGTCAAGTTACTGAATACATTATTCACTGCCTCACACAACATTGCTTCTGACCAAAAAATGTACTCCCCAGGAAGAGGAGAAGCAGCGAACTGATGCCCATGTAATCTACTTTTACCATGAATCCTATCACCTGCAAGCATCTGACTTCATAGATCAGTGGAATGGCTTACTCCTGGCTCAATTACAGTACCAATACCTTCATGGTTGGGTGCTATCTTTCTGAAGGCTGTCCACCAGGGTCCAGACTATAGTACTGCTTACCCCATAGCTAGAGCACAGGGTCCAGTACCAAGGAGAAAGTGAGAAAGGCATTTCTCATGAACATATCTAATGCCCATTTATAAATATTTTACTTCTTGGACCCATTGGGAGAGAGTGGAATTGGAAACTTAAATGGCCACTCAGATATTTTATGCTATTCACTACCCTGTGGGCTGGAATGACTGAAGTGTCAGGGGGAAATTGGGCTGCTTTTACATTGTAAGGAGTAGGAAAAGTTCAGATGGAGTTCAGGGGATCCCTGGGATAGTCATATCACTCTGACCTATAATAAAAGCTAATGGGAGATAACAGTAACTCTGCATAGCAGGTGCACCAAGGGCTTAGAGCCCAGAGGATGCAGATTTGACCAAAGTGCTGCAAAAAAGTAAAAGAAGTGGAATGGTTACAGGAAGAGAGAACCATTAGAGATTGATGGCACACTAGCTATGGCCCCATGAGCAGTTCAAGCATTCACTTATTGATTCAACAAATATTTATTGAGTGCCTCCTATGTGTCAAACACTATCTGGACAAAAGGGACAAAGCCATGAATAAAACGGACAAAATTCTCTTTCTTCCTTGAGTTTATGCAGATAATAAAATGAATAAACAAATGAAATATATATTATTCTAGAATAATGATAAGAAATACAAGGGGAAATGAAGGGAGAAAAAGAGATCTGGGTGTTGGAGGAGGATTTAAAACATGTGGTCTAAGTAACAAAATAAATTGATGAATGGAGTGGATCCAGAAACATGGAATCTCAGAGAGAAGGCAGGGGAGGGTGGGAAGGAAATCACCCAAAGGCCTTGTATGCATATGCATAACCCATGGACACAAATAATAAGGTGCGAAAGGCCTGAAAGGGGGGGGGGGGTTTGAGCTGGAGAGGGTTAATG
This sequence comes from Antrozous pallidus, assembly GCA_027563665.1. NCBI lineage: Eukaryota > Metazoa > Chordata > Mammalia > Chiroptera > Vespertilionidae > Antrozous > Antrozous pallidus. Next base: position 89,784,409 of record CM050512.1, read on the forward strand.
GGGAAAAAGGGAAGACATATGTAATATTATCAACAGTAAAGAATTATTAAAAACAAAACAAAACATGTGACATCCTGAGAAGGTGACATTTGAATTCTAAAGTGAAGCAGTTTTGAGGGAGCATGTGGATATTCCCAAGTAGAAGAGATAACCAGTGCACACATTCTGTGGTGGGGTCAAGCCAGCCATCTGGGAGGAATAGTAAAGAGGCCAAGGTGGCTGGAGTAGAGCGAGTGAGAGGAATATGGTCACTGTCAGGGAGTCACTGGAACCAGCCATGGATACCCTGCAGGCATGATGAGGAATTTGCCTTCTTAGCTGCAGAGTGCTGGAGGCCATTGAGGGTTAGGGCAGGATGGTATATATTGATCTGACAGCTTTTCAATGAGTTCATTCTGGCTGCTGTATTGAGAATAGACTGTAATGTGGCAAGATAAAGATCAGACAGGTGAGTTAGGAGGCTCTGGCATCAATCTTAGCAAGAGCCAGAGGTGTTTGCATCTGGATTATAACAGGAAAGGGATGTGGAATGGTTGGATTCTGGACACACTCTGAAAGTAAAACCAATGAGACTTGCTGACAGATTTGATATGGTATAAGAGAGGTCGAGGATGTCCTCAAGTTTTTTGCCTAAGCCACAGAAATGGTAAGGTTGCACAGATTTTAGGGAGAGATCAAGAGCTCATTTAGAACATAAAAATGGAGGTAAGAGCAGGTGGGTATAAATTAGGCATGTGGCTGATGTCAAATATGCCTTTTGTATTTAAATTAATTTTCTTCTTTTTGCCTCACATGGTGTGTAGAGTGGGTGGTGGCAGTTTAATTAACTGTCTACTTCATAGACTGCCAAATATCCAGACAGGCTCACGGAGAAGTAGAGGCAAAGTAAATATCAAACAGAGATTCTGAATGTGGAGCTGGAGACATGATTGACAGGAGTTTAATTTGCTCTTTTTTTTTGTAAAGATGAGGGAGTATTTTCAGTTGTACCTGGAATATTGAGTGCTGTTAAGCGACAGTATTTTGAGAAATATGTTAATTAGTGGAAGAATTGTGGCTGCAGATATTGCACTGTGGTGGACAATTGTTAGATTCTGGCTCCAAAGCACCTATTCCACCTTTTTCTGGGAAATAACCTTTTCCAAGTTATGTATCTCCGGTCTCTGTCTATGTAATGAGGATAATGATAGTGAATACTTGAGGTCTCAACACAGGTTTGCAACTTCCATCTTGAGGGACTTCAGACCAGGCTCTCAACCTGCATCTTGAAAATGAAGATTATGATACTTGGCTGGGTTTCAGTCTGAAATTTACCCACCGTGGTCTACATGTGGAGCATTTGTCTGCCTTGCCTTTTGCTCTGGGTTTGATTTACCCCTCTTTTCCCCAAGAGGCAGAGCTTTCAGCCCTGAAACCCATCTAGTAGACTGTTCTTTTTTCCTAATTCCAATAGAGCTTTTCCATTCAACCAACATTACTGCTGTTCTTTATTGGAGTGGACCTTCTTGAAAATGTCCCAAGGGGTCAAGGTAAATGGGGATCTGCAGGCAAAAGTATGTCCCAGGAAAGAGTCAGGCTGGGCAGACAAATCCTGACACCTGTAAAATCCAGACCAGCATGAAAGCACAGTGTGAGGTAGATATCAAGAGCCAAAGAATAATGGAAAGCCTCAGAGACCTGGGGAGAATGAATCAGATATTCAGGAAAATGGACTCATGGGAGGTCTGTGAAGATGCCAGAAGCAGAAGCTGGGAGATTGCTCTTGCTTGACCTCATCTCTCTTCTCTACACTGAGTCACATGGGTAATCTGAATGTCTTTAAGTGCAGACACAATAAACACCCATTGTGTCCACTTGAGTGGCTCTCCTGGGTCTATGATTTTGAGAGCTCTTTGATAGTAAGTATCATGCAGCCAGAAATTTTAGAAGCAACACACTTATATGCTCAGATCTTTCAGAACAATTAGCCATATTTTTTGCACATAGAGCTTTGGAATCTTGTCACCCCTGGTTGTTAGACCATTGTCCCCGTATCCCTGTCCTAGCTCAGTGCTTCCCTCCTGGTACCCTCTCTCACCACCTTGAAAATGAACCTTTACTATCAATTTCCTGCCCAGAATGACTTTCAGAGACACACTGAGGAGCATTTTATTGAAGATGGGAAATTTGAAAGCATCTCAATTTCTCTTGCACCAAGATTTTATTATTTTCTTTGAAGTGAATTTTCAAATACTTGCAGACAAGTCTATGCTCAAATGGAAGTAAGAAAATGCATGTAAAAATAAAAAAGAAGAGGTTTTTTTTATTGTCTCCTGTTTTAGATCCTCTATGCCCTTCCTTGCCTGCTTTGCATTTGGTAATGGAGAGATTACCTCTCCACATCCCCAAGCAGTTGGCCAAACAACACCAAAACCCCAGGGAAAAATGACTCCAAGATTTTTAAAGTCTTATTTCATTCACCAACTTGAGCTATTTATCCTTCAGAGACAATAGTTAGCCTAATAAAATACTGCTTTTTTATTAACATTTTTCTGTGTGTTCTATGATGAACATGTATTACATTTATAATAAAGTAAAACAAGCTATTTTATTACATGTCATAAACCTCAGCTATTTAGAATAAAGTAATAATAATTTTAAAATATCTTAGACTTGAGGTGACATGTTAGGTCGTCAAGAATACTTTTGTAGTACCCATGACAGTTAAGGATCCTTTCAAGGGAAACTCTGGTGATGAGAGACTGTAGAGTTTATTTGCCATTACCAGCCTTATGGATCTAATCAGAAAATATCTCAGGATAGGCTCAAAGGTATTTCCCTCTGTTGGTTTCCTCCAAGCCCCACTGCTTGATATACTGAGGGACACCACAGGAGAGACAAGGTAGGTCCAGATCTGATCAAGCTAGAATGCCACTCAGCAGCCTCAGACTCAGTATCCAGTGATACTTGAAATAAAAGCAAATGAAGCTAGACCTGGAATGAGTAAGTCCTGCATCTGCATAGCCTGGAAGTCATAGCTCTTCCACATTCTTTTCAGGACCAGCACACTAAAGCACTCACCTCTACTTGGATCTCACTCTATTTACCCCAGTTATCCAGCTTCATAGCCCAGTCTTTTTGTGGGCTCCAAGCCCTTCCTAAATGCCAGTCCACCAAAATGAGATCCCCATTCCTACTCAGCCCTTGGAGTCTTTGTACTGTTCAATCCTGGCCCATTTCTGGAAGGTTACTGTATTTTACTGTGAATGGAGAGAATCTGCCTAATTTAGATAAACTATCTGGTCTCTCAAGCTCGTCATGCCCACTCCTTGAAGGTAGCTCAGATGCTGCTCATACAGGTGTCTGCTCTGATTATCCTTAAACACCATGTCTCAACCTCTGGAGAAAACTTTGGTCACTGGCTCAGTCTCTACAACTTCCGCCTGCAGCCTATTGATCAATCTTGAGTGTTCTTCTTCCTTGCTGACCTTGAGTGACCACCATTCCAAACATGCCTTACATACATGAAGCTTCTCAGATATGGGTAGACAAATGTAACTGTTTAGTTTTGACTTCAGACACTGGCATTCAATTTATTTCATGTCCCACTGAGATACGCAGAGGTAGTAATCAATCACTCAAAGATCTCAACTATCCCAGACCTAATCCCTGACCAAAAATAAGACACAGCCTTTTCTGTGACTGGAGCAAGAACTATTTTCTCTCTAGCCAGGACATAGAAAGACTGCAGTTGTTGGAGGCCTCTGTCAAGGAAAACTGGCATTCCTTCTAGCTCATTTGTTGCTATCACAATCCTGACTCAGCCCACCTACCATCATTTCTTGACAAGTCAGCTTCTCAGTGCTAGGCTTGTTCCCATACCTCACTAGGTGGGAAGTTTCATCTAAAGCTAGTTCTCATTTTAGCAACTGGGGTCCTTTGGTCCCATAGTAAGTACATCTAGCTCAAAAAAGAGAACTGGAAGAAGGACAGGACAAAGCTTGAAAACCCTTAATCACTGGAAAATGTTCAAATAATGCTTTCTTTTTACATATGACAGCTTAGATGGCAACAGTTAGGAAATTCCACAAAGCCCTCTCAACTGTAATACTAGAGGAAGTATGATGTCCTTGGGAAGGAGAAGAGTTTGTTTTCATTCTCTGAAGGAAAATGATAATGAAAGTCTCTGTGGAGTCAACATTTTTCACTCTTCATAGCAGGTGTATTTTATTAAAAGAAAACTAGAACTTGGCTGTCAGCTGAGTTAACATACAGGCTTGGAAGCTGCTATTCACCAAGATGGCTCTGCTGAGCCAGCCCTGTGGGGCCAGGAGAGCAAGATATATTTCAGGGTAGCAAAGCAATTGAGCACTAACACCCTGGCTTCCACTATGCCTTACATGCAGGTGCATTTACAATCAAAATTAGACATTAATTAAGTAAATGCTTTTGAAGGGAATACTTTATATCATTATCTCTATCCTACCCAGTTTATCTGTCTGGTCTTTATGATAAAATCTCAACCTTTATTTCTATCTAAATAAGTCTCCTTTAATCTAATCTATAGAGGCTTGATTTAACGGAAAGCTAGTGAAAAGCCAGGTAAAATAATATGATGAAAAGCATCTATTCAAGAACCATGAGTGCTAAATACTGTCTCAAGCACAAAGATTATATTTCCTAAGCCAGCATTCTACTTGCCCCATAATCTGGGAGAAAGTGACATGTTGAGAGACTCAGAGATGGGGTGATAACAGTGGTTTCCGATGTTTTTCAAACCGTTTGTCCCATTTGTCGTTACAACTGGCTATACCTTTGCCTGTCACACAGTTTTGTGAGCCGTACTGTTTGTTCATTTCAATGTTTTACCTAAGCTTTGGCATGTTGATTCTTTAGTCACTTGTAACCAAAATAATTCCAATTAACACATATGATAGTTGCTTTTCCACCTATTTGCTTGCCTCTGCAGGTGTTGTTTCTTCACTGAGACCTCATTCCTTCATCTCTAACTCACAGAATCATACCTTTCTTTAAAAACCAAGTTTAAATGACAAAGCCTTAATTAGTAGCCAATATTTCCAGCCCAAGTGATCACACTCTCTTCTCCTCTATTGCACTCATCACTTCTTTGTGACTGTTAAATTCCCCCTTATCATCAAGCTATCTGTGTACTTGTCTGATCTTACCTCTTATCCGGCATTAATTGTCACGTTTCCCAAGTGCAGAGATTGTGTAATTATTGTTTTTGCTATTCGTCCTAATATATAGCACTGGACTGTCATGAGAGAAGAAATGCTTTTTTGAGTTATATCTCCATCTGATTCCTTCATGCCGTGGCAGCAGAGGTCTGAAGTAATTAAGTTTTTAACCAGCAAATTTCATCTAACACTCTGTTCTAAAAATCATTTTTAGACCCCTGAAAGAGGCATTTTATACCCGTAGCAAAGCCACTCAATGTACAGCCCCTCATGGGATAAGGTTGCTGGTGGGCCATCCAAATAATACTCCTCACTGAATTTGGGGCCAGGATCATAGATAGGATCAAACTAGGACATGGAAACTAACAAAACCCAGAAATCTGCATAAATTGCTACTTTAAGAGGTCATCAAGGTTTCACAGCCTGAAATATCAGTAATGCAAATGAAACATATCTCATACTTCTACTATGTTATTGGCCACTCTTGGAATGGCTCATTCGAGTCCCTCTTCTCTGACTATTGAGTCTTTCCTACCATTCAAGATATTCTTTAAAACCCAAGACTCCCTTAATATTTTTCTGCTCCCAACTATTGAGTCTTTCCTACCATTCAAGATATTCTTTAAAACCCAAGACTCCCTTAAGCATTTTTCTGCTCCCACCCATGGGGGCACTTTCACCTTCTTCTGCCCTCCATCAGTACTCACTTTCTTATAGCTCTTATTGATTAAAAGTGTACAACCTGCTTTGAACTGCCCAAATCTGTCTTGCCAATAATGTAGACTGGAGTTTGTTCTTTTCCGAGCCCTATTTCCTAGCGTGAAGCTTGACACAGATTAGGTGCTCAGTCAATATTTATTGTTGGCACCACCAATAATTAGATCATGACAACAGGAAATATTTATCTTCCTGCATCTAGGTAAAATTGAACCTGATTAAGCAAGTCAGATAGGTGTCTGGGCAGCTTGCAGCACTCCAATGGAAGAACAATTCGTGACTTATCTCAGCAAACACTTATAACACCAGTACAGTTTGTTCAGTGATGATAAATATGTTTGTATTATCAGTTTGTCTTTCATCTGCTGTTTGTTTTGCTGTGCTAATCACAGTATCATGAACAGATAGATATTATTAACTTTTTTTAACCTTCACTACATTTAACATAGGATAATAAGCAGAGTGGACAAGTAACGCATGATTGATTAATTCAGTGGTCGGCAAACTCATTAGTCAACAGAGCCAAATATCAGCAGTACAACGATTGAAAATCCTTTTGAGAGCCAATTTTTTAAAACATAAACTTCTTCTAACATCACTTCTTCAAAATAGATTCACCCAGGCTGTGGTATTTTGTGGAAGAGCCACACTCCAGGGGCCAAAGAGTCACATGTAGCTTGAGAGCCACGGTTTGCTGACCACTGAATTAATTGATGGATTTACTTAATAATCATTTCCTCAGCTTTCACAGATTGCCAAAAATATATGAATCAAAACATTTTCTTTAAGGGTTCTCAGTCCAGTTAAGGAGAAATTGCAATTTCTTGCAGTTTGTTGTTTATGACTCTGAATCACAATGAAGACATTTACTGGGCTGATATGAAAACAAGGAAGGGGTGAGAAATTTTGTCCCAGAATGTGCTTCACAGAAGAGTGGGTATTTGAACTGCTTTTTGCAAGTGCATTGGCCAACCAAAGGAGGAAATACTTTAGGTTGATGGTCTCCTGTGAAAATGTCATCATTTTGTACCTAAATACAATAGGACTGTGTTTGCCTGGCAAAACCAACCCATGTAATGCCTTATGTGCTACTGAGTAAATCTCAACCCTGCACACAGCATGATGAAGTGAAGATAAATCATTAGAAAGCAGGGGTTCTAGTCCCAGCATTACAACTGCAAGAAGGTCTCATGTCCTATATGAGCCTTAGTTTTCTCAATTGTGAAATAGGTATGGTAACCTCCTTCACATAAAAATTCAAGTAGGAAAGATTTTGAGAGGATGATAATCCCTACATAGCTTCTTCCTTTACTTTGCCCTGGTGCAAATACTACTGTTACTGAAGATTTAGCATGATCTAGTGTTTTAGTTTCACTTTATTCCTCTGCTTCAAAGAGCTCATTGCTTTCACGCTGGAAAAAAAAAGACACCCCAAAAACACAACATTACAGCTCCCTTGTTAACCCAAGGATTAGTGGACAGAGCAATGGTATAGAAGAAGCACTTAAAATATAAAATAATAGCAATGGGTTGAAATTGCCCCTGACTGCCCATTGCTACTCTAGTTTTTATAGTCCATTAAAACCTACAATCACTGTAATGTTTATGCATTACTGGGGAGATAAATTGCATAATTTTCATTTTGCAATTTAAATGTAATTATGATCTTACTAATGACTAAAACCTGAATTTGCTAGACTATCAGTTTTTCTAACCCTTGCCAAAATTATAGGTAATTACTTAAGGCTTGCAATAATTATAAGTCCATCTCTTAAATAATTAATGCACACTTTCATGATACAAAACAGCTAGTAATCAAACGACCTCCGCTTACATTGCAAATCCATGCAATTAGGCCTATTGTGTAGGTCTGTGGAAATATACCCATTTGTAAGAGTCCTTTAAAGTTGGCAAGCTGAAACAGAGTGTTACTGTATTTTATAGCATCAAATAAAGGAGAATTCCCCTGCTGCCAGAAGGCTAGGAAAAGAAAGTAAATTCAATATGAATCTGCACAGTACTATTGTGGCTGGTAGGAGTTGGGTTGAGGAGGGGGAGGAAAATAAGTACTGCTTTCTGAGCTAGACTTGGAGAAATGGGAAATGATCTAGTTTTTGCAGAGGAACTAAGTGTGGGGACTTGGAGGTTTATTACCCACCTTTGTGTCTTTTTTTTTCTTTAGAGGATGTGCCAATTCCGTCATAACAAACTAAGAACACTATGCTGGGCTTTAAAGACACAGGGATGAATAAGGTGAGGGGTTTTTCCTTGATGAATTAACCCAGTAATGTGTTTTATGATGTAGGCAAACAGAAAATTGGAATACACACTTGTAAGTACTATCATTTTCCACAAAGTACTGGTAGCTATGAGAGTGCAGAGCCAGGAATAGTTTCACACTATTTATTATTCTATTTATCAAGAACTTTTAAAGGTTCCTGAGATTGGAATGGTCCAGTAAAGAATATTCTTACATACTCTCATGTACCCACTCCTGCCCTGAGGTTATGGCTCATGGTGAGTCAGAGTAAGGATGCTCATCTGTTAGTCACAGCACTAAAAGCTCTTGATTTAGGAAATACTGGAAAACAAGTTTGTGAGCCATCTCCTTCTCAACATTCTATATTCATTATTTCCTTTCTGGCTTTTTATTGCCTAACCACATTCAGTTCCACTTCAGTCTCCTCCAAAAAGTTTTCTCCAAATACTACAGAGCCCCTTGACTTTTCCTCTTCACACAACATTTTAATTTATTTAAAGGGAATTGTGATCTTTAATTTTATGTGTCAACTTGGCTGGGCCATGGTGCCCAGATATGTGGTCAAACACTGTGCTGGACATTTCTGTGAAGGTGTTACTAGATGAGATTAACATTTACATCAGTGGACTTTGAAAAGTAGGTTGTCCTCCCTATTGTGTTTAGGCCCCATCCAATCACTTGAATGTTTTAATAGAACTGATCTCCCTGAACAAGAGGAAATTTTGAAGCAGATTGCCTTTGGGCTTGAAAAATATGATAGGTCATCCCTGGGTCTCCAGCTTGCAAGCCCACCTGAAGATTTTGAACTTTCAAGACTCCATAATAGCATGAGCCAACTTCTTAAAAATCTGTCTATCTATCTATCTATCTATCTATCTATCTATCTATCTATCATTTGTTTAACTACCTACACGTTTAAATCTATATATCATATTATTAATCAGCATTAGTTTGATATTTATATCCTATTTTATTATGTTGATATACTATTGATTTTATAATATATAATTATATATTCACATGCATGCCACTGGTTTTGCTTTTCTGAAGAACCCTGACTAATACGGATGTCTCAGTTTAATGTCAGTAAACTTGACTACAGTCTTCTGCTTTGGAAGAATTTGGGCCCTGCATCTCTAAGGCTTTGCCCTTGGCTAGATAAATTTCCAACCCTTCAGTTATGAATTTCCAACCCTTCAGTTTATATGGGCTTAAAATGATTCCATCTCAAGGATGCTCACTCTGGAAAATTAAAATCCTTTAGGATTCAAAGCTTGGGTTGAATAATTAAGTCATATGGGGGAATCATGAAAAAACGAGACGAAAAGCTCTGCTCTGGTCCTGCCAGATGGATGTGTGCTCTTGCAGAATCAGGGAACATTTCTGTTGCAGCACTAATCATGTCGATTTTTAAGTGGAATATTTGTCTTTTATCTGTCTCCTGGTGAGGCTGTAAAACTCCAAGAGTGTAGGGACCAACCATATCTGTAGCACATTCAATGGTTCAATAAATAAACACTTCTGAATGACTAATCAATTCTGCTAAAATGGTTAGGCTGAAGATTAGTGACAACAAGATTTCTTTTTAATAACCCAATTCAAGCCATTAATCTACCCCTCCCCCACATTTACAATTTCTCTCCACCAAAACCATTAAAATTCCAGCCAATCTAGCTTTATAAAAGAAGAAACCAGAACTATGGATCTAAAAGGAACCATCCTCTTTCTAAGCGCATCTGTTCTGCTTTATCTTTTCTCATCCATACTCCTGTCTCTTACCAACAGGGCTGGTGGAATCCAGTCCATGGAGGACACACTCTGACAAGACAAAATGAGGCCAGTCAGAAGTGACCCACAGTCTATATGTGAATAACTGCTGGTCAGATCTTCTCTATGGAATAGTAACAACCTAACTAAGAAGCAGAGGGGATAGCTGTCTAGTGAGGTAGGGTTTGGGAATCCAGGTTGCGGTTCTTACATCTTTCTTCATGACAAAAGCATTTTCAAATCAGTTATTAAGGGTCACATTTTTGACATGCCAGAGTGGGGAAGAAAATACATATGAAGATATTTCTTCCAATGTTTCCTCCCCCTCCTTCATCTTCTCTTCCTCTTCATCCTTTTTAAAAAATTGTGTGTGTGTGTGTGTGTGTGTGTGTGTGTGTGTGTGTGTGTGTGTTTCTGTTTTTCAATTCTCATTTGAGGATATGTTCTTTATTGATTTTAGGGAGAGAGGAAGAGAGAGCAAAACATCAATGTGGAAGAGAAACATTGATTTGTTGCTTCCTGTATGTGCACCAACTTGGGACTGAACCCACAACCTAGGAATGTGCCCTGACAGGAAATCGAACCCCAAACCTTTCAGTGTATGGAAAGTCTGCCCATTTCTTCTTTTAAAAAATTTTCTAACTTTCAGCCTATAATTTAAGTAGTATCATGTGTGCTGGGATGGGGTCAAGGGGTTGTGGAGAGATATTAGTTCCCCTTTCCTTTGAATTCCTGTTAGAATTTGTTCTCTTATGTGCAAGTACTTTGATTCAGGAGCAGTCTCTGACTACAGAGGGTAGTTGTAAGGGAGTGATGTTACTTTCAGTTTTTTGTTCTCCTGGCAATGCATCCTCTAATGACAAAGAAAGCATCTGTTCAGAAAGTGAAAGCTGGTCAGGAACAGGCATGGTCAATCCATATGAGCCCCCTCTCAGGTACTGGAACCCCAATTCTGGCTTGACATTTAAGAAGACCCTGCACTTAGCTTTCATTAAAAAGTTTAGAAGACCTCCATTTGGAGGTACCTAAACTGAGAGGCAATCATTCTGTCTGACACAAAGAAAGTAAAATCCAGGATCCTGGAAAGAAGTGACCAATGGTGGTACCCAAACACTGGGACCCAACACCCTGGCTTCACCTTCCTAACTTGATACATTTTTAGAGTACTTTTTTTAAAGTTAGGTGACTTATTTTATTTTTTTATATTTTTATTGATTTCAGAGAGGACGGGAGAAGGAGAGAGAGAGAGAAATATCAATGAGGAGAGAGAATCATTGATGGGCTGCCTCCTGCATGCCCCCTACTGGAGATCGAGCCTGCAACTGGGTATGTGCCCTTGACCAGAATTGAACCTGGGACCCTTCAGTCCACAGGCCAGTGGTCTATCCACTGAGACAACCCGGCTAGGCCTGTAGAGTTCTTATGTATGGTAGACCTCACTGATATTCAGGGAGCTCAGAGACTGGATTCTCAGTCCTCCTTCATTGTTGTGTGCTCCATTCATTGTTGTGTCCTCCTACAAAAGTCAATTTATTTGTCTGGGCTTCCCATTTACAAAAGTAGGAGTTAAAAGGCTCTAGTCCTGGTAGATTTTGATTCAAAGATATGACTTCTCACCAGGACATCCAGTAAATGGTAAGATATTGACATTCCTTAACTTTATAATCAGAAGCTTAGTGAAGCACAGTGGCTTTTGCAGGGAGATACTATATGTCTGCACCTGCCACGTATAAGGATTTGTGGGATGTAGGTGCTTACAATTGACAGAAATCTATCGTTTCTGGAGAAGCCATCCAGTACCATCTCAAATCCCCAAAGCAGCTTTGATTCTATCCTGACCTCTTCCACACAAACAGCAGCCCTATTCAGTTGTTTTCAAAGGGATACCTGACAGATTCATCTCTTCTGATACAGGGCTCCGCACTAGCCACATTGAAGTTTACCAATCTGTGGGAGCAACCTTATCCACACTGTCACCTTCACACCTCATCACCCTAAAGCAAAGAGTCTGACTCAAAGGACAGCACAGAATCTGTTGCCCACTGTGTCAGGAAATTGTCCTTCAGAGGAGCCAAATTTCTCATCAATCAACTTGTCACTTCTCAGTTGGAACCAAATCCTTTGAAACTACAATGTGATGGCATATCAAGACCCATTGGGCATCTGCCTTTTGAGTTAGAGGAGTGAAAACCATTATCCACTGGCTGTTCCAGCCCCACCCAAACCCATATAAGATTTGAAAACAAATAGGTTGGCACACCCTGCCGTTGTGGTCATAGGAGCTTGGCTGAGAATAGGTTGGTCTAGTCTAGGAACAAAGGCCCGACCTGGATATGCAAAGACTTATGTGTGCTTACTGAATTCTTGGACTCCAGTTTCCTCTATGGATGATTACTCTGCTTTCTCAAAATCAGAACATCACTCTTAACTGTAGGTAATACTACAGACTTCTATATGAGGGAGAGACAGGATGACAAAGAACAAGTTTTGGAATCAAATGGATGTGTTTGAAATTCCAGCTATAATATTCTGAGCTCTAAGGTACTGAATAAGCTACCTAGATATTTCTTGGTCTCAATTTCTCAGTATGAAGGATTGGGATGATAAATTTCAGACATTTTGTATAAACACCAGAAATGGGTCTTAAAAGGTGCACATAGTATATACTTAATATGGGAGGTGTAATAACAATTACTTCTAAGTGCAGGCACTTCCAGGACTATTTTCACGTCATACTCCCTATCTATCAAACAGGGCTTTCATGTCTTCTCTTGGTATCGTCTATCGGCTTTGCTAGTGCCTTCTGCATAACGTTTTTCCCCCCTAACCAACCAACACTTTGGTTGATTTAGTCTCATTGTATCTCAGCTGCAGGTTCACCTTCAGACACTATATTTTAACTCTCCCCTGACCACACTCTAGAACCTGCAGGCCAGGTGCTTTTACCCACCCAGGTTTGGATACCTGACCCTAGTCTATCAAGAAGCTGGTCCCCAGTACTGACTCCTCCTTTCAGAGTTTGGTAGCAGTTCCCCCACTGAGATCAGCCCAGATATTGGACCCAGTCACCCCACCTCTTACCAGACCTTCTCCCCAGGAAGTGTGAGCCTATCACCTGTACCCCAGCCATGTTTATTGGCCCAAGCCAGATACTGCCTCTTGCCTGATACCACCCCATGTATCTGCAAGGTCAGGAGGACTCTGTCTCAGGGCTCACCAGCTACTGCAGAACTATGTCCATATGGACATTGTTTGCTACAAGCCTGAGCCGACCCAAGATCTTAAAACACTTATGTGGACTGTTGGTACCTCTTTCTGGTAGACCCCCTGCACAGGTTTGGCTCTGTCCTTTCCCCTCCTTTTGAAATGTAGAATGCTAACATTGTATTTGTTATTGGCAAGCCCAGCATAAATGTGACATCTCTAGGGTGTGTAATTTCTCCAGTGTAGCAGCACAAGAAGGCAGTCATAATTTCTTACTAAGTGGAGACCAATTTTAAACCTCCACTGGATTCTGCATGAAGGAGCTGATGGTTTTGCTGTGCACCTGTATTTGTTTTATAAAAGGAGACATAGTGGATTGACTGGGGACATTTCATGAAATAGACTACTATTCATTATATAAATGGATACAATTATTCTTATGCATATGGCTAGAAAACATGTCTCTTCTGTTCTCTGGGTCTATTACAAAAAATGTAATCCAAGTCACAACATTTTATGAGAAATCTTTGTGTGAGTCTTCAAATAATAAGGAAATGTTTCTAAGGACATTTAACTCCAGGGCCTCTTCAAATGAACCAATTACTTTAAACACTATCTTTGGTTCACAAAAATTAGGGAATAACGTCTTCCCTCACCCAGCCTACTATCCTTCACATGCAGTTGCAAAGAAAATGCAAAACCCCTTCTCACAATCCATGGTAACTGGGATACCAGTTAAAGATAATTTAAAGAATATCTTTTAAAAATAAATGGATTTTCTTTATTGCAGAAATTGTTTTAGCCTCATTTTGTTTTTCCTCTCTACTATAGCCTATTGCCCTACACTAAACAGACATTTCTGCTGTGTACCTGATTTGTATCACTATAGTAATTTCTAGTGACCTGAGTGGAATCAAGCTAGGCTACAGTTGCCCTCTCACCTGTTTCAAACAATATCTCTCACTCTACCTTGTCATCATGAGCCTCTATGATTTTCACCATTGCTGGATTTTCAGTGATGTTGTCTGTCAGTAGCAGGTGTAGATTATGTCAGAGCTTGTAAAAAATCAAGATATGGTGTCAAGCTGTGGCTGGTATGGCTCAGTTGGTTAAGTGTTATCCTGTGCATCGAAAGTTCACTGGTTCAATTCCTTGTCTGGGCACTTACTCAGGTGATAGGTTTACTCCTTGGTCAGGATGCTATGGGATTTTCTCTCTCTCTCTCTCTTTAAAATCAATACAAATTATTTAAAATATATATATGGTGTTAAGAGAGCTGGTAGTACTAGAATCTGTACTGAGCTCAGCATTGATTCTGTTTCTATACACCTACCCATTTTCAGAGCACCTGTCCCTTCATCCTCTTCCCTTCTCTTGCGTGGGGGCTCCCATATTCCTGCCTGCTGCTCAATGGGTACCTCTACATCCAGTAAAATCAGTCATTCCTTCAGTACATTTAGTGATGATTAGATTGGCTTGGGATAGCAAGTCAAGCCATTAACTTTCATTTCTGAATGTCACGGACTGCCTTTATGCCTTTCAATGTCTAACCACAACTATTTCCAGCCTGCTTTGCATTTTTACACTAAGGAGTGAAATCAGGAGGGGAATAAGGCTCAATCATGGAATCCCTTTTTACTCTACTCCTCCATGGGTAGTAGGCACTGTGTGCAGAGAATCGGGGCAGGGAGTCATTAATACATGATGTGTCCACTACAAGCCATGTGCTTTCCAGAGCTTCAGAGACAGGCTTTCCTTTTAGTATGAAAGAAAGTCATATGTTTCAGATTTTTTTCTTCAGGGCAGTGTTAGATTAAAAACACACACAAAACAAAGCAAAACGAAGCAGCAGATAGCAGCAGGGCTGGTTGTCAGGGAGGCTGGGGGAGAGCTGTGACATAAAGGCCTGCAGACTTAGTCTCAGTCAGAAAGAGGGCATCATTGCATTTAATTAAACTTAACTCTGCATTCAGTTTTTAAATTGTGACATTTAAAATCTAAACTGGATGTAAAACATTTTCATTTTGTCATAAAAAGTGTCAATCTTTATAAGAAATAGAAATATTCCCCCCACTGCCACCAACCACCCCCAGAACTCTGTAACTGTCCCTTTAATTAGGTGCTCATTAATCCATCTATCTTGTTCTCAAATCCCCATGCACTTGGTACAGTAGTTCATTAGCACAGGAAGAAGCAATTTAGATTTCCTCAGATAATAGCATCTGTTGCTAATCAAATTGAGGCAGAATCTGCAAATCTAGAGTCGGACAAGCTGATGTGGGGAAGGTCAGGACAGAAAAGATCATCTTTAAAATTACAGTCCTCATCCTCAGTGGAAGAGGCCATTCTGATGTCAAATATATTGCCTTATTTTCCCTATGAAAACATTTTTATTGATCAGAACATACAAGTTGATACAGAGCTTGTAAAATCTTGTCATCAGGCCTAAAAGCAATTGAAATCACTGCCAATGGACTATCTGAAGTCTGTGCATTCATTTACTCATACAGCTACTATTAACTGAGTTCATGTCTTGTTGCCTTGTGCCAAGCCTTGAGGCTTGGAAGGAGAAGAAAGACACAGGGAAGGCATTCTGAACTCTGTGTCCCTCAACATAAAGACATGTGGGACCATATACATGCCTACCCCAAATGCTGCCAAAGCCACCGATTCATTCATTCACTCATTCATTCACTCATTCATTCATTCAGCAAGTACTATGAGTCAGGCACCACTGTGAGTGCCAGAGATACAACTATGAACAAACCAATGTCCCTGCCTGCAGGGAGCTCACAGTCTTGCTGAGGAGTTGACTAGTAATACACTGTAAAGTAATAAAGGTGCTCTGAAGATAAAAGAATCAGGGTAATAAAATAGATTGAGAGATGCAGGGAGCCCTGAGGGTGCTGATCCCATTAATGTAATCAGGCAAGGTTTCTGAGATGATGATCTTTGAGTAAAGACCATAATCAAGTGAGGGAGAGAGCCACAAAACCTGAGAGCCATGAAGATACACACAAAGACCCTAAAAACTCAACATAAGAGGCAGAACAAAGACCATCCCCCCTCTCCCGCCCTTGCCATTTGTAACAACATGGATGGGACTGAGGACATTGTGCTAAATGAAATAAGACCAAAACTCATGAGGACATTGTGTTAAATGAAATAAGACCCAAACTCATAAATACAAAAAGACCAACAATATGGTGGTTGCCAGAGATGGAAGTTGGAGGGTGGGTGTAATGTATAAAGGGGATCAGAAAGTACAAACATCAATTATAAAATAAATAAATAATGGGGATATAATGTACAGTATGGTACATTAGTTAATAATGTGACTATAGTTATGTAAAGATTGCTAAGGGAGTAAATATTAAAATATCTTAAAAGTTCTCATCACAAGAAAAATATTGTACCATGTATGGTGATAGACGTTAAGTAGACTTAGTCTGGTGATCATTTCATAATATACATAAATATTGAATCATTATGTCATAAAACAAATTAATATAATGTTATGGGTCAATTATATCTCAATAAAATGCAAATAAAATAAATGAAGCCAACTGGTGGATGTTGCAGTGTTATTCCCATTACTGTCAGGGCAGCTTCCAGAAAACCAAAGCTTTTTGTGGCAAAGCTGAAATTTAAAGGACCAAGAAGCCATACTCTCCTGGAGTAAAACCAGGAGAACACAGTTAGCTCCCCAGGACCCCGGTGAAGAAAGCCATTCCGGACAGAATATACGTGTAACTGTGCCACATGCTGCTGAACCTCTGAGTCAAATGAGCAAAGAGAAGTGGTGATTGTATCTGGCAGAATGAAACTTGTTGCTGACTTTGGCAAGAGTAATTTCTGTGGGTGGTGAAGACAAAGCCTGATTGCTGTGAGTCGAAGAGAGACTGGGAGACAAATAAGTGAGATAGCACATAGAGACAATGTTTTTGAGAAGCTTGGCTACAAAAGGGAACAGAGACATGGGTGGTAGCTGAAGGAGAGTGTAAGAGCTAGTGAGATCATTTTTAAAAAGATATGAGCTGTTATGAAATACCTTCATAAGCTGATAGTAATGCCTCTGGAAAGAGGGAGAAAACTAATGATGAAAAGAACACAATAATTACAGGAGGGGAATGTTTTCAAGTGTTTTCACCCACTCTGTAAAGAGGGGAGGCAGTGTGTGTAAATGCTGCCAGGTGAGTAGAATACATGGTGGCAAGGCCAGATTGTTCTCTCACTTCTATTTTTTTCAATGAAATATGATATTAGACCAGTCTGCGGAGGAGGGAATAACTGTAACAAGACACCTGGGCTGTTCTGAGATTCTATGGGAGAATTATAGTCACAAATGTATCTTGGCTGAGCACAGAGGGTAAGTTGAAAGATGAGTTAGAGGCAGTTGGAATGAAGGAGGAGCTGGCATAGAGATGTGTGCTAGGGAGGGATGATAAGAACGGAGCAGGGAAACATGTAAGAAGGAAAATAGAAATGGGGAAAAGTCAATGACTTGGAGAACCCAATGTTATCAAAATAAGGTTGTGAGAGACAATGAGTGGGGAACGTGGTGTCATTGCAATGGTGGAGATTGTCCTCTGCAGGTGGAAATCTTCTTGCATCTTCGAGTCACACCGAGGCCTGTCATTGTCTTGTGCATGTGCCAAGGCTAGTTGAAGATAAGAGATGGAACCAAGACAAATGGAGTCCCAGGAAGTTACTGGCTAATATAGGGAGCCCTAATAAGTCAGCTTTGACTGATCTCCACTAAGAATATTGGTTGGAAACCAAAATAAGTTGAACCAAGATAATGAGGTAATTCAGAGGGAATGAATCTGGTACCAAATGGGAATGAAAAGTTCATCCAAAGCATGGAATATAAAGCTAGAAATGAATAGAAATCAGAGGGTATAGAAAGAGCATGTATAGAGATGTCCATGTGTAAGCTTGTCAAAGCACAAAGGCCTGGAAAGAGTCTTCTAAATTTCCCAGTGTCCCTGCTGGTTCTATATTCAGTGTCTCTACCTTAGATTTCAAAGGCACACAGTGTATCTCATGACAGCAGGAAGGTGTCACAGTCCCATGGATGGTGAATAATATTGTGGGGTAGAGGATAGGTGGAGCCATATCACATCAGTGCCCACGGGGCAGGGCCACACTGGGCTAGGTAAGACTGTGGTCATCTCTGAGGGTTCAAGTGAGAAACAGACCACATGCTTCACTTCTCCTAAGTTAGCATTTACAGGGCAATGCAATAGTCAAGGTGATTAAGAAAAGTAAGGGTAGTTAGGAACACTGGGTTCTAGACCAAGCTCTGCCACGAAATGATTAATAACTAACTAGTAATTTAACTTCAGCAGATCCCAAACTGCCAGAGAATGTTAGGAGATGTTAAGGTGTGTATAACAGTGTATTTCAAATATTAGTGTGCTTAAGAATTACCTGGAGACTTGTTAAATTTCAGGTTTCTGGGCCTAACAATTCTCATTTAGTGAGTCCAGAACAGAACCCAGGAATTTCCTTTCTAACCAGCTCTCAGGGGACCCAGATATTGCTCAACCCTAGACCTCACTTTGAGCAGCACTAGTCGAGGAGGAATAATGATAAAAAAAAGAGCAAACAGGAACCTATGTGGTCAAAGGGCAAAAGGAGAAGCTGAAGACTTTAACCAGGGTTTTCACAATTTGTTTGTGAAGTTGGTCTTTGTGGAAGGGTAGCCATTCTTTCAGAACTTAAGGAACATAAGGTTGGAGCATGAAGGCACGACATACCGTGGTGATAAGTTTGGACTGCTTCCTAGAAGCAGTAATTTCTGAGAGTGGAAGTGATGACAGAATGAGAATAATGTCATAGGAGTGTTATTCTGGCAACATATTGCAGGAAAGACTGTTTGGAGTCATCATAAGGGAAACTAGAATGAAGGTTATACTCACTGAGAAATGGGAAGAATTATAAAAGACAGGAACAAAGGGCAAAGAAACAGGAAAGTAAGTATAAGTCTGGGAAATGATGAAAAAAGAACAATAGGGCTGAAGAACAAATTAGTTTTAAAAGAAAACGTGAAGGAAGAGCCTACAATGACTCTGATGCTTTTGACCACCTGGATCTTTTATCTTGGGGACAGGATTAGAGAAAAATCACCAGAAATATAGCTCCTATTTGGGGCATGAAATGAAATTTTATGGATTCTTACTTTGAAAGGAAGAATCAGAGACAAGCATTAACTTACTTTGCAAAGATCTTTCTCACTTATCAAATAAAAAATATAACAGATCTTTAAAGTAAAATCCCACAAAATTACCCATATTAAAGTCAGTCCATCTATAGTGGAAAGTGGTTTTCTGACACATTCATCCTGTCCACAAATGTTACAATGTGCCCTTAGATAGCAGAATTAGACATAAGCTTGTTTTGTTTTGAGTCTGGACCATACAAGAAGTGCTCAAGGAAAACATCATTACTTTGGGGTTGCAACAGATTCTGCTTTGGTTCTTGATGTATTTGGTTTTGTTTGTTGATGCTAGGATTTGATGTGCATAACTTGCACAGGTACAGGAAGTGCTGGCTTTGTTTCTTTCCTCCATTCTTATTCTGACTAAAGAGGCAGTGAAGTAATGTGGAAAGAGCACTAGGCTGGGAGTTGAGAGACCTTGCATGAGGTCATGACAAGTAATTACCTATGTACCTTAGGTTCCTCTTAACAAGAGAATTAGCTTCAGAGGCTCCCAGGTAGTTTCCAGAGCTGACAATGAATGTGTACATAGAGCTGTAATTATAACACTGCCACTGATATCTTAGTGAGTACTCTATCCCAAACATGTCCTACTTCTCCAGAGCATGTCAACCACATCATGAACTATAGTCTACAGAGCTACTGCAGATACCCAAATCCTGCCTTCCCTTTTCCTCCCTTTCCTCTTCTCATCTCATCCCCCTTTTCTTCCTTTCTCTTATTTTCTTCTCATCCCTTTTCCTCTTATCTTACTTCATTTCCCTTCACTTTTCTTTATTTCAGTACCTTCTCTCTCCCTTTCCGCCACCATAAATATACTTACACTTAGGCTCTTTCTCTTACTCTCTCTCCCTTTTTGCACAAGAATAATAAAAATTATCCTTGTGTGTGGCCCAAGGTGTTTTCTTATATCTAAAATTTTTCCTTGATAGACTTGCTACCAGTAAATAAAATACCAACATTTGGGATCCAACCTTTTGTGTGAAGACACTGTTTACAGAAGCCTTTTATGATCATGTGAGTCATCCCCCAAAAGGTGATGTAATCATACATGATATCATCTGATGTTTGCTGATTCTTGAGATATCCATCAGTCATGTCACTGAGAAGATGAGAGAGATGGTGTTGTTGTACTGAGCCAGGCTGAGTGGGCAGGTAGTGCTAGATGCTGGCCAGGCATGGCTGTGGATTAAACCAGCATGCTCTTCTAGAAAGAGGAGACAAGTTCTAATCCCATGTCCATGTGTAACTTAAAGTCACTATATACTGAGTTCTTAGCTTCCTCAATTGTAAAATAAGATGTGAGAAATGGTTCTCATGAAGTTTCAGAATGATAGTTTTCAGAGTATGAGTCAGAGAGGAACAGAGAAAGAGAGAAGAGCATAATGTACACAAACCTACTTCATAGTTTTGTCCAAGGCCAGCCATGTGGATGTACAAGTGTTCCACAAGTAGAGACTAAATCAAGAATGTCCAGATGTATGCCTAGGATATCAGTTTTATTAGCAATGCTCCCTTCACTTTCAGCAGTGTCAGAGAGTGTGCATTGAAAATTATATGCTCATCCATTCAGAGTGAATGTTTCCAAAAGACTCAGAAGAATAGTCACATTCCTGCCTCTTCCATGCAGCAGCCTTTCATAATCTTTTATTTTTTCTTAGCTGAAGTCACTCAAGTCCAGCCCATCTCATTTGAGTGAGATGCACATATACAAAGTGTGATGCACATAGGCAGCTGTGTAGAGCGCTAGTAGCCTTTATCCCAAATCAGGAAATCCCACTGCATTCTCACCCTCCCAGCTTCGTATTAAGAGAACTGACACTAACCTTCGACTATTAGTCTCCGGGTACCATGTACCCTAAAACATTCAAAGCCACAAAGCTTTCTTTTTTGAGACCAATGTGGATGAAATCAGTTAAGACAAAATGCTTAAAACAGAAAGTGGTGGAAAGGCTTCAACATCAGGTATTGCTATGGAAAAGCCTGATGAATGTTTGGGGATTTTTTAACCCAGGCACTTGTGACCAATCTGCAATGATGACTGTCATCTGTAAGGTTTCAAGTCAGGAGGTGCCAATTTCCTCTCCAGAAGTAGCAGCCATAAAATTCAGTCCTGTCATTGGTCAATGAACAGACACCCGCCTCCTCCTGACTCTGAAGAATTCTTTCCCCCAACAGGACAATCATTTCCTAATCTCGACTTTGCAAGACCTCCATTTTATGAGATCTTGGAGGCTCAAAGCAGCTATCTACCATTCCAACAGCCTGTACTTTCATCTCCAGCGGAGGATCTCCAGCCTCTTTTCCAACAAGCATTACTAAAACCACTTTATAAAACACAGGCAGAGAAGGCTCTCTGGTGCCTCTTTAGGGTGGTCTAATGTGGCATTCTTCTTAGCACAGCACACAAAAGAACCTCTCCTTTTCTCCTCTTCGCCCACCCCTGCTCCTGGAAGTAGCCAGGAGGGCAAGAAACTCAGTGTCTGCAAGCCACAAGACAAATGGAGGGCAGTTAGGAGATAGCCATTAAGGGTGGGATGGTAGGCTAAATCATGCCCCCAAAGATACATCCATGTCCTAATTCCCCAAAGTGTTTATTTCATGGCAAAAGAATCTTTACAAATAAAAGTATATGAAGGAGTTTGAAATGGGAACATTAGCATTATCTTCAATTATATAGGTGACTCCTAAATACAAAAATATATATCCTTGTAAGAGGGAAGCAAAGAGGGATTACATACACACATGCTCTCTCTCACACACACACATGCATATACACAAGGAGAAGGCAAAGTGACCACAAAGACAGAGATTGGAGTGATGTGGCAATAAGCCAAGGAATGCTGGCAGCTAGAAGCTGGAAGAAACAGGGAATGGGTCATTCCCTGGGGCCCCCCATGGGAGCCTGGTCCTGCCAACACCTCAATTTTGGTGCCTTGAAACTGATTTAATATTTGGTTTTCAGAACAGTAAGTGAATAAATGTGTGCTTGTTTAAGCATTTCATGGTGATTTGTTATAGTAGCCACAAGAAACTACCACGGGCAGACATTGCAGTGCTCAAGATATAAAACCAGGAGGGGTTTACCAGGAGAGCCAGTGTGTGGTGGTGCTGGGAGAATACCCCAGCAGCCATGGGTGAGGGAACTGGAATCAACTGCATGTTAGAAAAATTAGCTTTTGGCATTAAAGAGCTAGAATTCCACCTCTGGTTTGGTTTGCTACTTACCATGATGCTAGGCATTCCTAGCTTCAATCCCAAATCTTTTGGGGGTGGAGTAGTAATAGCCAACTTTCAGGGTTTTGGTAAGAAGTATATGAGTTAATAAAATGAAAAATGCCTCACACATGGTGGGTGATCATTAAAAAAATAATGACTTCTGATTAGTGTGGGAAAATAAACTTAGCTTAAAAGATGAATAGTAGAGTAGAACCCATCTTTTGGAGAGAAGTGATTTTGTTTGGGAAAACACTTTCTTGTCTTCTTTGGATGTCAGTAAGAAAGATTCCTTCTCTTTTCTGTTCCCTGCTCCCCTACTCCATACTCCACATGGCTTCAAAGGACTTGAGTTACAACAAAAACTAACTTCTCAGCCACATAAGGAAGGATGGATTTTAAGTTTCCAAAAATGAGAAAAATGTATCCCTGAAAGGTGTATTCAAGTACTCATCCCCTATACCTATAAATGTGGCCTTATTTGGATGGAAGTAGGGCCTTTGAAGATCAAATCAAGTTAAGAAGAATTCATATTGGATTAGGATGGCCTCTAATCCAATGAGTGATGTCTTTATAAGATAAGAGAAATTGGGCACACAGAGGAAAGATGGCCATGTAAAACCAGAATACACACAGCAGCAGAATGTCATGCCATGACAGAGGTAAGGATTGAAGTGACTTACAGCTGTAAGTCAAGGAAAACTAAGGATTGATGGCCACTGCCAGAAACTAGGAAGAAGCAAGGAAGGATTCTCCCCTACAGATTTTAGAAGAAACATAGCCCTATTAACAACTTGATCTCAGACCTCTAAAGATAATAAATTTCTATTGGTTAAGCCACCCAGTTTGTGGTAATTTGTACGGCAGCCTCAAAGACTAATACCGGGACTTGAGACAGGAAGACAAGAAACAGTCTGCCCAAACAGGCATGCCCTTGTCAAGCCAGAAGAACAGCTGCCCTGTGAAGAGTCCCTGCTGGTGGGAATGACACAGGAGCTTTTCTGAAATGTGTTGTGGAACACTCACTTCTAGAGGGTCTGCTGTGAGACTAACCTTCAGTGAATCTTCCATTCCACACAAATACACTTAGAATTACATGTTGGGAAATTGAGCACTGCATTGATTATTTGCTTTCTTTAGGTAGAGAGAAGGGAATGCTTGCTGCGGTAAGACATGAACAAGGAAAGGATATTGGAACAAGAAAGGGCCACGAAATATGGAATGTAACTCAGAATCCCAGAGATTTTGTAAGAGAAACATTTTTTTCCCTACTAAAGGGCAAAGTGACAAGTCAGGGCCCAAATATTTGGGGACCCTAACAGGTTGTGGACAGTATGGGCTACATTTTTATTAATGTGATGGATAGAAGATGAATAGAACACGGGTCTAAAGCATAGGATACGTAACAATGAGTTGAATTAATGATTATTTTCCACAATTCCTTTACACTTTTTCTCTGCTGCCCCTAGCTGGTTTAAAAAGCCAGCATGTTCCAATTCTGGCCAGGTGGTGCCAGCTTTGCCTTGTGGGTCCCCACCAGTCTCCCCTCCCTCTGATGAATGCTTCTGCTCACAAGGAGGTGCCTGCCTCCTGGTGCTCTTCCTGGAAAACTTTCCACAAGACTCCTGTTCCTGTGCCTGACCTTGACCATGCTTGAGAGAACGTGAGATCAAAGGAATGAAAATGCTCCTTTCTAGTACTTCAATCAGGGAGAGAAGCAATTAAAATATGAATTAATCTAAGTGAGATGAAAATGCAGATGTAGAACAAGAGCATCACCTTGAACCTACACTGCACACAGCTTAGTTCCTGTGATTAAAGACATTTTCATGCCATTAAAAACCTTCTCTTCTAATGTTACAAATTCTATGCCAGTCAAATGCTCTGAGCAGCCTCTGCGAGGACTGCCCTCTCCTCAGCTGTGTCTTTTGATCCTTTCAGAGTGCTGTGGGGGTGGGAGGCCCCTCTTAGAGGGGGCATTGAGAGCTTGAGGGATTGCGGAAATGCAGCATTCTGAACTAAATGGAAAGAGCCTAAATGTGTCTCCTGTCACATCCTTTCTAGTTTCTTGACTGTTGTGCAGCCTTAGTCCTGTTGCCTGATGGTCCTGGGAGGGCAGATCTAGGGAACCAGGCAAGAAGCATATTGCAGCACTCCACATTTCCCTCAACCCTTCTGGTTTCCCAGCTGTTTCTCTGAAATGATTGACAACTGTAATATTTACTTCCAGAATTTTTCTTCTGCTTCTTTATAGTATTAATGATGCTCTGTTGACCCACTGAGGCAAGGGCTGAGGCAGTGACCCTAGAGGAAGGGGTTCATGGGAAGTATCTGATAATCCTTTGAACCATTGCACCTCCCAGACCCAATAAGGGTCTCATCTTTAATCTGAAGACTTACATAGAACATTCAAAATTCCTGAAGTTGTTCCAACTTGAGGAAGGAGAGTCTTTATGCACCCTTCTCTCCCTTGACTCTTCAGTTCTGCACTAGAGAGGAGGAGAGGGCCTGGTGCTTCCTGCCACCAGGTTATGAGTCATTCTAATCCTCCAAACCTCTGCATATTGCTTTCATTTTTTCATTTATGTCTTTGAAAGCCATCATGTATAATAATGAAGAAAACAAGCTTCAGTTAGAATTCCAATTTCATTAGTTACATAGCTATGTGTCCTTAGTTCAAGGAAAATAATGATGCCTACCTCAAGGACGTTTTGTGTGTGAGAGAGACAATGAGATAATAAATGTGAAGTGCTTAGAACACTCCTGACACATAGTAGGTGTTGATAAATGTCAGTTATTACTATTGTTATTTATTATCACTATCATTACTACCACTTCTACTATGACCAGGTATCCCTCCTTGCAACTAATATCTCATATTGGTGTGGAGTCCTACCTCTTTTTGTTTAGACTTCCATGCAGAGCATCCCTTAAACTTCACTTTCTGTAGACAGCTCCACTGCCCCTGACAGGCTCTAAGTTCTCACTGGTCTCCTGCTCCAGATCAGCCCATTGCTGGTCACTTTAGAAGCAGTGGTTCCATAATTTACCTGCTAGGATGGCACAGTCTTGTGAGAGTTTTCTCATCCATTTGGTTCATGTTTCCACCTTCTCAACTATTCATCATTATTACCTGCCAGACAGACAAAGCCTTGGCAACTCATTATATGAGGAGACTTGATTCTCTTTTGAGCTTTGGGTGATTTGCTAATTTGCCTGGAACCAAATGTCTATTTCACCCAGTTGGGTGGCCTTCTGCCCATGTCACTGGAGGGTAATGGAAACTGAGGGACCTGGAATGGGAAGCAATTTTCTGTCTTTTTACTAATAGTGCCATAATAAGTTAAAATGGCTGAGTGTTAGGATCCAGCATTCTAGAAACATGATAAAATTACTGCAATTGAAAACTTGCTTATCATTAGTCAATAAACCATACCTAACCCACCTTGAGTTCCTATAACATGACACTCCAGCCACTGCACCCCAAATGTGTGTCTGCATGTGTGTGCATATGTATGTGCATGTGTGCTTGTACACATGTGTGCCTGTACACTATCCAAGTGCCTCTGCACTGTGCCATCCAAAAAATGAGAACACTCTCATCATCAGTGAGATGGATTGGGCCATAATTGATTTTCCATAGACAAATGCTTTAAATTTTGGTAAACTCTTTGTAACATCTTAGTCAAATTAAACTGAACTCTTTCAAGTCAGATTTATAGTCCATAGGATTTCACTTAACTAAGACAAGCGATGCAATTTCAGGCCAATTTAAAGGGTATTTCATTTAGAGACAGAACCAATTCTTGTCAATGCCCTGGAGGTAACAAGAAATCTTCCTACTCTCATTTGCCTAGAAGCAGTTGTAGTCCAGTACATGGGGCTAAGCAAGCGTGGAGCGTTGTGAGTGGGTCAGTGCAATCAATTTTATGACCGATGTTCACCGAAGAGGATATGACCAAGAAGGGGATGGGACTACCTAAGACATTCAGAGCCTTTCTAAGACGTAGGAAATGATGTCTAGTCTGAGTGCATAAATTACCAGGAGGCACTGCTTCATGGCAGGCTGCAGCCCCTGTGAAGGTTCAGGACTTGGGATCTGAGCACCAGCTGGGTTTCCATCCACACTGTCCCCCTGGACTGGCATCCCTAAGTAAGTACAACCTGTGCAGCTGTTCACAGTGGTCTTGAGAGAATGATATCAGGAACTTCATATACACATATTACCTTCTTTAATGCTCTCACCACATGAGGAGATTTTAAGTATTGTCCCAGTTTTACAAACACAGATGGCTGGGAGAGATTAAATACCACAGTCATATAAGTGTAAGTTGAGCTGGGATTCTAGTACTAGTCTGTCTGATTCTAAAAATCTAAGCTTTCTCTCATTCACCTTGGAATGTGAGTTCCACCGAAGGGCTTGGTAATCTTTTTCAGGAAAAAAGGAAGAACTGGCAAGGTATGAGCCTCAGATCTTTGAAGGTGCTATTGGGAAAGGGGAGCAGACATGCTCAGGTGGCTGGCCAGCTTCTGCTACGAGGCTCATGTAGATGTGAGGCAATTCAGTTTTGCCTGTGGACAAAGTTCTGCCTTACATCAAACTGAAGTCTCCCTCCCAAAAGACTCAAAAGAGTGGCAGCATTAATACCTGAGCCAGTGACTGGAGATGGAGATGGCAATAAGCAATAGGGCATCAGGGCCCCCACACAGAAGGCTGGGAATGAAATCACAGTCCATTCTTGAGCAGATATAATATAGGAGCCAGTTTACATACTCTTGGAGAGCACCGGAAGGGCTATAGCTGGGTGGGCACAGAGCTCCATGGGCCTCCCCTCTGCCCAGCCATGTTACACTAGATATGTTCACAAAGGCTGCCAGCCCACTCCTATTATTGAAGCTCAACGTCCTAATCTGCAACCTATTCTTGTCCTGGCTGATCACCATCTGGGGCAAGTTGTGGATCAGGTTCTGAGCCCCAGAAACTTCACCAGGCAGAGCCTGAGCAGGTAAGGGCAGAGAGCTTTTGCTGCTTATCAGAGGCTTCATTCTGCACAACCAGAGTGCCATTTCTATTGGATTCCATCCACACTGAGGCAAAAAGGAGAGATTACTGAAAGGTGACCACAAAGAAGCCTGAAAGAGAAGTGAATCCATTTCACCTGAGCATGATTGATAGTCAGTCCTTAAAAATCCAGAGCCAGTTGTTTCCATATCTTAACAAAACAGTGAAAGCTTAAGAACAGCAGAATCCAATGTGCTTGTGAAATGAGGTCTCCTGACAGTAATTTTTTTTTCATTTAAGAAAAAAAAATAATCCAGTATAGACACAAAGCAAATCTTCAAATAAGATGTGGTTCAAATCTGAGCTGATATGATTGCAGACTTAAAAAATATTTCATTTTTATTATGAAAAATTTCAAACACATACAAAAGTAGAGAAAATGGTACAATGAAGCACCATGTTGCCTCAGCAACCATGAAATTTCTGCCAATTTTGTTTCATCTACTCCACTGTATTTTTATTACAATTTTAAGCACCTTTTTCTTGATACCCTCAAACTGCATCCTCATGAAACATCCCAATTGAAACAAAATGATTCATGTTTGAAGTAGCCATCATTTTTTATAAAGAGCAAGGAATTTGTGGACAACATAATCTGCTCATTAAATCTGAGAGAATGCAATCCTAAACTCTGTATATGCAGAGAAAGGCCACCATCAGCAAGCACACCAAGTAGACTTTCTTTCAGTCTGGTAATGAAGTTCCCAGGGATCTGTTGAATCAAACTGTAGTCCCCAAAGTACTTGGGTCTTTCATATTAGTTTCACTAGGGTAGTTCTGGTTCTTACTTGTAGCAGAGCTTGGTAAACGAGAGGCCACCTGAGAAGCAATTAAACTAAACCAGAAAATCTTTCCTGTTCATTTGATCTTGTCCTTAAATAGCTTACACATCAATTGAACTGGGAAGAGCTCATGGTGGTTTATGATGATTACTCCAGTAGGGGTCAGCGCCTAATGAGTTGGGTACTTATCTGTGACCCCAACAAGATGATTGTAAATGAACAGATAAGAGGACCAATGGGACTAGTTCTCCTGAAGCTGCCTATGGAATCAAGATAACAGAAGCCGATTAGTTAGGTAGACTGAAAAGTGGAAGCTGGTGGAGTTAAGTAGATTGAAACACCTAGGGTTTCTTAGTTAGAAATATAAGGTGCTTATCTTAGCTCTTGGAAGATTACAAAATGCCTATTCTGTGTATTTTTTTATTTTTTATTTTTGTATTCCACTTCTCTTCTTCTTTTACTCTATCTAAACATGTGGTTCCTATTAAATTATCCCTTTCAGGCAGATATCTTTACTTATTACAAAAGTTGTGTGTCAATGTCAGTCTAGTGGAATAGTGCAATGAAGCTTCCATGCATCACAGAAACATTCTGGAAATGTCAAACAAGTCTTAGAAAAAGCGCATTTGCAGAGTAAATAGATAAAAGCATAATAACATATCCTATGGCATAATTAAAATTCTCAATAATTGGCAAACTAGAACAAGTAATATTTTCTTTCCCATTTATTAGCTGTATTAGTCAGGTTTGTGTTTTTTATCTCGTGTGTGTTTTGTTTGTTTGTTTGTTTTTGTTATGAGAATGTTGTATGACAACCTAATCTCAGTGGCTTGCAGCAACAAATAGTGTTTTCCAACCTGGGTTGAAGTTTGGCTATGGTTTGGCCCATCTTAGCTGGGCTCAGCTCAGCTCAGTTGGATCCAGGTCTGTTATCTGTGTTTTCATTCCAAGACCCACACTTAAGGAGCAACAGCTGCCTGGGGCATATTTTTCTCATTACAGAGGGCATGCACTCAATAGGGCTGGTGGGAATTTGCTTGACTTCATCAACCTTCAGCTAGAATTGGCACATCATCACTCATTACTTGCATTCCAATTATCAAAGCAAATTGCATGGTCAAGTTTAAAGATGGGTAGAGGTACACACTCTGCAGACTCTAGTGGAAGGAACTGCAAAGTCATAGGGAAAAGAGAGTTCTCCTCCAAGAAGGAAGAGTTATGAATACTAATTCACCCTTCCATAATGTCCAGGAAAAGAGCGAAATTCTGCCAAAATTCTCACAGAGAAGTGTGTCAAATGTCTTGACACGGTTTATAACCAAATTTGCTAACTTGTGGCCATTTTGGCAAAACAGAGCTCTCAAATTCTTTCAGCCTTATCTCAAACAAAACATCAATTGTTACTTTTATCACAGAAAGGGGTAAGTCAGGTAGTAATCACACCAGAGTAGAAAAAATAGTGCTGCTGAAGCTAAAATAAATTATTTGGGACAGGACTACCTGATTACTACTAAGTGGTTTAATCAAAAGGGTGTCTTCTTAGTTAGAAAGTTTGAAATGAAGGGGTTAGGTCCTTGGCAGTTAATTTTGAAAATTAATATTTGCTTACCTCTTTTGGGTTATTTCAGAGAAGCTGGAAAGTTCCATGTGCTTGACACTAGGGACAGAGCCATTCCATCTCATACTACTTTCCTGATGCCCTGTCAGAGAACAGATACGAGGAAGGCGGGGCAAGGATGAGCTGGAGTGACATTTTGCATGCTCTTCCACACACTCTGGGGGAATGGCATCGTCTAAGACAGAGCTCATGAACTCAGATGCCTTCAGCTGCTAGATCTGTAACAGGGATGGATGGTACTGGCTGGGCGTCAGGAAACAATTGCATAAGTATGAGAGTTGGAGGCAACTGTCACTCAGCCTTGGTGTCAGGGGGACAACAGAGGGTAGTGAAGTCTCAGATCACGTGAAGGGCACGGCCTCACCTGGAAGAGGAGCCTTCCGTTAATTAGCTGTAGCTAACTGCCAAGTGCAAGCATGGGCCTCTGTTGCCAGATATAATTTTTTCAGGAGAAGCCAGAAATCTAGGCAAAAATCTTCTCATTTTTAATATTAACAAGGATAGTAAATTTGGAAGAAAGGAAAGAATGAAGGAGAAAAGAAAGAAGGTGATGAGGAAGGAAGGAAGGAAGGAAACAAGGAAGGAAGAAAATCACTTTGCAGGTCCACTCTATAGATGAGTCAATGAAAAGTCACTCATAAGACAAGGATGGCTCAGATGGCCAGTCTGTTAGCTCAGTGTATGATATATGAGATGACACCTTGCAGACTTGAGAACAGCAGGACCCTGGGCAGGGAAAGATATATTTATTCCCAAGATCTTCTGAGTCAGACCATCATACCATACTCTTCTTATTTTGTAAGAAGTGACATGAATTCCATAAATAGCAAACCTGTATTCAAACATAAATAAATAAATAAATGCATTTTTAAAGAAAAGTGCCCAGGATCAAGTAATTATTCACTCCTATGAGTTACCCATGCAATGATTCCCAGGCATGTGGATAACAGAATTTAATATC
The DNA here is from genome assembly GCA_027563665.1 of Antrozous pallidus. NCBI lineage: Eukaryota > Metazoa > Chordata > Mammalia > Chiroptera > Vespertilionidae > Antrozous > Antrozous pallidus. Next base: position 89,815,396 of record CM050512.1, read on the forward strand.
AATATTTAATTTAGAGCCTATTAGCTTAATAAAAAGAATGAGCACATGTTTATGGAATGTCTGCTATTCTAAGCACTGCAAAGACTGCAGGATAAGGACAGGTTCCCCATGAGCTGGCACTTCAGGGGCCTGGGGTATACAGGGTGACAACTGTGCAGAGGGCCAGCCTTGGCTCCACTCCTGCCTTGCCTCACAGGCCGTGTCCTGAGCCATGGACTTAGTGTCTAAACCTCCCTTTCTTCATGGAAAGCTGAATATTCCTCAGATTTGCAGAAAGGAACTGTGATCATTTATTTAAAGTCCCAAGTTCGATATTTGGTGCTCCATAAATGTTGGGAAAATTTTATAACATTTCTATGCCTCAGTTTTCTCATCTACACAAGGGGATAATTTCCTGGATCAGAAAATTAACATGAGGAGTAAAGAAGATAATGTGCATACAGTGCTTAGAATGAAGTTTGACACACTACTTATTCAATATATATAAATATTAGCTATTATTATTTTAATACTTAATACTATTATTATAATGTTGACTTCATTATGGGGGGAAATTTATCAACATTGTAGTGGGTCCTCCACATCTCAAATGAAATCTTTTTCATAAACAGAAATTCTTTTTGTAATTTGGACTCACACCTTTTCTGTGGGTGGAAGTAGTAATTATGTGCTTTGGTTTATAATAGAGACATTGAGACCATCCTCTCTATGGCTCTGCCAGTGTAAGAGGGAAGTGACAAAATATCAGCCCTGGGGTCACTGAAAGCTTCTGGGGACAGAGGCCACATCTATGTTGTCTTCTATTGTATCTGTAGGATCTGACCCATGGGAGACATTATATGTGTCCATATATAGTAAACATGCACTCACACTCAAAATGAATGAATTAATCTAAAGTAGAAGCAAATTCCCGGGGCAGGGCGCAGTGAGCCTGGCCTTCACATATTCTAATGGTCTTCTGCTCTATTTCTGGAGCTCAATTTCTGTCATTGCATGAGAGCAGGACCCTTGGGGCGTTGGTGCATGCAAGTCTTGGAAGGGGGATGATGAACTAGTGGGATCAGAGGGAAGACAAGGAAAGAGAAGTGCTACCTAATCAAAAAAAAATGAGCTCCCTAATTTTGTGTTAACCCCACTTCTCAGATTTTAAATTGCATTCTTTTGGAAGGGTTGAAAATGAGTAAAGGCAATGGGCTGGATTCTTCGAGTCTCTCTGAGGAAGAAGATAAATTTGTTTAGTCCTCACTTTCCCCATTTAGAACAAGAACACTATTGTCTAAAAGGCACTTGGAGATTTTTGGAAGAAAGGTACTCTGTACAAATGAATGCTTCTCATCACCCCTTGAGGTCTTTGCTCCTGGCAGTCAGGCAGCTGGTGCTGTAAATATTGGGAAAAGACAGGAGATGAGAGAGAGAGCAGAATGGCAGTTTTCAGGTGGCTGCTTAATTGAAAGCCCCTCCTTCTCAAAAGGAAAAGCTGGCAGAAAGCTTTCTTTAATATGCACACAGTTCCCAGAACAGTGAGAGAAAACAGGAGTTGGGCCTGAATGAGGCTTAGTTTAGGGAAGTTTGAGTGGAAAAGCAGAGATGCCATCTGCTGCCTCCCTCCCATTACCTGGCTGAGACAGAGCTCCCCATGGCGCATGGCCTGTTCTGGATCTTGAATCATGAGCAGCACCTGAGCTACACCATCCTTAGGCATCCGGTCAGCTCCTTTTCCTAGGTGCCTAGAAATTGTGTAACCTACTTTGTCAGGGGATGGTGCAGGGTATGTTAGAGGGTGAGGGTGCATGGGTTTTTGAGGTGCTAAAGGCCAGCTAAAAGCGCTTGAAAAGTCAACCTTCAAAAAGTATCAGGGTAAGTGTCCATAAAACAAGCATGAATAAAGAGCTGGATTTCAAACACAGGCACACACATGCATGCACATTTGGCACAACTGTTTGATTGAACATCAACACACACACACACACACACACACACACACACACACACACACACACATATATATATATATATATATATATATATATATATATATATACAGACAGTGAATACATACGTGTACAAAGTGGCAGAAGGTTGTATATTCAAGAAAGGGAGGGTGACATTATAAAGAGGGTTTGTTATTTGCAACATATAGAGCTATTTAGCTCAAGAATTTTAGAAACAAAAAATATATTTGGTCGAAATTAAAAATACATTTTTAAATCAGTGCCTCATGCCAATGCGCTTTGCACATAGTTGGAATTTAATAGTTATTGTATGGATAGATAGATGGTGACAAAGAAGAAAGAAAGTGGAAGGGAGGGAGGGGGAAATGTGGCTAATTTCAAAGCAGAAAAGGTTCTAGAAAGATAAGGTTGATCTTGACAATCAAATTTCTCTTCCTTCTTCTTGACTAGCCACAAAGAGGTAAGTCTCCTTCTATAGAAATACTTAAGAGGGGCGGGGGGGGGGGGTGTGTGGACATGTGCTGGGGGTTAGGGGAGGCTGGGGGGAGGATGATGGGGAGGGGGGAAAGGAAAACATGTACTACTATTAAATATAAGTTATACTGCAAAAAAAATCAATAAAAAAATTTAAAAAAAGAAAAAAGAAATACTTATGAGGGAGAAAGAGAACTCTGGGTCCAGATGGCTAAGACACAATATTTTCTCCATGTCCTGCTCTATTCTAGAATGTTTTCTGTCTCTCTGAGGTTGGGGGATAGCAGAATTAAAACTTTTCTTCTGAGCTTTTGCTTCAAGGGTTGGCCAGGTAACCAGACAGCTTGGAGAGGGAGGCCTGGCCCGGAGATAAGGGGCTGAGAAGGAGCTTACACAGCGGGACCAAAACCCTGGAACTAGAGAGTGCAGTTTTCTGTCCAGGAGCCCTGGGCTGTTCCTAAGCCTCCACTATTTGGTTTGTTTTTCTTTTGCTTCTTTTCACTATTTGGTTAGGTTTTTTAATTTATTTTTAACATTTCACTTCTCTCAGTTGTTCTAAGAAAAACAAAAGTTATCTGTGTCCACACAAAAACATATCCACACACCAATGAATTCAACTCCCTCTCAGAGGAAGTGTGGTAATACCAGTGGGCATCCGAACAGAAGCCCGGGCCTGAAAGGAAGACAAATCCCGAGGGATAGAGCTTTTCAGTGAGCTATTGCTTCCTTCCTTGATAGTTTCCTTCCTGGAGAGTTGCTAAAGCCTCCAATAGTCTGGACTTTTGTAAAACAAGGGTGGCAGTGCTCCTATAAGGAGTCCCCCAAAATATGAGGGAGTTTTCAAAGAGATGCAAGAAAATGCAAGGCTAGGCAAAAACAAAACAAAACAAAATCTAAGAGTCAATGCCATTCCTAACCCAGCCCACCAGCGTGGGCTGCAAAAACACAGATACAGGCCAGAAGGCATGATCCTCCGCAGCCATAACGCGTAGGTGAGTGTGAGGATGGGCCAAACAGCATGCGCTCTTTTGACAAACATTTCTTGGGAATAAGAAGAACAGGGGAAAAAAAAGACAATTAGTTTTTTTAGGAACCAAGAAGCCAAACCTTTGACAGCATTTTCCTGGTCCCTAAGGGGCACCTGTTTCCACAGCAACCACAACTTAGGAAGATGGTGTCTTCAAATTAACTACCTCAGGAAGATATTTACTGTGGACTATCAATTCTGGGTGGGCAGATTCTGAGTCAGAAACCTCACTGAGACTTACGGAGGTTGAGGAAATTGATTATCTGGTAACATAGGAGGCAGCTGTCAGACCCACCCACCCTGACCCTCCAACATACCCTGCACCGTCCCCTCACAGGGTAGGTTACACAGTTTCTAGGTACCTAGAAAAAGGAGCTGACCGGATGCCTAATCGATTCTCTGGTAACATAGGAGGCAGCTGAACTCCACCCTGGTGACTTCTTGCTGAGTTCCGGTAACTTCTGTCCTTCCTGAACCTAGTTCCTCATCTTGGCAACCTCCACCTGATGGTGACAACAATGATGACAATGTCAATATTGACAGTGACAATGTCAATGATGACAGTGATGATGATGGATGATGATGATGATAATGGTGAAAATGATGAAGATGACAATGAGGATGGCAAATGATGACAATGATGGCAATGATAGCAATGATGATGATGAAAATAACAGCAGTCATAACAAAAATGAACATCTTGCTTTTTAACCACTTGCCATTATGTATTAAACACTTCACTTAAATCTTTTATTTAACATTATACATTAAATTATTTGTTATTCTTTTGATACTGAACATTACAGACTATATTTGGATAATATAATAAATAATTTAGTAAGTGACTTGTTAGACATTTAGGCTGTGATTTTTTGGGGGGGACATGTGATATGATAAATAACATTATCAAACTATATTTTATATGCAACTATTATTTCACTTTTTTGTTCAGTTTTCTATATAGAGTTCTTATTCTTAGGGACAAGATATCAGGGTCAAAGAATATTAACATTTAAATTATTGAAGCACATTGTTCAATGTTTCCTAGAAAAATTATACCTATTAAAACTGACCTTTGTGAGAAGGGTCCTGCCCTGGTTCCACACTTTCTTGGGTGCCTCTCAGACCTTTCTGGAGCCATAGCACTTGCTATAGGTCACGGATTCCATGAGTCAAGGGGGAACCCATGACCCCTGACTTTCTACATCATGCTGCAAGTGCCTGGGGTCTTGGAGTTGCCTACCTCAGTGAGCCACATATGCTTCTAGGGTTTCAGAGTCTCTCCTGAGCCATGTTCTCAAGAACAGACCTCAACTGCATTGTGCACAGCCCTATTCCTCTCTGTGAGATGGGTGGACACTGGGAAGACCTGGGATATACAGTCAGGGTGCCCACAGGCATTGCATAAAGCCCCTCATAGTGCTGATGGAGCCAGGGGTGGGAAGAGTAGTAGAGAAGACCGGTGACTGGGAGCCTGGGGTTCACTCTACCTAGATCACCAAGTTCAATCAAGGGACTCCTGAGAGGCAAAGAATTATAAATTTATCCAAGTCATTAGGAAGGTATATTTATCAAGTTAGGAATATTGAAAATGTTTAACAGTTTGTCAGCTCTGTTTGTAACTTTTAAATATGTAGACACATGGTATGTGTACTTTCAGTTATGCTCTTATCTTGGGCCCTGACCTTGTTAGGGGAGAACCAGGCACCAATTTCTACTGTTCCCTACACATTTAAATATGCTTTCTCACCAGCATTATGAAGTATGATTATCCTATGGCTAAAAACAGTATAGCAGTCTCCCCTTATCCACTGAGGATACGTTCTAAGAACCCCAGTGGATGCCTGATACCCTGGGTAGTACTGAACCCTACAAATACTATAGTTTTCCTATGTATACATATCTTTTCACTTAAATAAAGCATACTAAGGTTTTTTTGTGGGTGTGTGGCATTTCCAAATTCCCAGCATCACCAATCTTATGCTTTGGGGTCATTATTCAGTAAAATAAGGATGACTGGGATACAAGCACTGTGATACTGACACGGTTTATCTCATAACTGAGGGAGCTTCTACTAGTACATTGAGTAGCCAGATTATTATGATCTCTGAATGCATAATAATCTGGCCACTCAGTGTATATTCGATATAATAAAAGGCTAATATGCAAATTTCCCCCTCAACCAGGAGTTCAACCATCACACAGGCCAGCCAACCACCCATGTCCCCTCCCCCTGGCCAGGCTGGCCGGACCCCACCCATGCATGAATTCATGCACTGGGCCTCTAATACACACACACACACACACACACACACACACACACACACACTTACTTACTGGCCAGATTATATGTATTCAGATATCATAATTATCTGCCACTCAGTGTAAGTGTCCAATGGGTGGGGAAAGTCTACAGCATTGAGTTGTAGACACACGCTGGATGGTACAGAGTGGGATGGCTCGAGATTTTATAATGCTATTCAGAGATACACACAATTTAAAACTTGAAAATCCTTTATTTCTGGAATTAGCCATTTTATATTTCTAATGGCAGTTGACCTCAGGTAACTGAAACCACAGAAAGTGAAACTGCAGATAAGGGCAGACTACTATACCTCATGCTTTCTTTAATCTGCATTTTAAACATAATGGGCCATTTATATTTTTGATTTGATAATCGTTTAAGTCTTTGTTTATCTGCTGGGGCCTCAGAGGGTTTTTTAGAACTCTGTGAAGACTAACTTTAAATTAAGGATGGTAACTTCTGTACATTTAACACTTAACCTAGAACTCAGTATCTCTGAACTGTCTGTCCAATCCCTATTCCTAAGGAAGACCCCCTGTGTTCAGAAGGACAGAAGATGGTGCCAATAAGAGAGCAGTGAGTGTAATCTGAGAGAGCTCTGGGGACCTGGTGTGATTACAGACTTTAAGTGGGAGTCACTCAAATGTAGAGGAACTCAGAGTCAACCAAAATCAGAAGATGAAAGCAAAGAAGAGAAGACCAAAGTAAAGCATTCTAAGAAAGTTCTAAGAGTTTGGGCCATCACTTGTAGCTTAGTTTGCCATTTACAAATCCCTGAATTGGTAAGCCCTAGATTCACATAAGGGTCTGGCTAATAGGCATGTCTTAGTAGTATTCAATAAGTTCATGAAGAATTGAAATTTTGAACTCAGCTGTAGTCTACTAACTGAATATAATATTCAAAAGCAGAGTCAACCCTTCTCCTAAAATCATCTCCACTCAACAAAAAGGTGACCTTGTTACACCACAAACAACAAAGTCACCAGCTCAGGGGCCTTCATCTCGGTGTCTTGTTCAAATACTCAGGCAGATTCTAATCATTTCTTTCAGATAGTTGGCCAGCAAATGCTTTAATTACAGTTGAAAGAAATAAAATAAAATCATCTGGTGGAATGATTTTAATTAGAATTTAGTCAGTCAGGCAAGCAATTAGTACATCTAAGAATGAAGGCTATCTGCACATATTTGTCTCCATTGAGATTCACTGACTTAAATGAATATTTGACTCAAATTCCTTAAGTTAAACAAAGGTCATCATACTGATTCTAATAATAATGTAGCTGTGCCAAAAAAACACCCCAAAAACCCCAAAAAACAAAACAAAACAAAACGACCAAAAGCGCTATTTTTTCCATGTCCTTCCCAGTTCCAATACGAAGATTTCATGGCAATGCCACCAGTCTTAGTTTTAGGACAAGTCATGACATTTTTAAGATTCTTGATAGTATTGATTAATTTGAAATTAAAACATAGGGAGAAGAGGGAAGAGGGAAGGAAGAGAAAGGGAATATCATGTTTGAATAGCTGCTACATGCCAAGCATAAGGAGTTCATGTACATCATCTGCATAAGGAGTTCATGTACATTATCTCCTCCCTTCCTCCTTGCACCAGCCTATGTGGAGGGTGTTATTACAGATATAATAATAATAATAATAATAATAATAATAAAAACTGAGGCCCAGATTTGGAGTCCCTTAAATATAAAGGACTTTATCTTAACTCCAAAAAGAAAAAAAAAGTTCCCTCAAAAGAGCCTGATTTCTATATCTGAGTTGTGATCTCACTCTCCCACTGGGAGGTGAGAGCTACAGGAGCTAACAGTGAGGCTGGCTCTTCCCAGGGGCCAAGCAAGTGCCACACCACTGGTTCTCAATCTCTGCTGCACACTGGCCTCATTGGGGCACTCCAAAGAATACTGATGCTGAGCTTCCTCCCCTGGACATTCCGATTTCACTGGGGTAGGGCTCAGGCTAAATACGGCCATTTTGTAAAGCTCCTCAAGTGATGCTACTGTGCAGCCAAGGTTAAGGACCATTGAGCTCCATGCACAGTGTGCCTCGAGAGAAGATTTTGAAAGTTCATTTTAAGAGTGAAAAAGCTCCCTGAGTATTGCAAACTTGTGCCCCTGATGCTCCCCTAGGCTCTGTTCCAGACCATACAGGTGAATAGGCAGAGAATCACCAGGTAGCAGAATGAAAGACCCCAGATATGGTCTCTTATAGGCATTGGGATTTTGGCCAGACAAATTAATCTGAGTCTTAATTTCCTATACAGTGACGATAAGGAGAAAGATCTGGCTGGGCTACAATAAAGATTTGTTGACAATTGCATTCTTACCATCTCTAGCAAATAATATTTACCAATCCTATATAATAAAAGCCTAGGTGGTGTCACGGACAATGTCATTACAAGATAGCCACCACAAGATGGCCACCACAAGAAGGCTGGCAGGGGAGGGCAGTTGTGGGAAATCAGGCCAGCAGGGGAGGGCAGTTGGGGGCAATCCGGCAGGAAGGTGAGGGAGGTTGGGGGTGATCAAGCCAGCAGGGAAGCAGTTAGGTGTCAATCAGGCCAGCAGAGGAGTGGTTAAGAGGCAATCAGTCTGGCATGCAGAAGCGGATAGGGGCAATCAGGAAGGCAGGCAGGCAAGTGATTAGGAGCTAGCAGTCACAGATTCTGAGAGGGATGTCCAACTGCTGGTTTAGGCCCCATCCCACAGGGATCGGGCCTAAATTGAGAGTCAGACATCCCCCAAAGAGTCCCAGATTGGAGAGGGTGCAGGCTGGGTTGAGGGACACCCTCCATGTATGAATTTTGTGCACTGGGCCTCTAGTCTATATATATAAAAGGCTAATATGCAAAGTGTCCCCTTGGGAGTTCATCTGGGAGACCAAGCGTTCAATTACTTACTCCTACATATGCTGACCACCAGGGGGCGGAACAAAGGAAGGCCCTGGCTGGCAGCCAGCAGCTGGGGAAGGAACACCCTGGCTAGCAGCTGCACGAATTTCATGCACCAGGCCTTTAGTAGTGATAACTGATTAAATCATGTTATCCTTGAAGGCAGAGCCCATGTCTCTGTGAATCTCTAGCTGCAATACCTGGAATATAGGGTAGACTCAGTTTGTGCAGTGATTGATGCTCCTGTCCCTGGATTTTTCTATACTAGAGCCACTGCATGAAAGGAGTTTATACTCTATACCTCTTAAAATGCAATAAGCATCATCATCATTCATTAATACCTTGGTCCAATGTTGCCTTTTAATAGATCTTCCAGAAAACAAAAGCAAATAGGTTTGGAGTATATTACTGGCTAGAGTCCCCATTTTTTTTTTTAAATATATTTTATTGATTTTTTACAGAGCAGAAGGGAGAGGGATAGAAAGTCAGAAACATCGATGAGAGAGAGACATCGATCAGCTGCCTCCTGCACGCCCCCTACTGGGGATGTGCCCGCAGCCACGGTACATGCCCTTGCCGGAATCGAACCCGGGACCCTTCAGTCCCCAGTCCGACGCTCTATCCACTGAGCCAAACCGGTCTCGGCTAGAGTCCCCATTTTGAAGTTACAAGGCATATTATCAAAATCAATTCTTTGAAAAAATTTCTGCAGCAATAAAATTCATTTAACATTGTGCATACCAGCATATTCCAAATTATATTTTTCCTAAGTATTTTTAATGGAACACCTTTTAGTATCTAATGGAATTAACATTTTATGGGACTCTTTCTGAAGAACTTCACCTACTTTAAATTGTGCAATAAAAAGATGTTCATAGGAAAGAAACCAGTGAAATGACTGGCCATGGGGGCCAGACCTTGCAAAGTGGCTGTCATTTGAGAGAAATTGGCAATCTGAGACATTTAATTTCAACCACATACCTCTAGCTTCAGAAACTTGAACTGTACAGTGAAATAACACAGCCAGGCATTATTTAAAAACTATGAAAGCCACTGGTGCTTTTCACCAAATAGTTTCCACTCTGCCTTCTGGGCACACAGTAGGATAGAATGCCCTGGCTCTCTTAGGGCAAGGTGGAGCCAATTGACTGCCATGTAATGAGTTGTGAATGAAACTGAGCATATGTCGCTGTCAGGCAAAAGCATTTTACTGCCTATGTGTGTTCTCCAGAGCTATCTTTCTACCTGGAATGGCCACCAGTGACATTCAAGAAGGGGGAGGGGAAGGAGGAGGAGGAGAAGGAGGGAGGTTGAAGGAAGGAAGGGAGGAAGAAAGAGAGGAACGGAGGGAGGAAGAAAAAGAAAGCATCATAAGAAGCAGAGCCCACCTGCTGAATTGCAGTGGACATCTCAAGTAAACAGGAAATAAGCTTTCAATGTTTAACCCACTGAGGTTTAAAAGTTGTTATCGCAGCATAACTTAGCTTAACCAGGCTGATTCAATAGTCAAATCAAATAATACATATTGAATAGCTATCATAGTTCCTGGCTTATAGTAGATTTCAATAAATGTAATAAAATGGGGAGAAGGGAGATGATTTATAGCACACATTTGAATACCAGCCACTCCATCCTGAGGATCAAGTCCACTCAGAAGAACAATCACACATAAGAAAATATATACAGAGTATTAGACCCAAAGTAGTTGACACAATTTCTGTTTTGGGGGTCTACTTATTTATTTTTATTTGCCTTCCTTCTTTTCTTTCTTCCAACCCTCCCCCTCTCTCTCTCTCTCTCTCTCTCTCTTCCTTCCTTCCTTCCTTCCTTCCTTCCTTCCTTCCTTCCTTCCTTCCTCCTTCCCTCCTTCTCTCTGTCTTTTCCAATGCATAATAGGCTCCTATAAAATGGTCAATAAACTGGAGCAAGGTGAGAAGGGGCCACAGGGCAGACATGAAAGGCCTCAAGTGGCAGAGAGGACCCTGACTGCTTCTGATGCCCTCCCACCGCCAAGCCTCCCTCTTTCTTTCTTCTCTTTTAAATGGTTCTGGACTTAGTGGGGTTTTTTTTTGTGCCATTTACATAATTAGCTGCATTTTAACCCCTGACAGAGGATGACAGCTCAGTCCTTGTTTGCCTGAGCTTATGAGCACAAACTGGAAATGTTTCTCATTAACAGTTGCTCTAAATCTCTGAGGAAGGTGAGCTCAGCTGAGGCGGGTTCAGTAATGTTGGCTCATTGCTCATTCACTCGACCTGCATCTCTTCCCCATTGGGGAGTGAAAGGAAATCTTTGTTTTCTTAACATGGGGTACAGGCTAATAAAGCACAGGCTGCTTCAACTGGAGCCAGGGGAGCCAGGCCTGCCTCCCTGCTTCCCAGTTTTCTCTCTCTGCTTTGGAGGCCTCAGATCTGCAGGCCTCACCTGCAGTTACTTCCCCAGATTAAGGAGGACCAAGGAACAGGGAGATCGTGGGCACTTGGGCACTCTGGCTCTGGATCAGGGCCTGCCCTCAAGTAGCTGACCAGTGGGCTTCTGTAGAGTCCCAGGCTCACTGCTGACTTGTTGCAGTTCCAGAAACTGAGTCTATATGTCATTATGGGCCACTATCCTGAGCCAGCATTTCCTGATAAACTCTACTTCCTTCCTGGGCCAGCCTCACCTAAGTGAGACTATACCTGGTCCAGTGCCCAGCTCCTCCTGGGCTCTGGCCCACCCCTCTGCTGTGTTTAACTCCTAATGGAGGCAAGATGGACACATTGATTCAAAGATAAATAAGCAAACGACCCCCTAAAATATGGTGCATTCACAAGGCAAAATAATAAAGATGATCTTCAAAGAACCAAATTTTATGAAACAGTATTTCATGGGACCGACATCATCCGAATTCCCTTATGCACTACTGGATATTGAAGTTCTCTCTCTTCTTCTCTTCATTGGGGTTAAGATCAGCTCCCTGGTGAGGCCGTTGGAAGAGTCGAGAAAAAGGTATGAAGAAACCTAGCCCAGCCCAATACCGCCTCTCATTGTATTATTGTCATTGTCCCTGGGGTTGCATATACCACAGTCAGAGCATGGGACATCAGTTAATCCTGTTGTTTCTCAGAACAAAGTGAAAATGGGCCACTGGGCAGGCACCAAAGGCTCCAAGCTGCAGGGAGGAGCCTTGCATTTGCCTCTGTATTTCCTACACAGCTGCATCTTCATGGCTGCACTCACTGCACAGAATAAGGAAGAGATTCTCTTAGCTGCGATCTCTCCCCTGGCTACATTTGTTTCAATGATCCCACAGAAAGGCAGGAGGCAGAGTCTGCAGAGATACATCCTATGAGATTAGTATCTCCTCCCAGATCTACCCAGCTGCTCCACCTTTTCTGAACACTAGTTAACTTCAGGGCATCACAAAGCCTCCAAATAAAATAATCTCCAATTGAATAAAAACTCCCAAGGCAGGTAATGCTGTAGACTTTTCCTGTGAGGTCAAAGCTGCTGGCAGCCAAGTGTACATCCTGCCTGCAAGTATGATTCTGTCTGGCCTTAGCCGGATGAAGAAGTAAAATGCAGAAACCTGTGCATTGTTTGTATAACCCTAGTGACTAGGGCCTAGTCGATTCCACAGCAATCATTGTCTGGGTTAGCTAATGGCAGGGTAGGAGGACCTCCTACTGAGATTCCATTACCTTGTAATTTTCAGCTTGTTCACTGTTGCAATAAAGCCCCTCTGCCTTCTAATTCCCCAGCATTCACGTCTCATCTTCTCAAGAACTGGAGTATGTAAGATGCTTTCTGCTGGGGATTCATTGAGATAAGTTACTGAAGTCAAGCAGAGAGGCAGGCTTCCAGCACTGGGCTATTCATTTCGCAATTTATGTTCGTGCTTCCTTTCACAGGTCTAATGGTAATCACAAACAATGTGCTTTCTATGTGTTTAAAAATTCATGTTTCTTGTGCAATGAAGGTGGAGGGGTGAGAAACACTCCCCTACACACATACACACACACACATACACACACACACACACACGCACACACACACACACACACACATACACAGACACACACATACACACACACACACGCACACACATACACACACACACACGCACACACACACACACACGCGCGCACACACACACACACACACACACACACACACACACTTGGAGCTCATTCACCATAGGAGCTTGGAACAGCAGACTCATTTTGATGTAATTTCTAAGGGACTGAGATGCTACAGTTTGTTATCAAAGCCCTTTGGTGAGGAGGAGTACCGATGTTTACATATGCTCATTACAGTCAGGCCATGTGACTATCTACCAAATGATCTTTCTTTCTTCTTCTTCAGTCTCCGAGATATGGTCCTTGTCTCCTCTCGGTGTACACAGCTCCCACCCCAGTTCTGAGCCTTATTTAAGTGGTCATCTCATCAGTCTCCCTGCCCATGACCCCTCTCCCACTCCACTCAGCTCGCTGCCACCCTTCTGGTCTTCCCAGAAAATTATTTTCTCAAAGTTTCCACTGCAGGAGGCATCTCTAATTGCCAAGTAGAGAAGCAAAGGGACATATCTCACGGTGGGGTTGCAGGCCCAACCTCTCTGGCTCTCCCTGAAATTCAGCAGCATATATAGTGAGAGCTGTGCCTGAGGGGTCCCAGGGAGGCTCAATTCACTACCCTCCTTCATGTAGGACAGGAAGACCAAGGAACAGGGAAATCTTTAGAACTCACTGCCAGGTTCAAACAGATGACATGTGGAGTATAATTTAACGAGTGAAGATTCTAAAGCACAAATTATTTAAACACATGGATGCTATGACCCTCCTCCTATTGAGAGGTAAGGTCCAGGCTCTCACTTTGAATCGAGGAGGGCTTGTGACTGCTTTGGCTCCTACTGGATGGCAAAGGTGACCTTACATGTCTCCTGATGACCTCAACTTGCTCTTAGAACTCTGAGACCCCATGTGAGAAGTTCAACCACCAGGGGCCACCTTGTCATTAGGAAGCCCAGGCCACATGGAGAGGCCATATGCATGTGTTCTGGTTGGCTGTCTCAGCTGAGCCCAGCCTCTGAGTCCTCCTTTCACAGGCACTAGACTTGTGAATACAGAGGTCTCCAGATGATTCCAGCCCCCAACCTGTGGAATCCCTCTCAGCCATCTGAAACTCTCAGCTGAGGCCCAGACATCATGGATCAGTGACAAGATGTCCTCGCTGTATCTGTCCAAATGTATTCCTCACAGACCTAAAAGTATAATAGAAGGTTGTGATTTTAGGCTATCGAATTTGGGATGGTTGCCTACACAGCAGTAGTTAACTGCAGGGAAGATGATAAAATTCATCTCTCAGCTTTCCCCAAAGAGTTTTTCCTCCTGTCTTTTGGGTGCTGAAAAAGTGCTGCCCTTCACCCCAAAGATTCAAGAGGGGAAAAGTCCAGGAATCTGTTTTGTCCTTTGGCAGGGGATGAGATGCTTGGGGCCTTGGGACTCAGGGCAGGTGCACTTGGGTGAGCAGCTGAGTGGAGAGGGGGCTTGAGGCAGAGAGCAGTGCCCAGGGATGAAGGCTGCGGCACTTCAGTGGGGGGCCCTGGCAGCTGATGCTGGAGCAGAAGCCTGGCTTGGTCTGTGGGTGCAAAAGGAGAAAACCGGGCTAGCACAGTGATAGGAAGGAGTAAATCATGCAGCCAGGAGCCAAGGTCAATATCATCACCCAAAAACATCAGACCCCATGCAGCTTTTGCAGTAAAATATTTTAGAAATTCTTATTTCAACTCAGTTTTATTCACCTAACAAGTACCCAGTATCCATGAAACAGGAGGCTAGGTGTGGGAGGGAAATATACAAATGAGGAAAATGCTGTGACTTCAAGTCTGGGGAAATCCTTCTCCATCCTAGATACACTGTCTCCCTGAACTTTTTGCTAAGCCATTTAGAATTATAGAAAGATAGAAAGCCTTTCCGGAATTAGAGCCACATGAAGGCAGACACACCTTCCATTTTACCATTTTGCTACGTTGGGGGTGGGGGTCTTTTCCTTTAGAGGGGAGGGGTGAGCCTGTCCCCTCCCTCTACATCATGCTCAGAGGAGAGAGGATGGGCTCTGAGCATAAATATGTCCTCAAAAGGGAACCTCGGCAACACCCTCTGGCTTATCCCACTGCTTTGCCAGCTGGCTATAGAGGAGAGCCTAGAAAAGCCTCGTTAAACCACACAAAGCCGGCCTAAGAAGCGACAAAGTGGGTTGCAGCTGCCTCTTGAGCTGGCTGCGCCTGATTGCCTGTGATCTCCTCCCCTCAGCCTGCGGCCGGCGCCTGCTGACACAGCCTGTTGTGTTGGAGACCTTATTATTGCAAATTCCCTTTCCACCCCACAGATTCCTCGGAAATTGCAAACATGTCTGTCTTGGGCCAGCCTGCCTGGAAAGGTCACTGCAGCAGCTACCGAGCCCCACTGTCACTTCACTCATTCATGCACATGCAAACCTTAAATACTCAAGGTCAAAACAGTGACTTGCTGCAGCTTAATATCGGCCAGACCCAGGCTGGGCCCTATGTAGAAACTGACAAGGCTTCATCCTCACAAAGCTGTGTCTCTCAAATATTCCCAGAGATTCTAATTTAATTGATCTAGCCCCTGGAAGCTGTATCTTGAAAAGCATCCTGGTTGAGATAATATTAAGTGGGATTGAGAACTGCTGCCTTGGTAAGTGGGGCTAATCCTGGTTGAGCGCCTATTATATGCCAGGTCCTGCATACTACAAATACTATCAGCTTTCTTGAATCACCGGTAAACCAGCTATTGGTGAGGGATTTTGTTTTTGGAGGAGGGAGGAAATTAAAGTTTAGAGAAGTTAAAAGTAATTTTCTTTTACTGCACACTAGAATGACTGAGATGAAAAAGATGGACATGTCAGTGAGAAAGCAATACAAAGGGAACTTTCATCCATTGCTGGTGGGAATGTAAAATGGTACAGCCACTCTGGAAAACATTTTGATCATTTCTTATAGAACGAAGCATATATTTCTCATATGACCCAGATTTCCACTCTGGGTACTTGCACCAAAGAAATAAAAACACATGCCCACATGGAGATTTGTACTTGAATGTTCCTAACAGTTTCATAGCTAGAAACCAACCTACATCTCCATCAACCAGTGAATGAATAGGCAGTCTTGCTGCATCCATCCAGCAGAATGCTACTCAGTAATGAAGAACAGTGCTGATGCGTGCAAACGTGCATGAATTTTAAAAAAGCATGTTGAGCAGCAAAGAAAAATAAAGCCAAAAGTAAAGGAATATATCTGAGCAATTGTATTTATATTAGTTCAAGAATGGGCAAACTCATCTCTGTGGCTCTACAGCAGCGGTTCTCAGCCTGTGGGGTGACCCACAGGTTGAAAACAGCTCGCAGGGTTGCCTAAGACCATCAGAAAACACAGATATTTACATTACAATCATAACAGTAGCAAAATTAGAGTTATGAAGTAGCAACAAAAATAGTTTTATAGTTGGGGGTCACCACAACATGAGGAACTGTATTAAAGGATCACAGCATTAGAAAGGTTGAGAACCACTGCTCTAGAGTGAATAGCCGACCACCAGACACTGCCTGCTTGTGTAGGATCTTTCTGGACTGTTGCCCATGACCAACCCCAAATCAGCAAGCACTTCTTCCAATGGGCTATGCTCTATGCCAGACCTGATCCCACTCCACCTTCTTCTTCCCAATTTGTCCAAAGCCAATACAAAGATTTCAAAACAACTTACATCTTTCTTCCCCAAACTTATTGTATAAAAGTGCCCAGCTCATCCAAAGACAATGGGCATGTTCCTCTTCTCCATCTAGCCCTGCTGGTGGTGGTTTAAACTGCAACTCCACAACCTTTTTTATCCCTTTTCTGGATAACATATGGATCGATAAACCTACTCTTTCAGAAAAATGTTTGGCCTTGAAGGTCTTTGTCTGACAAAGCAAACAGGGGCTGCATTCTGGGAGGGAGGAGATAGACTACAGTGCTCCTGACTTCTCCACTGTGACAAGCATTCTGAATTTGTCCATTTGTCCTTATGTCTCCTATCATCCCTTTCCTATTGCCAGGAAGAAGAAAAGAGTTTCAATCCTGGAAGCTAAAATAGCTTTTACCAGGGGCAGTAGGAACGTTCTCAAATTGAATCCCCTGGGGGAGCTTGCTAAAACTATCGATTCCTGACCTCCCGCACTTCCAGATTTACTCAAACAGATCCACAGAAATGAGATTTAGTATCTAAATTTTAAAATAGCTTCCAAGTGATTCTGATAATCTGGGGACCACTTTTCCTCCCAGCTCAGCTGTATTGCACACATATATGCATTGCCTCAGGGTTATTCTTAGTTTTCTCACCAACCTCAGTAACATTTGAGCTTGGAGAGTTTTTATGACCAACTTCTAAATAAGTCCACGATTCTCCCTTTGAGCTGTCACCACTGCTATTGTATGAGAAGTAGCCTCTTTGGTCAAAGGCTGGTGATCAAGATTCATGGCACCAACAGTATTTTCCCCAGGGAGACTTCCAGGGACATAGTCTCTGCTATGTATCCCTTTCCTTTTTGAGAAATTAAATAAAAATCATAAGCAGATTGTAACAAGTAGATAACCTTAGAATATAAATCATATACATAAAGGAAGAAGTGGTGTGCTCTTAGAGCCTTTGTGTATTTCTGGGAGAATCAGATTAGTGCATGTCAAATTATAGACCTGGAGGATTGCTGTTGATGTTCAGGTTCATGAAGCTGTTTTATGAAAAGTACATCATGTAAATTCTTTGATTGTGCAGATCTATGTTTCCCAGAAGGCATGTAGCAGCAAGCAAGGAGAAGGCTCTCTAACTTCTCAGCTGTAGGGTCTGCAATCGCCACACACCTGTGATCTGGTACTTACTGATAAAATTACAAAGTCTTCTTAGATCCTACAACCTAAGAGAGCTTTGCAAGCAAAACCACTCAGGTGGCTCTGCAGATTTAGGAAAAGGAGGCAAGAAACCCAGACTAAATGGATCTAACCTCCATCTGATAATATCACTTCCAAAGGGAATATGATTAAAATTAATGTTGATGCACACCATCATTGTTTTTAGGGTGAAAACAGACTCCTTTATAAGACCTGTCTGAAGAAAATCTAGATTACCTCTCCAAATTTATCTCATAATCTAATTCTCTTCTCTTTAAACAGATGGGCCTTTTTAACCTCTCCATTTGCTCAAGCTCTTATCAGCTCCTGAAAATTTTCTTTTTTCCTTCTTCATACAATTAACTTCTATTCATATTTGAGATATAAAATTTTTCTTTTTAAAAAAATCTTTATTGTTGAAAGTATTACATATCTCTCCCTTTTTTCTTTCTTTTTTTAAAAAAAATATATTTTATTGATTTTTTACAGAGCAGAAGGGAGAGGGATAGAAAGTCAGAAACATCGATGAGAGAGAAACATTGATCGGCTGCCTCTTGCACGCCCCCTACTGTGGATGTGCCCGCAGCCAAGGTACATGCCCTTGCCAGAATCGAACCCAGGACCCTTCAGTCCACAGTCCGACACTCTATCCACTGAGCCAAACCAGTCTCGGCTCTCCCTTTTTTCCCTATTGACCTCTTCTAGTGTGGACTTCCACATACTGGTCCCAACCTCAGGTCTTCACCACACTATTTTCTCTGTCCATGAGTTATGCATATATGCATACAAGTTCTTTGGTTGATCTCTTCCCACCCACTCCTATCTTCCCTCTGAAATTCAACAGTCTGTTCCATGTTTCTATGTCTCTGGATCTGTTTTGTTCCTTAGTTTATTTTGTTCATTAGATTCCACATAAGAGTCAGATCATGTAATACTTGACTTTCTCTGACTGGCTTATTTGACTTAATACTCTCCAGGACCCTCCATGTTGTCTCAAAGGGTAAGAGATCCTTATTTTTTACTGCATTTAAGCATCCCTTCTTCCTGGGCAACTTCCCCTTACCTTTCTGTGTCCCAACCCTGGATTGTAATGATTCACACATTGTATAATCCCCTTTTTAGCAATGATCATAATTGTGATCTTATAGTTGTTTGTGTGGTTGTTTGACAAAACTCCATCAGGGCAGAAACTTCAGTCATTTTTTTCTCTCAGAACATCAGTATGTAGCTGGGCAAATAGATACACACACAAAAAATATTTGCTTAAGAAAAAATGAATGAATGAATGAGCACTGAGTGGAAATCCCTCATTTTGAAGATGAGGTTACCCAAGCCCAGTGAGGTAGGTACCTATTGCAAGTTAGTGATTGAGCTGAGACCAGGACAAAGAGTCTTATAACCCTGAGCCCAGATCTCTCTCTCTCTAATGTTTCTAAATAAAATGATGATTCAGTTGACAAAAATAAAAAATAAAAAAGTGAAAGCAAACCAAAAGAAAAGAGTTTTGAGAGTTTTCCACTCAATGGACCATCTTTGTGCTTGCAGAGAAAGGACAGTGCACAAAAGAAATCATGAAAAGAAGCAGGAGTATTGTAAGCAAAGTACTTGCTATGAATAATAATGAACAAAAACATTCCTGCTTATTGTTTATCTAATTTTGAATTTTAATGAATAGCAGGGATGGTAATTACTCAATTTCTATGTTTATATAAAACCAACACATGAAACCTTACACAGTTCGATATTTATGAAGTGTCAGGTTCCCTTAAATGCTCAGCTTTGCAATTAGAAGGGGAGCTATTCATTAACATTTTAAACTAGATAAATAAAGAATAGAGTTGTTAATTATTCATTAAAATTTTTAAAACTGGAAATTATACACTCATCTTTTGGGTGTATCCATATCATTTAATTAACTATGAGTCAAAATGCTACTAAGAAACATGTATCTACACACCTCAAAATTAGATGTAACACCTATTAGCAAATGGGATGATTTAATCAGGTTAACAATTTAGATTTATCTTCCACTTATATTAACAACACGTTGCCAGATATCTAATGACTTAGAAAGAGCACAAGTTTTCAAGTCAAGAGGAGTTGGGTTTCGATTATTATTATTTTTTTTTTCTGAGTGACTTTGGATACTTGCTCACCCATACCAGAGTAATCCTCTACCCGTAAAATGGGATTGTAATGTTACTTCACAGGGTGGTTAGGAGATGTGAAAGGATGCGAAGTATGCACAATGATGGGCTTAGAGTTGATATCTGGTGAGTCCTGGTGAGTAGAACATTGCTCTGGCCCCAGCTCTGGCCCAACTGTATGAAATAAACATTGGGCTTTCTAAAAGTGATGCTCCTAAACGAGTGAGAGGTTAGGATATCAAGAGCGGTCACCCACAAACTGGTGGTATTTGAGGCTAGGAGGCTCTCTATATGAGAGTGTAGGGCTCTGTGATGAAAGGCAGGGGCCATGTGTGTTTAACTCATCGCTATGTGCCCAGAGTATAGTAACCATGATATAGCCAGTATTCATTGATATTTATGAATGAACAACTGTGTGACTCTCCCTGTGGCACTCACATCTCCAGAAGCTTTCTGTAATACTAAAACTACCTCTCTTCTGCACAGAAAACTTGTGTCCCAGCTCTCTCCATCCTCCCAGGGAATTGGCACCCAGAGGAAGCCTACTGAGAACCTTGTCAGCTGAGGCCTTTTCCTGATGGCTCTGTGCCCCAGCGTTCTGCGACTATACTTCACTCCATACTTCCCATGTCTGGTTTTCAGATGAGTTTGGGAGCTAACAGCATCACACAGTCTGTGCACTGCTACGGCTCTGCTCTTCTCAGGAAGTGCCATCTCCTGAATCTCAGCACAGTGTCAGGGCCTGAGAGTTCAATATTTGCCCTGCGCATGCCAATTTTTGAGATGGGATAGCGTCATCCCCCTGTCTGATTTGCTGTCCCTGTGTCATGACATTAACTATAATTTTTTTGTCCGATGTCTCTACCAGGTTCAAAACGATGAGAAGACAAACATTTGTTGTTTAAGCACCCCCCAACCCTCTCCTCCACAAATGCATGCTACTTTATCACGGCAATCCTTACTGACTAATACAGGTGCTTTTCTTCTCATTCTTTTAGGCACATTTTGAGAAAGGGAATTAGAAGATCTACAGCACAATTTTACTTTATTTTTTTACACAAACTGCCAATAGACTCGCTTACAGCCATAATTATATGTAGATAGCTGTGGGGAGTGAACTCACCACATTAAAACATGGGGATGAATATGGGTGGTTGAACTCCAGCCCTCAGATACTCATATCTGTTCCAATCCTATATCCTTTGTCCACAATGCTGCCATCATCAAAGGTGCTTTTTAAACTTAGAAACCCTGAATCATCAATAAATTCAAAAATTGAATCGACCCTGTCATGCTGTGGTTAAGTGGGATGATCAAGTAGAGTTGAAAACGTGAGCCAAGGCTTTTTAGGTACATGCAAATTAGGCTGTCAGACATGCAGAACCCTGGGAGTTATGTAAACTGTAGTATCCAAATAAGTAAAGGCTATGCCCTCATTTTTCTGATGACTGCAGCTATTAGGGAGAGTATAGAGATACATGGGTCTGGTTGGGACATGGCAAATCTAACCAAGGTGAAAGCCAGATGCGTTAGCATGTATTTAGAGAATGAAGAGTAACAATCAGATTTCAAATCCAAGATAGTAATTCCTTAATGGCTACAAAGCATGGACCTTAGGAATACTGGCAAGCCTCCTGGCATAGTGAGAGCTCTGGTCTTGAAATTAGAAAACCTGGACTCTCCAACCACTGGTAATTTATCTGAGTCATTTGTCCTCCCCAAGCATCTGCTTTCTAATCTAAAAAATAAAAAATAGCACCTCTGCATACCTATAGCTCACACTGTTGAAAGGCTCAACTGGGAAAATTATTGTGAAAAGACTTGAAGAATTCCAAGTATCAAGCGAAGTAGACTCCTTACTCTTTAAAAAGAGATCATGCCTTCCTCTGAAGGACAATAGCAATTTAAGCACTTAGAATCACACAGAGGAATTGCTAGCACTCCCTTCCTGCTCTGTTTTAGCTTTGACTATTTATCTTAGGATAATTTTAGACTTAGGGAACAGTTTCAGTGCAACCTTCATGCAGCACACCTCATGCTAACATTTTGTATAACCATAGTAAAATAATCAAACTTAAGAAATTACATTAATACTAATAGCTTAACTATTCAGTTCCCCATTTTTTGCACCAATGTTCTTTTTTCTGTTCCAAGATCAATTTCAGAATCCCACACTGCATTGCTTGTCATGGCTCCTTAGTCCCCTCCAATCTGGGACTAGCCTTTCCTGACCCTGAGACCAGTTACTTTACTGGTATGTTACTTTATATGGTAAAAAAAACTTTATAAATGTGATTAATAATATTGAGACAGATAAATTCTGGATTATCTTGGTGGGCCCAATATAATTACAAGGTTGCTTGTAAGAGGGAGGCAGGAAGGTCAGAATCAGAAAAGGTGTGATGATGGAGAGTGATGCAAAGCCACCAGCCAAGACAGGGAGCTTCTAGAACCCTAGAAAGGCAAGGAAACAGATTGTCCCCCTAGAGCCTCCATTAAATGGAGCCAGCTCTACTGACCCATTTCAACTTTCTGATTTCCAGAACAGTAAGTGAATACATTTGTGTTGCTTTAAAACACTGCATTTGTGATCATTTATTACAGCAGCAGAAGGAGACCAATACAGTATATCAGTTCCATTATCGCTGATGGGAAGTTTTTTTGCCATCTCTTTTTATCTGTGCATCATCAGGCAGAATTAGAAATGCGACTCTGTGTGACAGAGAGGCTTCTGCCGTGACGTCAGCTTGAGGAAGACAGCTCCGTTCAGAATGTTGTCCAATGGAAAGGGACCAGGGAATCTCAAAGTGGGGCAGGGGCATATTCAGGAGCATATCTAAGTGTTTTATAAAAAGGAAGCCTTGTATAGCTAATGTCATTTCATCCTCAATAACTTGCCCGTTTACAGCACACAACACCCAAATGCAGCACCAAAAGAGGATCTTTAATTGAAAACCAGGTAGGACTGGTGAAATATATATTCTATTTTCCCCCACCACCAGGGCTTCTTCTTTTAACCCTCTACAAGGCAGAGAATAAAGCTCTGCATGTGGCTAAGCTAACAGAGAAAGGCTTTGGAGTTCCCTATTTTTTCATTAGTAACAAAATAACCATTCAACACCGGCAGGGAGAGAAGAGGACAGGCCTTTACACACCTTTCTGATGCTCAGACTTCTGTAGAGTGCCAACTTGCCTCATTGGATCCGTGTTTTTGCTGCCTCTGAGATCCGTGTTTTTTTGTTTTTTTGTTTTGGTTAGAGATCTGTTTTGATATATTGAAATACATAAATATCCAAGGTTTTAAGCCTACTTCATCACAACATTTTTAACTTCAGTAAATAAAAGTAGGCAGATCTGTAAGGATCTCTCAACTGAATCTACAGGTAAGAAATTCTCCAGAGAATGGAATCGGCTTGCCTTCATTTTTGTCTTCACGTTATAGAATTCCTCCTGCCTTTAAAAAGACCAGTGCTGTTCACTGTTAAACATCAGATCATCCATTTGGTTTGATGTGGTTCAACAATGTGCATGTCATTCAGCTGATACCCTTTGCTTATTTCAAAGGCAGAGTGTGGATAGGTCTAATTCCCATTCGCACACAGAGAGATCAAATATGAATACTTCCCGAGGAAATGAGAATAAAATAGGCAGCCTACAGATGCTTCTGTGCCCCAATTATATTCCATTTTCAGGTTGTGTTCTACTTCTAGAAATGATAGAAAATTGTGCCGCTTTCAATCTTTGCAGTATGGATTGAATCCATCATTCCTGAATCTTTTTAAAGTGGGCTTGCATTATAAAGGGCTTTTAAAACAGCCCAGTAGCTGGTCTGCTTGGTTTGAGACTTGTCAATTGGGAAAATATTTTGTTTCATCAAAAATGTCACCAAATTAAGTCAAAAGCAAAATGTACCAATTTTGAGTTTTAAAGATGTATTCATTTCAAATGAGAGATGGAAGCAGCATTTACTAAATACCTAAAGTATTTCATGCACTGTGTTGGTATTTTACATATTTTATTTCCCAAGTATAAGACAGGCCTGTTCTTCCTCATTTTAAGTGTAAAATAAAAGAGATATGCTTTGTATATGTACTTATTTTATGTAAAGATACTGTTGCTCTTCTTTAGGAGACCTGGGAGAAAGTTCAGTTGTGAGGAAGAGGCACTGTGTCATGATAAAAAAAAACACAGGTGTTTTGGAACTGGGTTATAATCTTGGCACAACCATTTATTAGCTCTCTGGCTGGAGCAAGTTACAAGACCTTTCTGAAATGTCTATTTATAAAACGGAGATAACAATAACTAACTTGTCTCAGTGTGTGTGTATATATATCCATACTCTCCTGCTTGTTAAGTGCCAGGTCCCTGTAGGTGTTCCATAAATGATAACCATTATTATTCAGTAAAATAAGTAATCATAGGCTATCTCTTAATTGGCAGGAACTACATCGGGCACTGGTACTCTGTGGTATACAATGGTTGGGCATTTTAAATTGTGTTTTCCTTCCTAAAGCAATAAAATAAATTCCTCCACTGCAGCTAATATTTGCAAAGAACCCCCCTATGTGCAAAGACAATGTTTTCGGCACCATAGGAGACTTAAGAGTAACATTAGTAAACCATAAACCAAATGATCATGGTCCATAATGCTTCTATTATATTGGTGCAGCAGATATTCCCAGGGAAACCATCTGCATTTCTACAATCTGCTTGGTGAGTCTTCAGTGTGCAGGTAATCCTGAGGATATCTACAGACTTTTCAAAGGGTAGTCAGCATATACAGCTTTAGAAAACCAGTTTCCTGATTCTTGCCTCACATTTGTGTTTTCTTTTTTCTAAAACTGTTTTACTTGGGAACGCACTGGCAGTTGAGGGAACATGGGTCCTCAGTCCCCCTTAAATGCTCACCTTTCTCACATTTTACAAAAGGAAGACAAATGTCTCATCCATTCCCTCTCATATATGTAAAAAAAATCTGCTGGGGTTTTGATCAAGGGAGAATTTTACATGTTCATCTTGGGGTTAAGGAAAGCTGAGATCTAACAACTGAAAAGCAAGTCCTTTTGAAAAGCAGATCATTTTTCAATTTGCTTTCAATTTGAAGACTCAATTACATTGTGAACAGGCAGATCAAAAATTGGTTTTTTGATAGTATGTCAAAATGAGGTTTTTGCAGATAACCTAAAAATTGTCATTGTATTTTTAGTTTTTTGTTTTTAATTCTGCTCCAATTTACTCATTTAAGAACATGTTTTCTTAGCACTTAAAAAAATAGAAAATGGGAATACAACTTATACCAACTATTTCCATTTAAGAAATAAGCAATATTTATTCATAGATGCATGATCTAAATGAAAACTTTCCTTTTATCATTGAGATGTGATTTCTAATAAAATACTTACTAGTATATTTAGTAATGATCATAATATATTATATATATTATTTGGATAAATTGAATATAATAATAATTATTCTGTTTGTAGCTCAGTCCACATTAAAAAAATAAAGCTAGGGTCATAGAAAATTTTAAAAAATTGAAATTTAAATATCATGGGAGAAAAGAGCAACTTCTGACATCCAAGGATGATAACTGGCATGGAGTTAGCAAGAACCAGCATGGAGCTGACAGCCAGATCTTGCTGTCCTCCTGTTGGGTATCGACAGTCTCACTGACACAGATGTCACACTGGGGGTCTGGTGCTCTGTGCTCTGTGACTATGATAAATGAGACAAAACAACAAGTAACAAACAAAACAAAGCACAGACAAAAATAAGGGTGTCTTAGTTCAGGATGCTGTAACAAAAACTATTACCAACTGGAAGGCTTATACAGCAAACATTTATTTCTCACAATTCTGGATTCTGAGAAGTCCAAGGTCACAGGATGGGCAGATTTGATGTCTAGCGAGGACCCACTTCTCAGTTTCTAGACAGCCATATTCTTATTGTATCCTGATAAGGCAGAGAGGTGAGGGAGGTCTTTAGGACACATTTATAAGGACACAGAGCCATTCATAAGAGCTCCACCCTCATGGACTAATCATTTTCCAAAGGTTCCTCCTAATACCATCACATTAGGGTTTAAGAATTTGGGAGGACATAGTCTATCTATAGCACAAATTTATCGTGAAACCCATGGAAGTACCAGCTAATATGAGTGATTATTGCTTCATTAACAATTACAGCTTTCACCATGCTCTCATCTTCTCTCATCATGTGCTCCTGTGGTGTTTGGTTGGAGGGCTTTGGCAGATAGGATATGTCCCCAAGATTCATCCATTTGAAGACCTCATTGCCTTGGATGTAAACCCTGGACCCAATACTAGTGTTCATATCTGTGTCTCTTCTTGTCCTCTGCATGTGATGGAGAGAGAAGTTCATGCTAAATTGAGTTCCAGTATTCTGTTAAATACATCAGCATTGGGTTTATTTTGTGTTCCTGGGAATATGTTCCCATCTGACATTTTTGTTTATCTGATCAGACTTACAGTGTTCTCTGGTGAAAATTTTGGGTAGTCTTCTAACATTTGCTTCTGTGGTCTGCTTGTCTGGTGTCCTGAGTATTGGTTGTCTATAACAGAAAACATCCATAGAGAGATGTATCAGTGAGAATCGGACCAGAGAAACAGAACCAGTATGAGTTATCTCTTTTAAGAGATTTATTGCAATGAATTGGCTTATACAACTATGGCAGTTAGCTAGGCAAGTTCCAAATCAAAACCACTGGCCATCAGGAAGGCTGGAACACTTAGACACAGCTAAAACTTTTGTTCACAGCAGCATTTCTTCTTCAAGGAAGTCTAAGGTCTGCTTTTGACACCTTTCAACTTTTTGCATCAGAACCATCCAGATTATCTAGGACAAGCATGTCAAACTCATGGCCCATAAGATGCATGCGGCCCACAATGGATATTTTTGTGGCCCAGCCAATATGCAATAAACATTTTAATAAAAATTTTGTAACTTAATTTTTACAATATCCTGTTATACATAATTATTAATAATAAACTACAATATTCACTAATGACTGATTACTATAATCATGTTGCATTCATCTCCCCTACATGCCTTACCCGCAGGCACACCATTTCACTAATACTAGCAGTGAATGTTTTAGCAACCGATTGCCACATCAGTAGTCTTGGACTGACTTGTTTAGTGTGTGCAACAGGAAATATTTCACTTTTGGAGAACAAGAAAAATAGGTTTATTTGTGTTACGCTTATTGATTTGTGCAGTTATTTAGTATCTGGTGAGTTAATGTTCAAGAAAAAATATTAATTTTTATAAAATGTTCTCTTATTTTATGTTAATGATTACTCATTCATTTCAGCCCTTTGTATTCAGCATGTCTCTATCAAAATAAACCTATGTATCTATGAAAATTGAAGTTTTTGTTTTTTTGTGGCCCACATAAACTTAAACCTTGTTTATTTGGCCCATGTTAGCCTTTGAGTTTGACATGCTTGATATAGGATAATTTCCTATACTTAAAACAAGTGATTATGGATGTAAATCATATCTACAAATTATGGGCTTTAATCATATCTACAAAACATCATCACAACAATATCTAGTTTAGTGTTTGACTGATTAACTGGGGGACTAGATTATAGACTAGCCAAGTTGACACAGAACATCAACCATCCAGGGCAGAAGAGAGGACCAGGTCTGATAAATGTGTCCTTAAGCCAGGCCCCAGGGATGAGATGAGGAGTTCATTGTGTCTCCTGTAACTGGCCTCCTTTCGGACAAACTTTGCTTTGGCTCAACATTTTGCAACCTTTTAAAGATGTACCCCCAGTCTTGTCTTGGTATACCTGAGAACTTGGTTTATTTTTGTCTGCCTAAGGTCAGAAAGGTTTTGTCTGCTCTCTGAGGATGGCTGGGTGATGACTGGCCCGTGACCGGGACTCAGAGCCTTGACGTGGCAGGAGCACCTTCCAAAGACCGTGGAAGTTCTCCCAGGCTCTTCTCTGACTCCACTGGGCATTTCTCAGGCCAGATGCTGCTTCCCTCCGTTCTCTCACTATCAAGCTGACAGTGTGCTTATCTCATGAACTGGCACACTCTCACCAGGGCCAGTTCCAAACTGCTGTGGTTACTGTGGGGAGTGTTTGAGAGGAATGAGAGTATTTATTTGAAAGGTGCCTTTGAATAAAAAGTGAAGATATACCTCAAGAGTACATTATCTGTCTGGTTTGTCTATAGGAAGAGAACACTGTTTAACCTAGGAGCTGTTTCCTCCTGTGTTTTAGTACCTGAGAATTAACAATTGCTGACTTTTTAATTGTCTGGGCTGATAAAACTGTCAAGTGTGTGCAAATCAAGTGTGTATCAAAACCAGCTGCACACCCCTTTCTTTAGTGAGCATGTATGTCAAAATCTGTTTTTCCACATCTAAACTGTTCTCATTCTGTAGAGAAGATACAATTAGCCTTTTAGAGTGATAATTTCACATTTGCCTAAAGCCTGCTGCCTCTCCACTTTGCTGCTTCTTTCTTGGGGAAAGAGAGGTTAAAGATGTTTTTAAAAGTTCAGTTGTTATGTCAGCACTCTATAAATATCTAGCCCAGATAAACACTCAGCAATGTCTAAAAAAAGAAAGAGAGACAGAAAATTGTTAAACAATGTTTCTTTTTCTGGATCCCAAAAACTTATTTATATCACAGCCTTTGCTACTATAGCTATGAGGTCAGAAAAAAAAAATGGCTTTAGCTCCAAGAGAACATAAGAGTTGGGAACACGATTCAGTTAGTTTACCTTATAAAAATACTGATAGAACATAATTCTTTTGTATAAGTACAGGATTAAATGTGTCATTTAAATTTTCTAAATGGCCTATATTGGTTCTATGAGTTACCTAAGTCAATGGCTTGTTTAAAAAAGAAAATTTTATATATATAAAATTATATCCCCCTAAATGAAATGATAATCATGGGTTTGTTTTTAAAGGGCTTAATTTTATGAAGTTCTTACAATATTTCAAATCATAAGGACTTAATTGTGTCAGTGAAATTATAATTTTCAGAACTATAATTAACTTTAAGACCTTAAACAAATATTTAAATTAATTAGTAAATGATCCTTGGATTCCTGAACAGTTTCTAAATAAGAAACATATAAACCCAGCAGGTGTGGTTCAGCGGGTGAGCGTTGACCCATGCACTAAGAGGTCACTGGTTCAGTTCCTGGTCAGGGCACATGCCTGGGTTGCTGGCTCAATCCATAGTAGGTGGTGTGCAGGAGGCAGCCGATTGATGATGTTCCTCTATCATCAATTTTTATAACTTTCTATTTCTCTCCCTTCCTCTTTCTCTAAAATAGAAATTAAAAAGAAAGATATGTAAAACAAAATTTATCCTTACTTCTTAAATTAGATTAACAAACTGTATAGTTTTTAATGGTGTATATATATATATATATATATATATATGTTTACATTTCTTCATTTATTTTTCCTTTCAAAATTATAAAAATCATATGATATGAGTATTCATGGTAAAAATGCTAAACAGTGTTTGGTTATCTATACTCTAGTTTTCTCTTTTGTCTGAAGGGAAAAAAAATCTTCTGTTAGAGAACTATTCATACCCTTTTCAGAGCTTCTAGAGACTTCTTTGGATATCCCTGATTTACTAGTAATACTATTTATTGATGGTTCATAGTTATAAACAAAGATTGCCAAGAGACTATTATACAGATTTCTATTTGCTCTTGAAATGTAAACTTCCCACCAAAATTCAGTTTACTTATTTATTATTATTATTATGTTTAATCCTCACCAAAGGATATGTTTTTTATTGATTTTTAGAGAGAGAAAGTGGCATAGAGGGGAAAAAATTTATCTGAGACAGAAACATTGATCGGTTACCTTCCATACCTGCCCCAACCATACATATCCTGACTATGAATTGAACCCACAACCCAGGTATGTTCCCTGTCTGGGAATTAAACCCCCAACCTTTTGGTATATCAGGATAACACTTCAACTGACTAAGCCACCAGGTCAGAGCAGAAATTCAATCAGTTTAAATGCCTAAATTAATTGCCTATGCCCAAATACCTACTAACTCATAAATGATCAAACAAATATCCTATCTAATAAAAGAGTAATATGCAAATTGACTGTACCTCCAATCAAGCCTTGCCCACAGCCATGCCCATCAGCCAATCAGGAGCAAATTATGCAAATAAACCCCAACCAAGATGGTTGTGGCCACTGAGAGCAGGAGGGAGGCTTGGGTTTCCCCTGCAATGGAGGGAGCCAAGCTTTCTGCCTGCCCTTGCTGACCTAGGCCTCCACTCAATGCTACAAAGTTTTAATTATAGAAAATATATCCCAACAGAAATGGCGGCAGCTGGAGAAAGCAGAGGCTAGCTAGGGTTGCCCGGACGATAGAGGAAGCCACGATTCTGCAGCCCTACCACCTAGGCCTCCACTCTATGCTACAAAGTTTAAATTATAGAATTTAAACAACCTAAACAAAAATGGCTGTCACCACAGAGCAAGAAGAGGGCTTGGCTCCACTCCAGGCTACAAAGTTTCAATTGTAGAACATAAATTAATCCTAGCCTCCACTTGGGTCACTGGGGGGCATGGCTAGCCTGCAAATCACCACAGGCCCCTCACCTAGGCCACCCCATGTCCCAAGGGAACCCCCACCCTGATCCAGGACACTCTTCAGGGCAAACCATGCACCAGGCCTCTATCCTGGTAGTTTGAGTAGTTTATAGGTTGCCCATCATCCAACACACAAGAGGGCTGCCCCCATGTGGACACAAGATGGCCACTACAAGATGGCCAGCAGGGAAGGGCAGTTGGGAGGGACCCAGGCCTGCAAGGAAGGGAAGTTGGGGGCAAACAGGCTGGCAAGGGAGCAGTTAGATATCAATTAGGCTGGCAGGGTAGTGGTTAGCAGGTGATCAGGCTGGCAGGCAGAAGTGGTTAGGGGCAATCAGGGAGGCAGGCCGGATGAGCAGTTTGGAGTCAGTAGTCTTGGATTGTGAGAAGGATGTCCGACTGCCCGTTTAGGCCCAATCCTACCGGGATCAGGCCTAAATGAGCAGTCAGACATCCCTTGAGAGGTCCCAGATTGGAGAGGGTGCTGGCTGGGCTGAAAGACATCCCCTCCCCCCATGCACGAATTTTTTGCACTGAGTCTCTAGTGTATACTATAAGAAGCAAATGGCTTGGATTTAATTCATGACTTTTAAATGACTTAAAAACAAAAAAAAGTTTCCTGACCACTACAGAAACCCCTATAAAATGGGAATAGAATTGGCTCACTGCTATTGTGATAAATGATACTTACATTTCCAACCAACACTGTACCCCACTCAAATTCCACTGTTTGAGTAATTACTGGGCTATATTAGCCTGCTTCACACTAATGTACACAGTAAGCTCGGGGATAATCCTTAGAGATTACCAGATATTTAAAACTTCCACTGCTCCCAGGATCCTCAGGAATGAGGCAGGCAGGGGAGACTACAGTAGGGAGAAATGAAGCCCTTTTCATGACAATTCTTTAAGTTGCAGTTCTCACAGTGATCTGAACCTTGTAGTGGACCCTAGCAGATGTCATAAATAATGCAATATCTGCTCCAAAGCCCAATAAACAAGTTTAAAGTCATTAGCTGGCATCGCCTGGGACAACCACATAGCACTTGGTTTCTTCTAAGCTTGCAACACCTATGTAAATACTACAGGGCAAGCAAAAAATTCTAAACCCAGGGAAAAGAAGCCACCTGGGTCTCTGAAACAGGTCCTACTGAATTCTGGGATATGTTTTCATTGCCTGGGTTTTATAATCTACACCTCTTGCTTGGAGACCTGTTACAAGGACTAATAATCATATGGTTTCTGGTAATTGCCTGTGCTACATTTGGTCAATGTGTCAGGTCCTGAGTCTTAAACACTCCTGTCCAGCCATTTTCACATATATGATCCAACAATTCATTCTACAAGGAGGAGGAAGGTTGACCTTAGTGTAACTACAGAGATTCTGGAGACACCCTCTTGATCTTGATGCACAATCTCTCATCAATTTGTCGTGAATTAATGTCATGAATTAATATCACATGTTCTTTAAACCACAGGGGACCAAGAAAGAGGAAAGCATACCATGATATAATGGGACAGGTCTGCCGATTGGCTAGGTCCTGGAGGTGTTAGGCAAGGGCTGGCTGTGCTCACAGTGGGCCATAGTGTTTACCTCTGGATATCAAGTCTCACAAAGCATCACCATCAGATGAAGCCTTTATGATCATGAGAAAGTAAAACACTAAACAAGATCACTTCATAATATTGTCTAAGCATTAAAAAAAGTCACTGCGCAAATCACATAAACACAACCCCCACCCCTCCCAGCCAACATGAGTGACAGCTAGTTCTTTACCATTAAGCTTCCACCTTGCTTTTGTCTTTACTCCTCCCACATAAGATGGAATAAGATAAGGAACCCACATAGAATTGCCCACACTTCCTGACAACATTCAGTCCAGAGTAAAGCCAAGCTTTACCTAACCAAAGCTCAAATTTTACAATACATCCTCTCTAATACCCTCTCACTGGGGTGCTCCTGGTTCCCCCAAGTGTGCGTTCTCCCTTGTTTCAATGAACAGTAAGCCCAACCTACTCAGCTCAACTATAGGTGCTTTCTGGGTGACCTTTGGCTCTAAGGCATTTCAGTACAATTTTTTTGCTACATAGGAAAATAATAAGATCCTTAATAAAAGTCTTTCAAGTTCAAAACCTTTACATAACTATAAAAATATGTGTGTTCTTCCTCACTTTCCCCACCTGTCACAGAGTTCAGTTGTAAGACCTGATTTTCTTCTCAATATACAATCATTTCCTTAGTGAGTTCATGGCTGAAAATACTTCCAAACACTGATGAATCTTAAATTTTATCTCCAGTTCAGCCATCTTTTCAAGTTTATATCTCTCTACCTCCTTGACATCTCTACTTACAGGCCCAGTTCAATATATCTGCCTGAAACAGAACTCCTGATTTCTTTGTCTCTCCCATACCTCAGATTTACTTTCCTTACAATCTTCTTCATTTAAGTAAATGTCAACTCCATCCTTTTAGTCGCTGAGACCAGCAATCTTCAAGTTATCATTGAGGCTTCTCTTTCCCTTATATCCTCCCATTGAATCCTCCAACAAATACTAATGGTCCTCTCTTCATAATACATTCAGAATCTAAACATTTTTTAAATCATTTCTGGTGCTACCATCTTGTTCTAGCCACAGTCCTTTCTAGTCCACATGATGGCAAGTCCTTCAAACTACACTGAGTGGCCAGATTATTATAATCTCTGAATGCATAATAATCTGGCCACTAAGTGTATTTGTATCTCAATGGGTACCAAAAGTATTCTAGTCTTTTGCTGGAGATCAACCACCTGTTTTCCCTGAGCTTTCTATCAGCCAATGCAAAGGGGAAAACTGACCAGGTGCAAAATTTATAGTATCTTTGATATCAAATAAATGAGGTACTCAAAAGAAGTACACTGAGTGGCCAGATTATTATGTGTTAAGAGATCATAATAATCTAGCCACTCAGTGTAGTCTCACTACTTCTGCCTTTATGTCAGAGACTAGAAGCCCAGAGCATGTAATTCATGCACTGGAGGTAAGTCCCTCAGCCCGGCCTGCACCCTCTTGTAGTCTGGGACCCCTCGCTCCTTATTGCTTGGCTCACTGCTCCTTAGCGCTGCCACAGAAGTAGGAGAGGCTCCTGCCACTGCCACTGCTGTGCTCACCAGCCATGAACCCTGCTTCTGGCTGAGCAGCACTACTCTGTCAGAGAGCACTGACCACCAGGGAGCAATTCTTGCATTGAGCATCTACCCCCTGGTGGTCAGTGCATATCATAGCTACGGGTTGTTCTGGTTGTTCCACCATAATGGTTGCTTAGGCTTTTATTATATAGACTAGAAGCCCAGTGCATGAAATTCATGTACAGGTAGGGTCCCTAGCAGCTACTGGCTGCTGTCCAGGGCCTCCCTCCTTTCCCCCGGCCAGCCCCACCCCCTGGTTGAACTCCATGACTAACTCCCGGTCGAGGGGACATTTGCATACTACACTTTTATTGTATAGGATTATTCAAGAAGAACTAATGCTAGCTGGTGATACAAATAATCCCCAATCTGTCAGTGACTGAACATACATATGACTTATTTTTTTGCTCGCATCTCAATCTAATGAAGATAATAGTTTCTTGATTTTTAATTAAGGCACCATTCCTCCCTATACCTCAGTGTATATGAAACGAGGAATGAAGTCCCAGGATTGCATGACACCAGATATTTTACTGGCTTCCCTAATTCCATGTAGAAGATTGCTGTTGACCAAAGTGAAGTGGACATCTATTTTGTTTTGCCAGTTCAGCATCCATTTTCCCTTATTCTGGCAACAGTTCTTGATTTTTCCTCAGGAACTATGTGTTTCCATTGTCCTAGTTCAGGCTGCTGTAGCAGAATGCCATAGACTAGGTGGTTTATAAACAACAGAAATGTATTTCTCACTGTTCTGGAGGTTGCAAAGTCTAAGATCAAGCCACCAGTAGATTCCCTGTCTGGTGAGAGACCTCTTCCTGGTCCTCTGTAGTATCTCCTCACATGATGGTAGGGGGAAGGGAGCTCTCAGCTGCTCAGGGCATGAGATTATCTCCTAACATCCACCTTCCAAATACTATCTCATTGGGGAAAAATAGATTTCAACATGTGACTTGGGGGAGGGGCACACACATTCAGTCTATAGCACCCATATTTACTGAGATGAATTAGTTAGATGTGACTCCAACCGCAGGCTTTAAGGTTGAGCATGAAAGCCAAGGAGAGCCATTTTTTGTTTATTTAATAAATATTATAAAATATCTACTGTATCTCCTAGGTTCTGGGGAGATGGAAATAAACAGCAAAACAAAATCCCAGCTCATGGGAGGATTCAGCCAATGTTTTGCCTGTATGTGTGGGCTATTTCCCCCCTTAGAAAAAAAAGCCTACCTAAAATTAGTCCAATTTATAGGAAACCACAGCTGAGAGTCGCAGTGATGCAAATATTTTTGAACACCTGATTCCAGCAAGTCTAAAGCCAAATCTCCCTTTAGATGTTTCCAATATGGGAACCACAAATGCCTTTTTACTTAAATTAATTTAAGCTGTTTTATGTACCTTGCAGCAGACAGAAATTCTGACTGCACTGCCAATTAGGGGTGATGTAAAAATACATGATGCAATCCTATAAAGGAGGCCATATATGCTAACTACAGTGATAGCACACATGTATACATCAGCACAAGTATGCAGAAACTAAGTATAAATTATTCTCACTGGATATGATCAGGAGGAAGTGGGAACAGAACCGTCCTTGAATTTTAACTAAAGACCTCCACATACTTCCAGCCCCACCATTTTACAGAATGACACAGAAGACCTCAATTACCTTCAACACAGAACAAAGAACTTGGAATATAAATACCTCAAAATAGAGATGGCCTCTTTGCAGAGAGCTGCCTGGAAGACAATGTTGCTGAGTAACTCTTAAGTAGGTCCCTATTTAAGAAAGGCTAAATCTTACCTGTAAGTATGCATAAAATGCTTTGAAATACTTATTATAGATGTTTCTTTATATCTTGAAGACAATCACTTATTAATTGGTCTGAGCAAATGGAAAAAGATAAAACAATATTTCATTCATGCATCCAATTATTTATCAACCCACCTTTTCTTCAGGGTTTAGCATCTGAGTAGATACCAGCCAAGAAAACTCATGCAAGATGTACATGAACTGCATTTAGTTATATTTGGAATGCTCTTATTAAAGTTATTTGTTAAGACAGTCCTTAAATCTTAACTACTAGTCAATTAAAATAAATACAGCTATCAGAAAAATTGATATTATTTCTCATAATCACTCTCACAAATACATGTCTATATTCCAACCATTCTTAAAAAGGAAGTTGCATTTAGTCCTGGACTGTGTGGTCAGTCAGTTTGAATATTATTCAGCACATCAAAAGGTTATGGGTTCGATTCCCAGTTAGGGTGAGTATGGGATGAAGCCAATCAATGTTTCACTTTGTTTCTTCCTCTCTCTAAAAATCAATTTTTTAAAAAGTTGCGTTTAAGTATCCCAGTATCAAGAGACCAGAAATATTTACCTAGTTATTTTCTAACTCTTGATATATTAGAACCATATCATATTCACTGTGACAAAAATAGATGTCAGTCTGCTCTATTTCCCTTTACCAAGGCAAATTCAGCTATATTTATCCCAAAGCCATGAAGTTAACATGATGAGAACCCAAAGATTGGATAATAAATAATTACTGTTCATACGTGCAATAATGAATGCAGAAGGTATTAAAACATCTTAGCATTGAAGAATCCAATTAGGACTTCTGAAAGACAAAGAAATCTAAAAGAAACAAATAGGGGTGGGAGAGCAGGAGCTATAAAAAGGGAGAGAATGGATAAAGTAGGTATGTTAGAAGCTGCCCTTCTAACATAGGTGAGAAATTGCTCAGAAAAAGTCACAACTGGAAAGCTGGGAAGCCCAAAGCTGGTCCCAAGTGTAACTATAAGCAAGGTTAGGTGCCAGTGAGCTGGGGCATCATACCTCATCAGAAAGAATAATGAGTTTTGCCATGTTGGCATCCTTGTGGCCAGCAAAGTATGGCTGCAGTGGCACCTTTCATGGCCCGTGTAGGTCCCCATAATTAAAAGGTTGAATTAGTCATGTAAACAAATTATCTTTAACAAAGGGGTTTTTAAATGCTAGCTAATTAGTTTACATTCCCCAAAGCTTTCCACTGTTTTCAATTCAATAACACAGTGTAAATTCTCCAGTAAAAAAAAAAAAGGCTAATAGGAATTGGCAAAAAAAAAAAAAAAAACTAAATAATTGATATTGTCAGCAACTGCAACAGCAAGCTTCTCAGTGTTATTGTTTGCTGGTAAGCAGGATGGCAGTGATTTCCAGAGAGGATAAAGCATGAAGTTTAATGAATTAACAATATAAACTATAGACAGCTGGTGCTCCACAGCCTCCCCATAGGCTCAGTCTGGCTGAGAAAAAAAATTAAGAACATATAAATAGATATACCTCAGGCTTGGATTATAGTAAAGCAACATAGCAACTAGCACTTTAATGACTGGCTAACAAGGGGAATGAACTAGCTATGTGACATCAGTAAACTGCTAACCATACCTGAGCCTCACTTTCATTATAAGTACAAACAAGGGTAATGAGATCAATTCTAGGTTCTCCAGACTCCTCCTGGCCATACTCAGAATCATTAATACAGAGGTTACAACATCTTAGCATTGAAGAAGGATCTGAAGAGCCAAAAGGGGTGTCCTCCAGCCATTGTCAGTGTTTCAAAATGACTAATGGGAACCATATATTTATTTACCCATCATGAAAGTCTAGACCAAGCTTCTTAAACTGGACCCCAATTGTATCTGGTCACGTGACATCAAGGAGGGTGAATCTGCAGAATAATTATAGTAAGTGTTCCTGGAGCACCAATTTTATCTGAACTTAGATTTATGGGTGACTCTGGAACAAGGTGGATTTGAAATCATAGGTCAATTAAACTATTTGAGTCAACTAAAAAAAAATCCATGTATAAGCAGACCTAAGCAGTTGGAACCCACATTGTTCAAGGGTCACTGTATACTCATTTAATATTATATCTTTTAAGTTTTAAAAGTCGTTCTAAAGTATTAAGTAAAGCATGGCTTTAAAAGTCATAAAATTAAAAACCTTATGTTAAAAACAGTAGCTGGTAGATCCCTGTCAAACCTTTCCCCCTTCAATCCCATGAAAACATCCATTTTAACTTTTTACTATTTCTTTTATTAATTCAACTTTTTAACAATATATATCTACCACTCTTTATTAATTCATCTTAAAACATAATGTACTAACTTACAATTTTCATAGATAAGGATCTTTATTTTCTTTTTATCTTTCCAATACATAGTATAAATTTTATGAAATCCAAATGCATATTAAGGGTTTTTATTATTGTGTCTATAATTATCATTGCTGAGTTGAGTAGTATACAGTCACCGTCTGTTTTTCTTGTAACAATTCCTTTTGTTCATTTTCATTATACTTTTGCCATTGGCTTAGTTTTCCTTGAGCCTGAGGTCCAGTCTTTCCATACTCTACAACACCTCTGAGATATATTTCTCAACAAGTGTTTACACATTTTGGATAACACCTCAGTTCCATTTGTTATTGGGGGGGACAGCTCTTCTGGGGCCTCCTTAGCTCTAGACTGAACCCATTTTCCTTTAGACTTCCTACATCACTGTCATTGTGGACCTAAACTTGGCTGTTCTCGCAGAAGTCCTTTACCTCTTTCACGTTGAGTGCTCTGTTATCCATAATTGAATAATAGTATGGCCACATATAGAATTCTAAGTTGGATATATTTTTCTATCCTGTTTTTGAAGGCATAATACCATTGTCTCTTTATTTCCAAGGTACCATGTTACAAGTCTGGTACTTTTGTTTGTTCTTGTACCATTGATTTGCTTTATGGAAGCTTTAACAATATTCCTCTTTTTTTGTGCAGAATCTTGATTGTGATTTGCTTTACATTCTGAAGATTTGTCTACATTCTTTCTTTAATAATCTCCCCTGCACTATTTTCTTCATTCTTTCTTTTTTTGATCACCTTGAATATTTCACCTCCTAATTCATTCTCTTTGTTTTCTTATGTTTTGTTTCCCATTTTATTTCTTTTTATCTTTCTTTACTCCTTCCTGGAATTCACTAAAGTATATTGCCCAACTCTTTTTTTTAACAGAACTTTAAAATCTACTTATATTTTTAATCTCTACCAGCTTATTCTTGGTTCTCTAATTGTTCCTTATTAGACCATCCTTGTATGGTTTCAAGGATACTGTATCCTGTCATCTCATTGTTGATATTGGACTTCTCTTTTGCTCCCTGCATGTTCATTCCTCATTTTTTTCCCAGTTTCCTCTTTTGCATATAGTCAACTTTCCTTAAAAGTCTATCAATCCACGATCATCTGTTCTTAAGGATATTGAAAAGCAGATTAGAAGTTCTGTGAGCATGGATGAGGCTTTTCAACTAATTGACTTTAACATTGAGTGGTCAGCTCATACTTATGTTCACAACATCCTCCTCTCCCCATTTTGGTATCTGTATGCCCTTTTTTTGTCTGAGAAAGTTCAATTTCCCCAGAGAAAGAATCTTATTCCTTTGCAGGGGGCTTATATGTCTGGCTGCTAGCCTCTTGAAGATTGTTGAGAGATAATAATTGGATTTACTTAGAGAAGATTACTTAGTTCTCCAGATGCCTCCTCTGTAACAGATGCTTCCAATACTAGAGCTTGTCTGGTTCAGTTTCTCCACAGAATATGGCAATTCTGTCCTATGGGGTGAGGAACATGATTCTCTCCCAGCATACTGGGGGCTCTTGAGGCACCTGGTAACTTTGCACTCCAAGGCTTTGTGGGTTCATTAGAAAAAAACTGGCTTGCTTTTATAGGTTTCCCTCTCAGTCCTCACAGGTATTTTCTTCTACAAGAATGTAGTTTAACATTTTTCTATTCTGCTAGCCACCATTCCTCCCTTTGCTTTCATGTCTTTTTGTGATTATAAAACCCAGGTAACTTTATGCCCTCACTAGTATGTTTCCCATATATACACACAATGGATAGTGTAGAATCAAGTTATTTAAGTATTTGCCTGAAATATTAGTTAAATTAATTAAATAAGACAAAGAGATTTGATATGAGAAAATAAAGTTAAGTTTGGAGACATTTTGCAAAGATGTATGTCTATAGATTTTATTAGATTTATGTAATCATTAAACCCTATCTGAAATATTATGAAACCTAAACTTGAAGTTTCTCCCAATGTTTGTGTAACTTTCCTCTATCAGAACAAAATTAAAAAGAGAGATGACTTGCTATTAAATCTGTGAGTTCTGTGGTGACATAAGATATTTACTAAATGTATGAAAGAATAGATGGCTTTATGCAGTCTACTAGGTAAGTTTTCCAGTCTTTAATATTATAGTTGGTTCTAAACAAGTAGTTCAATTGTTTAGAGCATCATCCTGATACACCAAAGTTTTGGGTTCAATCCCAGGTCAGGGCAGATACAAGAATTGACCAGTGACTATAACAACTGAAGGCTCGAACAAATACTGGAAGTCAGTCCTGCAGTCAGTGCTGGGTTGCCATGGCGACCCAGCACTAACTGCTGCCACTGCAGGTGCAGCAACCCAGCACTGACTGCTGAGGGGGCTGTGAATCGGGCCCAAAGAGAGGCATGGAGAAAGAAGCAGGGTCTGATCCATAGCCTCCATGGCAGCTGTTGATCAGTTCTTGCTTCTCTCTTTCTCTCTGGGCCTGGATAGCAGCCACACCTCCCTTTCTCTCTAGGCCTCTATGGGGGCTGCTGATCAGTCCTGCCTCTCTGATCAGGCCCAGAGATAGGCCTGGAGATGTTGACTGGCATAGAAACTGACCAAATCTGGGTGAACTGTGAAGAGTCAATGGCTGCCTAGGAGGCAGAGCTTTTGACACTAACTGACATAGAAACTGACAGTCAGACCTCCTCAAGGGGTCCC
This sequence comes from Antrozous pallidus, assembly GCA_027563665.1. Classification (NCBI taxonomy): domain Eukaryota; kingdom Metazoa; phylum Chordata; class Mammalia; order Chiroptera; family Vespertilionidae; genus Antrozous; species Antrozous pallidus. The sequence continues at coordinate 89,855,760 of CM050512.1, forward strand.
TGATTGGAGAGGGTGCAGGCTGGACTGAGGGAACCCTCCCCCCCCTTGCCTACACAATTTTTGTGCCCCAGGACACTAGTGTATAAATAAGTGGAACAACAAATTGATGTTTCTCTCTTTCTCTCAAAATCAACAAATAAAGCAATATCTGGACATCCTTAAGGATGCCTTAATCAGAGGACTATACTGCAGAACCAGAATAAAAAAGAGAGGTTCATAGTCAGTTGATGGATCAACAGAATGAAAACTGCTCAATCAACAGCTAGGTACTAATCATCAATTCAATTTGTCTGAATTCAATGAGTGGTTTGACAGATAGCAGGCAGATTGATGGAGTTAAATGACCCCACCCAGGTCTTTTTCCAAATTACTTTTTTCCTTTTGTGTTGACTCAGGCAAAAAAAGAAAAAAAAAGAAAAAGAAAAAGAAAAAAGCATGTCTTGGTTTTATAGGTAAAAAAAAAAAATTAAGAAGGGTTAAAGAAAACCTCATTGTTAAAACACTCCTTTTAGTTTAAATGTCTAATTAAAATTTTGGTGTCTTGATGATCTAATAGATCTAAAAACAATGGGATTTTTTTGTTTTGTTTTTACTGCAAATGATCACAGTTCAAGGCCTGCTAGCCAAGCATGAAGTTTTGTTAATGAGAAATAAGCTTACAGTCAGGCCTCTGGATACTGCTATTAAAATGTACCTAATCATGTTCTTTAAGCAGAATTGGATAATTACAATGAACTGACTTTTTCACTCAAACAATGAACCTTTCCATTTGATAGATTTGCTCATAAGTTATTTAACTTGGAGTTAATTGATATAAAACATCACTGTCGTGAAACTTTAAAAAAACCTCTAAGCATTAAATATTTTTTCTTTGGGATTTACTGCATAAATTGAAGGTTTGCCTCATCATATAGTTGACTTTTATGGCCTCTCACGCACTAAATATATAAATCTTCCTGTGAAATGTGGCCTTACTGCTCCAGCTTACAGAGTAGACCTGGCTGTATTGCATCTTGTTCCTGCATCCTGTCTATACTGGTTTCCATAGGAGAGTTCACCTGGCCCCTCATAAGAACAATGTGCTCATTCTTTATAAGTGATCAAGAAATGAAAAAGTGTGAAGAGAATTGAGAAGATGTTGTCAGCCATGGATGATAAACATAGAGAAGAAAACAGGCTGGGTAAGCAGGAAGGGAAATGTGGGTAACCAAACTCATGGAATAGCCACGGACTCCCAAACTCTTAGCAGGACAAGAGCCTGGGAATTGTAAGTTTTGAATACAACTATAATATGAGGGTTAGGATATGGGGATATAAGGAGAGTGGTCATTTTGGTTTTACCTTTAGAATCATTAGCTAGAGCGCAATTTAAATTGTTCTGTAACTTAGAAGATATTTACTGACACCTAAGAAGCGAAGTAAGATTATTTGATCTATAAGCTAGATGTGAGAAGAGTAACTATGAGTAATATTGATTGCCAGTCAGAATTGTGGCATGATTAGAGGAGAGCAGATAAGTATATAACATTTACTTATAGAGTATATTTTACTCTATATAATTAAAAATTCCTTTAAGACCCCTTTCCCTAAACAATCTGTGGTTTCATTGATCCATTCCATAAGCATTTATTGAAAATCTATTCTGTGCCAGCCACTGTGCACTGGCTGGAAATGCAAATATATGTAAGATACAGTTCCTGCCTTAGAAAAATTGTAGTCTGGTCTGGTCAGAGAGGCACTGAAGCAAATAAGGGCCTAGAGGATATTGTGTCCAGCATTATAACATTAGCCAATATTTACTATAGTGCTTCCTCTCTATCAGGCACTTTCCTAAGCACTTTTAATACACACCTCACTCAGTTCCCACAATGGTTCTGGAAGAAAGGCATTTTTATTATCTCCATTTTATGAATTAAAAAAGAAAAAAACACAAAAACCTGAGCTGGGAGAGGGGCAGGCAAGAAGACATAGAGGAGCTTGCCTAAAGTTTCTCTCATTCTGCTTGGGCAGAATTAGAACCCAAGCTTTAGAATAAACCCACTTTTGTTCTCTTAATCAGCACGCTCAGCTGTTAGAAACACAGTATGCTCTGGAGCTGTGGAGCTCAGAAGTGGGGCATCTAAATTAGATGGGGGGAAGATGTAAAAATAAATGTGAGAGGGGAAATCCAGCAAGAGTTAACTGGAACAATTAAATTTGACTAATTACAACTCAATTCCTCCTTGAAGAGCTCAGACGAACAGTCAAGCACTCTCACTGAGAAAAAGATGTATTTTAAACAATCAACTGGGAGTTGGAAGAGAATGGAGGACAGGAGTACAGGACTTCAGTTCAGCCTATAAAAGAGTAGAGAGAGTGTACAAATTACACCTGAACCTTGGGCCCACCTGGCACAGCTTTCCCAGATGAGAAGGTTTCAAGAGGGGCTTGTATGACTAAACTTCCAGAGGTCTAGCATCTTCTGACCTGGTTTTGGAGAGAGCTAAAGATACATAAGCCATTGGGTGAGGGGAGGTAGTGAGTGGGGACAATCACTGGGCATCTCTGGGAAGCCTCTTTCAGTGACCCACAAACAAATCAAGGTATACATGTTGACCTTGGATTCCTTTCTATGGAATCTACATGATATAGCTTCTCAGAGGCCATAGTTATTCTCCAAGGGCATCAAGAACTCACCCACAACCCTCCCCTGCTTTCCTGCTATAGTTCCATGGAGGATTGGGGTGGGGCTGAGGAGGAGGTAAGAGATCAACTGAAGGACTTGTATGCATGCATATAAGCATAACCAATAAATACAAGACACTGGGGGTGGAGGTGGGGAGAGGGAGCATGTGCTAAGGAGTAGGGGAGGCCGAGGGGAGGTCAAAAGGGGGAAAAAAGAAGACATATATACTACTATTTGTAATACTTTAAACAATAATTTTTTTTTTAAAAAAAGAACTCACCCACAGGTACTCCAAGGAGAATTACTGCTGTGATAGGAATTACTACTTACCAGGATTAAGTACATACAATCAAAGAAGGAACTATCTGTTTTCCAGAGGGTGGACTGCTAGGGTTGGAGTGGTGGGGAGGGGAGAAGGAGAGAATGACTAAAGCAGAAGAATGGATTACCAAGGGGCAAGGCACATAATTATGTTCTGCCATGTGGAATATACATGACTTCACTTTGGAAAGCATCAACTTCATTCATTTCCACTGTGAACATTTGCTTGGGCCCCCATGCCCTGGCTTCTCATCCTCAGCAGCATCAAGGACTCCTGCTCCTGCTCTTGGGTTGGACCTCGTCCTGGAGATGTTTTGCTATTCATCCAACAAAGGCACAAAAGTCTTTAATGCTGAAATGCTTAATTTTAGTAATAAAATAAAGTGAAGGAAAGAAGCCTCTTTCTACCTACAGAAGATGGTTATTAATATCAGGTTTCAAATGATCTGATCTAAATAAAGTATTTTAATCTTTAGCCAGAGTGTAGTGGGTAAGTCTGAATTATCCTGTTGGGCTCCTAGTGCCTTGTTTTCCTCCACTTTCCATGTCGTGATCCAGCCATTAGTCCTCAGTGGAGAAGGCACTTAGATATCAAGCCACAGAAATTTCTCACATTGGGTTTTAGGTCACCCTATACAATTTTTGGTTTTCACAGGGGTACTCTAAAAGCCTTGGAAATCCTATACTTACAAAGACCTACTTCTTTTCTCCCTTTTTATGTCTTCTGATTCATATTCATTAGAGTACCATTAAAGTGAGTTCTACCCCTTAGTACATTTAATAACTTTACTTACTGTTCTAGCACAGGGTCTCTAAGATGAGGTACCTACTCCCCATTGTAGGGCACACAAGGCATTCCATTGAAATCAATCTTTTATTCATTTTAATTTGCCCCTTCTTAAATTATTTGTGTTTGTTATTAAATGTATGTAAAAGATGATAGGCCTTTTGGACTAGGGTCAGCTCTTTTGGGCTAGGACAGGCTCTTGGGCCTAGGCATGGCCCTCCGGGGCTAGGTTCAGACATTTGGGGCTGGGCGTGGCTCTTTGGGGTTAGTTTGGCTCTTTGGAACTAAGGTCATGTCTTTGCGACTAGCTTCACCTCTTAGGGCTAGGCTCAGCCCTCAAGGATAGATTCAACTCTTTGGGGTTAGCTCGGCATTTTGGGGCTTCGCTTGGCTCTTTGGGACTAGGCTCACCTCTTGAGACCTGAGCCTAGCACTGAAGAGTTGAGCCTACCTTTCTATTCAAACAAAGAAAAATAAATAAAACAAAAATAATAAATAAATAAATAGATAAATAAAAATAAATAAATGAATAAATTAATTAATAATAAGATAAAATACTAGAGGCTCAGTGTATGAAATTCATGCATAGGGGTGTGTCCCTCAGCTCAGCCTGCACCCTCTCTGATCTGGAACCCTTTGAGGGATGTCTGACTGTCCGTGGGACAGGCAGTGGGACATCACTCTCACAATCCAGGACTGCTGGCTCCCAACTGCTTGCCTGCCTGCCTTCTTGATTGCCTCTAACTATTTCTGCCTGCCAGTCTGATCACCCTTTAACCACTCCCCTGCCAGCCTGATTGATGTTTAACTGCTCTCCTGCAGCCTGTTTGCTTCTAACTACCCTCCCCTGCAAGTCTGGTCACCCCTAACTGCCCTCCCCTGAAGGCCTTGGTACCCCGCAACTGCCCTTCCCTACAGGCCTGGTCACCCCCAACTTCCCTCCTCTGATGGCTTGGTTGCCCCTAACTGCCCTCTCCTCTCCTCTTGATCACTCCCAACTGCCCTCCCTTACAGGCCTGTTCCCTCTCAATTGCCCTCCCCTGCTGGCCATTTTGTGGTGGCCATCTTGTGTCTACATGGGGGCAGCCATCTTGTGTGTTGAAGTGATGGTCAATTTGCATATTACTCTTTTATTAGATAGAGGCATGGTGCACAGGAGGGGCCAGCTGGTTTGCACTTAATGGTGTCCTGGATCAAGGTAGGGGTTCTCTTGGGGCATAGGGTGGCCTGGGGCCTGTGGTGGTTTGCAGGCCAGCCATGGCCCCCAGCAACCCAAAGAGAGGCTCTGGTATCTGGGATTTATTTATCTTTTATAATTGAAACTTTATAGCTTGGAGCAGAGCCAAGCCTCCTGCTCACTCCATGGCCACAGCCATTGTTGTTGGGATTTATTTATTTATCTTCTATAATTGAAACTTTGTAGCCTTAAGCAGAGGCCAAGGCAGGCCAGGGCAGACAGAAAGCTAGGCTTCCTCCATTGCTGGGGAAACCCAAGACTCCTGCTCTCTCTGTGGCCACCATTTTGCATACTTGCTTATGATTGGCTGGTGGGCATGGCTTGTAGGTGTAGTGGGGTACAGTCAATTTGCATATCACTCTTTTATTAGATAGTATGTGGACACTTATGTATATTATATATACTTATTTTTTAGAAGGAGTATACAATCCAAAAATTTACAAATTATTGTTATAATCTAAAAGATGTGGTCCCACCTCTTTTTCCTGTTCATTCACTCGTATATTCAAATATTCTTTCATTTATTTATTCCCTTTACAAATATTTATTGAGTACCTTGTATGTAGCAAGCACTTGCTGGGTTCTAAAGATATGTATATAAGTAGAACATCATATTAGCCCTTGAATAACTTACCATCTGGTGGGAGAGGCAGAAATTCAATTAAATAAGTACACTACAGAATGATCAGTGTTAAAAACAAGAGTCCATCCATAGTGCTCTATAATCAACGAGGACAGCACTACTAACACTGAAAAGAACAAGGTTAGGAAAGTATTTATCACAGTGACATCTTGAGAATGGTGTCCTCTGAAGCAGAAGGAGCAAGATAAAGGCAAGAATGCATAAAAGCACAAAACATGATGGAATAATCACACAAGCTGTTTGAAATATGTATGAATGACAATGCACCTGGGTGACTGGTGGCATAGGGCAAGGGTAGAAATGGCAGGCAATATATGGTAGATATTGGCAGCTGGTTTGAATGACCTGAATCCATGTGTACAAATACGACCTTAGAGTTCATCCTGTAGATCCCTTCTACCCATAAGTGTGACCCATGGACCAGCACCATGAACCTCTTTCAGAAGTTTGTTAGAAATGCAGAATCTGAATTTTATTGGGTACACACACACACACACACACACACACACACACATATATGCACATCTACATTGTAACAAATGTTAAAACCAAAATTTGCCATTTTAGCAAGATCCCCAGGTAATTCATGTTTATGTTCAGTTTGAGAAGCAAAGTACAGGTGTAATGAATGACAAGCATAGGCTCAGAGTCCAAGTATCTGGACTTAAACCTAGTACCACCAGTGGTGTGATCTTAGGGAAGTTTCTTAAACTCTCTGCGCCTTATTTTTTTCCATTTATAAAGTGACTCTAATAGAATATGCTGCCTCATAGCATTGTGATAAAAAGGAAACAAATAATCCATTGAAAAACAAATCACATTGTCTCCAATCACATTGTCCCTTTTTATATTGGGAAGTCAAGTTTCCCTATCACCCACCCTGGCCTACAGTCACTATCAAACATCTCTAAGACCTTCAAACACCCTACCAATGATTTTTTTTATTGCCTTAGTGAATATTGCCTTGTATTTAGTTTTTAATCAATCTCAATTAATCAGAGTAGCAAACCAGTTGGTAAGATAATTAATATATTTGAAGAATAAATTGTGTAGCACAGATTCAGATAGATCATTTAAATCTGAGGTAAGATTATGAAGATATACTTAATGACCCTAGTACGAGGAAGAAAAGTGCTTCAGATCTTCTTAATGAGATAGAGGTAAAACATTTGCTAGAACAATAGCCAGTCCACAAGGAAAACCCCATCAGGATTAGTAACTATAATTGGAATGAACGGATTCAGTTTACAATAATCTATCACTATGCTTTGAACTCCATCCATCCCTGGTGTATGCCAAACCTCTACTGTTATATGACATTGATAGTGACATTATTCTTTTTTATTTTTTAAACTAGAGGCCTGGTGCATGAAATTCATGCATAGAGGGCGGGGGATGTCCCTTAACCCAGCCTGCACCCTCTCCAATCTGGAACCCCTCAAGGGATGTCTGACTCCTAATCCAGGACTACTGGCTCCAAACTGCTCACCTACCTGCCTCCCTGATTGCCCCTAACCTCTTCTGCCTGCCAGCCTGATCACCCGCTAACCACTACCCTGCCAGCCTAATTGATGTCTAACTGCTCCCCTGCCAGCCTGTTTGTACCCAACTTCCCTCCTCTACTGGCCTGGTCACCCCTAACTGCCCTCCCTTGCAGGCCTGGTCCCTCCCAATCACCCCCCCACTGCTGGCCTGATCGCCCACAATTGCCCTCCCTTGCAGGGCCTGGAACCTCCCATCGACCCTCTCCTGCTGGCCATCTTGTGGTGGCCATCTTGTGTCCACATGGGGGCAGGATCTCTGACCAAATGGGGGCAGCCCTCTTGTGTGTTGGAGTGATGATCAATCTGCAAATTACTCTTTTATTAGATAGGCTAGAGGCCTGGTGCATGGATGGGGGCCATGAAGAGTGTCCCAGATCAGGGAGGGGGGGTTTCCTTGGGAGGAGGGGCAGCCTGGGCAAGGGGCCTGTAGAGGTTTGCAGGCCAGCCACGTCCCCCAGTGACCCAAGTGGAGGCCCTGGTATCTGGGGTTAATCTATGTCTACAATTGAAACTTTGTAGCCTGGAGCGGAGAGAAGCCTTCTGCTTACTCCGGGGTGGCAGCCATTTCTGTTTGGAACTTTGTAACCTAGAGTGGAGGCCTAGGCTGACAACGGCAGGCTGAAAGTTTGGCTTCTTCCATTGCCAGGGAACCCGAGCCTCTGTTCTCTCCAGCTCAGTGGTTGCCGCCATTTCTGTATCTTTTATAATTGAAACGTTGTAACATTGAGTGGAGGCCTAGGCCAGCAATGGCAGGTGGAAAGCTTGGCTTCCCCTGTTGCCGGGGAAACCTAAGCCTTCCTCCTGCTCTCATTGGTGGCAGCCATCTTGGTTGGGTTTATTTGCATAATCTGCTCCTGATTGGCTGGTAGGCGTGGCTTGTGGGTGTGGTGAAGGTATGGTCAAATTTACATATTACTCTTTTATTAGATAGGATGATTTGCTATTTTGTTAGATAAGAGAAACTTCAGGCACGTCTATTTAGCCAGTTCTTCTCATTGCCAAAGATAAGTATTTCAACATGGATGGATAACTATTCCAAGGCATCAGAATTGAAAAAATACCTTCAGTAAAGTTTTAGGAGCCTAGTGAACATTTGCAAGGTGAACCTGAGTTAAAATTTCACTCGGATTGCTGGGATACAATGGCATTCTATGTCCCCAGGATTAGTACTAACTCCAAGCCACTGTTTAATAACACCCAGAATGCTAGTACATTTATCTTGGTAAATGGTTGCAGGTCTCCTTGTGGAAGGCCAGAAGTAAGATTTCTCTTGCTTGTGATATCATTAAAGAGTTAGCTGGAAGCCTTATGATAAACTCACTGCAAAATTTATATGCCCTGAAGTCCTTTATATTATACCAAGTAGTTTCTTACATCTAAACCTCACTCAGAATGGGAAAATATTGAGTCTACATTTCAATCAACCAACAAAAAAACTAGAACTATGACTAGTTTTTGAAGTTACAAATTGAATCCAGTTTAGTTGCGTCAGTACATTCACAATGATCTAATATTGCAGTGACATTGTAATTGGTACCTTAGGGCATAGTGGGATCTGATTCTATTGTTCTGGAAAAGGATAGTTGAGTAAGAGATTACAGGATCATCACTAAGAAGATAAACAGACTCTTTAAACTTAGGGGAAGAGACCTCTTTGTGTGTCAGAGACATTAAGCATAGGCATGGAGTATGCATATTCTCAGAATACTCCAAATTCTCCCATAAATTTATATTCCAGTATTTGGCCTACCAACCTGAATTGAGCAACTTTCATTAAGAAACCTCATAAGACTTATTAATTTGAATGTCACTGACTTACAGCAACCACAGAATTAATCTGTATTTAGTTTTTGGCTCTCTTAAATCTACAGCTGCAGGAGTTTAGAGATTTTGTTTTGACTTTTCTTTAACCCAGCCTTTGTTTAGTCTGTCCTTGAACCGAGAATTTAGGGACTTGAGCTTAACGTTCTATTTGAGGAACAAGTTGTTGTTAGAAGCAGTTATCCTTCCAAAAAGCATTGAATTGCTCAGGTTCTTCATACTGATCCATTGTAGCAGCCATTTGGTCATCCAAAGATCTCAGGTTAGGTGACCACAAGTGATAGTTGTGCTTTGCCATTGCCTGACACAAATAGCCGAATTCTTATTCCTAAACACTAATTGGTATCATAACAGTCAGGATTCATGACTACAAAGCACAGAAACTAACTCCAAATAACCTAAGGAGAAATAAAAATTGTGAATAGATATTGGAAAACTCAAAGAATTCTGAGAAGGCTGTAGAACTAGGCTTGGAGAATTTAGCAGAGATAAAGGGAGGGCAGCCACGGTCCACCAACACCATATTAGAAAGAATGATTCTATCTATACTTTTGTCTGTGCCTTTAGACATTCACTACTACCACTCCTGGTATCACCACCTTCAGCCACTTGTCATGCCACCAAAGCTCTCTCAACTCTGCTCTTTCAACCCCTGCGAACAATATCTATTGTCTTTGTGTGACTTCCTCAGGACTCACTGCTCTGGAGGGCAAAATTTGTATTTTCCTATCTAATCGTTTTAGATATTCCTTTAGGTAAGGGTTTTATATTATGCATAAACCAACACAATTCCTGAATCAATTCAATCAGTCTGCCAGCAGCAGGAAACCAGCACCAGGCGTTAGTAACAAGTTAGACCAATCTTGATTCAGCAACTTCAGTACTTGAGTGTGGCTTAAAATAATTCAGAGCCAAGTAACTCAAATCATAAGAGAAAGTTTATTTAGAAAGTTACAGAGGTAGTAGAAGGACTCTTGGAGTTTAAGAGAAAGAGGAACAAAAGAGGAAGGAGAGGCAGGGGTGTGGCCCATAGAGAGAACCATGTGGGGTCCTCTGTCCTGAGGGTTTATAACTCAAGGCCTTAGAGAGGAATCCTGATAGAATATTCATCAGCTTTTGGGGCATGCCCCCTTGTGGTCTCCACTGATTGGGTAACACCAGAGGTCATTAGTCAATGCAGCTTGTCCTGATGTCACTGATGACATCACTCCATCTGATTTTGTTGCTTTGCTCAGCCGGCAGCCAAAACACAGCTGAAGCCTAGATGTTATCTTCCAGAGGTTAATACTAAGGGAGTGGTCAGGCAAGGGCTTGTAGCTTTGCCCATTGCTAGGCACCCTGGCTCTCTGTCCTGCACCTGCCCTTTGCTCTTACTCTCCTCATGCCTGTCTAACTGCCTACTAAAAGCCCACCTTAAGTGGTTTTATGCTAGCAGGGATGTGAATCCATTCCTTGTTTCCAGCCATAATATTGATGATCCAACTATTGAAGTTGCCCAGCCAAGTTCAGTTGCTTTAAAATTTGCCCCCAGCTCGGCAAAGTGCCCTGAGCCAAACATAAAAGGCACATTTATAAGTATTTCCCCAGTTCTACCTCTTTGAGTGGAGTTCTTCACTCTGTGAAGTGGAAGTTCTGTCTGTGGTCCTAAACTTCCCACACTGAAATTTCAAAGGCATGTCCCTTGCTCTTGTATTTTCGGAGTCCTGTTTGTGGGGCTGCAGCAAGCACAGTGGGAACACAGCTCACTGAAGACTGCAGCATGGGAGTGATCAGAGGTCAGACTAAATTATATGATTCTCAGAAGAGCTGTGCAAGGGACTGGGACTTGGCAAAGCCTTTATTCATCCATCCTCTCCATGGGACATAGATTTAAATTACATTTCCTCTCACCTTTTATTCCCTCCAGGATGTCTCTGTTTGTTCACCATGAGTTACCAAAACATGACTAAGGAAATGGCCTGTCTAGTGCTATTGAAGATTTTCTTTGTTATCTATCTTCCCCTCTTCCCGAAATAACCAAATAACTGGAGAGAAGAGTAGCAGCGGGACTTTGAAACCCTAAAAGGCCATGTATTTCCCAACTTACAATTGGGGCTTTGTGTAACTCTGACATGTTATTCCCTCATAACATGAGATTGAGTCTTACTCAGCTGCAAAAGTGAACCTAGACGAGATCAGAAAAGTAGGTTGGAAAGAGCTCTTTTACTAAAAATTGAGTCTGAGTAATTTCTACACTAGAAATTTAGTTGGCACACAGAGTTGATACGGAACATTACACTTTGACTATTTCAGATACAAATGTAAAATGCCAGTAAAAGGAGGAAAGAATTTTACTCTGAGTTATGCACTCAGGAAGAGGAAACATACCTTGGCCTCCTTAATAATCTCCATATTTATTCACCTTCTCCAAAGAGAAACTTTTGTTCTCTGAGAAGGCAGCATTTGTTCCCTTCAATACCTAGAGGAAAATAAAAATTCCACACAGATGTTCTTCATATAACATGTTGATTGGGGACAGTCTGTGTTAGCATTTCAATCATCCAACATTTTACACAGAATTAAAATGAATTGAGTTTCCCCTCCTGAAAGAGAGAACATAGAATCACATGTTTGGAGTCACATCAAGGGTAAAATGGGATGTGCTTTACTCCAAGAGCCAAGTCACCAACTCTGCTAGTGAGTGCTTTCTCCAGCTACCTTTCCCAGTCACAACAGCAGAGTAGGGGAGACAGAAAAATATTAGGTATGCTTAATAGGGGCTGAAGTGTAGCCAAATAGCATACTTCCAGGGTACACTCTGGCATGGTGGCACTCTGTAAGATGTGATTTCTCCATTTCCAAAACTCAATAATTTTTCAGCTGCACAGCATCACTCCAATAAAACCCTGATATTTTATTCATCTCTTGCTGAAGAACCATACTTTAATTTTTTAGGTGTCGCAAAATCACATCAATTCACAAAAGACCAACTTCTTGCTGCTATAGTCAATCAGATATTACATTACATCCATACACATCCTGGTGTGTGTGTGTGTGTGTGTGTGTGTGTGTGTGTGTGTGTGTGTGTGTTTTCTTTCTTTCTTCACTAGTTAGTCAGAGATGAGAAATTTGTAGTCTGAGTCATAAAGCTCCCTTAGGCAGGGAACGGTGCTAATGAATGCATGGTATGTATCCAGCACCCATGGTTCTCTCCAGCTCAGCTTGCTTCCCTTCACCCCACTTCCAGCTCCCAGTTCCCACTGCATCTTCTTCAGGGAATTGTGTTTTTGTTACAGGAACCCTATCTCATCGATGTAATTATTATTGTTAGAGTTTACAAAAGCGTGAGGGTGCTGAGAACATCAAAACAAACATATTTCAGATATAATTATCTTTCCTATTTCATGTATAATCTGGGAACTGAAAGGATCGCAAGGATTCTGTAGTTTGACCAGCTCATTCTGCATAAGGGGAATCTGAGACACATTAACCTAGGTCAGTGCACATAAAACTCACATCTCACACTATGGATTGTGTGCTCTTTCCTCCGCTTCTGGGAGAAGCAAACTTTTTCTTTAAAGGGCCAGAAGAAAATATTCTAGGTTTTGTGGGCCATATACAATATATTTCTCTTTAAAAATAATAACCTTTACAAATGTAAAAAGTTATTCATAGCTTTAGGGCCTTATGAAACCAAACAGCCAACTGGGTTTGGTTCAGGTACTATAGTTTGCCAAGCATTATTCTATTTTGTAACACACACATCAGTCATCAAAACTAAGGGGAGTGTATTAGTCAACAGTTACAAAAATAACATATATAATAAATGATTCTAAAACTCAATGACATGCAGCAATAGGTATATGTGTTCATGCTCACAAAACTCTGGATTGGCTAGGGGGGCTCTGAGCCACATAGCTCATTTTGGGATTCCAACCAGAGAGGCAGTTACTACTTAGGGCATGCTCTCATGATGAATTCCAAAGGAGTGACAAAAAGCATGCAATGCCTGTTAAACTGTCATGAATGTAAAGTTACACTCAGATTTGCCAGATCATGTCTCTACTCACATTGCACTGGCCAAAGCACATTGTACCTGGCCAAGCTCCACATCAACTGAGCTGGAAATTGATCTTATCCCATGGAGTTGGGGTTGGTGAGAGAAGCAGTAACCTTCTATAAAATGATAACCTAAAGCCACGAAAAGATTCTGAGAAGATAGTGGTGGTGGTGACATAAGTTTTAATCTTCTTGAGGCCCTCATAAAAACAGACAGAACAGCTAGGATGGCAAATCAAAGACTGGTTGATAAAGCACTCCCATAGCACCCCCAAATACAAGCAATGGCATCCATCAGACTAATATAATTTAAGCATCTTTGTGAAATGAAGCAAAAGTAGGGTGACAAAGCTTCAGATTACTCCAAGAAAAGGAGAAACTCAAAATATCAAACACAACTACATCTTGAGAAGTACCACAGACTAATCTCAGAGCATTACCTATAACTGGATGGAGTTTTGTAAGGATCCAATTCATGGGTGCATGAAGGGAGCCTATGATAAGGTCTGCAGACACTGGAGAAGCTTGGGCCTGATAAACCCTTAAAACTAAACTCCTTCCTAGTCAAAACTCCTTACTGGTAGGAAATTTCAGGGAGTGAAACCCAATTTAAGCAGGACAGAGATAAGTGGGGCAAGGAAAAAGAGAGTCAGATAAAATTGGGTAACAGAAAGAAATCTCAAAAACAACAGATCTCTTTGTTTAAAAAAATAAAGTTGTATACATTTTAGAAGAGGCTACCATTCCAACTCTAGTTCTCTCTGGGACGAACCACCTTGTATCCACTTCTTTGGGCTGTCATAAATTACCAATAACTCAGAGGCTTACACTAACATAAATTTATCCTCTCACAGTTCTAGAAGTGACAAATTTGAAATCAACATTTAACAGGACCTTGTCCCTTCTGAGGACTCTGGAGAATAATAATCCTTCCTTGCCTCTTCTTCACTCTGGTGGCTTCTAGCACTGCTCAGTGTCCCTTTTCTTGAGGCAGCATAATTCCGATCAGTCCCTCCACTTTCACATGACCTTCTTCTCTCTGTGCTTCTTCTGTGTCTATGTTTCTGAGTCCTCTTCTCTTCTGATAAGGACATCAGTCATTTAATTTATGGCTTTCCTTAATCCACTATGACCTTCTCTTAACTACATCTGCAAAGACCCTATTTCCACCTAAGGTTGCATTAAGGTGCCAGATGTTAGGACTTGAATATATATTTTGGGAAGTGATACAAGTCAACTTATTGCACACCTAAATGTGTTCCTCCTGTTTTTCTTTTTCTTTTCTTTCTTTTTTTTTCCTAGGAGGCTCTTCTTTGTCTCTTATCTGCTGTGGTTTCAATCAAAGTAGGTATTGAAAGTATTTATTTCTGAACAAAGCCTCAGACAGTGAAGAAAATTCCCCGAGGAGCCCAGCAGGCAACTTCTTTTATAAAATGTTTTGTGCACACACATTGTGGATATAGCCTGGAATGTTGCTTTTCCCTTAGTAGAAGAATATCTTCATGACTTCAGCGAGGTAGATTTCTTAGATCACAAAAAACACAATAGAAAGATTTTATAATTAAAATATAAAAATTAGGCTCTTAAAAAGACAACATTAAAAACATGAAATAACAACAAGCTATGGACTGGGAGAGAATATTTACAAAACATATTTGACAAACTACTCAGAACTAAAATGCAAATCAGCAAAAAAGAAAACCAATCCAATAGGAGATGGGAAGAAGACTTGAATAGATATTTTACAAAGGAAGACATAAGAATGACCAATCAACCTTAACGGGTTTGGCTCAGTGGATAGAGGATTGGCCTGCATACTCAAGGGTCCCAGGTTCGATTCCAGTCAAGGGCATGTACCTTGGTTGTGGGCGCATCCCCAGTAGGGGGTATGCAAGAGGCAGCTGACCAATGTTTCTCTCTCATCAATGTTTCTAACTCTCTAATCCTCTCCCTTCCTCTCTATAAAAAATCAATAAAATCCTATATAATAAAACTCTAATATGCAAATCAACTGATTAGTGGAATGATTGGTCACTATGAACTGACCACCAGGGGCCAGATGCTCAATGTAGGAGCTGCCCCCTGCTGGTCAGGTTGCTCCCATGGGGGGTGGGGGTCACCACTCAGTCAGAAGCTGGGCTTATGGCTGGCAAGTGCAGTGGCAGCCTCTGTGGCAGCACTAAGGAGCAGCAAGCTGAGTGGTAGGGAGTAGCAAGTAGGTTGGTGGTAAGAAGTGAGGGATCCTGGACTATGAGAGGGCACAAGCTCGGCTGAGGACCCTCCCCCTTCCAGTGCACGAATTTTGTGCACTGAGCCTCTAGTGTGTGTTCCCCTAATGACCAATCAGTCTATAGTCATTAGGGAAATGCAAATTAAACATATAGAGATACTTCACACATGCTAGAGTGACTAAAATTTAATAAAAGGATGGACCTTATCCATATTTAGTTTCAAGCAACTAGAATTGCTAATGGTAGAATCACTTTTAGGAACTGTTAAATTGGTTATTATATAAAATTTAAACATTTGTTGGTCATGACTCAACAATTTCACTCCTGGGTATTACGTACTAGAGGCCTGGTGAATGAAATTCATGCAAGAGGACAGGGGTTCCCTCAGCCCAGTCTGCACCCTCTCCAATCTGGGACCCTTTGGGGGGATGCCTGACTACCAGTTTAGGCTGATTTAGGGGATTGAATGTAAACTAGCAGTCGGTCATCCCCCTCACTATCCAAGACCACTGGCTCCTAACTGCTGGAGGGGGGATGTCTGACTGCTGGTTTAGGCCCAATCTCCTAAACTGGCCTGGTCACCCCCAACTGCTCCGCCCCCCTGTGGCTGGCCTATTAGTCCCTCACTGCCCCCCTCTACCAACCTGTTGCCTCTCACTGCTCCCCCCTGCCAGCCTGGTCGCCCCTCACTGCCCCTCTCTATCAGCCTGGCCACCCCTCATGATCCCCTCTACCAGCGTGGTTGCCCCCAACTGCCCCCCTGCTAGCCTGGTTGCTCCTAACATCCACCCCCCCCCATGCTGACATGGTTGCCAGCCTGCTGTTCACTCATTGGGTCATCCTTCACTAACCCCCATGTTGGCCTGGTTGCCCCAAGCAGCCTGCTACTCAGTCATTTGGTCAACCCTCGCCACCCCCCTGCCAACATCATCGCTCCACACAGCCTGCTGTTAAGTGGTTTGGTTGTCCCGCTCTAACACCCCTGCCAGCCTAGGCACCCTACACAGCCTACTGTTTGGTCGTTACTGTGAGGGCGTCCTAACCAATTTGCATATTAGTATAGATAATAACTCCAAACCAGGGAGGAGGGGAACAAGTGTCCACCCACAGCAGAACTGTGGAATAGTACTTAGCAAAAAGAAACACTTGATACAAGCAATGACCTGAATGAACTTCAATATCATTGTGCTGAGTATAGAAGGTTCAGGAACGTGTATTGCATGTTTCCGTTCTGTGGAGTCCAGTAACAGGGAACAGGAATTTGTGGAAATCAGCAAGTAATTGACTGTGGGAGGGGCACAGTGAGGGGTGGCAAATAGACTAGAATGGGGATCAAGGGAATTTTCTGGCATAATGAAAATGCTATGCCTCTTGTATGGGTGACATACAATTATCAAACTGAACCTTTAATATATGTGCATTGCACATTAGGTAAATTATATCTTAATTAAAAAAGAAGGCCCAAGTTTCTTAAAGTAGGTTGAAATGCTTGTTAATACTTAACTTTTATTCAGCCATCTTATTTCATATTTTGTTTAAACTCTGGGAACAGGTTCAGGCCTTCCCCAACACAAATGTTTACGAATGTCCATAGTTTGATCCTAAGAGCAAATCCAAATTCTAACTTTGTCCTCCTGTTTTATTCCTTCTTTTATTTATTCATTAAACAGACACTATTCTAGGCATTGAATTTACAAAGGCAAGACAAGATTTCTGATTTTTAGGAGCACATAGTCCAGGTGGAGAAACATAAGAAACAAATATATAGTGGTTCCCCTTATCTGCAGGGAACATGATCCAAGACCCCTAGTGGATGTCTAAAGCCACCAGACCCTATATGCTATGGTTTTTTTCTATACATACATGCTTACGATAAAGTTTAAGTAAAATATTATTAAGTAAAATAGGGTTATCTGACCACAAGTATAGCGATATTATGACAGTTTAATAACCTAGACCACAACTAAGTGACTAATAGGCAGCAAAAGTCTACAGTATGGAGATGCTGGACAAAGGGATGGTTCATGTCCTGGGCAGGACAGAGTGGAACAGCACGAGATTTTATCACACTGCTTAGGACCACACACAATTTAAAACTTATGAATTGTTTATTTCTGAAATTTTCATTTAATATTCTTGGATCATGGTTACATGTAACTGAAAGCAAAATGTAAATAAGTGGGGATTACTGTAAATACTGAAGAAACCAAAGCAGTTTTATGGGATAGCAAGTAACTAGTTATCAGGCAGAGGTCTGGGAGGTGTTAATTAGATAAGGAGTATAGGAGGGACATTCAGAGAAGGGGAACTTAGACTGATGGAGGCAGAGGAGTTGGCAAGTAGAAATCTAGCAGAAGAGTATTCCAAGAATAGGGAATAGGAAGGAATCTGCTTTGGTACAGAAGGAAAGGAAGTGGGAAGTAGGAAGCCAAAGGCCTGCAGCAGAGGGGACAAATGGAAAGAACCAGATAAGTGAACATTAGGAGAGCGAGGTGGAAGCCAGGTTATGTAGGAGTTCGGGTTTCATTCATTTATTAGAGGTTTTAAGCAGAGACATGTCATGATCTGCTGTAGATTTTAAATGATCATTTTGGTTGTTGTGCAGTAAGCATGTCCTAAGAGGGTAAGCCTGAAAGTGATTAGACTGGGTAGGAGGCACTTGTGGAAATTCAGGTGAGAGGTGGCGATGGTTTAGACCAGCCTAAGGCAATAGAGATGAACACTATGCCCAGAGTAACCAGACTGAGGGAACCTTGGTCAGACAGACAGACCTAAGTTGATCCATAGACTTCAGACACTCTAATTACAGACCCAATCTTAACATTTACTTGCTCTGAAATTCCTCATTGTATCAGTTAACTAGGGTTATGTCTTAGTCATTCCACCTGCTATAACACAGTACAAGATGGCTAATAAATAATAAACATTTACTTCTCACAATTCTGGAGGCTAGAAGTCCAAGATCAAGGGTCCAGAAGATTCAATGTCTGATGAAGGCCCACTTTTGATTCATAGATGGCTGTCTTCTGTGTCTTCACACAGTGAAAGGAGCTCTCTGAGGTCACTTGTATAAGAGCTCTCACCCTATTCATGAAGTCTCCACCCTCCTGACATAATTTCCCTCAAGGACCCCCACCTCCTAACATCATCACATTAGGACTAGGATTTAACATAGGAATTTTTTTGGGGGGAGGGTCACAAACATTCAGCCCATAGCAAGTCACAATGGTGCTGTCTACCCAACGAACTCAGAATACAGTGACTGAAAACACCAGTCCTCTAGTCACTGATCTCTGAATGACAAAGGGGTGGGCTCCTGCAGGCTGAGCTCCCTGACATCTGTGGCTCGTCTAACTGGGCTCAAATGGAATGCCTTGGCTGTGCTCTGAAGACTCTCTCCTTCCTCCTGGGACCAGCAGGCTAGCCTAGGCATAGCCTTCTCGTGGGCATGGCAGGGCTGTAGAGGTCCAAGTGCAATACACAGGCACTTTTCAAAAGCCTCCTCTTGTGTCATGTGTGTAACACCATATTGGATAAAGTAAAGGTCAAATTTAAACCAGGAGTTAAGCGGCCAGGAATAGATTCAGCCTCTTTATAGGACAAACTAGAAAGTGACATGGCAAAGGGAATGACTATAGAGAAGGATGAAGATTGGTGACTTGAATGCAGTCTGCCACACTCATATTCAGGTTCGTGCCTTTGGCCACAAGAATGAGCATTTACATGCAGTAGCTGTTTCAGTATAGCTGGCCCCTCCCTGCTTCTATGGAGCTAGCTCAAGGCATGAGCATCATTAAGGAAGGTTGAAGCAGCCATTGCTGCTAGGTGAAAGAAAGAAATAAAGAAAGAAAGAAAGAAAGAAAGAAAGAAAGAAAGAAAGAAAGGAAGGAAGGAAGGAAGGAAGGAAGGAAGGAAGGAAGGAAGGAAGGAAAGAAAAGAAAAGACGATGTTGCTGCTGCAGTAAATGCCTCATAGTCCCAAAGGAAATGGTCCAACCAGGTAGCTTATTAATATTAAGGAGGATGACCACTGGAGCAATAAAGAAGGGTAGAGCATCCAATAGAAAAAATAAGTGAACCTCCTAGAGAATGTGGCACTGCAGACAATTACACACTAAGAACACAGAAGAAGCTTCCTGGACCAACTCTACAAAGTTAGTATTTCAAGCAGTGGTGCCATCTTCAAATCTTAAACACTGATAAGCTACCATGTCCATGAGCTACACCACTCCTGGAGCTTATCTGTCTCCTGTGACGCTGAAGCTTCAGACCATGGTGGTTTCATCAATTGCCCAAGAGTGACAAAGAGCCTCAGTCCTCTTACCTGGCAGATGCCCTTTATTAGGAGGATGATAAGCCAGTGCCAGGGGGTGGGGGTGGTGGGATGGTGGTGACTGACAGTGAGAGGATACTTTAGACATGTCCTGAATATGAACAAAGAAGGGGAAGAGTTGGTTCTCTCCTTTGGGGAAAGAGCTGTCCCAGCTCTTTATTTGTTTTGCTAGCAAAGTTATGTAAAGAATAATGTGTAAAATGGGTGCTACATAAACAAATCTTCATAGCTGTACTAAGCTCACTGAATGAGCCAAATAGCACACACACCTCCTGTAGGGCTAAACCAATGGGAGCAAGAGTCCCCGCAGTATGGCCTTTGTGTGCATGTGTGAGTGTGTTTAGTATTCATTCCAAAAAACATTTGTTATATTCTTGTTCTTTAGAAACATTATGCAAGTGCTAGAGCTGGGATAATGTAAACAAAGGACAGATTCTGCTCTCCTGGACTAATTTTTGTTCCAAGTGAATAAAAAAAATGTGTAAACAGGTAATTGTGAGGCAGAGTTTTACCCTTGATGTGTTTGTCTGTTCATCTATGTCTACCTCTGTGTTCATCTGAACAGGCTTCTGCCTTATAAACACACTAGAGGCCTGGATGAAATTCGTGCACAGGGTGGGGGGGGTGTACCTCATCCCAGCCTGCATGCTCTCCAACCTGGGACCCCTCAAGTGATGTCTGACTTGTTTAGGCCCAATCACACTGGGATTGGGCCTAAACGGGGAGTCGGACATCCTTCTAACAATCCAGGACTGCTAACTTCCAACTGCTCGCCTGCTTGCCTTCCTGATTGCCCCTAACTGCTTCTGCCTGCCAGCTTGATCACCCCCTAACCACTCCCCTGCCATCCTAATTGATGTCTAACTTCTTCCTTGCCAGCCTGTTTTGCCCCCAACTTCCCTCCTCTGCCGGCCTGGTCACCCTAACTGCCCTCCCCTGCAGGCTTGATGGCCCCCAACTGCCCTCTCCTGCTGGCCATCTGTGTCCACATGGGGGAAAGATCTTTGACCACATGGGGGCAGCCCTCTTGTGTGTTGGAGTGATGGCCAATCTGCATATTACTCTTTTATTAGATAGGATAGAGACCTGGTGCATGGGTGGGGGCCGGCTGGTTTGCCCTGAAGGGTGGGGGTTCCCTTGGGGTGTGGGGCAATCTGGGCAAGAGGCCTGTTATGGTTTGCAGGCCTGCCCCCCCCCCCCAGTGACCCAAGTAGAGGCCCTGGGATCTGGGATTAATTTATGTTTTATAATTGAAACTTTGTAGCCTAGAGTGGAGGCCGAGGCTGGCCAGGGCTGCAGAAGCTTGCTTACTCCATCTCCCCGGCAACCCTAGCCTCTGCTCTCTCCAGCTCTGTAGCTGCTGCCATTTCTGTTTGGATTATGTATCTTTTATAATTCAAACTTTGTAGCATTGAGTGGAAGCCTAGGCTGGCAATGGCAGGCAGAAAGCTTGGCTTCCTCTGTTGCTGGCAAAACCCAAGCCTCCCTCCTGCTATCAGTGGTGGCAGCCATATTGGTTGGGGTTTGTTTGCATAATTTGCTCCTGCTTGGTTAGTGGGCGTGGCTGTGGGTGTGGCTTTTTGGAGGTATGGTCAATTTGCATATTGCTCTTTTATTAGATAGGAGGATTTGCAATCCTCAAGTTCTAAAGCCACTCTTGCAACTCAGTTAGATTGCTTCAATGTCCCAAGGGGCATGCCTGAAGCAAGCCAGGATTCTAAAAGGGCGAAATTAAGATGGAAAAATTCTCTAGGCCCCCCCAATCACCCTGCCTTCTTGCCGGAAGTTAGAGCTCCAGATTATGAGGTGGGCAAGGAGAGTAAAAAATAGAACAGAAAGTGAAAGACACAAAGAAGCTTCATGCTCCCCGAGCAAAAAGGCCCCTTCAGTTAATCTATGCAGAAGCATAGTAGTGCAGAGCCTATATGAATCCAGATGTGGTCTGTGGCCTGACAGAGTTTTGGTCAAAGTTTCAAGTTTTCTGGTCATTGCAACATAGCTCCAAGAAAAGCCTTCTGTTCAGTGAAACTTACCAACTCAGAGCAGAGCTGTAAGCTAGCAACCAACATCATCATGCTCTCCAATGCTTTGAGTTTGGAGGCCTTAATAGAGCATTCCACTAAGACTCTACATGTGATAGGGTATTCCTGAGGTTCACTGAGCTAATGAGGATTTTAAATGTGGCTCAGTCCCACATCTGTGAATGATTTGCTCTACAGGTTCATGGATCAGAGAAGCTGAAGGCTTGTAAACAAAGGTTAACTTGGTAATTTTTGAATGTCCATTTTCTGTCAGTAAACTTCGGAGTGATTGTTAATGCTCCATTCACACACTAGCCTGAACTAAGTTTTATCAAGTTCTGAACATTTTCTGCCTGAATCTTCTTACCCATTTATGTGACATCTGCCCAGAGAAGCAAACGCTCAGATCCTATTTCTTCCTAAGACATCCATCTCTCTCCAGAGTTCAGGGTAGTAGTTTGCTCTGCAACCTTTATATTCTGGTGGATTCAAGAAAAGCAATTAATTTTTAGTATTTTGGGTATTTTCTTTTGTTAAGAGTGTTAGCAAGCCTCTTTCCAGCTTTCTACATCTCTGAGCTAGGATGCTGCTATATTTGATCAGCATCTTCCTTCAATGGCTTCCTGTCTGGGTCCAGAGATTTGATTCAGTAACAAGTGCTTCTGTATGCCACACTTCTCTTCTGCCAGAATGGCTGTTGGAATATCTACCTGCTTCCCTCAACTAGCATACTCCAGGTGATGGCAGAGTTTTGCAGGAGGTGACCTGCTGTGAATCTATCACACAGACACTGCTGGGCCAGAGAAGTAATACATTACCAGATTTCTTTGAGCATCTGAAATCAGCCCTTAAAATGTCAAACATTCCTTTGATGCCCTGCTGCTCCCGTATGAACATTATAATTTTCCTCCGAGGGAGGTAGAGGGCATGGAATCAGTGCTATTCTTTGTCCACATAAAATTAGGTATTTATTAAACACCTCCTATGCACCTAAGTTAGTTGTAAGCCCCATGGAAGGCTATAGAACATGGCTCTCGCTCTCAAACTTTTTGACAAGAAAAGGCAATAATGCAAACCTGCAGTTACATGAGTTTAAGGTACTGAGAGGGTCCCTAAAACTGTCACATTTGTGAGTGGGAAGATTCTTAGTCCTATAAAAGTAGTCCAAGCCAGAGCCATGATATTCACCAGCAGTAATAGGCTGCCCTGCATTTGCTTCTGATATCCCTCCTGATTTCCCCATTATCAACCCTACTAACCACAGTGGCTTTTAACATCCTTCACTGGACATAGGCTTCTGTCTCCCTTTTCCAAGACAGAAACTAGTATTTATACCTCTCCAATGATGATCTCCAGACATCCAGTTTTATTATTGCTATAATCCCTGTTTCTCTTTTTCATGCTTTTACTAAGTTGCATCATCCCAGTGTACTTGGCTGTCATAAGGTAGCCTTCTGCCACCTCTCAGTAATACATGAGTTACATGACACCCTTTTCTTGAGTCCTTGCCCCCATGCCAGCGCTGGAGTAGCATTTGGATGCTAGGGAAGCAAAAACTGCAAGTGCTGAGGATGGAACCAGGGATATTGGTAACAGAAAAGCAACACTATCGTTGAGGGATAGAAAGGCAATCTCTAGGCAGATACTCTATGACATGAAATAAAGCCAGAACAGGAAGAGTAATATGTGGTTAGAGGCATGGGGTTTGGAGCCATTCCCATGTGGGTTCTAATCCAGGTTCCACAGGTGACCTAGAGTGAAAGACCCAACACCTCCCAGTCTCAGCCGCACAGACTCGTATAAGGATTACATGACATGTTTTATATAAAGCGCTTGGCACTTCATCTAGCTCATAAAACATACTCAATAAATTCAAACAGCTCTTATAATTATAAATGATGCTATAAAGTGGGCCTTGGCCCCAGTGGAACAGGAAGGAGTCCAGTTCCTAACACAGTGAAGCCACAGTTGGAAAAATCAGAGAATCGAAATTAGATTTGTGCCCAGCTGAGTGTTTAACAAACACTCTGGCTGCACCAAGATGCAGTACAGGTGAGGCATTTCAATATCCT
This sequence comes from Antrozous pallidus, assembly GCA_027563665.1. Taxonomy (NCBI): domain Eukaryota; kingdom Metazoa; phylum Chordata; class Mammalia; order Chiroptera; family Vespertilionidae; genus Antrozous; species Antrozous pallidus. The sequence goes on from CM050512.1 coordinate 89,879,472, forward strand.
GGTGTCATTTCTTTCTGGTCCATTCCTTTGCCAATGAAGAAGGAAAAAGGGATGCTCCCATTTCCTGAAATCTGCTATCTACCAGCCATCATGCTGGGTACTTTGACTTTCATTTTCTTAGTTATTGGCTTCATAACTGCCTTTCATTCTACCTACCCCAACTTCCACAGCAGTCAGTGAAGACACAGAAGAACCAGTTCCTTTCCAAATAGTCAAGCAGGCAGTCGACTCTGTGAGCGTGTGTTAGTGTGGGATGCTGCTGTGTGGATGTAGACATTTCCCCTCGCAGGGCTTCTGTAGGTCAGCTCCCAAGACACTCTGCCTGAGGGCATTTCTATTGTGGTCACATGCCAGCATGACAAGTAATCTGAACAGCCTTTCTTAGGTATAGTATTTATGGTTCGGTTTGAAGCAAAAAACAGTCAGAGGCAATGGGTGAAAACTAATTTGCTGTACTGTCACTATGGATATATAGCAAGTAGCTGTAAACAAGCATGTACACTATAATTAAAAATATGATAACATTATAAAACAGGATGATGGCTAGTTAGAGAGGAAGATCTATCAAGTAGGAATATGTATATATCACTTGAAGTATTGCCTCAATTACTAGAAGTCATCAGCTCAGGCTTCTCATCTCAAAACAATCCTTAAAACCAGAATGCAGATGACAAGCACTGTTTATTTCTGCACTGGTTCCCTTTCAATCCATCTGTCCACGGGAATTTTCCTTCAGTGTCTGCGCAAAGAGCTATGAGACAAGGATAATACTAATCCTTGAACTCTGACCTGTCTCAACCCTGACTCTTCTGTGGATCTTAGCGTGAGAGCTGAGCTAGAAAAAGCCTCTTTGAATTCCTCAGAATAAATTGCCCAGGAAAACTAGTGCCCAAAAAGCAAGTCGCGGGGAGGGGGAAAGTAAACGGAATAATTCATTAATAAACACAATTAATGCACCTATGCCATCCCAACAGGTGAACCAGTTCTTAGGTTGCAAACTCAGTCCAGCAATCGTCAGGTAGTGTGGAAACCTGTGGCTTCCGCAGGATCCCACAGGAGCGATTGTGTGGGTCCCTAACTCGCTGTTGCTGTGATATTTCCAGTCCTGATGCCTTTCTCGGTAAGAATGTGTGAAGTCCTACAAAATTGATCCTTAGTTACCAAAGGAAAACTCAACATTTATCTCAATTTCTGAACCATTCTCCTCAATTTACTCCTTGTGTTTAACTTCTGGTTCTTTCCCGCTATGTTACTTTTCTTTTCCCACGTTCATCACCGCCTCAACACCTAGCCCTCAGCTCACCTTTCCTTGCTATGATCAGGATTTTCCTCACTCGGTTACTGCTTTTCATTATCTGTAACAGCTTGAGGAACCAATCCTGCCTTATTTATTCAACATCTAGAACTTTTCTATCATTCATTTCTTTCTTGTGCAAGTTCCAAAAAGGTTTGCCTTGCCTTGTGTCCACAAGTGAAGACCAGGCATCATTGCCTACCTGTTGTGTTTGGTTTATTAAGTTTCCTATGTTACTCCAGGGTCCACATAGAGCCAACCCTATTTACTCCTAGTGTCCTTAACATATGCAAATGCTGAATTAATACATTAAGTATTTTCACTGTCCTCACCATAACTTAACCTGGAATGTTATTTCTCTTTCCTTTTACTCATTTATCCACACTTCATGTTCAAATTCAAATTTACCACTTCCATAAAGCTGCCCTCACTTTTCTCTCTTCAACTATGTTCTTGTTTTTAATTATAGTGAGTAGCAACATGATCTAAAATAATCATTTATTATTGCTTTATATCTCTCCACAAGATTTAGAATTTCTTAAAAACAGGGATTACATCTTGTTCATCCTCTTTAGTGAGTTTAAAAACAAGACAACAGGACTAAAATAGTCACTTATGCAAAGCCCCATGTCACCAAACTGGGATTTAACTACAGTTTTATTTTCCTAGAAATGGAGTCCTAAGCCAGTCAATCAGAAATCACTGTATCATCACTCCTTAGGTAATCTGCCTGATAGACCCCTGTCATACCCTAAAGGAAAGTGAGCTTGCAATAACCAACAGACTTTTTAACCTGGTATAGCTTTTGTGTTCCTGTTCCCTTCTGCCTGGTAAGTCTGTCATTTTGTGCAGCTCTTCAGAACTCTTTTCTATCTGCTAGATCAGATGCTGCTTTATTTGAATTAATTTGTGTTCAAATAAATTTTAAATATTTTAATATGCCTCAATTTATCTTTTTTAAAAAATATATTTTATTGATTTTTCACAGAGAGGAAGGGAGAGGGATAGAAAGTCAGAAACGTGGATGAGAGACAAACATCGATCAGCTGTCTCTTGCACACCTCCAACTGGAGATGTGCCAGCAGCCAAGGTACATGCCCTTGACCAGAATCGAACCTGGGACCTTTCAGTCTGCAGGCCGACGCTCTATCCACTGAGCCAAACTGGTTCGGCCTCAATTTATCTTTTAATAGTACCTAATATAATTTTAGGACCATCGTAGGTACTCAATAAATTCTTTTGGTTAATTGAACTGGGAAGAATGTTTGACAATTATAGGCTGGATGAATTTTGGGGGGTCATATAGAAAAACAATTGTTCTAAAAATATGTATTAAGCCAAAAGAAAGAAAAATAATGAATCTATTTATTAATTAGGGTCCAGTCCAGGGGCCACCAAGAATGAACATCCTGTTACCTCCTAACTTTCAGCTTTGGATTTAAGTCTAAAGTTTTTATCATTGGGTGAAATAGAAAATGATTGATATTGAAGTCAGGTGTAGTGAATAAGAGAGAGAGAGAGAGAGAGAGAGAGAGAGAGAGAGAGAGAGAGAGAGAGAGAGAGAGAGAGAGAGAGAGCCCTAACAGTACGCAGGACATGCCAGGCACAGTTCCAGACACTTCACATGTCTTACCATATCTAATCTTTGCAACCACATTCTGAGGTTTAGTACTTCACACTTCAGACGAGAAAACTGAGGCACTGAGAGATTAGGCAAATTGTCTAAGGTCATATAGCTACTACGTGGCTACATTGCTTCTCATCATTAACCTACTGGTGCACGAGAGAAGAGAACTAAACAAAAAAGCATAAAATATATTTAAAGAGCATAAAATATATTCAAGAAAAACTGTAGGAAATAAAACACCTGAATTTATCTAGTAAAATAACACATTGTGTCCTTGGAAAAACTTGATGTAAAACCAGTATAAATAAGACAATAAATTTACAAGACTTCAAAGTTAAAGATAAAGAAGTAAAGACAAACAAAAATTACCAAATTTATTTTATAAAATGAAAAAAAAAATCATCTGGCCTCCTATCATTCTATACCATCATTCATCACTAGAAAACACTTTAGCACTATCAACAGAATATAATCTAAGAATTTCATATCCAGCCAAACTGTCACTCAAATATTTAAAACACTAATACCTTTGGTCCTACAAAAGCTTAGGTAATAAAAGCCTTTCTTGAATAAGATGGCACAGAATAAACTTCAGCCAAGAAATGGATAATAATGAAATGTTGGCAAAAATACTGCAGTTAAACACTGACTCCAGTTTAATGTAGAACTAAGTATAAAGCATCCAAAATTTTATAAACAATGGTAACTTAGAAATTATATAATTAAACAAAAACTAAAAGAAGTAAGGTAAAAGGTAATATTGGTATTCTGGTTTCTTCATTTTTATGATTGGAAATAAAAATATATTCTTTAAAACTGATCAATTAAAACTGCTTTAGTTAAAAAACATAATTATAAACACAGACAACAAAAATAATTACAAAGGTAGAAAACAAAATAAATTCTATACTTATCTTTTTAAGTTAGTCTAATGAGTATTTTTCAGTACTCTTCTATTTGGATAAAGGATGATGTATTTAGATAAAGTGCAAATGGAAAGAGGTTATATCTGCATATGTGATTCAACAGACAGGTGGAGAGATGAGCTTGTACTATTCATTCCAAGGGAGTTCTGGGGGCACTTCTTACGAATTCTGATTAAAGCTGGAAGAAATAGAAACCCCCTCACATTTAAAGATATAGGCTAGGTGAGATGTAGGAGACAATTTTCAGGACTCAAATAAGGAGAAGAAAAGAAATTAGAGATGCTAAATATGGAGGTGTAGCAATATGATGAATGGAAGAAAGCTTTAGAGAAATTTAAATAGAATAGGAGCAACTAAAATGGCTTAATGCACAATTTAAGTGCCAATTTAGTATTTAATACCTTTTCACCATTGCTAAAAATTTTCCCTCCAGTACAAAGAGCTACCTAATCATTTCCTTTCAGCAGTATCCTTCCTATGCCTTATGGTCCAATTTAATACCAACCCTTCTAAGAAGCCTTTGATCAAGCTTGACTGCAAGTTAGACCTGTACTTCCTCAATATGCATATGGCTGTGCTACTATCTCTATACTGCCCACACTCAAGGGGCCATTTCTTTAAACCCTCTCTTGATAATATATTCTACTTCCTTAACTCTGTATTCATGCCTTCCAACAGCCCTACAAATCATTTTGAAGAAAAAAGTGCAGAAGTTAAGTAACTGCTTTGGGAATGAGAGAGGTAGCTGAACAGACTTTGAGAAAGATGTGGAATGACGTTCACACCTCATCTGAGGTTAAAAAGGAATACATTTTTAGATATTAACAGGTGTGGTTGTGTACTTGAATCTAATAGGCTTTGGTATCCTATAGACCTGGCTTTCTATTCTGGCTTTATCACATCCTACCTCAATGGATATTTGAGCAAATCACTTCATCTCCCTACTAATTTTTTCATCTCTAAAATGGAGATTTTAGTAATGGACTAAACTCTTTTCATGCTGAAGTACAAATTCTTCTTCGACCTTGAGTCTCTCTCCAGCTATAGTCCAATACTGCTCTTTCTTTCTCTAAAGTCTAGTTTTTGAAATAGCATTTTGCACTTTCTGCTTTCATGTCTTTCTCTTTCATTTACTCTAAAAGAGCTACAACCTAAGGTCACTAATAGTCTGCTCAAATACCATCTTTTCAGGAGGACCTTCCCTAACCCCTCAATTTATAATACCAACCTACTGCAATTTAAAATAGCAAGTTCCTTTACTCCTGGACATTCTCATCCCCTTCTCCTGATTTATCTGTCTCCATAGCACTTATCAACTTCTAACATAGTATGCAATTCACTTTTCTATTCTATCATTTGCATCCCTTGAGGAGAATGAGAGCTCCATGAGGGCTGGGATTTTTGTCTAGTTGGTCAGTGCCAGCATCTTGGATGTTAATGAATATTTGTACAGTGAATCAATAAACATGTACTATTCAGGTCTGATACATCTGGTGCTATTTTTGCTTCATTAATCTTATTTTTTCTCTCACTCCTTAGCTTCTGTGATACCCTCTGCCAGGGTTTCATCATCTCTTTGATGGCCATTTGTTCATGTCTAGGTTACTCCTTCCTTAACCCATGTGTTAAGGACTAAGATACTCCCAATGTTCATATTTGATCTCTTGCTCACCTCTTTCTTTACCTATCTTTTATGATAGTGAGACACTATTCTAAAAGCTTTTTCTGCATTAACCATCAACCTGACACGTACATATTTACCATCAATATCTTACTTTATAAACTGAGAAAACCAAGAGGCACAGAGAGATTCATACTTTGTCCAACGCCATAAAGTGAGTAAGTAGTAGATAAAAGATCAATTCTGAGTGGTGTGGGTTTAAGTCTTGGCAGTGCTTAACCATTTGGTAAAGCTCACCTTCCAGATTTACTTTGGATGCTTCAATTTCTATATCTCCCAGCCTGAATCATTTCCCTGAGCTCTACACCTGTGCTGACCTTACCACATCCCAGCGATACCTGGAACTCAATATAGTTAATGTCTTTTGAACTCATCATTTTTCCCCCAAACCAGATCATGTGTTCTCATCTTCATCAACAGCAAACCCATCTATGCAGTTGACCATCCAAACCATAATTCAGTAAATAAACCTAAAGCCTCTTCATTCTCTTATACCCATTCTATCTAGCAACAGTCAATGTCAAATCTACCTTTTAAGCATTCTAAAATATTACCCCTTTCTCACTATGAGTGTGTCCATTGCTCAGACCCTCTAACTCTTCACCACCTTCAGTCCTGTCCCCCATGAAGTCGTTCTATACATAGATGCCAAAGTGAACTCTTTAAAATGCACGCTTGATCACTCTCTTCCAATGGCCTTTTTTTAAAAAACCAAACTCCTTCATCTACCACTCAATGCCTTCTTTATTCCGGATCTTGTCTATTACCATCTCTCTGCCTCCCTTTTCCCCCAAAGGATCCTGTCCCACCATCTCTGAGCAGGACTAACTCTTTCCTTGTATTTGAAGATATTTAAAATTGAATTTATCTTATTCACCTCTAGATCACTAGAAATCAGCACGTGGCTGGCACACACTAGATATTTATTCAATAAATGAATGGTCACCTCTGTAGCAACTGCTCAATTTCTATTTCTTCTTCTCCTGTGAATCATCTACCTACCTTGATAATCCCCATTTTTCCTTCACAACTTAGCTATCCTCTCCAGGAAGCTTTTCCTAACTCTCTCACCCTCCCAGCCTAAACTGAATACCTCATTTTGTTCTCCCATGACCATCAGCATAATTTCACTACAGAGTTTATCATCAGAAGCATAAATGCTAGCTTGCTTTTCTGTCATCCACTCACAACTATACTTCCCAGATCAGTGATGTGAATTTTGCTTTCTATAAGATCTATGAGAACCTAGCAAGTGTCACAATGAAGAGTTTCCTAAATATATAATATGTGTTCATAAGAAGTCGTATTTTTGAACAGGGCTACCTTCATGGAGATCTTTTTGAGAAATGTCTTTCATTTATTAGTGTCAGAAATAGCTTTGACATTACAGTGCAACTTGTTAACGAACCCAGTAGATGTATAAGCTAATCAGATTCTCCCTTCCATGGGTTGCCTAGGACACTGAAATCCCATTGGAGCACATGTGCACAATTATATTATCAATGAGCTATCATCCAAAAGATGCTAACATTTCTCAATATCTAAGTTATGTCACAAGTTATGCTGCTTACAAGAACTGAAAAGGATCTGGACTTCCAAAATGAGGAGGGCCAAGCACACAGACAAAGCGCAGAGCAGAAGACCAAGGTGCCAAGTGCAAAAAACAAGATGGCAATGGGGCATCCTGTGCAAAACAAACCACGTGCAAAATGGCTGAGTGCAACAGCAGAATAACCACGCATGCCTAAAATAACTTAATCACTCCACTCCCCTGCCTATAAATACAGAAGTCTCCTTCTCAGCCTTGGCAGCCTTGAGCATAAGCTCACCCTTCTCCATTCCTTGATCAAAGAAGTAAGTTTCTTCTCTGCTTTACTTAACTCAGTCCATTGTATTGGCATGAATAGCACTGGGCAGAAGGACTTTTGTTTGGGTCCCTGACCTGGAAGGGTCAGCAGCACTATGGTTTGCCATCATTGTTGTAACAGCTATCATTAGCTGAAGTTCATTGAGTCCTTTCTTTAATGTGAAGAATAATGGCAAACATTTGTTGTGTTTACAATGCACAAGGTTTTGTTTTAAGTTCCTTAGGCTTCCCTAATTAATATTCAAAATAACCTACTAAGTTAGTGTTGTAGTAGCCACAAGTTGTAGGCTACAAACTCAGCTGTGCACAAGACACGATATTCCTTATTACTGTGTCTTCCCTGCTTCCCTAGAACTATGATTGTTGTGAGGGGCTTGCTTGGTACCAAAGCATTAGCAGATAGCCTGGGCTAAGGGTGGGACCTCTGCCATCTGTCCCAACTGGTATTTTTGTTGTTTTGTTATTTTCAGTGACCAATCTGCACACAAGGCTTTGTCAGTCCAGACTGCATCAGGCAATACTGAATAAACTCCCATTCTCCCAAGCCTGTCCTGGGTTTTGGCATCTCCTCAGGATTCATGAATGAGTGCCCATGTCCCTTTATTTCCAGATCTCCCCAAACTGTACTTGTTTTCTAATTGCCTGCCACCAAGGGTTCAATTGGAGGGAGGGCAGGAAATGACGGGCACTCTCAGAGACTCTAATCTCAGTGTCTACTTTTCCATTATTCTCTGCCTTTTTCCTAGAAATACATTTGAGTATTAATTTGGAGGACGGGAAGGGGCTGATCATGAATGCTTGTCATTTAATGTACCTGCTCCTCTCAGCCTAGACTTTTGAGACTCAAAAGTCAATCATTGACAGTTTATATTTGCTGTGCCACCCCTTCTCAGAGCAAATAAGTGAAGGATATTCTAGTTGACCCTGGGGTAAAGGGTCCCTAAGACTATCTCAGGCTCACTGGTTTGCTAGGAGCAGTGATAGGACTCAGCATATGGTCATACTAGTGGCTATGATTTATTATATTAAAAGTGTCTGTACAAAGCAAAAGGTGCGTGGGGTGAAGTCCGAGGAAATCAGGAGCAAGTTTATGGGAGTTCCCTCCCAGTGGAGCCATACAGGATGTGCTTAATTCCACAACAGTATGTTGGGACAACATGTGAAGTGATTTCTATCATGGAAGTGAATTAGAGATTCAGTACCTAAAGTTTTTGTTTGTTTGTTTGTTTTGGGGAGGGAGTAGTCATGTAGACACTCTCTGCTTTGCATGCTTCAAAATCCCAGACTCTCAGATATAAGGTAGACATTCAGCATAAACTGCATTGTTTATACTAACAGTGCAGGAACAGTGAGCCCCTCTTTTTGGTGAGGGTGTAAGAACCTCCCCAAATCCGAGTTACCAATTGACAGCCAAAGGTCAGCTTTGTAAGCAGGCCATAGTAGGTAGGCCTGGTCTATTAACTCTGGACACCAATTAAATGGAGAAGGACCAAGAGTCCAGGAAAATGTAAGTTTTGGTGAGGGAAAGGGGAAAGGTCAAGAGATGTATCTCAGTTAATACTTCAAAATATTATATTGCTACATGCTTGCTGTTTCTAGTTTACAGATACAAATAGAAGCTAAGAGAAGTTAATAAACTGCTAAAAGCAAGCAAAACAATAACAAAATTAAAAGAAAAAGACACAGTAAAGGTTAGATTTACATCTTGGACTCTTGATTCCAAAATTCATTCTAATTTCTCACATTCTCACTTCCATTTCATGTCTCTCATTTGATTTTGCCCCATGCTCTAAGCTGAATTAAATTTATCTTGTACTTCAATAATTGTTTTAAATTAAATTACCTTCAATATTGTTTGTAAAAAATTCACTGAATTACTTGGCTATTCCTTTAGTCTTCTTCCTCCAACTGCTACCTGGAAGGTAGAAGTTGACATCTCGCTCATCCTCATAACCCAAATAAATGAATAGAAGTATATGTGAAGTGAAAGCATTCAAGATCAGAAACACAGTGCACTTGACAGCTCTGCAAACATGGAGGAGCATGTCTGGGTGGCTTTAATGTCTGGTGATAGTGATGACATCTGGTGATGTCACCTTGTACACCCAACCCTGCTTTCAATTTACTCCATCCAACCCCGGTCTATTTTCTCGTGTGGATGGGGTTCAGCAAGACAGATAATAAGTTATCCATTCATTTTAGGGACCTGTTCTCCTTACATGAGAGAATCCTTCCAAACTTACCCACATTGGCAGCTATGTACTCCCAGGATGAGGCAAAAAAAGAGGAGAACCAGAGAAAGAAGAGCGTTATTAAAAGGCTCCTGTAAATAATGAGCTGCCAGTGATTGTTCTGGCTTGTCCTGGAAGCTACTGCCCTCTGGCATCCTCTGTGCATATATACACTTCCAAGGAGTCAGCATCAGTCAACCTATCTGAACCTCTATCATTTATTTGCACACAGGGAACATACCAGGGCCCTGATTTCCCAATAAAGAGAAACCAGGAGCAAATGGTAGGCAGTCACACACAATGACACATTACTTGTGGAATATGTAATCAGTAGATTTAAAGGAAACATCAGTAATGTATATAGCATATACCCAGGAGAGGGAACAAATTGTTAGCTGGAGAATTTTGTTTTTAATTAAACAGGTAATGTATGCCTGCATTTAGTCCTATAAATGAAAATGTATTCACCACAGAGGCATGAATCTTATTAGGCCCTCCTGTACATAAACTGTATGGGTGATTACCACTGATTACTGTACTATTAGAGACCTGAACGTGGAGTGGCTTGATTGTAGCATGTCTGGCTCTTGAAAGGGCTCCCATGTGCTTTGCCTGAATTGTGTGGAATCAGCAGGGGTTCAGATTGCCTGGCAATTCAATTGTAGGTATGAGTAGCTGAGTGGGAGGGGATGCAAATGCACACTGTGGAAGGTATGCTTTCTTTATGCAGGCCAGAGATTAAGAAAAGAAGTTTGTGTGGGAGAAGGTGCTATCTTGCCTAAAGCACAAATTCCATGTGCAGATGCAACTTGCTTGGCAGGTACCTGACCACATTACTGGATGATGCCATCTCAGCGGACTCAGAGACAACGGTCACTTTAATTTGTATTATTCATAAAAATCACACCTGCACCCTAAGATGTTCACTCTTGACACCTAATTAAGTTCTTCCCAATAATTCACCAGCTACTTCCACACCCAGTCCATTATCTACACACCCCCATTTGTTCCTGCTGCATTTGGAGTTGAGGTCAATCTCCCTCAGTTATTGCAGTCGTTTTAAATAAAGTCTTTCTTGACATTTTAAATGAGTATCATAATGATTTTTATTTAACAATACTAAAAAATATCTGTCCTTGCCTGTCTCCATGAGGGTTACTTTATGTTTCCATCAAAAAAAGAAGTGTGACTTTTTCTTGCATCGTTATCATGCTGGAAGAAGAGGGCACATTCCTTAACCATGACAACACCAGTATATAGAGAATGCTCACTTTTACCAGGCTCTGTCCCTAAGTTCTATACAAGGATGATCTCCTTGCCCTATACTTCTACCCAGAATTTTAGTAGAGCCTGCCTGAAACTTACACTATGAGTTCAATATCCTCATTTGGTTTCTCTGTTGATATTGGTATTCTGAGAATTCATCACCATTTCTTGCTAAGTGAATATCCATGTCCATGATGTCCTAGCACTTGGACTTCCTCAACTGGAAGTGGGTCAAGTTTTTCTTGCATCTTGTCAGCCATACCAGCAGGTTTCTATTTCCTATTCTAAGTATCATTCTTCCCAGAATCTCAAGCCTTCAGGATCTCATTACCGTTGAACTCTGACTAAAGAATAGGTTTCATGTCTGCATTTACATAAGTGTGAATCTCAATTCCAGAAGTTCACATTTGAAACTACCTCTCTCATTGAGGGTTTGGAGGCTTGGTTTCCTTCTTTAGGAATTCCAAGTACCAGATGAGAGGTTTAGGGGAGGTATTATTTGAAAGGAGAGAAAAGCCTTGCCAGAGCATTTGAAAGCCCACTCCATAGTGATAACCCGATCTCTAATATGTAAACTGTATGAGTGATTACCAATGATTACTGTGTTATTATTACTGTGCTTTAGCTATGCGTGAAGAAGTCATAGTTGGACAAGTCAAGATATAAACACATTTGAAAAAGGGGAGTCACTATGTACTGTGCAGAAGTGGTTAGGTATAAACAAGAGTTCATTTATGCTAAAACTTTTACCCCAAGGATTATCACGATGCCATGACCTTCATCTATGAACCATCAGCCTGAACCCAGCTGATTTGAAAAAAGAAATGCATCAGAGAAGCAAGAGCCTTTCTGTCACTTTCCTATCCTCTGAAGGTCTCTGGGGAAATGACTATGGAGACACTTAGAGGCCTGATTATGATAACTGCAGCCACGTGCTAAGAGATCTCAAGCTCCACACACCAACACCTGGAAGAGACCATCTGCAAACTCATCTGCAAACCAAGTAGAAAGTCAAACTGGAAATATAATTTATACCCACACCTATAAATACCACCAACAGCACTGCCTCTTATTTACCAGACAGCCACAGGTCCTGCCTTAAGGAACTCAGGAAAGAGATCAAGGAGAACCAGCACTTGCCAGCAGGTCCGTCCAGAAAGCTTTTCTTCTTGGGATTGGAATGACTCCCAGCAATACAACTATAGCTGTGCATTCTGCTTTCTAACAAAGGCTGCTGAGGAGGAGAGCAAGCCAGGTGGGCCTGTCCAACCCACTTAGCCCAGGTGGGATAGGCACCGGGCATGTCAAATTTCCATAATTAACCACTCACTGTTGCCTTTCACAAACTAAAGCTGTAATTTCCCAAGACTATTCAAGGTGACACAGGCTTCTCTTCTAAAGGCATTAATTAGGAACATCTCAGTCCCTGTGGCAGGGGTGGAGCAGATCTTTCCAACTGTAGTGTGTATTTATTTAGAGCTATTACCACATAATATTTACAAGATACTTAACATGCATTAATTACCCTGTAATGAACTCTATGGCTATAATATCAATGTTCTGTCACTACTGTTAAATGCTCCCCCAAACCGCCTCAACACATACATACTTTTTTTCATCACCTTGGGGGAGGGAGAAAAATTAAAATTAATTGCATGACCATTAAATGCTTATTTTTAATGGAAAACTTGCAAATGATGTGAAAATGCAAAACAGGGTGCACAGTAAATCAAAAGCAGATAACACACATTTCTAGACACACTCTGCTGTTTTTATGAGCGTGTTTTACCATCCATTCATTATACTGTCTGTCCTTTTGAAAGCTGGTTATTATATTGCTTATACAAAGAAACATGTGAATGGCTGTGCAACAAGCCATGAAAATCAGAACAAAACTGAACATTTTTGCTGCTCTTTGAATCCGCCTCCCTCAAATCTCTGCCTGGAGAATTCTTACAAGAGGCTCATCCCTGAAACACCCACACAAAGCCTTATATAAGAGAGAGACGGGGTGGGGGTGGGGGGAAGACTTGCCATAGTAGCTCATGATTCAAAATGGTGGTTACCCAAAGAATAGTTAGCAGCCATCCTATTTCTTTCAGAAAGTGACAATTTTTCTGAAAGCAAATAAATGGGTTAAGGATATTAGGGTTGTATAGCATGACCTGCCTCCTAAAATTCCAGGTCATCCCCCTTTTATTCCTTCCAAATGTAAGTCACCTTTACATTGTCCATGGCAAATCACCATCCGGGCTACCTTTCAATCATGGGAGCATCCTAACAGAACAGAGTTTAATTGATTTAGTTTTCAGAAAAATCTTCCCAACTTGAGCCCAAATCTTATCTCCCAATAAATTTCACTCATTTATTCTAATGTTGACCCCTAGGCTCAATATAATCATAAAATACTTTATCCCCTCTTGCTTGGCCACCTTTTAAGCTTTTGGTAACAGGCATCTAATGCCTGAGAAAGTTCATTATACTAGTGGTATGGTCTTTACCTTGTTAGAGGTCATGCACAAAGCAAATAGGTTGGTTTGGAAGTTTACTTATAGATAAAAACCTAGTTCCAGGCCAGGGTCTTCCATGGCTCTTCATAGTGCCTCTTGTTTGCTAGAAGCCAACTTACCTACCTACCTACAAGATGGAAAAGTTTATTTCCCTTTCACACCAAAATGCCCTTCAGATCCTCAATTTTGCCTCTTGGTGGTGGTCATTTGCTTGGGGTCTATCCACATGCATGTGTGTATTTCCTAATTACAGCTTCCATTTTTATGATAAATGCAGGGAGCTTCTTATAGGGCTTACAAATCATGACAAGCATGCAATAAAAGTATGAAATGAACATCTTATTCCAAGAGGAGGATTATAGACAAGAGGACTAGTTGACACAAATACATGTTGGAAATGATCCAGACAAGAGGAAAATTGAATACATTTCCTAGATAATGCCCAAACATTGCTTATTTTATGCTACTGAAAAACATGAAATTATATATTGAATTGTCTCTTATTCACACAAAGAATTACCGTGGCATAATATTGACATCGCTTTGGCTTGTATTTCTTGGAACATGAAATTGAAAGCATTCCTTCAACTATTATTGACATCTATTCTATGCCAGATGATATACTAGATGCTGGGGACAGAATAGCTGTGGATACTGCCGTATAGGCATTCATAAAGGATAGTCAACCCACTTCTAATTTGCCAAGAAACTGCAGAGAAGAGAATAACCAAGTCAACACAACATAGTTAAATGTTCATAGGGGCAATGATACGTCAGCTAGGTATGAAAGGGAAAATAAGATTTATAGGTCAAATAAAGGTAGAAAAGACATTCCATGCAGAAAAATTAACTAATCAAAGCCAGTAGAATGGAAAATGTAGCAAATTTGGCAACAATGTTAGTTCATTATGACTGAAACTTATGGGCATGTGATTGAGGAAGAGGAAGTTCGTAAAATAGTTTGGGTTTATGTCATGCAAGGTCTTGGATGCCTTGCTAAGGAATTTTGGGTTTATCATGCAAGAGTTATAGAACAATTTTTGAGATAAAAAATGAAAGAAGTATGTGTGTTTTTTATTAAATTTATTGGGGTGACATTGTGATCACAAAAACATACAGGGTTCAAGTATACAAGTCAACATCATCTGCACACCCATCATGTGCCTATTGCCCTAAGCCAGTGGTCAGCAAACTCATTATTCAACGAAGCCAAATATCAATAGTACAACGATTGAAATTTCTTTTGAGAGCCAAATTTTTTAAACTTAAACTTCTAATGCCACTTACTCAAAATACACTTGCCAGACTGTGGTATTTTGTGGAAGAGCCATACTCAAAGGGCCAAAGAGCCACATGTGGCTCGTGAGCTGTGGTTTGCCGACCACTGCCCTTAGCAAAATCCCCATAAATTCCCATTTTCCCCACCTTTGCTCACATCCACTTACCCATCACTCACTTTTTCTCTGGCTATCACAACACTGTTGTCTATATTCAACAATGTGTGTGTGTGTGTGTGTGTGTGCGCTTACTGTCTTCATCATCTTTCATCCAGTCCCACAACACTCCTCCCCTCTAACAGCTGTCAGTATCCTATGTAATAAAGAGGTAATATACAAATTGACCATCACTTCAGCACACAAGATGGCCACCCCCATGTGGTCAAAGATGGCCGCCCCCGTGTGGCCACAAGATGGCCACCACAGATGGCTGGTAGGGGAGGGTAGTTGTTGATGATGAGGCCACTAGGGGAGGGCAGTTGCGGGGGGGCAGGGACCAGGCCTGCAGGGGAGGGCAGTGGGAGAGACCAGGCCTACAGGGGAGGACAGTTAGGGGTGACCAGGCTGACAATGGAGGGCACTTAGGGGTTACTGGGCCAGCAGGGGAGGGCAGTTGGGAATAACCAGGCCTGCAGGAGAGGACAGTTGGGGGCAATTGGGCTGGCAGGGGGGGAGTTAGTCATTGATCAGGCTGGCAGGGGAGCAGTTAGGCATTGATCAGGCTGGCAGGTAGGAGCAGATAGGGGCAATCAGGCAGGCAGATAGGTGAGCAGTTGGGAGCCAGCAGTCCTGGATTGTGAGAATGCAGTCAGACATCCCTCGAAGGGTCCCAGATTAGAGAGGGTGCAGGCTGGGCTGAGACACACACACACACACCCATGCATAAATTTTGTGCACTGGGCCTCTAGTTTATCTTTATAAAACCTAGTATGCAAATTGAAAAAAAGGCAGAATGACCAGCAGAATGACCAATCTCTATGATGCACCCTGACTAGCAGGAGCCAGAAGTTTAACACAGGAGCTGCCTCCAGCCCACAGGCCCTGACTGGCAGTAGTGGGGGGGGGGGGGGCAGCTAGCAAGTGGGCGATGCCAGGCCAGCCAAAGTGGGAGTGAGCAGAGGGCCCAATCACCCTGCCAGTCACCCTACAGATTGGCCCTGATTGCCGGGCAGACGTAGGAACCCTATCTGTATATAAATTTCATGCTCTGGGCCTCTAGTGGTTTTATAATAGAAACTAGAGGCCCAGCGCATGGGGTGTCCCTCAGCCAGGCCTACACCCTCTCCAATCTGGGACCCCTTGAGGGATGTCTGACTGCCAGTTGGGGCTTGTGGGGTGGAGCCTAAACCAGCAGTCAGACATCCCTCTTGCAATCCAGGACCACTGGCTCCTAACTGCTCACCTGCCTACCTGCCTGATCAACTCTAACTACTCTACCTGCCTTCCTGATTACTCCTAACTGCCTCTGCTTGCCAGCCTGATTGCCCCTAACTGGTTCCCTGCTGGCCTGGTCACCCTCTAACTGATCCCCTGATGGCCTGGTCATCTCCTAACTGCCCGTTACAGGCCTGGTTACCCCCTAACTGTCCAGAAGGAAGTTGGATGTCTGGCAGATATCTGTTCGACCTGGTGTAATTAGCATATTACCCTTTTATTAGTATAGATAGTTGTGTGGCTGTTATAGAAGACAGAGTGATGAGGTGACTCAAGAAGCTGAGAGGTTATTTCAGTAGTCTAGGAAGGCACTGAGAAGGGTCTAGATGGTAGGTATGGCCATGGAATTGGAGAAGAGGAGACAGAGGCAGAAGATAATTAAGTTGTTGAGTTATCAGGGTCTGGAGAATTGGTGGATGGTACAGAAGGATGGAGAGGACAGAATTCAGAAGAATGACTAGCATTTTTGCTTGAGCAATTTGGTAGATAAACTGACCATTAAATAAGATACATTGTGGGTTAAACATTTCAATTATTGGATAGATAAAATTTTTAGTGCCTAAAGAAAATATATTGGAAGAATTTAGAAAAAACTATTCTGAAGTTCAAGAGTGAGGTTATTGGTAGATGATAACTGAACACATGGAAGTAAATAAGGAAGACCAATTATTTAAACCACAAACACCTATATTTAGGGAATAAACCCAAAACAAGATTGAGAAGGCAATATCCCAGGTGTAGCCAATGGGGAAACCAGAAGATTTTGGTGTTACAGGACCGTGGTGGTGTTCAACAAGGAGAGCCAATGCCGGCAGCTCTCCTAAGTTGCACACGTGACCACCTTCCACATTTGACCTCTGATAGTGGTTTAGACCTCTGGATTTCCCTACAATGAAGTCCAGTTTCATTGGGGCCAGAATTGTCCAGATGCCCTTAGACTTATTACTGTTCCTCTGACCTTTGGACTTTGGCCAAAACCTCAGTAAAAAAAAGTCTTCACACTATCCCACAATAAAAACTCCACCTTCCAAGGTACACTTGATTTTTCTATTTCCCATCAAGTAACTCACCCAGGAGTGACATTTCTGTAAACCAATGGTTCTCAGAATTTTGTCCCAGGACCAGCAGTTTCTGTATCTCTGGTTGAAAATACACTAATTCTTAGGGCCCATTCCAAACCTATTGATAAGAAACTTTGGGGATGGGAAGCAGCAATCTGTGTTCTAATAGCCCTTCAGTTGATTTTGATGCCCACTCAAGTTTGAGAGCCACAAAAAAAGCAGATAGTTGTATCCTTCTCTCCATTGGGAAATGTCCAGGCCACAAGCTATATAAGGTCAGAGAAATCATTTGGTCTGGCCCTGCCAAGGCATTAGGAGTGAATTCATTAAATGTTTGTCCAAATATAGCAGCCTAATTTTTAAGTTGATAATTTTGTATGGTGAGAGAATGATGTTATAAATATCCAAATGGCTCTTGGCAGAGAAAAGTTTCCCCACCCCTGTAAGATTGCAGATTCCCTAAAAACAATGTGCTCAGAATCTGTCTTTGATAATGAATAGAGTCTGAAATGAAAAAGAGTCTGATGTTTTCTGCTTAAATTATGTTGTATTTCAATCATAGATGATATCTAGAGTGTAATCTATACAATGAATATTTCCAAGTCTTTGGTCATTATTATTAGTTAAATAGAGAGGAGGGAATTTGCAGAAGGCAGGTTGGCTGGCTGTTCAATTATCAGTAATTGTTAAAGGAACAGTAACTAAATGCCAAATTTGTGTAATGGAAATCTTTTTCTTCATCTTTTGACATGATGATGATTATAACAGGCTCTAATGTTTCTATATTTTACACCAAAGCATATAATCTTCATGAAATATTTTTAAATCATTGGACAAAATATTTTTATTTATCTATTAGTATACAACCCTGTCCTACAAAGGACTTGAAGCAGCATAAAGAAAATATATATTAAAATAGTATACTAAAATGTAATGTTCCTATAAGATGCTACTTTTAACACATAAAGAGGTCCTGGATATTTCCTCCTGTGCCAGATATTAACCTTTTAGCTGCTAGGAAGCTGGTAGGTGAACTGGAAGAGGAACCATAGTAACAGCCAGGCATTTGGTGAGGGCAGAGACTATCCATCACCTGAGCTGATTCCCATGTTACCTGACAGAAATATTAAGATAATAAAAATTACCTGACATTAAGATTGTTACAATTCATTACAAAGAGATAGTCATGTTTTCCATTTGTGTGCATCTGATGAGCCTCACTATCATTCCCTTCTCTACATTCTGTCCATAAGACCCTATGCCTGAAACAACCTACTTGACTCAACAGCCTTAAAACCTTCATCCAGGGCTAGCTGTTATTTTTATCAAATAGGTATTATTTAACCATATGTCTCTAATATACATTTTTAAATTCTAGTTTTCCCATTCTCGCCAATCAGTCTCCAAGTCATTGTACCTGGTACATAGTACGCAACATTAGTATTTACTGAAAGAATGGAAGCAAGGCAAAATGGAAGACAACCTAAGTGATCTGGGTTGTGGTCTGACCACCACATTAACGGATTTTTAATATTTTAAGTGAGTTAATTCATTTCTCTAAATCTCAGTTTTCTCACTTCTGAAATACAGATATATATATAAAGGGCCTCATTATTCCCAGCTTCACTAACCTGTATTAAATGAGAAAAGAGAAGCAGGAAACTAACAACGTGTCTGGAAATTTCACAGGCCTAATCAGTGTCTGCTATACTCTTCTGAAGTTTCTGAAAATGTAGGTGGAGGCTCCATTTCAAGTGAGCAGAAGTTGATTTATGATTTAGTCCAAAGGCCATCAGAAATTCAAGAGTCTAAATTGCTCTTTCCTTGAAATTATCCTGTTCCAGTGAACTCAGATGAAGTGAGCCAAAAACAGGTTCTCAGAGAAACCCTGGTGAAGCAAAACTGCTGATTCTCCCAAGCCTCCAAGGAGCCCCTGATGAATCTGCTGAGGCCACCTGAACCAGAGCCTCTCACAAGGTTAACAAGAGCCCCATCACCAGAAGGGAAGATGTAAAAGTGTCTCCTGACCTAACTTCTGGGAGCTACCTCAGGCCATTTTTCTATCAGTCTTTGAAAACAGACCCAGCCTAATGTCACACTCTGTGTCAACTCCTACAAAGTGTCAACTGTAACTTCAGCTGTCACTTCAGGGCTTAGAATTTAGTTTATGGCTTTTGAAGAGTTTCAGATAATGCCAAACAACCAAGGGTACTTTGAGGTCTCCACTGAAGGAGGTCAGGTGGTTTGTCCTTAAGGGAGCAATCTATATTAATAATAGAGGAATATGAAAATTGTTCAGAACACCACCACAGTTACAGTAACAACTGAACAGAAGGCTGTATGGAGTAACCAGACCAGCAGGGGGTTTAGTGAGGGATGACCAAATGACTGAACAGCAGGCTACATGGGGAAACCAGGCTGGCAAGGGGGGCAGTTGGGGGCAACCAGGCTGGTGGGGGAGATCAGTTGGGAGCGATCAGGCTGGCAGGGAAGCAGTTAGGGGTGATCAGGCTGGCAGGCAGAAGCAGTTAGGGGCAATCAGGCAGGCAGGCAGGCAGGTGAGCAGTTAGGAGCAGGCTGTCCCAGATTGTGAGAGGGAGGTCCAACTGTGAGATTGGGCCTAAACTAGCAGTTAGACATCCCCTGAGGGGTCCCAGATTGGAGATGGTGCAGGCCAGGCTGAGGGACATCTCCTTCCATGCATGAATTTCATGCACCAAGTCTCTAGTCAATAATAATCGGCACTTCTTGATTACTTAATGCCATGCAATAGCTGTACTTTATATGAAGCATCTCATTTAAACACACGCTCCAAGTGATTACAGTACAAGGAACGGGCTTAAAGAGAATGCAAAATGCATAACTTCTGAAAGATTCTCAATTGACTTAACCCAATCAAAGCAGTTGTTATCCATTAAGGAAAGTGTCAGGTATTGTGGAATCTAATGTAAAATGCAAGTGAAGTTTTTGTCTTTCTTTACTTTTAGGTAAGATCACATTTGCAAACTATTCAACAGAGGTTAGCAACATTTTAGTAGTATTTGCTGAAGAGGTATCATATTCTTCAGAGTAAATAAAGAAAGAAGCCAGGAGTTCCCAATGCAGTGTGAATTCTCAAGAGAGATGGGAAGTGGGAAAGTGGACTCTCAGGAAAAAGGAAATGCAGTGGGGAAATTATCACAAGCAGGGAGATAGTGATAAAAATGGTAAAATCATTAAGAAACAGGTATTAAATAGACACATCCTTGGAAATCTCAGCTTGTAGAAAAGTCCTGAGTCTTTTGACAACCAAACTACATCTGGGAGAGAATTGGGGGAAAATAACAGTGATGCTATGTTAAGATCAGGACTTAATCATGTACAAAATGGAAAAAGTAGCCCTTCACTTATGACTTATAAGAGGGGTATCATGCCTTTGTGGTAGGTCACACTCATTGATGATATGCTATATGTGCCCGGTCCATGTTCTTCTGCTCACCCTCTGGTTTCAACTTTTGATGTTCTCATGAGTCAGGAGGGGGGCTTCTATAGGTTTAGAGGAAGAAATGTGCTTCATTGTGAGAAGAGGCAAATCTCCTCTCTTGAAAGGTTTGAGTAAACCTGGAAGGGAGGCCTCCAAGCTGCTCAGAAGGTTGCAATTGGGTAGTGCTAGTCTAGGTTGTAAACATATTCCTGATTCCCTCGGTATTCTGAAAGAAAGAAAAAACTTTAGCTGTGACAGAGGTAGCTGTGAGAAAGTTCAGCGAATGCTTTGTGGGATGCCAACTCAGAAACAAAGGAGGATAAGGAGGGAGAGCAAAGGGGAAAGAGAACAATTATGCCAGCTATGTCAAGTTAACACAATGAGAGCATCAAAAGCTGAAACCAGAGAGTGAGCAGAAGAACATGGACAGGCTATCAAAATCAGGTTTCTGATTTTAGAAGAGAACAGGCAGAGGTATAGGCAGGTTTATGAATGAAGCTGGCAAATGGGAGGCACCAAATCAGCCCAGTGTGTATACAAGCTCAATTTAGTGACCAAATTCAAAGTCAAAAGGAAACAGACACTGAGCCGTTGATCCTTTACATAGACCCATTTTTCTCCAGAAAAGCACATTATTAGGATCTGGTAAGCACCCAGTCTTTTATTTCTAGCACCCGTTCATCTACAATTGCCCTTTCCTTACTTTCATGTTTCTGGTTATCTACTGCTGCTTAAAGATCCATGTCAAAATACATACAATAACTATTTCATTAGTAGAGGCTCAGTGCATAAAATTTGTGCATAGAGGGGATGAGGTGTCCCTCAGCTCAGCCTACACCCTCTCCAATCTAGGACCCCTCAAGGGATGTCTGACTGGTAGGATCAGGCCTAAAACGGCAGTCAGACATCCTTCTCATAATCCAGAACTGCTGGCTCCCAACTGCTTCTGCTTGCCAACCTGATCACCCCCTAACAACTCCCTGCCAGCCTGATTGATACCTAACTGCTCCCCCTGCCACCCTGCCAACCTAATTGCCCCTAACTGCCCTCTCTGGCAGGCCTGGTCACCCCTAACTGCCCTCCTCTGCAGGCCCAGTCACCCCCAACTTTCCTCCTCTGCTGGCCTGGTCACCCCTAACTGCCCTTCCCTGCAGACTTGATTGCCCCCAACTGCCCTCCCTTGCAGATCTGGTCCCTCCCAGCTGCCCTCCTTTGCTGGCCATCTTGTGGTGGCCATCTTGTGTCCACATGAAGGCAGTCATCTCTGACCACATGGGAGCAGACATCTTGTTAAAATAATGATCAATTTGCATATTATTCTTTTATTAGATAGGATTAGATAGGATAGAGGCCTGGTGCATGTGTGGGGGCCAGCTGGTTTGCCTTGAAGGGTGTTCCAGATCAGGGTGGAGGTTCCCTTGGGGCTTGGGGTGGCCTGGGAGAGGAGCCTGTGGTAATTTTCAGGCAGGCCATGCTCCCCAGTGATACAAGCTGAGGCCCTGGTATCTGGGATTTATTTATCTTCTATAATTGAAACTTTGTAGCCTTGAGTGGAGTCAAGCCTCCTGCTTGCTCTGTGGCCACAGTCATTTTTGTTGGAATTTATTTATCTTCTATCATTGAAGCATTGAATGGAGGCCTGGGCTGGCAAGGGCAGGCAAAAAGCTTGGCTTCCTCCATTGCCGGGAAAACCCAAGCCTCCCTCCTGCTCTCTGTGGCCGCAGCCATCTTGGTTTGGTTTATTTGTATATTCGCTCCTGATTGACTTGTGGACATGGCTGTGGGTGTAGGGGAGGTACCGACAATTTGCATATTACTCTTTTATTAGATAGGATGGTCACAGATTATATAGGTCACAAATATAGCAGGGCACTGTGGGAATGGTTTGTGTCTCCACCATGATGTCTAGGGCCTCACTTGAGAAGACTCAGTGGTTGAGGGTGATGTCTGTGGGCTGGACTCATCTGCAGCTTCTTCACTCACAAAGCTGGGTCTCAGTGGGAACTGTTGATCCACCTGGGGCCTCTCATGTACTTGGACTTCTTCACAGCATGGTGACTTCAGGGTAATAAGTAGTGGCTCAGGCATCCAAAAGTAAGTGTTCCAGCAAATAAGCTAGAAGCAATTTGATCTAGCATTGAAGTAACATATGTCATTGCATTGGATGACATGGATCAAAGCAATTATAGGCCTTTCCAGATTCAAGAGGAGGGAAAAAATAGTATAGAAGAATTTGTGGCCATGTTTTAAAATTGCCCCTCTCCTCTTCTTGGCCATCTCTCTCCTGGCCTGCCACTTTATGACAAGGTTTTGACTCTTCTCTGGACAACTTGTTCTCCTGGACATACCTAGATATGCACCTTCTGCATTCTTCCTCAGGCACAGTTTTGGCTATTGAATTTCCAAAAACTATGAACAAATGGTCTCTGGGCATGCAGAACTTGGACTGCCCTTAGTTTACTTAGCTAAGTCTGTGTGTGCGTTATCTTACTGGATCCTTGTAACAGCTCCTTAATAAAAGTATAATTATTTCTTTATTTTAAAAAGTGAGGGAGCTGAATCTTAGGGAGATTCAGCAGTTGGGCGAAGGTTCCACAGCTAAACAAATAAGTTCAGAACCACAATTTAAATCTAGTGTTAGTTACCATGTCATATGCCTCTCTCACCAGTGCTATTCAATGAATTTTTCCAGTTCTCTGAATTTAGGCATGCAGATTATGATTGCATTTTCTATTCCTCCCCCTACCCACTCCCTAACCAGTCCTGGCCAATGAATTGTAAGCATAGGTATTGCATGTCCTGTGGTGGGAGACCCTCCCACAAGGGCCCCAAGCACTGAGACTGGCATTATTGGAGATGGAAGTTGCTTATCCAACCTGAGTTTCCAAGTGACCTGTAATGAGCAGAGCTCTCTGCTCACTCATGGTGGACATGGACCATGAGTAAAAAGTAAATGTTTGTGGTTTTAAGCCACTGAGTATTGTCATTACACAATATAATCTGGACTATATTATCTGACGGACCTTATAATCTTTTTGATGTTCAGTTTCCCTGACCATAAAATTAGATAATTGCTACTCCTCAGAGCAGAGGTAGGGAACATCTGGCCCATGGGCTGTATAAGGCCTGAGAAGTCATTTGGCCTGGCCCTGCCAAGACATTATGGGTAAGTTAATTAAATGTTTGACCAAATATAGTAGGCTAATTTTTAAGTGATAATTTTGTATGGCCCATGAATGATGTTATAAATATCTGGCCCTGGGCAGAAAAGAGTTTCTCCATCCCTGCTCTAGAGGGACTATTAGAATGAATGGAAATAATGTATGTATGTATATAAAATAACTCTTTCAGTGTTTAACCTAAAGTAGGAAGTACTAACATAGGACATTATTGCTATCACATGTAAGGAGAGTGCATGGCTCTGAGTAGAATGGGGCCTAAGTTGGCTTAGCCCCATTCCTGTCAACAGCCCAGAGGGTCACCCCATCAATAACCCCTTCATTAGCACCTGGTCTGGCAGCAGAATGATGTCAGCGTGGTAACCCCTGAAAGCAGAGATAGCAGAGGGAGAGAAAGCAGAGAATGGGAGAGGCAGAGTTGTTATGTCTTATTATGATTTTGATGTTTGCCTGCTGGGATCAGATGAAGGTAGTAAGATTTAAGCTAGTAGGTGAAATACAGGGAATGAAGCCAACCACTTCTCTGCTATTCTACCCTAATTTTGATTACAAGAATAACTTCCTGGAACTGAGGTTTCCAAAATAAATTTCTTTCATAAGCAAATAACAACCAGGTAGGATAATCACATTTCAAAAGCTGAGCCTCATTTCCCCCTAGATGAGGAACTTTGAACACTTCCTCTAGAGGGAACTGAGGAAGTGCCTCTTATTCAAATGGATGCCAGTCTGTGATTGTCTAATTATTCACTGCATTCTGCCTTTGATGGCCCAGATGTTCTCAATTTCTTATAATAAATTCTTTCATCTGAAAACTCATTCTACTCAGAAATGCAAAATCCTCTTCAGTTTGCCAGCTTTTTTTGATGAGCTGGTATAATTAGCCTTCAATTTGCTTATTGTTTTGCAATAGAAAGCCCAAGTTTAATTTCATTTCTGTAAACCTGTAGACAAGAGCCGACCATTCTACCATTTAAGTCATTCTCTTCATTACATTCTGCTTTGGCTCAACCCATCCCCATCCCCATAATTAGGATGAAATTTTAGAAAAACCATTTTCCCCTTCCTTTTTTTCTGCTTAAAAAAAAGGAACAATTTTTTTTCCATTGCAAACTACTTAAATTTGATTTGATAAGAATAATTATTGAATATCTTTTCTATACCATCTTGTTCTTAAAAAATAACATACATACTTATTAGCCTTTGTAATGATTAATCGATTGCTTAACACCTTTAGTCACCAGTATAACTGTGTCAACCAATATTTATTGAGCTCCTTCCATCATCCCATATACCATGTAAGCCTTGTGAGAGATTCAGATAAATGTGAGATAGGTTCCTAGCCAAGGGTCACCTATTTGTGGAAGTTGGGCATATTGATAGTAATAATATAACAAGTTACCAATAATAGATAATTACATTTATTCTCTCAAAAAGCATTACTTGACAAATATTGATTAAACACCTTGCCATGCTTAAATATTAAAAGATCAATTTTTTTTTCATTTTTACACTACACATCTTTTCCTAAATGATTTTGTTTCCAAGTCCATATTCTGCATTGAGATTTCACTTTGCAGGGTTGAGGAAAATGAACTGTCTGATATCTTCTGGTACGTATTCTCGATCGTGGCATAGAAAAATGATGTCTCATGATGGTGAAAGCATTGGTCCTGGAGTCAGACAGCCTGAGTTCAAATACATGGTTATGTGGCTGCTATATTATATTACCTTAGTCAAGTAACTTACCCCTCTATGCCCGTTTCCTATCTGTGGTGGTGAAATTTATGTATCAACTTGACTGGGCCCAGACATTACATTGTTCTGGGTATGTCAATGAGGATGTTTCTGGATGAATATGTCATTTGAATTGGTAGACTGAGTTAAGTAGATTGCTTTCCCACAATATGGGTGGGCCTCATTCCATCAATTGAAGGCACAAGTAAAACAAAATGTCAGCTAAGGGGGCCTTCATGCCTCTCTGCCTGACTGTCTTCAAGCTGGGGCATCAGTTTTCTGCCTCAGACTGGAACTATGTGATCAATTGTCTTGGGGCTCCAACTTGCCAACTATATAGATCCTGGGATTTCTCAGCCTTTGTAATCACATACATCACTTGAAGAACCCCAACTAATAATCCTATCTAATAAAAGAATAATATGCAAATTGGCCATCATTCCAACACACAAGATGGATGCCTCCATGTGGTCAAAGATGGATGCCCCATGTGAACACAAGATGGCCACCACAAGATGGTCAGCAGTGGAGGGCAGTTGGGAGGGATCAGGCCAGCAGGGGATGGCAGTTGGGAGGGACCAGGCCTGTAGGGGAGGGCAGTTAGGGGCAAACAGCCTGGCAGGGGAGCAGTTAGGCATCTATCAGGCTAGCAGGGAAGTGGTAAGGGGGTGATCAGGCTGGCAGGCAGAAGCAGTTAGGGGCAATCAGAAAGTCAAGCAGGAGAGCAGTTGGAAGCTAGCAGTCCTGGATTGTGAGAGGGATGTCCCAGATTGGAGAGGGTGCAGGCTGGGCTGAGGATCATATATCCCCATGCACAAATTTCATGCATTAAGCCTCTAGTACTGTTTATAAATTTGAGATAAAAAGATATAAATCATTACATGGCATAAGATAGAGTACTTACAACTGTGTCTGGCACAAGTTCATCCCTCTGTGAATGTGTACTGCTATTAATCTTAAAGCTATGGTGCACACAGCTTTCTGGCCATTTATATCTGAAGATTGTCTCTCCACTGCCATTGCCCTCATCTTGAGCTGCCCTTTCCAAAGACAGAATTGATTCTTTGAAGCGCTTAGCTGATGTATTCATTTTCCCCTTTTGTTATCTCACTTGAAATCACATCATCTCCAGTCCGTGGAAAATGATTCTGTTGGGTCACACACTGATTCAAACAGAGAGACTAGAAATAATCAGAAATTACTTATACCAGTGAAGTGTCAGGTGAGTCTGCACAGGCCATTCTTCCAAGAACATTTTTAGCAATTCTGTAGATAAAAGAGGGTTGTGAAGGTTTTGTGCATCTTTCTTTTTTCTTCCTCTTCCAGATGAGAAGAGCCCTAAACAGACCTTTGTCAAGTAATAAATTTCGAAGGATAGCAATTTGGATCTCAAAAACCCAGATTCAAAGGAGCCCTCAGTTCAGGACAGGCACTGCTATCTAAAATAAATGCCTGAATAGCTGCCAGTTGAGGTACATGCTGAGCAGATAGGAAAGGGATAGCTACATTATAGATTGCTCTTGAATTTGAGAGGTCTTTGTCTGAGGACAATAGTAATATTAAAAAATATCCAGGTTTTTAGTTATGGGCCATCCTGAGGATCAAGCCAGAAATCAAATTAAATCCAAATTGACTCAGCAATGCCAGCACCATTAGTATGGAAAGCATGCATCACCAGACATCCTTCCGTGAGTCTCCTGACTCAGTTCTTGGAAATGGGGCTGAATTATATCCAATCTAATACTTGTAGGTAATTTTTTTGCTCAACAATGAGGTTTTATTGTTCATAATTAAATAGGGTTGGTTCACAACAATGAAATTATTCCCCTATGCCTTTCACCAAATGAGAATCCTCTCAAGACTCTAGGCATGTTATCAATAGGAAACGTACTCTATTAGTTATTTGACCATTAGCAGTAAGTAAGCTCTGTTAGCAGTATGACCAGGAAAAATAATAATCGCTCATCCATAATTGTGCTGTTAATCAATTTAAGCAATTTAATAGTAAGGTTTAGTTTTACCCACAATGCTATTTGGCTGCATTTTACTCAATGGGGAAAAAGATCTCTGACCTGCTCTCTCCTAGTATGTTCTATATCAAGTAAAAGCTCCAGCAGTCAACCTAATCCATCATCTTTGATGCTTCCCTCTCATGTCCATGTCCAATCAATCACAAATCCTGATAATTCTATCACCCACATAATTTTTATATTCACCCTATCTTCTCCTTTCCTCTGCCATTTTTTTTTACTCCAGCAAGAACCATCAGGGGTGGGCAGCCCTAACAGAAAGGCATCCTTGGAGTTTCCAGTGGAGAGGAAAGAACAAACTGTAGCAATGGGATGGTAATTAACAACTTCCCAGGATTGTTACACCCCTTGAGCTTCAGAAATTCATTGAGGCAAAATTTTCCAGAGATGGGGTGCTAGCTAGTTTAAGTCATAAAAGTCACAGACGTGAGATAAGTGAATCCAAACGAGCGTGCTTATTTGAATGGTTTAATTTAAGGTGAATGGGTCAAAAAGGAAAGCATAACACTAGATAGTAGTCATATTCAACATTGAGTGGAAGTCAAAACAATGGTTCAGAGGTTCATGTTTGGATTCAAATAAGACTAAATATGCAAAGCAGGGTCAGAGAGGTTTAAAGAAAAAAAAAGTTAAGAGCTAACTGTCAAATTCAGAACTAATGGCTTCTTCCCCAACACCACAACATTAAAAAATATTTTATATACCTATAAGCTCCTGGCAAAGGTTAGACTGGCCACTTTCCTCCAGGGGAAAAACAATCAGCAAATGTATGACTAATCTTTCCGCTTTCATTTCCAAACTGATTGAAGGCACTGGGCTTTGGTTTGGACAGTTATTGATTACGTGTAATTAGAATTGTATTTAAATAGTTCACTTTTCTTCTCAGAAATGCATTCAACTAACACTTTCAAGTGATAACTTAAATTCCATAATAATAATGATTATAATAACGTTAAGAACAACATACTTGTATCACACTTTACAGTATATAAAATGCATTCCAAGATGCTTTCACATATGCTACCTCACACACAGAAGGGCACTTTTCTACATTGACAGAGATTGATCTTGAGAGTAAGAAAGACAAACAAAACAAGTGATCATTTATGAATTGACACTGTGTGGTCTTTGTGGCAGTCCCTGTCTAGGCTTTTCCTATATCCCCTCAGATCTCATTGCCATTGTCATTTCTGTGCACCCTACTCTGACTTTTGAGGGCTAGGACATCATGGTTGTTGGCTGGCTGGCCTTAGGCTGCCAGAACCCACTTGACTCATGTGTAAGACATCATAGAAATGACTAGAAATTAACATCTTCCCAGGATGGTTACACCCCTTAAGCAATGACTGATGGGTGAGGGAATATAACCATCCCAGCTTCTTTACTCCTTGGCTGGGATAATTCTGAAGTATGTGTTTTTACAGCATTTCCTGATGCCTTCTCATCTGTCTACAGTGGTTGCTGGGATTTTGACTATTTTCCCCTCTGTATTATCTGCCCATTAGCCTGCCATGTCTCTGCAACCTCCAAATAAATTATGCATCCTTTCAGAAACTGCTTCTTGGATGGCCCTATTCAATTATAGCATAAAGTAATGGTGTATATTCTGAATAAATGGATAGCATGTGACATACAAGTGATAAAAGTCTCGCTAAAATGAACAACTTTGACATCCATGGTATTCTTTAAAAAGTATCTCACTTGTCCATAGTAAAGTAGTGGCTGCTATTATCATGCATTTGTCAATACAGTTTAAATATTGAACTCTGAATGAACAAGATGCTGGATACAATGAGTAAAAATTAAGTCAGTGACCTTGACCTCCCAGATTTCATGGTCTGGAGATTAGAAAGAGACACCAGAACAAAGCATTGGTCCATTGTGAAACAGCTCCCAGGAGGTGGGGATTGCAGAGGAAGGATAGACTGACTAACTATACACCAATAATCCCCTTAAAGTATATTAAGATTTGGAAGCACCAAAAACAGCAGAACCAGGGAAATAGCTACCTCTGATCAGAAAGGCCTGCTGTTCGTAGGTTTAACTCACCATCAGAAGAATGGGTGTCATTAAGACATCATCTAACAGTCTTAAACAAAAGGACAAAATCAGAATTACTGTTCTCAGCAAATCCTTAGAGATCTCAGCATTTATCACAAACCTTGTTTGTCATATCAGAAAAATTAATCTCACAACCAGTTCTTATACAACTTGCCTCCAAAGATAGAATGGAAATAGACCCACCAAGTTACCAACATTTTCTGTTGGAAGAAAACAAACACCTTTCACAACAATGCATCAAAGAACAAATAGCATGGTGCTTCCTCCATTCTCTGTATCTCAGCCTCACAGAATGATTGTGGAGATATTCACTGAAGTATAAAATCAGCTATCTCCACCTTTTCTTTCCAGTTTTCAAATGGAAGCCAGAAAATCTTAGGCCCCCAAAATAAACTGCACATTTCTTTATACAGTCACTAATAAACCGAAACAACTTGTTTCTCTAAAAAAGCTGTTCAGAATAAGTACTTAATACGTTTTCAGAAAAATTGTGATAAATTTGATAGACTCAATGCTATTGGGCAACAATATCATTTAACCACAGAAGAATGGTTTTTAAATAGAAGGCTGCTATTTACTTAGAAAGCTATCTTCTTGCTTTATAGATAGCCACATTCTGCAAGACTCCTATTATGTAGCATGAGTTCTCTTACTATCAGGATGGTTTCTGCTATAGATATACAGCAAGACCCCAGAGAAGGATACTCTAGTTGTAGGATACTTCTGGGCATCCAGGGGATTAGTGATCCCCATAGAGTTTCTTTGGACCTGGTAGAATGATATCCATGTGCCCAGGTGTGTCCCAGAACAAGCTCAGAGAATCAGGAGCCCAAAAGTCATACACACAGCTGTGAATTCTCTCTCCAAAATTATCCCCTAAAATGTTGACCTTACTCCCCTAAAATGTTGACCTTACTTCATGGCTGCAATTTCTCACTTCCATTTCTCTCCTTATACTTATTCCAATTGGGCGTTGACCTCCCTTGTTTGGCAGAAACCTGTCCAAGTCATTAACAACCTCCATGTTGCTAAGTTCAGTGGCCCATTCTCAAGTCACATTGTAATTCTTGAGTCAATAGCATTTATCACAGTTATTTACTTCCTCCTCATCAATTCACTTGCTTCAATTGGCTCCCATTATACCAGACTCTCTAGGTTCCTTTGTTTTGGATTCTTTTCCTTCCAAAACTCTTAAAATTAGAGTGTCCCACAAACAGATCTCAGTCCTTGCTCTCTTTTCTCTACATTTTTTCCCAACCTCAGAGATCTAAAAATCATGTAACAACAACTCAAAAATCTTTATCACTGGAGAACTCCATACTTGTACATACAACTGTTACTCAACATATATACTTGCATATAATCATAAATTCACAAGGGACTTTGACTCTCTCACCTCAACCATTCTACCTGTATTCTTCTCCATTTCAATTGGCATCATACACACAGGTCAGAAACCTTGATGACATATGAGATTTCTCTCCCATCATACAATCACGCCATTTGCAAATCGTGTTGATCTACCTCTTCATTATGTTCAGAATCTGACCTTTCCTCACCACTGGTCTGAGTCATCATCATCATCTCTGCATTGTAATTGGTCTTCCTGCTTCCACCTTTGCCCTTTCATTTTACTTTCCAAACAAATCCAGAATTATCTTTTCAAAACATATGCCATATCATGTTCATATTTTGATTTAAACTTTCCAATGGCCCCTATTTTATGAGATGAGAAGCTAAAGTCTTTTTAGTGTCTGCTTTGTCTGAGGCATCACTATACCTCTCTGCTCTCTTTATTTATTATTCTACATCTTTACCTCCAATCTGCCTACCCAGGCAGTCAAGTTCCATTTTCCACACTCACAACACTAGGTTATTTCAGAACTTTTCCATTGGTGTCTTTGTACTGTATTCAGAGGTGATATTCAAAATATGTCCTTGTTACTCAAAGAGTGATCCACTGAACAGCAGCTTCAGCATCACAAGATGCTTGTTAAAAATGCAGAATCGCTTCTTCATTCCTCCAATCCCCCAATCAGAACAATCTGCTTTATAACAGGATTCAAAAGTTTAGTATGCACATTGAATTGGAGAAACACTGAAAAATTTCATAACTCAAAATGTATTAGTAATAAGCACACAGAAGGAGGAAGGTAATGGGGATTCCAGGAAAGAGCTGGGAAGTTGGGGCCAGGTTTAGAATGTTGGATTAAAAAAAACATGGCTTTTACTATAAGAGCTGTGTGAAAGTATTTTACTATTTCAACAACAGCATCAATTGTAAATACTCATAAATT
Source organism: Antrozous pallidus (assembly GCA_027563665.1). Classification (NCBI taxonomy): domain Eukaryota; kingdom Metazoa; phylum Chordata; class Mammalia; order Chiroptera; family Vespertilionidae; genus Antrozous; species Antrozous pallidus. The sequence continues at coordinate 89,911,410 of CM050512.1, forward strand.
GAATATTAACCTCTGAGTATACTAAAATACTATGAATGGGTTACAGGTGCATTCTATATTGAAACAAATCCTTGAGCTTCTTAGGCTCCAAGTGCAGCTTTGGGTCAACAGAGATGCAAAGCCCATGTACAGAAACATGAAAAGATTAGTCTAGTGTTTCTAAGAAGGTGAGCTGAGCAGATGGAGGTCTAACAATAGATCTCATTGAGCACTGAGCATGCTAACGATATCTGTTCTGACCACAATTCTCTAAGAGCTGCCAATGAGTTTGACTACGTTTTCAACATCTAAATTGTAGCCAGCTGTATGGTATACTTCAACACATTGTTAACGAGGGGTCCATAGACTTACAAGTGTAGTTTTATTCCAAATACCTAAGCAGTCAGGTGCACAGACAAGAGAACAGCAGTTGGAGCTGAAAAGGCTGATATCACCAGGTGTTCCTGGCAGAGCAGCTCCAGGGGGCCCTGATTCTCTCTGCCATTACAAATATCAAATGCTTTTGCAGCTAATATGCTTTTTTAGTGACATCCAGGCTAGCTGCAGGGTGATGGCTCTGAAATGCATGTGTTTTCTACTAATTAGAACATCATCATTATTTTGAAGTACTTGATATGAAAACATTCTCTTGGATTTGAAACCCATTTGCCTCATCACAAGAAATTTCAACATCATATTTGTCAGTGCAAAAAAGAGAAGCTGTGAACTCCTTTAAATACACTTTTACCTACTGCAAAGTTTGGAGAGTTGTAAAAATGGTTTTAAATTTTCATCACCTACTAATGTGAATAAATTTTCTTGCCAATGATGTCTATCAAAAATTTGAAAAAATCAGTATAACTTCATTTATAAGGCATTGAGTATAGCCTTGTCAAGCACAAACCTGATATGAAAAAAGTATGTTTGTGGAGGGTATTGGCTGAGTAAGATCCAACCAGAGAAACCCACCTTGGATAATAACTATAAATTGTGGATATCAGACAAAACAACAAACCTCCTAAAGGCAACAAAGAGTATTCAGAAATAGGCATATTTCTTTGAGGGGTCAACGTCCAGAAGAGAGTTGTACAGAGCTATTTTCCATTTCACAATTTGTAGATTGAGGTCAAACTGCTGGCAATCTGAAGTGAGCCATGTTTGAAAAACCACAGCTTTCTGTCTGGGGAAACCATCCAATCTGGGTTTTTCTTTTTTGCACTGACAAATGTAATTATGAAATCTGAGAGAAAGGCAAAACAGCAGAGATGAACTCAAAAAGATCCATCTTACCATAACTCTGGCTCACCCCCAAATAATGTATGCATGGAAAATAATCAAAGCAAGTGAACTAAAAAAAAAAAAAAAAAACCTGAACTGCAGAGCTAACAATGAAGAAATAGTTTGCAGGTCAAGTCCAACTAAATTCATTGCCCCCAAAACAAAACCAACAAACATTTATCAGGAAAAAAAAATTCAATATCTCCATAACTGAATATCCATAATGTCTAGGATATAATACAAATTTTATTTAAAATATGAAAAAAAAAACAGAAAAGTGAAACACATTATCAAGAGAAAATTGACCTGTAAATCAACTCCAATACAACTCAGATATTTGGATTAGCAAAATGAATTTTACTTCTAGTTATTTTATATTTTTAACCCTCACCCAAGGATATTTTTTCATTGATTTTTAGAGAAAGAGGGAAAGGCAGAGAGAAACATTGATATGAGAGAAACACATGAATTAGTTGCCTACTGCAAGAGCCTTGAACAAGGCCCTGGCCAGGGAGTAGTCTGAAAACAAGGTATGCACCTTTGACCAAATCCAGCCCCGGACCCTTGGGTCCTCAGGCCAATGCTATATGCACTGAGCCAAACAAGCTAGGGTGAAAATGAATTTTAAAACAACTATTATAACTACTAGAGGTCCGATACACGAAGATTTGCACAAGAATGGGCCTTCCTTCCCCTGGCTGCTGGCACTGCTTTCGCTCCAGCTGGAGCTGCCTTTCCACCTTCCCACACTGCCCAGAGTCCCAGAGTGGCTAGGTTGGTGCTGAATACCTGTGTCATTGTGCTGTCCCTGGCTGCTTGGCACCTACATATACAAATTAACCTGCCATCTTTGTTGGGTTAACTTGCGTACTCACTCCTGATTGGCTGGTGCATATCGTGAAGGTATGGTCAATTTCCATCTTACTATTTTATAAGTGTAGATACTTAAAGAAGTAAAAAAAATACATGCTGGTGATTAACAAAAACACAGGAAATGACAGTAGGCAAATAGAATAATTAAAAAGCAAATGGAGAATCTATACTTAAAAATTAAAATATCTGAAATTTACTGTCACTGGATAGATTTAAAAGAATGCCAATGCCATAAGAAAATGTAACTGAACTAGTGGTAAAAATCAATAAGAACTACTCAATGTCAAGAACAAAAAGAGAAATGAATGAAAAAGATTAATAGGGCTTCTAGAACCTAGTAAGTAACACACACCTGACAATGTGTAACTGGAGTCTCAAAATGAGAGCACCCAACAAATGTGGCAGCAGAAAAAAATGTAAAAATATTCCAAATTTGATGAAAGATACTCTTTTACATATTCAAAAAGCTCAGAAAACACTAAGGAGGATAAAAATATGACACATATTATAGTTGAATAGTTGAAAGCCAATGATAAAAAGCAACTATTTTATTAATAGCTAACTTCTTGTCACAAACCACATAGGCTAAATGAAAGTAAAAAAAAACACATTTTATTAAAATTCTAAAAGAAAAATTTGTCAGTGGAAAATTTTATATCTATTGAAAATGTTCTTTTAAAATAAAGCTACTGGCTTGTGTGGCTCAGTAGCTGAGCATTGCTCCATTGAACCAAGAGGTCAATGGTTCAATTCCTGGTCAAGGCACATGCCTGGGGTCTCTCTATCCTTCTCCCTTCCTCTCTTTTTAAAATCATTATAAACATATATTTAAATAAATAAATAAATAAATAAATAAATAAATAAATAAATAGGAAATAAAATCACAAGGGAAATAGAGACTTAAGAGATTTTGTTGAAAACGGATCTACTAGAATAAGAATTGCTAAAGGAAACTCTTCAGACAGAAGAAAAATTATACCAGATTGAAACTCAAATTCTCAGAAAGAAAGAAATAACATTAGAAGTGGTAAATATTTTGGCAAATAGCAAACTATTTTACCATTTTTCTTATAATCTTATTGTAATACATATAACTCTTTAAAAATTATAAACTTGTGGATTTGTAATACATGTGTATAGTATAAACATGAGACCCAAAATAGACCTGTAGGGTGGCAAAATTGACATATTTTCCATGAAATAGTACAATATTAACTGTGAAATAACTGTTAAAACTTAGGAATTTACATTAGAATCTCTAAATGGACCACTATAATGTAAAGCAAGACGTAAAGCTAAAAGACAATGGGAAAATAAAAGTGGGAACCTAAAAATAACTAAATTATATTTCTCTCCCCAATGTAAGACAGGAAAAGAATAAAAAAGAAATGCACAAAAAATTTAAGGAAACAAAAAATTGAAAGTAAAATGGCAAACTCATACTTTAATCATATTAATAATTGAATCAACATTATCAACCACTTTGACTTAATTGATACCAATAGAGCACTATATCCAACAACCTCAGAGTACACTTTCTTTTATATTATTGTCTAAAGTTTTACATATGTCTCCTTTTCCCCTGATTGACATCCCCCCAGTCATTTCCATCCCAAGGGCAAGCCCTCACCGCCCCACTGTCTATGTCCATTGGTTATGCAAATATGCATGCATACAAGTCCTTTGGTTGATCTCTAACTGCCCCTCCTCCCCCTACCTTCCCTACCATTTGTCTCTGGGTCTATTTTTGTTCATCAGTTTATGTTATCACTATATCCAGTAACCTCAGGGTACACTTTCTTTATAAGTCAAATGGGTCACTTATCAGACTATATGCTGGGCCTTGAAACATGCCTCAGAAGAAAATATTGTGTGTTTTTTAATGAAATGATAGCTACAAACTGGAAGAAAATAATACATACAATTTCTATTTATTATATTTATGTATATATCATATATGTATTACATATTCAGAATTTGTTAATAAGAGTCTATTCAAAGCAGGACCCTAATCAGTCTCAGATGCCACTATTATGCAGCTAAAGAACCCAAGGGACTCCTGAGAGATGGGGGTATCAGCTATAACTTTAAGCATTATTGTTCTAGCTAAATGGACAAGCAGCTAGGCTCTAGGCTCCTCACGTACCTCTATAGTAGAGAAATTGAGACAGGATAAGTGTAGAGAAAAAGGTATCCTATCTAATAAAGAGGGAATATGCTAATTGACTGCCCCTCCCTCAAAGATGGTGGCTCCCACAGCCACAAGATGGCAGCGCCCAGTCCTCTCAGCCCTGTTAGGGCAGCAGGCACATGGCATGGCTGGACCCACCTCCAGGTGGGTCTGGCTGCTCCACACACCTGCCTCTGTTGACCCCCAGTCCACTCAGCCCCCCAGGCTGGCCCGAGGCACAGGCAAGCCTTAGATGGCAGCTGCCCAGCTAAGGCTCAGGAAACCAGGGCCAGCTGAGGCTTGTGCTGCTGGCAGTGGCAGCAGCAGAGTTGTAACGGAGGCATCACCTTCCCCTGATCACCAGGTCACCTCCTGCCCCTCGGGGCTCCCTCCCTGGGCAGAAGGACCCCCCCCCCCCTCCAGTGCATGAATTTTCATGCACAAGGCCTCTAGTAAAGTAGAAATAGTAGTACTTGGGCTTTGAAATCATGCAGACTGTAGTGTTACTTTCAGCTCTTCCTTTCCCCAAGCTATGTGAGCTTCAGTGAATTATTCAATCATTCTGTGATATATATTACCATTTTACCATAAATAATCAGAATTGCATGGTAATAGAAATGGTTAAAAAATTACTTGAGACTAGAGCCCATCTTAGGAGCATAAGTAACTTTAATTCTAGACCTCACCATCTAGTTCTTTCTGCAGTTTAGTCATAGACAATTCAGAGATGAGATAAAGTTGAGGCTCTTTATGCAAAATTTTGACTCCATTTGATGGAAGCTAGTGAAAACAATGACCAACAGGGCACTTTTATGTGATGATATTTTTTCTCTTTTTACTGGACAAATACTACCTAAGAGAAAAACACAACTCATACCTTATTTTCACTCAGAAAGTCACATGATCTTGCACAGCTTCATTGGGAGTGTTGTAAATTATATAGCAACTTTTATTTTAGAAAGATGTATCTTCCAACATGATGATGTATGTAAAAGAAGGTACATTACCATCCAAATCTATTCACTCTATTTTTCTTCTCATAGGCACATAAAATCACCATCTTAATGACAGTGCCAGTAATTATTTAATGTGTGTAGAACACATCGCCTTCATTGAGAAGCCAGCAGTGAGCAGTGCCTGCCCACAATAAACAACACAAGCCTCATGGGTGCAGTAACACAGCTGATTGACTGTGCTGTAGATACAGAACATGAACCAACCACTCACCAGTGGCAGAGAAGTAGAATAGAGTAGCATTTAATGACTGTCCCTTGCATAGTGTGTTCATAAACACAGATTTAATGGGGATCAGTTAAAAGGAGGCAAACTCCAAAAGAAGAGAGGGAGTGGGTTCTGTGGGAAGGCAGAAAAGAAGGAGCATTTATGGAGAAGTCATTTACATTTTATCTCATAAAGACAAGAAATTCTTTTTGGCAAATGAATATATATATATATTTATATTAGATGAAAATGCAAAGTACTTAGATGTACTGTGCTTAGTAGATAAAATTTTTCAAGACACAATTTCCACAGCAGAAAATAACAAAACAGCATCTTGATGTCATGCAGGATAGGGATCACTGGAGCAGATCCAAAGCTGGACAATAAATCAGAAAACTCACTTTTTCACAAAGCTTCCTGTAATCCTATCTTGCTCCCTTAGGGTGCCATGCTTGTTGTTTATTCCCAACTTACTTCCAAATACCCAGTATGTTCAGAACATCTCCAATGTTCAAGAGAATGTTACAACTTGCTCCTTCTGATCGTTCCCCATTCTGCATACATTTCTCTCTTCAATACTTACCATTCCAGAGTGCCATATCCTTAGAGTCCTGTGCTCTGCTAGTTATTCTCACAAACACAATGAAGGTATCAGGAGAATACAATAAAATTCAACCAATCTTTGAGATCAGGTGTCTTTATTCAAAATATGCTAGGAATCATGGAAAATCTGAAAATGAACTGTAGGCATTATCTCACGAGGAAGGGCCTTGGTAAATGTCAAGAGATGAAAACTATGGTGAACGCTGAGCACTGACTATGTTCCAGGATGACAATGTAAGGTGTTTTTGCTTAGTCTCTTTCACAATACCATGAAAGAAGATACTCATTGAGCTGGAAATGAACTCAAGAAGCTTAGAGATTTCCCAGAGATTATCTGGGAAAGATAATCCAGAATAGATTGGGAGGATTAGGATTTAGTTTCAAGTTACTACTAATTTCTAAAATATGTGTCTTTTCACTATACTTTATCTCAATGAAGACATCTTACAAAAGATGTACTTTAACTTTAGGAATGTCTAATACATGCATGAATGGCTTGTTTAGGACCCACATAGACATGGGTATAGATTTCAATTATAGAAGAAAGTCATGATGCTTCTTGACAGATATTTTCTTTAACGTGTGTTTGTCTACATTTGGATCCAAAAAAACATGATTGCCATTATTTTAACATTTAACACTTACTTATTAATAACAACAGCAACAATGCCTTACATATAGATATATTTTCGATATGTTCAAGGTATACTGATGACATCATTTTAAGCACCTAAAATTCTTTTAAGGCATGCATAAAGAAAAAATATGATTATGCCATGTTGCTGATAAATCAACTAGTGCCCCACTCACATAATAAATTCAAGAGGCAGAATTTGAAACAGGGTTTTCACCTGGTAGTATAGTGTTTTTAAAGCTAAACTATGTGCACCTTAAGGAAAAAATTTTCAATGAAACAAAATGTTAAGTTAGAACTGGAGCAGGATATAGTGCTGTCATCTATTCCATCTCTTAGCTTTCACACAATTCTGCATTTTCAAAGTAATGAACTCATATTAAACAAACAAAAAGGATATCCGAATTTAAATAAATACACAGAATTGGGCAAAAGTAGGTTTACAGTTGTGAGTACATGAAACAGTGTATCATTGCATTGTTATTTATTAATTATTATATTATGTTTCATATGAACAACTGTAAACCTTCTTTTGCCTCCTGTGTGTGCAATCTAAAGAGATTTTTCTTCTAACAATGATTACAAATAGAAATTGTGAATATATTTTATTTACTCACTTATTCAACAAAATTTTAGTAACTGAGACTAGACCAGAGGCCACCTACTGTGGAGATAGTAGGTTGTACTAAAAGAGTCCAGTTAAGTCACAAAAATAAGTAAAGACCCAAAGAACAAAAATAACAAGCCTGGAGGAGAGAGTGGAAATATCAGTGTCTACAGTTGTCATAATATATTATTAAAATTATTTAAATGTCAAATTTTCAACAAAAAATTCTGAGCCATCCAAAGAAAAAGGGAAGTATAACCCTTATACAGGGAGAATAAGCATTTGCCTTTGAGAGGTCCCAGACGTTGGATTAGAAGGCAAATATAAAAATTAGTTTTTATAAATATATTCAAAGAACTAAAGGAAACTATAATTAAAGGAATAAATAAAGGCATGATGACAATATATCATCAAATAGAAAATATTAATAAAGAAACAGCAACATGATTTAAATAAATAATGGATAAGAATTTCTAAAATTTGAAGAAAACCATTATTTTAACTTTCAAGAAACTCAGTGAACTCTAAGTAGGATAATAATAGATATGTCACAGGAAAAAATGTAGAAAGACAAAAACAAAGAAAATCTTGAGAGTAGGAAGAGGAAATTGACTCATCATATCCAACTGACATCTCATCAGAAATCGTGAAGGCCAGAGACTAAGTACTGAGAGAGAAAAATAAAAACCGTCAAACAAGAATTTTATATAAACGAAACAATCTTTATAAAAAAAAAACTAAATAAAGACACTACAGGTAATCAAAATACAGAGAGTTTGTTGCTAAGCCATCTGATTTGTAAGAAATATTAAAGGGGGTTCTTCAGAATGGAAGCAAGTAATCCAGACACACACACACAGAGAGAGAGAGAGAGAGAGAGAGAGAGAGAGAGAGAGAGAGAGAGAGAGAGAGAGAAGCCACTGGGAAAGTTAATTATTAGGTAATGATAACATTTTTGCATATTTATTATTCTTTTAACTGATTTTAAAAGCAATTGTATACAAATATGCATGTAATTTATTGTTGGACCTATAATATATAGATATGTAATATATTTGCAATAAAAGCACAAAAGTTGTGGATAGAGTAAAGTTGTATTTGAATAAGAAAATAATCCTAGATAGTAACTCTAAAAATCATAGGAATTTATGAAGAGGACCAAAACTGTAAATATTAAGGTTAATGTAACAAACTATATAAATATACATGTGTGTGCTTTCATTTAGTTTCTCATCATGTTGAAAACATATACAATTGCTCTAGCTGCATTGGCTCAGTGGATAGAGCGTTAGCCTGGGGACTGAAGTGTCCTGGGTTTGATTCCAGTCAAGGGCACATATGCAGGTTGTGGGCTTGATCCTTAGTAGGGGGCATGCAGGAGGTAGCCAATCAATGATTCTCTCTCATCATTGATGTTTCTGTTTCTTTCTCTCCCTTCCTCTATGAAATTGACAAAGGTATATTGCTTTATATATAATTATATCAATTAATAATTATAACATAACTTTTTGCACTTTTATCACATGTATGATATACATCCATAACTAATAGTACAAAAAAGAAGAGGGGATATAATTACATATGAGTAACATTTGTATATAGTCCTGAGATTGTCATATAGATCTGAAGTAGATTCTAATAAGTTAAAATATATAGTTAATGAATATTCTTAGAGCAATCACTAAGATGTGTTGTTTAAAAATAATTAAGGGATTAGAAAATATTCACTTAATGGAAATGAAAGCACAGAAAAAGAAAGAGGAATAAAAAAGAGATATGAGACATATAGAAAACAAAAACTACAAGGGCACACATAAATCAAACTGTATCAATAATAACATTAAACATGACTGGATTAAAAGACAGAGATTGTCAGATTGAATAAATCAACAAGATCCAATAATATGCTGACTATAAGCAACACATTTTAGATTCAAAGATACAAAAAGTTTAAAAGAAGAATGGAAAGAAAGAAATATCATTAAAACAACAACTGTAGACAGCTATTCAAATATCTGGCAAAATTCAATTCATCAAGAAGATATAAAAATTATAAATACATATGTACCTAACAAATGAACCCCAAAATATGTGAAGCAAAACCTGGCCGAACTGAAGGGAGACATGGACAATTCAATAGTAATAGTTGGAGATATCAATATTCCCATTTTTAGTATTAAACAGAACAGCTAGACAGAAGACCAACAAGGAAATAAAAAGATTCAGGAAGCACTATAAATTAAGTAGTCCTAACAAACATATACAGAACGTCCTGCCCACCAATTGCAGGATAGGTTCTTCTTAAGTGCACATGGAACATGCTCCAGGAGAGACCATATGCAAGGCCATAAAATAAAGCTTCAATTTAGAATTAAAATTGTATATAGTGAGTTCTCTAATCACAATAGAATTAGAAATTAATTTCCTAAATAAATTTAAGAAGTTTATAAATATATGAAAAGTAAACAACACTCTCCTATATACCCAATGTTCAAGGAAGAAATCACAAGGGAAATTATGGAACACTATGAAATGAATGAAAATGAAGACACAACATACCAAAATATATTGGAGGAATCCAAATCTGTGCTTAGTTTGAGAGAAAGGTATAGATACAAATGTGTACATTACAAAAATAAAAGTTTCATAATAATAACCTGATCTCTACTTATGACACTAGACGAAAAAAAAAACACACACAAAACACCCAAAACAAAACCCATTAAACTAAACTTAAAACAAACACGGGAGAAAACCAGGCATAATAATACATAAGGGTATTTCCTAAATCATACAATATTAGTATCCCGATGCACAGATTTGTGCACAATGAAAGGAAATTAATTAGAAGAAAAATTTTAATATTGCTATTTGAGTCTTGCAAATGAAAAGAAAATAGGATTCTACTGAGTCTCCTATGTACTTAACTCCAGGACTTCTGTGAGAATCAAATGAAATGAGGCATGGGAAAATGCTTCACAAACATTTGTTTATACTGTAAAATCTTTCAACCTGGCTATAAAGCAAGTTGGGTTCCTGAACTGAAGAAACTCCAAGGAGGCTAGTCTCTAGGAAGAAGAAGCTGGGCTTTGCTACATGACCTCATTACCCAACACCCACAGTGACCATTTCTGAATTGGGCTGGGCTGTGGGCCACATTTTGCATCATGAGGTCTTGGTAGCATTGGCTTGCGATTTGGTGGAGTGTCATTCTGAAGTGGTGATGGGCCTGTGTCCCACTTGGAGGAAGCAAAGTGTTGGTTTGTCAGCACCAGGTGCATGGTTTTATTTATTTTCAAATGGCCAGTGCATGTCACGGCAGGTCCTGCATTGAGCATTTGTTCCATGGCATCATAGCTACCAGTCAGATGGATGGACATTAGCCTTTTTTATATATAGACTAGAGGTCCAATGCATGAATTCATACATAGGTGGGGTCTGACTGGCCAGCGGGGCCAATCAGGGGCCATCTCACTCAGTCCCAATCTTCATCAGGGCTGGCTGAAAAGGGGGAGGAACCATGGGAGGTTGGCCAGCCATGGGAGGTTGGCTGTGGGAGAAACACTGACCACCAGGGGGCAGCTCCTGTGTTGAGTGTCTGCCCCCTGGTGGTCAGTGTGCATCATAGTGACCAATCATTTGGTCATTCGGTTGCCTAGGCTTATATATATATGTACTAGAGGCTCAGTGCATGAAATTCGTGCACTGGGGGCGGGGGGGAGCGCGGGGGATATCCTTTAGCCCAGCCTGCACCCTCTCCAATCTCGGATCCCTTGAGGACTGCTGGTTCCAAACTGCTCAGCTGCCTGCCTCCCTGATTGCCCCTAACCACTTCTGCCTGCCAGCCTGATCACCCGCTAACCACTACCCTGCCAACCTAATTGATGTCTAACTGCTCCCCTGCCAGCCTGTTTGCCCTCAACTTCCCTCCTCTGCTGGCCTGGTCACCCCTAACTGCTCTCCCCTGCAGGCCTGATCACCCCCAACTGCCCTCCCTTGCAGGCCTGGTCCCTCCCAACTGCCCTCCCCTGCTGGCCATCTTGTGTCCAAATGGGGGCAGGATTTTTGATCACATGGGGGCAGCCCTCTTGTGTGTTGGAGTGATGGTCAATCTGCAAATTACTCTTTTATTAGATAGGCTAGAGGCCTGGTTCATGGGTGGGGACCAGCTGGTTTGCCCTGAAGAGTGTCCCAGATCAGGGTGGGGGTTCCCTTGGGGCAAAGGGTGGCCTGGGCGAGAGGCCTATGGAGGTTTGCAGGCCAGCCACACCTCCCAGCAACCCAAGAGGAGGCCCTGGGATCTGGGGTCAATTTATGTTCTATAATTGAAATTTTGTAGCGTGGGGTGGAACCAAGACTTCTGCTCGATCCGTGGTGGCAGCCATTTCTGTTTGAAACTTTGTAACCTAGAGTGGAGGCCTAGGCCAGCAATGACAGGTGGAAAGCTTGGCTTCCTTTGTTGCTCGGGAAACCCAAGCCTCCGTCCTGCTCTCAGTGGCAGCAGCCATCTTGTTTGGGGTTTATTTGCATAATCTGCTCCTGATTGGCCAATGGGCGTGGCTTGTGGGTATAGCAAAGGTATGGTCCAATTTGTATATTACTCTTTTATTAGATAGGATAGATAGGCTTGGTTGGTAGAGAAAGAAATATTCCAGGGAGCAGAGAGTTACAACAAGAAAAAGAGTTTTAGAATTAATGAATTGGCATTCTCAATGCAGTTGTTACTAGAATACAGGAACAGATGCTTGACGTTGAGATTTCCCACAGGTGGTATGTTGTTAATAAAAAAGAAATAAACATGGGAGAGTGGCTACAGTGTGGTGAAGGAAAGGATAATTGCTGGTGAGGAAATCAGCTCCTAAGATTCCAAATAATCAGACCTCTCACCATCCAGGGAGACATGATGTCCTAATAATGATGACCAGAATAGGAATGAGAAGAAAACAATGAATCAAATGCTCAAGAATAATTGACTGGGAAGGAGGGAGTGAAGACGAGAGGGAGGGCATGGTGAGCAGTGAGAGCTTGGTTGGAAGAAGTCTGATCAGATTGCAGGAGCTTCCCAGGAGAAATGGTGTGAAGATGACAATTCGGCAAAAGGGAGACATATTCACCCTTGAGGATCAGACAGTGCTCAGCCTTCACTCAATGCTGTGTTCCAGAAAACAATTCAGAAAATTTGGGGAGGCATGGGGAAATGGAGAGAATTATGAGTTGCACAGGATAATATGAAAATAAGAACCAAGAGATGATGGATGTCTGGTGAGCTTGGTTTTTCAGGAGCCATAGGAATGTGAGATAGGATGAGAGTAGTCCCCAGAGCTTCTTAAATAGGGAGGTAATCAATATAGGCCATAGTTCAGTGTTTAACCAATACAGGCTAAAGTCCATAGTCTATGAGGAGAGACTGAGCACGCTATTGTGTTTTTAATCAACGGATACAATTAAGTTTTCCCACAAGTGACCATATGCATTGTGATTAGAATAATCCTCCACAGTATTAGTTCAGTGAAAAAAATGAATGCAGAATTTGACACTGGGCATAACAGAGCACAGCCTTCTAAGAGTAAAGGTTTCTAGTAAATGATGACAAAGACAAAATTTAAGTTCCCCAATATATCTTCAGTGCCTCAAAGAGAGTCTGGCACATGGTAGAAGCTCAAGGACAAATGAATGAATGAATGAATGAATGAATGAATGAATGAAGATTGCAGAGGTACTAAAATATGTGAAAACTTGAACTCAAGAGAGGTCAGAAGTATAAATTCCTGTTATAAAGTCACCCAGCAGGAAGGGGCCACCAAGTATATTGTGGAGCAATGTGGATATTTTAATAGTCAGAGGGATCGAGTGGTTTTCTGGGAGTGAAAGTGCTATAATTACTGTTAATTTGTTTGGTGTCATTTTGAGATTTTGATCCTTTGAAAGGTGCTCCACTCCTCCCCCTCCAAAGCTGTCCAGCATTCAAAAGTATGGCTTAAAGACAGAAAGATTGATATTTAATTCAGTGTGTGGCCTGTGATTAGAATAATCTTCTGCTGATAATTCATATATTCAGCATGAGGTACATGAAGCGGCATCTGTTTTCCATACACCAAACATTCCTTTCCTAGGGAAAATAAAATTTGTAATCCTAAATTGATCCCACTTTTAGTTATGTTCTATCCTTTCAGTTACACGGCATTGAGCTCTCAAAAAAAACCCTTCATTTTCATCACATTGAATTAAGAAATACCAGCCATGCTGATCTATTAGGAAGAAGGTATGTTGCACAAAATCAAGTGGCAATATATTGCCACAGCTCTAAAGAAGAATTGCTACTCTAGAGAATACTCCTTTCCTAAATGGCTATAAAGGCCCCACGCTCCAGAAAAGGCAGAAGAAAAATTACCTCCCAGCTTGTGCATTTATTTTTATGGCTGAAGTTGATGGTTCCCTCCCACTCCAGCCTACAACATACCCCAGTGCCTGTCAATTCCCAGGCCTAATCCTACACCAGTTTCCAAAGTCCCAACTGGGCCAGTGTGCTGAAATGACATGATATGCTGAGCTTTTGCCAGGCATCCAAGTCAAGAATTATAAAGTGAATGAGTCTATCTGTCTTTATAAGTGCATTGTGAACTTTATAGTTTAATATTAAACTTGCATCATAAAAAATGGCTCATAAATGGCTAATAAAAGCCTAGTTTACAGCTTATAAAGTGCATCAGTACTTTACACGGGGTTTGCTTAGGAAGATTTATGTGCGAGCTCTTTGTCTCCTGGTTAAAGATTATTTCCCCCAAAAAAACCATTAAAAATAACTACTGAAAAATGGCCTTTTGGTTGAACTCTGTGTGGTACCAAATTTGAGACGTCCAAGAAATTTAAGCCCAGTGTGCTGGTGCTTATTAATGTCACAGGAAATGCCTGGAGTTTCAGGGAGGCCCAGGGTGGAGGGTACCATGAGGTCTCCTTGGGAGGCACAGCAAGCTCAGACAAATTGGCAGGAACCATGACATCAAGTAATGTCTACACAGCCTTAGTGTAAAGCGAGGCATTAGTCTTCCTCCTGAGGGCACAAAGAACTTTGTGAAAACAGCAGAAAGGCCAACCTGCCAAGCCTTAAACCAGTCAGTCCATAGGCTCCCCCCAGGAGTGCTTGGAAACTCCTTTAATGAGTTCCTGGAGATGGCCTCACTCCCTCCTCCTGCCTCCCTGACTCAGCTTAATGCTCTGGTGATATATGTGACTGCAATCCACTCACCCCCTCCACCCTATTGCACTTTTTATTACCCATTGCACTGCTTTACCCATGTTTATATACTTCATTATGTTCTCTGCTGTCACTTATTTCATTTTTGATTTTTACTCTAACTCAGAGGCTGCTGTGTTCCACCATCGCCCTCCTGCCTCCTTGTGCCCCTCTGCGCTGCCAAAGATAAAGGTCTCTCTCAATGGGTGTTGACTTCTAACTCTTGAGACATTGTCCACAAGGCATCATCATTCAGTAATGCAATGCTCTGGATGTGGGGTAGAAACCTGACATTCTGCATTGGTTTTGCTGCTAGGGAGCTGTGACACTTTGGGGCACTGAGGTATCTTTTAAGCAGGTCAGATATAAAAGGCAATGAAACAAGGGTGCTAAACAATTCTCACATGCTGCCTTATTTACAAAATGTGGATACCAGCTTCTCCCCTTCTCACTCAAGATTTTATTAGGATGGCATGAGGTTACTGCAGTCAAAGATTTTCAAGTACTATCACACTCTTTCCCAACCTGCAAGATTAGACTAATTATTAATGAGTGATTTCAGCACCTTCCTTGTCAGCATACCAGTTATTTTACCAGGCTAGACTCCTCCCCTTTATTGCTACCATGTGGCTCCTACAGCGCTTTCCTCATAGTTTTGCTTAGTCACCAGGCTCGCACTGCACACAGCTCAGCAGAGGAATTTCTCCCTCCTTGCTTATCTCTTCCCCAGTTCATTTTGGTGAAGCAGGCCATTGGTCCCTGAGGAGATTGGAAAGCTTGTCTTTCCTGTCCACTCTACTGCTTGCAATGACTGTGAAGCTGCTTCTTCCAAGTTAGTCCTGCTTAATTAGATGCCTGCTCCCTTCTCTTTTGTGAATATCTAACAAGTTGCCTACTCTAACAGTAGGGCAGAAGAATTGCTTTATAGGAGAAAGACTTAAGCTACATCTTAGTGGCAGAGGTAGTTTTCCATAATCCTAAATAATGTCAAATAATATCAAATGGCTTTTAATTTAGTGATTTGGAAACTGAAGAGCTTCTCTTTCATGAATTGCTTCATTTTTGCAAATATCAATGTCTAGAGCTGTTGGGTTCCTCTAGGGAAGAATAAGAAGTTAGGATCTTCTACATCTTCACTTCAAAACATTGATGGAAAGCCAAATCTTTTCATCATCAATTATAGCATCCCCAACATTAGGGATCTTCATAGGTTTCATTATTTGTCCTCTTCAATTTGAGAAACTTCTTCGTCCAACAAAAATGTGGGCCTCAAATAAAAGTTTTATGACCTAGCCCCCCAACAATGGACAAAGAGAACGATCCAAGGTCAATTCTTTCCCTGCAACCCGTTTACCTGAGTCTGGGACAAGACAGAGTTTTTATATGATGAAAATAAAGCTGAGAAATTGATATGAATTGGAAAGAGGGCTTTGGTGGCCTAGAGCCCCAGCATCCAGATATTCCAATTGTTCTCCAGCCATTTCAGTTTATAGAGATAAGTAGCTTTTTCTTATTTCACTTTAGCCAGATGCACTGTGTGTCTGGCACTGTGATCAAAAGCATCCTCACCAATTATCATTGTGTCACAGTTTATCAGAAGCAGACTTTATGCAACCAGTAGTGTGCTGGAGCCGGTTCGCACAGGGGATTGTGTTCATCTCTTTCCAACTCTTTGGTTAGAAACATCATTGAAGTTACTTAAAATTGGCCATGAGAATATTTATACCATAGAAACTGGGAAACTCAGATGTTATCCTCTTAGACAGTCAGTTATTACATATTTAAACCTCTTTTGGAAAATTGGCTGTGACGGAGAGAAAAATCGTGAAGTTGTACAAGTCCTGAATGATAATAAGGTAAGGTTTAAGACTATCAGTTGGAAAAAGAAAAAGGAGAAACACATATGATTTGAAGTATTCTTTTTTAAAATTTAATAAACATTTATTGTTAAGATTATTACAATATTCCTCTCACCACCACATAGCTCCCCTCCACCTGGTACCCACCACACCCTCTGCCCTTACCTCGCCCTCACTGTCCACATCCATAGGTGTACAATTTTTATCCAGTCTCTTCCTGCACCTCCCACACCCCTTTTCCCCCAAGAATTGTCAGTCCATTCCCTTTCTATGTCCCTGATTCTATTATATTCATCAGTTTATTCTGTTCATCAGACTTTTAAATTCACTTGATTTTTAAATTCACTTATTGATAGACATGCATTTTTTGTTAATAATTTTTATCTTTACCTTTTTCTTCTTTTCCCTCTTCTTAAAGAATACTTTTCAGCATTTCATATAATACTGGTTTGGTGGTTATGAACTTCTTTACCTTTTCCTTATCTGTGAAGCACTATATTTGATCTTCAATTCTGAATGATAACTTTGCTGGGTAGAGTAATCCTGGTTGTAGGTTCTTGCTATTCATCACTTTGAATATTTCTTGCTATTCCTGTCTGGCCTGCATAGTTTCTGTTGAGAAATCAGCTGACAATTGTATGGTTGCTCCCTTGTATGTAACTACCTGTTTTTCTATTGCTGCTTTTAATATTCTTTCTTTGTCTTTTGTTTTTGGCATTTTAATTATGATGTGTCTTGGTGTGGTCCTCTTTGGATTCCCTTCGTTTGGGGTTTTGTGCACTTCTTGGACTTTTAAGTCTATTTCTTTCACCAGGTGGGGGTAGTTTTCAGTCACCATTTCTTCAAATACGTTTTCAGTATTTTGCTCCCTCTCTTTTTCTGGCACCCTCATAATTCGGATGTTGTTATGCTTGAGATTGTCCCAGAGGCTCTTTACACTAGCTTCAATTTTTACTTCCTGCTTTTCTAGCTGAGTGGTTTTTCTTCTTTGTATTTCAAATCTTTGACTTGATTCTTGCAGTCCTCTAGTCTGCTTTTAGGTCTCTGTATAATATTTTTTTATTTCAGTCAGTATATGTTTAATTTCTAATTGGTTCTTTTTCATATCCTCAAGGGTCTCATTAAATTTATTGGCCTTTTCTAGGAACCTCTTGAAAAACCTTATAACCCTGGTTTTGAACTCTCTGTCCAGTTGTTGTTGTTTTTTCCTCCATTTCTTTCAATTGTGACATGTTTTCTTGTCTCCTCATTTTGGCTGCTTCCCTGAGTTGGTCTAGTAGCTTTGTGTGGTTGGTGTCCTCAAGGGGACAGTGGCTCAGCCTCCCCAGTTACTTGAGGTGGATACTCTTGGTGCATCCCTTTATGGGCTGCACTTCTTGCTGTAGTTAAGCCTAGATTGTTGTTGGTATCACTGGGAGGGGCTGACTTCCAGGCAAATTGGCTGTGAAGATCAGTTGTGTCTACACTGGGAGAGCCTCTGTGCTCAGCTTGGATGGGGTGGAGTCTCAGGGCTGAGCAGTCAGCCTTGGTTTCCCATAAGCCCTGCCCTAAGTGACACCTGAGTCTCTGTGTCCTGTGGCAATGGCTGCACGCACCTCTGAGAGAAACTTGTCTCTGAGCTCTGCCCACTGTCAGACAGTCCAGCCTCTCTCCAAATGAGTCTGGATACCCAAAGTCTCACCCTGAACTGGAATACAATGCAGTCCGGAGGTTTTGTTTTCCTTCCGAATGAGAAAGCCAGCCACACACCCCCTCCATGAGCTTGCACACCTTTACAGCTCCCGAGTTGCAGCGCACTTCCTCCTGGCAGTCCGGTCTCACCCTGTATGAATCTGGGTTCCCCGAGACTCATCTGGAACTGGGGATCAGCGCAGTGGGGAGTCTTTATCTCCCTTCCCATTCAAGAAAACCAGCTGGGTATTCAGCCACCTGCCCTTTTTGCTCACATGCACATCTCCGCATCTCTGTACCTCTGTCTGTGTCTCTGCAACTCTGCCCTCTGCACCTCCTCCAAGTGTCAGTATCCTTTTATCTTTCCTTCTAGTTGTAGAATTCCCACTCAGCCAGCTTTCTGGTGGTTCTGAATGATGTCAGTTTTGTCTTTTAGTTGTAGTTTTGAAATTGTTGCACAGGGCAGCAGTATAGGTGTTTACCTATGCCACCATCTTGGTTCCTTCTGAGGTATTCTTAACATACATGGCCAATTAAGGTTCATGGGAAGTGTAATGATAGTATTTATTCTCACACAGAAGGGATTGCTAAACATTTCTATATTGGTCATTGATTCTTAGAGGGAAATAATAATAATAATAAGGTAAGGTTTAAGACTATCAGTTTTATATTATTATTATAAAAGGTTTTATATTATTATTATAAAAGCAGGCTTCAGCTCCTCCTCCCAACTCATTGCTGGCCAGTCTCTTACCTGCCACTTAAGCTTTTTATGTGGAGTTCACTGTGGTTCCCCCAGCCCTACCATGCCTGTTCACAACTCTACTGGCTTGCAAATTCTTTTCCCTCAGTCTGGAACATTCTATCCTGACTTAATTATCTGGAAATCTTCAATTCTTCCCTCAAGGCTCTGTTCCAGAGCTTTATTTGCACTGATGACACAATTATTTGAGTGTCCAGTGAACACTGTCAGCATGATTAGCACTGAGTTAGATCCAGAAGGGAATGCAAAAGTTCGAAGACCAGAAGACACTGCTTCTTACCATCAGAGAGGTAATCATCTTGTTGAAGAATGAGATTACTTCCATGGAACAATATGAGAGAATGTACAATCAATCCCCTATTTTGGCAGTACAGATTTAAATGCCAAAGGAGTTGAGAGAAGGAGAAAATTCATCATAGCTAATTCTGCAAAACTCGTGCCTCACATATAGATAGCAGATGGAAATAGTGTGCTCTCACCAATTGTACTGCCACCAGCAAGTTATTGACATTTTCTTCCTACCAAGGATAAGGGGGATAAAAAGCAAGAAGGAAGAAGCAAGTAGAGGATTATAAACATTCTCACCTAGTAGGGGAAACAGAATAGAAATGCAAATGAGGTTGTCAAAATTCACTTCACCTCTTTCACCAAACAATTTCACTTCTGAGAAATATTCTGAATGTACACAGAGTCAGCATTGTTAGTAATAGAGAAAAATTGCAAACAAGTACATTAGTAGAAAACTGGTTGAACACATTTTGTTATAGCGGTACTGGGAAATCCTATTGCAGCCATTAAAAGAGAATAGTGTTTTTCTTTATGCACTGTCATGAAAAGATCATCAAAATCTATTATTAAACAAAAAAATAGCAAGTTGTAGAAGCATCACTATGCTATAATCGAATTCACATAAAACACAAGGGCAGGAAATATTGTTTCTCTGTACAATCATTCACTTACTTAGTCATTCATTTAACAATCTCCTATTATGTGCCAGGCAATGTCCTGAGTGTTAGAGCATCCACAATGAACAAAAAAGCTAAAGTCCTCACCCTCCCAAAGTTTCCATATAGTGGGATGAAACAGACATGAAGCAAGTAAGCCACATATCAGATCACTAAGCAAGGCATGGGAAGATACAGCAGTGTAGTGGGAAAGGCTTGCCTGGGCAGGGGACATTGCTAGTTGAAGATGGCAGAGAAAGCAGAGATCTGAGAGAGGTGAGGGTGGTGTGGCTATCTAGAGGAGAAAATTCCAGAGAAAGGGAGAAGGCAGTGCCTAGGCTAAAGTGAATAAAGAGGAGAGCAACAGATGTCAGACACAAAGGTCCCAGGGGCCACTTCATGCAGAGCTCTGGGGGCATTCTGAAGATTCCATCTTTTGTCCTGAATGAGACAGGAAGCCAATGGAGTGTTGGACAGAGACATGATATGATCTGAGTTCTATATCGCCTGGGCCACTCTGGCTGCTGTGTTGAGAACAGATTATTGAGAAGAAGAAATGGAGGCTAATAAAATGATCCAGCAAAAAATGCAGGTAACTTGGTTCAGGATGATAGACAGCAGGGGACTAGGGGGAACTGATTGGTTCTGGCTGCATTTTTAAGGCAGAGTTAATAGGATTTAGCTGTGGAGTATGTAAAAGGTTGTTTTTCTCTTTTTTCCCCCAAAACAAATAAAAGAATGAAGTAGTCATTAACTGAGATTCAGAAAACTATGGTCTAAAACAGTGGTCGGCAAACTCATTAGTCAAAAGAATGGCAAACCGCGGCTCACGAACTGCACGTGGCTCACAAGCCACAGTTTGCCAACCACTAGTCTAAAAGAAGACATCCCAAACTGCTTTACTCTAAGATTTCTATGCTGTTCAGCTATTTTCCACAAAAATCTATCAGTGGCATACTTGTGTAACTAGTTTTATTTTTTGTCCTAACCTCATTTTGAAACCCAGGTATTAGGAAATCGCAAGAAAGATCACTATTTTTAAAATTTTTATATATTTTATTGATTGTTTTTTATAGAGAGGAAGAGAGAGGGATAGACAGAAACATCTATGAGATAGAAACATCAATCAGTGCCTCCTGCACACTTCCCACTGGGGATGTGCCCGCAACCAAGGTACAATGCCCTTCACCAGAATCAAACGAACCTGGGACCTTTTAGTCCGCAGGCCAATGCTCTATCCACTGAGCAAAACCGGTTAGAGCAAAAGATCCCTTTGTGTCAAGTAGTAATTCTTTTGTCATCACATTTTGCTGTAACATAATTTTATCACTTGCAATAATAAAAGGTTGCCCAAGACAGGGAATATAAATTTATTTTTTTTATAAATGAAACGGTGTTTTAAACCACCAGGTAAAGTAACTCAATAAAGAAATTTCACTAAAATCATTGGTCAAGTGCCCAGCATCTGGGCACCACACCTTCCCAACAAATCTGGTTTGAAAGGTCCATCTGCTTGGTACAGATGATTGCATGTAAGTACACATTCTGCTTTGAGACATACCTGGTTCAGATCTATCTCAACAGTCACTCCCTTGTAACATTAGCTTGTTCTGGAGACTAATAATGCTGAACAGGAGGAAAGGATATGCCATTTTACTGTATAAAGTTGCAGTAGGAATGAGATCAATAGTATATAAGCCACCTCAAAGGAGGGGCTGCCCCCCATTGGTGCCTTCTTGTGTAAGGCAGAACCTGTGATCTCCTTGGGCCACTCAGAATTTCCATAGATGACTTGATGACCCTTGATATGCTTAATGGGCCCAGCTAGTCCTCCCAAATTCACAGATTCCCCTGCAACAAGAATGTGGAGTATGAAGTTCTGTGATCTGCCAAGACTCCCAGAGTCCCCATTAGTATCAAAGAACCTACCCCCAGTTAAAATGACCAGCCTACCTTGGCCTCTGTGATAAATGTCAGATCTGCAACCTATCCATGCTCAAGAAACCATGTGGGCTCTAATCTGGGAAACTCTTGGGGCCCGAGTTGACATTACTCAAGTTTCCCTGAAGAAAATCTTTCAAGTCGCTCCAAAGAGCACATAACAAGGTGTGGTAAACATGTGGCTGTCCTAGAAGCTGAGGAATCTGCCTCCTTCCCTGTTTTCCCAAAGGTCCTCCTAAGAGCTCTGACCCTGTGAGTCTCAATCTCTAAGTGTTCCCCACTATGGCTATCAAGGTATGTCTCCTACCGTGGGCTCCAAAGCATCCTTCTCTATGCCCCTCAACAAATCCATTTCTATGTGTAGGCCACTCAAACAGGGAGTGATGAAATAATTAAGCAGTATCTAGTCTTCACATTGCACCTAACCCAGGATCAGCTATATAATTTGTGGGCCCAGTTCAAAATGAAAATGTGGACACTCTTATCCTAAATGTATTAAAAGTGTAATATACATTAAACATTGTTAAGAATTTAAAGACATTGTCAAAGCAACGTTAAATCAATTGGGAGCCCTTTCTGCAGTCATCCATCCATGAGGCCATCCCTGGCTACCCCTTTTACAGAAATCCCAAGGCTACCACCACCTCGCCTCATTCAGTAATGGGATAGCAATGCTTTCCTGGGGTCTCTGCAAAAGATAGCGGGCCTGGGCCACAGCAGAGGAGAACAATCTGGACTGGCCCGGAAGGCAAGAGGTCATGAAGCAGACAGACAGGGCTGTCCTGGAGTCAGGGCCATCAGTAGTGAGGGAGAAAGACAAATTGCTAGGAGGGGATCTTTTGAGGTCATGGGGGTGGAAATCACTTGGGGAGTCATTTTTGAAGTTTAAGGAGGTAGGAGAGGGAGGAGAACTCTTGGGTCTCCAGAATAAGCATTGAAAGTTCTCTTCAACTAGAGAAAACCTCTTCCTTATTATACAGTTGAGAAAACTGAGGCTCAGATAGAATAAGGCATTTGCTTAAGTTATGCAGATAGCAAGTTGTGAACAAATGAGGTGTTATTGCATCTTTGCCTTCAAAGGAAACCACTTCGAAACAATTTTTTAATATTCTCATGAATAACCTTAAATTCTTAAATTTAAACGTCCCTTATTGAACAAATCACAACAACAACATGGACTAGTCAATACTTCTAAACAGTCATTAGATACCAGTCACATTGACAAGGATTTTTGCATGTTTTACATTGAAACCTCTCCCAAACATTTAGATGTGGTCACTGACTATTTCCTTAATTTGCAGTGACTAAAGAAAGGTTACAAAAATCATCCATAGTTCACATATTTTATAAGGAGTCAGCCACATTTCAAATATGTAGCCGAGAAATAGCTGTCTCTAAGACCACTGCCCTCTGGGCCCTTCTTCTCTATGTAACTCAGGCACACATTTCTAGCACCAGATCCAAACTCTAGGAAGGTACATGCAGACACAGGTGAGCATTAAGACTGTGATTTGGAAAAGGTAGGAAGTGTCATTCTGCCTGAGCCACAGGCAATTACAAAATAGTGTTCCAAGTGTACAGAATTTCCAATGAGCATTTCCAATGAGACTTTGCATTAAAAACAAATACCATCAGAATGAAAAGGGAGTAAGGGTTAAAACTGTGTTAAAAGAGGCAGCGATTAAGAAATCTAAAATAGACAGCAGAGTCTTGGGCCCAGGAAGCATCACCAATTGGCTGGTGTCACTGAGTCTCTTGGTTACCTCCATTGATTAAAATGAGCTTAATTGGAGGAAGTAATTTCTAAAGGCCCAATTACACTCGATGATACTTAGAATTTCTGTTCACGAAACTAGCAATGTTGCTTGTTCCTTTTCTTTGTTCATTTGTTCATTTATTTGGTTGGTTTGATTCAAAGGATTACCTTTCTAGGAAATTTCAACTGCTAATAGCAAATAGATACATCCCAATAACTGAATAAACATTGGAGAACAGTTCATATACAATGAATGCTATTACTGCTCTATAGCACCAAAACTTTAAGGGCCTGGAAGTCTCATTTCTATTCTGAATGTTATAATTGTGATGCCTGTCATCTAGCAAGAGCATTTAAACCAGGCAAATCCATCACCAAAGCTAGAACTGAAAAAAAAAATATTGCTGTGGATACCCTCATACAGTTCTAGCCCAACATCTGTACACAGAAGGCAACATTCTACCCTACTCCTTGCATCCCTCTCTTCCTTCCTGTGCTATTTTTGTTTTCTGGGTAATCCTTGGCTCGGTAATTCTTCCCCAGACTCTCACCTGCCATTTGTCCTGAGCATACATTGCCCCTCTATATTTCTGACCCTCAGAACTGTTTCTTACATACAATTTCCACTTGACCCCTTGGCTGCATCTCCTTTGAACACTCCAAGCAGCCACACATCCTCTTGTGGCCTTAGACCCCCAAGAGACCACTTTCCCAAGGCCTAAGAATCTGACCTAGCCCATTATAAGAGAAGTGAGTATTCACTGGGCATAAGGAGCACTTGGGTTCATTTCTTAACTCTGCTTTAGTTTCCTCATAGAAAAATGGACATTATAATGTACCATGTTAGTTTGTTTGAGAGATCAAATCTCTGAGATTTATAATTCGGAACTAAAAAGCCCATGATTGAAAGTGATGAAGAGGAAGGGAGAGAAGTGAGGAGGAGGAAGAAGGAGAGAACTGCAATGATACACCCTAAGAATTAGTATGCATCCATAAAGTCACCCTGTTACTGCAATACCAAATGAGGCAGCTGAGATCAGTAAAATTCACTGAAATTTGAGATCAGTCATTTTTGCAGAAAATGATTTTGATGAAATTAATTCAATCTGCCATTCTGGCTTTTAAGCAGCAATAATGATTCCCTTGGCTAAAATGGTGGGCTTTTAAAAGGGGAGGGAAACTTTACTAATACCAAGTGGGCTATCCCCTAAGAGCTCTGACTTAGATCTGTAGCTGAACCAAGACATCTGGCAATTTCAAAAAAATTGAACTTGATATTTAACAAATATAGACACAAATGTGAAGAACATGAAATCGTTCCTCAGAATGAGCCTTACTGGGCTGCATTGCTTTTCAGAAACATTTTCTAATGAGCCTTCAGACGCGAAGTTACTCTAATTTGTGATACATATGAGGCAAAACCAAGAGGAGAAATTACATTTGCTTTCTCCCACTGGGTTGTGAAAGACCCAGATTGACGAACCGTGAATATTTAACTGTGGACAAAGCTCTTCCTGGTCAAACCCCTGACTTTCTGGGCTGGCACTGGAAAGACCCAACAACAATGGAGCCCTACCAAGCTATTACAGACCAACAATCCACAGACAGCCATGCAGCAAGCAGGCAGTGAAAGAGAGCTCATTTATGGCAGGCTAGGCACTGGCTGGAGAAAGAAGAGAAGAAAAAGATACAGAGATGAAACACAAATACAAAATTCATGGGCGGGGAGTAAGTGCTCCACCCAACTAAAATATTAAAATCCAGGTCTTCATTCACTTAAATTCTTTGGGCAATTGGCCTTTAAGAAGCAGGCCTCTGACCTTGGAACCCCTGCGGGCACTGTATCAACATGTACCCCAGGTATTTCCTGAGTTTCTCAGAGAGACCTGTTCCCTGACATGTGATGGCTGCACATTTGATTCCTGTTTTGCTGATGCCTTGAATTGGTACTTGTGCCCTAATGTTTACCTCCTTTTACATCTTGCTAATATTATGGATCCTGGGTGGAGCCAACTCTAAGCTTGCTTTGTGGGTTTCCCACAGGTCACTAAGCTTTAGAGAGATTCAACATAAGATAGATTTTTAAAATTCTAGGCAAATTTTAAGTCTCTCTCTCTTCGGTTCTCCCATTATTTTCCACAGCTCTAGTGAGGGAGTCCATCACTGGCCCCAGGCCAGGCACTTAAACTACTATTAGAGAAGGATTGAGTCAAAGAGTCAAGATCAAGGAAAGAGAATTTATAGGCATTAGGCTTCTTTGTGAGCTCCAGGGAACACCATTCTCCTTGGTATGTCTGGGCTGAGGGCTAGTCCATAAGATCCATATGCAAATTAGAACAGGCCTCCAGGCAGATAGAGCTCCAAGGGTCCACAGCTTGAGCAGCCTCTAATTCTTTGGGTTTCTTTAGCATAGACACATAAGCACATGCCTTAGGAAGCAGAGCCTGGACTGGACTTCAGTTCCTCTCACCGCTAAGCCAGATGTCCTTGTACAAGTGAGAACCTGTTCAACTGTAAGCAGTGGTCCTGTTTCTGGGAACAGCTGCCCCTCTTTGACTTCTTTTAGACCCTACTGGACATTTGCTCTGACTAAGTCCATGAACAGGATGCCCCTGGCCTCCAAAATGACCTGGGATTCTACTCAGCAGTTAGCTATTGCCTTCCTTGGGCAGGCCTATCTGGAGAACATAGTCACCCATGGGCAAGCCCACCACGCTAACTTGCTACCGGTTCCCTAAGATGCTAATATTTAGGGTCCTGGAAAGGTTGTTAATACTTGCACACAATCAATACAGTATAGTGGCCAAGCACCTTGTTCTGCAATCAGACTACGTCGCAATTCATGCTCTATCCTGTCCTAGTTATACAAGCTAAACAATTTGTGCCTCAGTTATCTCCCCTATGAAGTGAGGATAGTAATATTAACCACAATATTTAGGAGTTTTAACTAAGCACATTAAAAGCTCTTAAACAGTATCTGTTTCTGAAAGATGCTGTATAATAAGAGATACTTAAAACCCAACTATCTCACTATGTGCCCTCAGTATTCCTGTGTGGTTGAAAGTTGTTCAAAATTAAAGTTTTAGAAATCACAAAATAATTTTAAGTGGGGAATATGGATCAGTCCTTCCTATTTTGCCTTAGTGCCATTAGTGAAGTCATGTATATACATGACATATCACACGTGTGTTTATTAATGTGCACATCACGGGCAAAGCTCCTTTTGAGCTCTTTGAGCTCAATTTCTATTTGTGAAATGACCAATAACTTCATGAGACAATACGTTTAGTGTGTCTGCCAGCTCTTTCCTCTCTTTCTGGGTCTCTACACAAACTCCCGTTCTCTGTCACCCTCATCCTCCTTTCTTTCTTCTCTCTCTCTCCCCAAAGCATCAGAGCAAAAGCAGAAGAAAAAAATTCACCCATGACCCACCTTCCTAAAAGGGCCACTAAAAATATGTTGCTGTATTTTCTCTTTGACCTGGGGTTTGTGCCCTGCGTAATTGAAATGAAGAGGAATGTGAGCACTAGCAGGGACAGGGTCGCATGAGTTTTAAATGAGATTATGCAGATTTAAGTACCTGGCATTGCTTTCAATAAACATTGGCTTTTATTTCTAGCTATGGTGCTGCTTAGAAGGATCCAAATCAGCTACATATTTTTTTCTAAAACTCAGCACACGTTGGCCTGTGTATAAACCCTTTCCATTCGGCATGATTTTTCTGCCTGGCATCTCTCCTTTCTCCTCCCCTTACCACGCTCTGCTTTGCTGATGGCAAATCAATGGCACATTTTTTCTTAAACAGCCTGCACTTGGTATTTTACTACCAACCATGAGGGCCCCCGCCTTTTAATTACTCCTACTGAGCCCAGCACTATATATAACATTAATGTTTCTGGGACTGCCAGCAATTAAAACCAAAAATAAATAACATATTATAAGCTGAAAACCAGCTAAGCCCCGGTAATGCTAAGGATGGATGGATGGATAGAGGCTTTTGTTTTTAATTGCTCAAGTTTCTCCAGGCCCTACAGAATGTAAACACCTGACAAACAGCTGTTTGCCAGGATTGGAGCCCAGGAGACCTGGACTTCCATCTTTTCCCATGTTCTTTAACCTGCTCTGGGCCCCAGGGATCTGCCTGCCATTCTTCTGCCTCAATGTTTCCCTCTGCAAAAGGGAGATGCTGAAGATCAAAGCCAATTGAATGCGCACACATTGATGAACACACTGTTCTTGGTCATGGATCGAACTGGAGCATGCTATATTGATTTTTGCTATTGTTTTTGTTTTCCTAGCTTGAAAACAGTGAAAAGGGTGGTTTTGATGAGTACTTATTTTATTTCGTTTATTGGATTCGAGAGTTTTGTAACAGAGATTTCCGGTAATGAGGAAGAACAATTATAAAATCAAATTGGTAAAGCTCTCTTTGAAGTCCACCTGGATATTTAATGATTGGTATTTTTGCTAAAGAAGTCTTTGTGCCGTACCCACCTCACAAGGTTGCCTTGCTGCCAACTACTCCCAGGTGTGAAATGTAAGAGTACAGATTTGCTAAAAAGGATCTGCAGACTCAGCTGGTCCCCTGTCTCTCCTTACACCTCAGAAGGAGCTTTGACTTTTTCTATCTAATAGACATTAGATTGAAGGATCAAAGTGCCCTGACATTGGAAATGTATCTGACACTTCTTGCAAAATTGTTCTTAGAAAGATTGCACTGGTCAGAACTCTATTTTACAAGGTCAGGAATGTTGGTGCTACTGGATGTGTCCTTAATGGTTCCTGCCAGCACCGGAAGCCATGAGGACACTGGACCAGTGTCCTCTCTGCCTGAGCTCCGAGCAGTCTCCTTGGTGTGGCTAAGAAAGTACCTGCTTCTGCAGATTGCGGCAAGAGCTCAGCACCTGCCTTGGTAGCAGATGGCTGCATTGTGGTTGAGTCCCTGCTCCCAGTCTTACAGCCTAGACTGCCAAGAAATGCAGGATGTAAAACTCAAACACACAAGGCAAATCCACATGTATTTCCCTTTACAGTGAGTGTAGGCAGCTTTGCTGCAGGCGAGCATCTCTCTCTAAAGCAACAAATAATGAGCCTTGACAGCAGCAGTACTGAACTGAGGCTGGCTCATGAATGTCATCATTGTCCTGTCCTGCCATGGGCATTAGTCCATATCCAGCCCTAAGCCAGAATGTCTGCATAGAGAACAAAGCTGATTATCTTAACCAGGGCTTTATTCGGGGGACCGTGAATAGTTCAGGTGAACAAGTAAGTGCAATGCTGGGCCACACTTTAGGGGGAAGAAACATTCAATGACTAGAAGCCAAAAGGGCCTATGATTACATTGTGCATTTGTTCCCACCACCCATTGCTTCCTCTTGATGGTGCCTTCCAAAGGAGAGAGCCCATGAATGGCTTTCAATTCCATGCAAAGTGTCAGCCTGCCTTATTCATGAAACTCAAGAATCATCCAAGTGTGGACTGCCAACAAGCCAAAAAAGGCTAGCTCTCTCCTTCAACTCCAGCATTGCTTGCCCTTTCCCAGCACCTGTCAAAGCTCTGGGTACTAGTCTCCCTGCCCCGAGGGTGGCTGGGGGAGAGGACAGGGATGGGCTGTCAGCGGCCCAGCTGTCTGGCACAGTCCAGCTGGAAGCTCAGGCTCATTGCTTCTCCATATCTTTACAAGTCACATCAATCAACATCCTTTTTTCACCCTGTCAGGTTTCTGGCCCCCACCTCCACCCCCAGCCCACTCTTGATTGGCTAGCTTTCCTTGAACAAATGTTTTATTTCTCGCATTGATGGATATCTTGGCACTGCAGCCCCAGTTTGTATACTGGATTGAACACCATGTCTGTTTAACTTGAGGGATAATAATTTTTCTTTTGTAAATATGGAGTGTGGATGGTTAAGGTTCCTACCCACTGCTCACAGTGCTATTAAACATGTTGGCCTTGAAGAGACATCTTAGAAAAGGTCCTGGGAGGACAGAAGAGTCCTCCATTAGCGTGCAGAGATGGCACAGGGGTGGGGGCGATGAGGAGGGGAGGTCTGTGTGGAAAGTGAAAAGCTTATACATTGCATTCCATAGAAGGTCAGAGATACCTTCAGGGCTGGATGGAAACAACCAGCATAAGAAATGAAACTTCGTAAAATAACAAGTGGTAGGACCCAGAAGTGAGGACTGTACACCCCTCCAAAAGGATTTCAAATTCGAGTTGAATACGAGTTATTGTCCAGAAAAACCCACCCACGGGCCACTTTATGGAGGCTGCTAGTTAGCAATTTCTGGGTAGTGGCGAATATCTGGTTAGTGTGACAGATACCTCAACTCTGCCACTTAGTAGCCACCTGACTTTGGAAACATCACTTTGCCTTCTGAGCATTTGCTTCCAACTCGGTCATCAAACAGAGATGGTAATGACCACAGCACTGTCGGGAGCCCGCAGGAGCTCTTCTGTCATGAGCCCAGCGCCATTCCCTGGCTCAGACAGGAGCAGATAAGGTTCCTTTGCTTTGAAGAGATCACTTGTACTATGCAGATAATGGTAGTTAAGGAGCTGTCCCCCAACAAGTCAGGCAAAAGAACCTCTTAAAAGCCTTGGAGTTGTTGAAGTAAGGTAATCTACAAACATCCAGTCAGTGAGGGAGTCCTGCTGGAGTCTAATACTCCTCAGCTGGTGTCTAATACATCTCTGGCAAGAGATGTTGGCAATAGATAGGGGCTCAGTAGTATCACTCACCCATTCACCCATTTACAAACTCTTATTAAGCACCAATCCATCGGGTGTAAGATATTCTGGTTTGCTTTTTCTGTGTCCTGTAGCTCTGAGACCCAGAGCTTAAAGCAGGCAGCTCAGATTGGTGGCACAATTTCACTCAGATCACTGAAGCACAAGGACTATCCTTCCTTCATCTAGCTTTAAATATTGATTTGATGAAGTTTTAAATCATCTAATTGCTAACTGTGCATCTGCTTAGAAATGTCCTTTGTCCAATTTTCCCTCATCGCAGCTGCACAGGAACCTGGACTGTAATTTCCCTAACACATCCATCAACATTACGCCCAGCTCTATACCACCTACAGAAATGGACGAGGCACTTAAAACCACAGCTGGTTTTCAGCACTCACACTGTAATTCGCCAATTATCAAGGCTTAAAAAATCATTCCAGGGTGGACCCAGCATTGTGTAAGCCACAGATATAATAGTGATTATATCTGGCCCTTCTGGGTGGCTCTCACCTCAACCACAGGAATCACTTTGCAAGTATTAATTAGTTGCATTTGTTCAGGGATGCCCCAGGTGGAATGTTAGCAGGCACTGGAAAGTGGAAGAGAAGCCCTGAGCCACTCTATCAATTGAACAGGAAGGTCAGCGGCTCAGAGCCCAGGTTTATTCCATGTGGTGTACCAGAGAACAGAGTGAGTCAACAGAGTGGTTCTGGCAAAGGTTGCAAGAACCAAGGGAAAAAGAATGCAGTCATAACAGCCTAAGGGTTCCCTACACTCATGGAAAGGAGGGGAAATTCTAGTCATTATTGGCTTAGTGGGTCAACATCTCCTAACCTGACGGCCTGCACCTGGTTTAAATTTGTCAGCCCTCTTGATGTAATCACCAAGGTGGTCATTTAACTGAACCCCTGCTTCTGGTCTCTCTCTTTTCCAAGTAAACATGCTCACGGCAGTCAACCTTCCCCTATCAGAGTTTCAACCTCTTAGGAATCTTTAACACCCTATAAGCCCACCACTTCCTTTTTATGAGGGTCAGGGTGAGGTCCAGCCTGTTGCCAGTTCTTATAATAAAATTTTATTGGCACACAGCCATCTTCATTCATGTATGCAAGGACTATGGCTTCTTTGGTGTTTCAACCACCAAGCTAAGTAATTGCAACAGAGATTGCATGGCCCACAAAGCATAAAATATGTACTATCTGTCCTTTAGAGGAAAAAAGTTTCCCAATCTCTTGTCATGATAGTACTTTGACACAAAAAGGCTATTTATTGGCTTCTTACAAGTGAAAAAATACTTTAAAGTTCCTGATTTATTTTAAAACCATGTGACTTTTGCACTACATTGAATCCATGTTTGTCTTAGTATAAAAATCACAGCTATTTTGTTTGTCCCAAATCTACAGGTGAAATAGATGACCCAAGAAAATATACAATGGGTGTTTTGTGCTCCAAAATGATAAGGATGAATTCATGGGTTAAATTCTAAACTTTTCAGCCTAGCATTTGAGTGTCCATGGTATAGGCAACCTAGAAGTTGACTGGAAGTTGATTTATCCAGAACACAGTCAGAAAAACAGCAATATAAAAAGAAGGAATTTTACACAGGAAATTAATTACAAAGGGGATGGGAAACTAAGATATCAAGAGGGGACAGGGAGACAACTGAGAGATTGACACAGTAGGAATCAGATACCCTCCCCTATCACCAACCACCCAGGATGGAGACAAAGGGGAAAGGCAGAGCACTAGAACCTTGAAGCTGAGGTCCATCCCTCAAAAGCTTGGAAAACACTGTGGCCTGTGATGGCCTTCAGCTGGAGTGATGGAGGAGCAATAGTGAGCAACCAAGGCTTCTTCTTCCCTTACCCTCCAATCTCCTACTCAGGCCCCTCTTCTGCCTCCCCAATTCCCCTCTGTTCCATACCTCTTCTTTCCTCCCCCCCTCCCCCCCCACACACACTGGCCTACCTTACCTAGAAGCCAGATGGCAAGGGAGCCTAGGAACTGTAGTTTTGTTGCATGTTACAGAGTAAGAGAGCGTAGGGACTGAGAACAAAAAAGCAAATGACTGGCACAGATGGCCATGAAGAGAGGTTGTTGCCACTAGAAAAAGTCCAACTAGGTGGCCACCAAGAGCCCATAGAGAGTAACAGAGCCTCAGTGTATTCAGTACAATGCAAGATTTGGTCCTCAGAGCTACAACCCAGAGTTGCCCTTCGACTACAAATTATTGACTGCTGTGAACATTCACTCTGATGAAATTAATCTAAAAAGTTGATGCATAATACATCAGAGTAACTGGATAGCTGATGAGCCATTGAGAGGCCTGAACATTAGTTCCCTTTATGAAAACTGCAAGAGAATCCAAATCATCTGCAGACTCTTTGGAGCGTAAAGGGAGTCTAGGGGCATTTGTTTTATCATCAGTACATTTTCAGGCAGGAGGTTCCCAAAGGCTTAGTGATCATCTCCACAGTAAGGATATACATCCAATAAAAAACAAATCTATCTTATTTTTGGATCAAAGCCCTGTCCACAGAACTGTGCCAATAGGAACAGTGCAGGCATTTGCTTAGTGACTAACCCATCATGCTCTCATGACTGGCTAATGGACAAACCTTTATTTAAATAGGATAACACAATCAATCACATCTTAATCTGGCCTGGGGAACATTCTTCCTCTTTGAGAAGACACACCTTTGCTTTTATTCATTATACTAGTGGCCTGGTGCATGGAATTTGTGCATGAGGGGTGGGGGTGATGGTGTTCCTCAGCCCAGCCTATACCCTCTTCAATCTGGGAACCCTCAAAGGATGTCCTACTGCCATTTTACAGGGATCAGGCCTAAACCAGCAGTTGAACATCCCTCTCACAATCTGGGACTGCTGGCTCCAGCTGCTCACCTGCCTGCCTGCCTACCTGATTGCCCCTAACCACTCTGCCTGCTGGCCTGCTCACCCCCACGTGCCCCCCACTGCTGGCTTGCTCACCCCCAAATGCCCCCAGCCAGCCAGATCACCCCAACTGCACCCCTGCTGGCCTGGTCACTCCAAATTGCCCCCCCCACTGTCCTGATCACCTCCAACTGACCCCCACTGATGGCCTACTCACCCCCCACTGGGCCCCCTGCTGGTCTGCTTACCCACCATGGATGGCCCCTGCCATCCCATCCTGGCCTGATCACCCTCTGGCAACCCAAGGTCCCAGCCCCTCCTTCTTTTCTTTTTCTTTTTTTCTTTTTTTCAGTGCCTCCTTGAGCAGAGGCCAGGGATGGCTGGAAGCAAGTATCTAGGATTTATTTATCTTCTATAACTAAAACTTTGTAGCCTTGAGTGGAGGCCAGAGCTGGTCAGAGCGGGTGGGAAGCTTGGCTTCCTCCATTGCCAGGGCAACCCAAGACTCCTGCTTGCTCCAACTCTATGGCCAGCTGCCATATTGGTTGAGTTAATTTGCATACTTGCCCCAGACTGGCTTGTGGGTGTGGTTTGTGGGTATAGCACAGTGATGGTTAATTTGCATGTTTCTCTTTTATTAGTGTTGATGTTGCTATTATGACTTAACTCTCAGAAGGCAACCACTTCCAGAATGTTAGCATAGCAGGATGGGGGAATGAAATAAGGTGTGTTCACTACAGCCTCTCACAACCCACATGCAGGCCCTCTCAGCATTGTTTCCATGGTTGCAGAAGACAATTCATTGTGCTGACTATATCCTGCACTTTCTCATTAAAAATAATTTGATGATATGTTTCTTCCCAAGGAATGAACCTTCCCAAGCTGCCTCCAGTGTTCAAGGCCCAAACTGGTGCCCAACTTTCGTTGTTTTGTCCTGAGCCCCAACTGTTACTCTTCCAAGGCCTTGAAGTACCTTGTTTAAACTTTCTTTATGTAAAATACTCTGCCGTTATTATGACTATAGGTCTAGTTTGACTTACAAATTTGCATACCAAGAACAGGAATTATGTTCTCCTCACCTCTGTATCTCCAACAGTGTCTACCTTACACTAGGAGCCCAATTATCTGAATGAATAACTCTGACAACTGATATGGGTTTTCTCCAAAGATTTCCCCATAAACTATCCTGTTGTTAGATCAGATTTTATATTTTCTCTTCTTTTGACTTAAAATCTTAGTATGCTCATCAATTTGTCTTGGGTCATTTTCTGGAGGCACACAAAATAATTATATTCCTTCTTCCATGTGGCAACACTTATTTGAATAGAGGTATTATATTATGCCGGAGTCTCCTTTTCTCTCAGCTATACCTTCTACACTTTGGGTTCTTTATAATGTCCATCACATTGGCTCTGTGTGATGAATGTCCATTCTACCCTCCACATCTACTAGGCTTTCATTTAAATTATGCCTGACATTTAAAATTATTCCTAGATAGTTAGATAGGTTTGATCATTGTTGTATGCTCTTGAAAATCATGTTAGATAACTTAATTCTCCCATAGTCTCCACTCTTACCTGAAGTTTTCAGCTCTTCTGAACAATGTGGACTACCAGATCACTTTCTTCAGACCAGCTATGAATCACTGCATTCCTAGGTTTGCTGTATCGATGCTGGAACTGGCTTCCCTGCTGGAGATTGAGCTGTCCCTGTCTAGTCATTCTGTCAGTTGTCACAGAGGTCTTAGTTAATATTCAAAGTACATTGATATAAATGTGTTCAATCTTATAATAATCCTCTACAACCCTAATTTTAGATAATCCATTACTGCCTGTATATGCATGAGAGAGAGAGAGAGAGAGAGAGAGAGAGAGAGAGAGAGAGAGAGAGAGATTGAAAGAGAGGGACTAAGTATCTCTCAGGTACCCATATCCCAGTTCCCAGCTCCCAGTTGCCTGCATTCCCAGTGCCAACAGCTCATTCAGGCCACCCTAGCTCTAACCAGACAACTACAAAAGCCTGCCTCCAGCCTATTCTCCACACAGTAGCTAACTTGAGATTTTGAATGTAAACCTTGTCATAATATTCTCCTCCTTAAAACACTCCAACAGCTCCGTTTTGTTCTTGGGACAAAGACCAAAATTCCAAACCGGGTCTGTGAGGCAGTCTATAGAACATTTAGAAACCACTTACTGGTCCCTGAATTACTCACCCCAGACTAAATCAAGCAAACCTCTGTATGACAGTCTTGTTGCCCTCTGTGCCATTTCCGTGGTTACGTCATTTTATGTGTTCAGGTGTGACTCTGATTTATGTCTTTCTTTCTAAAATATAAGCTCAGATGGCAGGCTGCTCATTACTGCAGCCCCAGCATCAGGTACTAGACCTGACACATAAAAAGGCCCCAGTAAGTATTTGTGAATGAAAAAAAGAAACGATGATATAGTAGACTAAATAATAGCTATTCAAACTGTATTCATGTCTTAATCTCCAGAACTTGTGCATAGTCTCTTTTATAGCAAGGAGAACTTACAGATATGATTAAGTTAAGGATCTTGGGATGTGAAGATTCTCCCAGCTTATCCAGGTGAGTCCAATGAGATGGCAAGATGTTTACATGAGGGAGGCAAGGAGGTCAAAGGAGGAAGTAGGAGATATGATAATGGAAGCAAGAGGTTGGAGTGATTCAGGGAAGGTATCAGGAGCCAAGGAAGCTGCCTCTAGAAGCTGATGCTCCCCACACCCCACCTCTACCTCTGGTGACTGCCTAAATCCCGGCAACACAAAGGCATCAGCAGTCCCTGTGACACCTGAGCTACAGCCATTAGTGGTGGTGGGAGGCAACATTTGAGTCCATGTCTTCTGGGTCCTTGTCCCATGATCTGTCCACCACCCACCATGACTCCCTGTCTACAGGCCAGAAAGATCAGGATGCTTTGAGGCTCCATCTAAGGAGAAAAAAATGATCCTTATTAAAACCTTGCCAACCAGAGAGACCCAATGTATTTCCACCTGCAAATTCCACTCAAATGTATTCCAGAGCTTGTCTTTTCTCCCTCATTGCAAACCCAGGTTTGCCTGGCATGTGTCCTAATTTCTCTCTGCCTCAAAGGAACCCCCTGACCTAAAGGGGCTGGTTCTCCTATTCAAAGGAGTGCAAACTCCCTGCCTCAGCAATGACATGACGTTTGCATAAAGCCTGAATTGAGATGCTCTGGAGCTGGCGATGCATTCAGAAAGCCCCTTGCTCTGTTCCTGTCCATCAGCCTCGCTGGAGATCATCTGGCCCATGCCTCTGTTTCCGCACAGCCAGCCTCAGAGGCAGTGCAGGGAGGGAGGAATTGGGCCAGCTGCCTGACGACTTTAATGTTAAAATGTGTTGAACATTCACAGGCCACAGAACTCTGCTAAGTGAACCAAATGGGCCTCCCTAAAGCCATATGCTCGCTCTATCACATCCCAGCTGCAGCCCTCCTGCGAACAGAGAGCAGACTTGCTAGGGAAGCTTTGGTGTGTGTTTTTTCTTTCCTGTTCAACTGCTAGTACCAGATGCAGATGTCACAAACCAAGAAGTGGCAGAGAAAAGTCAGCAGCAAGCAGAGCATCCCCAGAGAGCAAGAACCTACCCTTCCCTAACAAGCACACTGTAGAGGCATCTCTAGACTGCTGCTTCCCCTGTGCATACTTAAAGAATGAGATCATTACTGAGTGATTTTGAGCTCTGGCAGAAACTGGCTAACTCATCACCAACACTTTGCTCCTTCTCTTGGTCCCACAGTCAGATCACATTAGTGTTGGCATTCCTTATAGTAAGGTATAGCCAATAACCGAATTTTGGCCAATGGAATGGGCTATGTGCACTCCCATTAACATGGAATCTCCTAAGATCTATGGTGACCAATCATCTCGACTTGCCCAGGATTGTTCCCATTTTAGTATGAAAAGCTCTGCATCCTGGGAAATCTTTCAGTGTCTGGCAAACAAGAATGTTTAGACATCCTAGTGGTTTTCCCCACCCCATGGTCAACAGCCAGTTATACAGAAGGGCTCCCAGGACCTGGATCATGGTTTTCATATTCTGCAAACATCACCATCACCTGCAGGGTTTGTGAAAACACTGATTGCAGGGCCCCAGCCCAGAGTTTCTGATTGCGGGGTCTAGGAATTTACATTTTAACAAGTTCCCCAGTGGGACTGGTGCTTCTGGACCAGGGACCACACTTTGAGAACCTTGCCCCTAGCTCAGTTGTTCTCAAACGTTGCTACATATTGGAGTTACCTGGGGAGTGAGAAAAAAATCTCATTATCTAAGCTGCTCTCCAGATCAATCACCCCAGAATCTCTGGGAATTAGTCTCATTTAGTAGTTCTCAAAGTTCAGTTTTCAGTCAAGTTTGAGAACCAGTGGCCCAGATCAGTGTTTTCAAATGTGAATGTCCCTGGAGATATGATTAAAATGAAGACTTGGAGCCTGTCACTCTGGGAAAGGGCCTGGCATTCTGCATTTTAATAAGTTCCTGGGCTCAGGCCAACCCCACCTGGAAAAGCAAGGCCTCAGCAGGGTGGGTCTAAGACTTTTAGAGTGGAAAACCTTGTTAGATTGCCAGGCCCCATCCCCAGAATTGCTGACATAGTAAGTCCAAGATGAGGCCTAAGAATGTGCATTTTTAACATTCCCAAAGGAAGTTCTGGCTACTACTACCAAAAGAAGAGAAAGGACTGGATTTTGAGGGACCAGCAACAAATAAATATTGGCCACCTGAAACAGAGCCTGGCCAATCCTGGGGAAGCACTGCACTCCTGAAATTAACAACACACACTGCACGTGCCCAGAGTTCTCCCTCTGATGCAGGGAAATGGTCATAGTGACAAAAATCTTCTTTAATCTCAGAATTAACTATATAGCTTCTGATAGAAGTCAAATTGAGCCAGGTTAGAAATATGCTTCACCAGTGTTGTATGGTGGTTGAGTGTCGACCCATGACACGGAAGGTCATGGTTCGATTTCTAGTCAGGGCACATGCCTGGGTTGCAGGCTCCATCCCCAATAGGGGGCATGCAGGAGGCAGCCAATTAATGATTATCATCATTGATGTTTTGATCTCTCTCACTCTTCCTTCCCTTATTGCCCTGTACTGTCTGTCTCCTTTGGGGACCAGAAAAATACCATGACCTGAAAAGAAACATCTAGACATTCTTATTTAAGATGATTATAACTAATATTCTTGTCTCCTTCCCCAGTCTTAACCTTCTGGTATTCACTAAGACTTTATTTGTTTACAGAGAAAATATAAAACCCCAGAGGAAAAGGACATGAAATGATCCACCACAATCTGGAGATCCCCAAATGCCTGCTTCATAGCAGAAGCCTAGGAAATTTGTCAGCCAAAAATTTTCAGCCCCTATCCTTAAGATATATTATACTTGCAGCAAATAAGAAACATTTCCCAGCCAAAACTGGTTTGGTTCAGCAGATAGAGCATTGGCCTATGGACTGAGAGGTCCCGGGTTCGATTCCGGTCAAGGGTATGTACCTTGGTTGCGGGCACATCCCCAGTAGGGGGTGTGCAAGAGGCAGCTGATCAATGTTTCTCTCTCATCGATGTTTCTGACTTTCCATCCCTCTCCCTTCCTCTCTGTAAAAAATCAATAAAATATATATTTTTTAAAAAAGAAACGTTTTCCAACCCATCTGTGATTTTAGACAAGTCATTAAACCTCACTTAGCTTCTGTTTCCTCACCGGAAGAAGCAGGAGTAAGAACCCAATCTACCTCATCGGGTAATAGTGAGCATTAAACAAGGTAGTACGTGTCAAACACTTAGTTTAGTGTCTGCCCCATAGCAAGCATTAAGGAAGCATCAACTATTATGAGTTATTATTATCATAAGTTTAAAAATTTACTTTGAAGTTTTATTATGAGGATTAGAAATAATATATATGCCACTCTTGGCACTAAATAAACATAAAAGTTCTAGCCGTGATTAATATCCCCACCATCTATCATGCTACCTTTAAGTGAATCTATATTTGTGGAGCACTTATCATGTCTCCAGAGTTCATTCATTCAACAAGTATTATTGAGGAAGAACACATTCTGCATATATTTTGATGGCAGAGCCAATAGAATATATGGTTGGATCAGATGTGGGGTGTGAAAGAAAGAAGTCAACACTGATCATCAACACATAGTCCTGTTTATTACAAGACAGAACAAGAGCAACCTGAAGCTGGAGACATAGACAAAGTACAGAGCACAAGGAGAACTGGGCATGAGAATTTTGTTTTTCACTCTGAGGACGTTGGGGTGCTATTGAAGGGCTGAGAGCAGAGGAGTGCTGATTTAAGGATGAGCTCAAGTATAGTGGAACCAGTAGACATTCATAATAATAAAAGCCTAAGCGACCATCACAACCAAATGGACAACCAAACAGGCTGTGTGGGCCGACCAGGCCAGCAGGGGTGTTAATGAAGGGCGACCAAATGACCAAACAGCAGGCTGCTTGGGGTGATCAGGTTGGCAGCAGGGGGAGGGGGGAGAGTTGTGGGTAACCAGGCTGGTAAGGGGGCAGTTGAAGGCAATGAGGCCAGCACGCAGAGGCAGTTAGGGGTGATCAGGCCAGCAGGCAGAGGCAATTAGGGTTACCAAGCTGGCAGGGGGAGCAGTGAGGGGAAATCAGGCCAGCAGGCAGAAGTAATTAGGGGCATTCAGGCAAACAGGCAGGTGAGCGGTTAGGAGCCAGCAGTCCAGGATTGTGAGAGGGATGTCTCACTACCAGTTTAGGCCCGATCCTGGGGATTGGGCCTAAACTGGCAGTTGGACATCCCCAAGGGGTCCTGGATTGGAGACGGTGCAGGCTGGACTGAGGGAAACTGTCCCCCACCTTCTCCCCCACCCCATGCACAAATTTCTTGCATCGGGCCTCTAGTTCTTACACAATATAATAGTTTGGGTGAAACACAATGGGACCTAAACTGAGGCAAGCACAGTAGGATTGGATAGGAGCAGAGATGTGTGAGTGACTTGCTGGTAAGCCAGAGTTAATTGTTGGTTGCTTGAATAGAAAAGATAAAAAAAAATAGAGGAACCTGGGAGAACTCCCATGTTTGTAGCCTGGGAGCACAGTAGCATAGATTTGCACTTGCCAGCACTTCTTCGTTCTCCTTTTCTTCATTCCCATCAAAATCCCTGCTACTTTGTGCTCATCTTAAAATAAATTCCCAGAATTCTTTGCAGATAAAGGTAAACATGCAACACCATTCCAGCCAATGAGAGATGTGTCCAGTGGAACTTTCTGGGGTTTACTCAGCTGAGACACACCATCTCATCTCACCCTTCTTTCTTTTTACCTGGAACATGGACAAAGAAGTAAGCTGGGAGGGGGCATTCTGGGCCATATTGAATCCACAGCTAAACAAAAGTACTTTGTTTCTGATGACCCCACACAACTACAGTGCTAGCCCTGAGCAGCTAACATGACTACCAGACAAGGAGCAGGTTGTGGAAAGAGCTAACCCTGTAATTTTTATAACACAAAGGACTATTCTATTCTCATCTCAGGTAGAGAGGGATGTGTATTATTTTCCTTTGGCTTTTATCACTTGACACTGAATAGAACCATAGAACCATACAATTTAGCAGCTTGGCAGGTTTCACTTTCAAATCACTCTTGCCTTCTAGGGAAAATGAAATGGTGTGGGACTGCCTCTAGTAACTAACACGTGGGTCCAGGACAAACATCCTCTCAGAAGTGGTGTTGAGCCCTTGCCTCCAGAGCACACCTTCATCTATCCCAGACAGCACTGAGACATCTTAAGTTGGGCTCAACTTAGAAGTTCCTCAGCACTTTTTACATGCATTTCACCACAGCTGCCCCTTCAAAGAATATCTTTGGGTATATTGCAAGGCTTTAAAAGGTAAAAGGTGTTGCACTTTTTGCCTCAATTGGGATGGGTTGGAGTATGCACCATCCTGTGGAAGCCAAGTTGGGTCTCCTCCATGCAGTGCCCCTTGACATGGCTATCCTGACCTTGTTTCATATACCACCACCAAGGACCTTGCCTCTGCCCTTCTGCCCTGCTGCCCAGAAATGTGATAGTGTTAGTTCATGTAGAGTATGTTCCTCTCCCAGGGGAAAACTCGCATTAACTTAGCTTATAGGCCTCATGTCTAACACCAAAGAGTGGTTTCTTAATTTACAGTGAGAAAACGTAACTGCCACATGAAAAGAATAGTTGAAGAACATCTCATCAGAGCAAAAATAATTTGCTTGATGGACTGAGAGTTTGAGAGCCTCATGATAAAGCACAGTTTGCCTTAGCAATGGGACCAAAACACTTGGAGTTGATTAACCCCAACTTTCTCATCTATCTCATGTTGGTGGTGCCCATTTCTCCAGCACCAGAAACATTTAAATACTTTTGCTAATGGTTCTTCCCTGTGAGGCGACCTATATTTGCTGTAGGGATCCTCCTGACTGCTAAGTTCTTTCTCTGCATATGTGAATAGCTGTAAGGTGGCGACCTATTGTTACCATCTCTTTAAGGTGACTTTGTAGTCTTCTACTCTGATCTATTATGTATCCACTAGAGGCCCAGTGCACAAAATTCATGCATGGGAGAGGGGGGTGTCCCTCAGCTCAGCCAACACCCTCTCCAATCTGGGACTCCTTGAGGGATGTCCGACTGCCCGTTTAGGCCTGATCCCAGTAGAATTGGGCCTAAACAAGCAGTCGGACATCCCTCTCACAATCCAGGACTGCTGGCTCCCAACTGCTCGCCTGCCTACCTTCCTGATTACCCCTAATCACTTCTGCCTGCCAGCCTGATCACCCCCTAACCACTTACCTGACAGCCTGATTGATGCCTAACTGCTCCCCTTCCAGCCTGTTTGCCCCTAACTGCTCTTCCCTGTAGGTCTGGGTTCCCCCCAACTGCTCTTCCCTGCAGGTGTGGGTTCCCCCCATCTGCCCTTTCCTGCAGGTCTGGTCACTCCCAACTTCCCTCCTCTTCCAGCCTGGTCATCCCTAACTGCCCTCCCCTGAAGACTTGATCGCCCCCAGCTGCTCTTCTCTGCTAGCCATTTTGTGGCAGCCATCTTGTGTCCACAAGGGGCAACCATCTTTGACTACATGGGGGCAGCAATCTTGTGGGTTGGAGTGATAGTCAACTTGCAAATTATTCTATTATTAGATAGGCTTAGATAGAATAGAAGCCTGGTGCACAGGTGGGGGGCAGCTAGTTTGCCCTGAAGGGTGTCCCAGATCATGGTGGCAGTTCCCTTGGGATGTGGGTGACCTAGGTTAGGGGCCTGAAGTTGTTTTCAGGCTGGCCACACACCCCCAACGATCCAAGTAGAGGCCCTGGTATCTGAGATTTATTTATCTTCTATAATTGAAACTTTGTAGCCTTGAATGGAGGCCTAGGCCAGCCAGGGTGTGTGGAAAGCTTGAATTCCTTCATTGCTGAAAAAAAACCCAAGCCTCCTTCTTGATTCATGGCTGCAGCCATCTTGGTTTGGTGGGCATGGTTTGTTGGTCTAGCAGAGGTAGGGTCAATTTGCATATTACTCTTTTATTAGATACTAGAGAGGACTGGTGCATGAAATAAGTTCATGGGTAGGGTCCCTGGACCTGGCTGGTGATCAGGGCCAATCTGTTGGGTGACTGGCAGGGTGATTGGGGGTCACTGCTGGCAACCACCTTGGGTGGCCTAGCACTACCTGTTCATTGGCCCCACCCCTGCCACTGCCTGCTTGTCGGCTAGCCCTGCCCCCTGTTGCCACTGCTGCTGGTTGCCTCCCTCTGCAGAGTGACCAGAGGGGCAATCAGGGGACCCCTACTGGCATCTGCTTGGCTGGCCTGGGGCCTGAGGATTGGGGGCAGCTCCTGCATTGAGTGTCTGTCCCCAGGTCGTCAATGTGCATCATAGCAACAGGTCATTCCACCGGTTATTCTGCCTTTCAGTTGATTTGCATATTAGGCTTTTATTATATAGGATGATATTAAAGTTTATTGCTCAGAAGGAATCCTTATTTCTCTCATTTCTCAGTTCTTAAGCAGAGGCTCACTTTAGACCCCAAGGACTAATAAGAGCAATGAAAATAGACTGATTTCTGCCTGTGGCAAAGGAGCCCTTCTCTTAACTACATATCTAATGTTATGTTTAGTACCAGGCCCCATCTAGCCCTTCTGCTTGCAAAGTAAGCTGCAATTTTCCTAGAAAGGGGCTTTAGAGTAGGATGTCTCCAAATTCCAACACTGACTAAGCATGATTATGCCTCTGTAGGTAGGGGCCAGTGCAGGACTTAATTCATATTTGAATCTTATTGGGCAGTGATTGGCATAGTAACATAACAATTCCCCTGTTGTCACTTCCTATAGTCCTAACCCTCTTTCTCCCTAGCAGGCCAGATTAATCACACTGTATTTGGACAGCTGAATGGTGAGCCCACCTATTAAAGAGGATTTTTTGGCACCAGAGGTGGGTTCTGAACACATTACTGATGAGATAGTCAATTTCTCTGGCATGGGCATGAGGGAAACAACTTGCTGTTGACAAAAAAGTCACCATATGCAAAAATGTACCATTCCAAGAGGCCATTTGTATGGGTGAATGCAATAGTGAAAAACACAGTAGGAGAGAAGGAGCCTGTTGGCTCCTTCAACGCTCTGAGCTGACATCTGTCTCCAAACAAACAGCACCAAATCAGTCATCAACCCTATCACTCCTGGCTGTCCAGGTCAGAAATGTGATGGGTATTGGGAATAGCACTCAGCCACCTGCTCCCAACTGCTTGTGGGCATACTCTCTGAACCCCATCTACAAAATGAGATGGTTGGACTAATCAGATTCTATAGCTTCTTGCAATGCCCATATTCTATTTTAACAGGAGCTTTATTAATTTACAAATCAGAGCTTTTTAAGAACATAGGGATCAAAACTTCATAATAAAGGAAGAATAATTCATCTGGCAAATATGAGTGTCTTTCCACATGTAAGGCATGCTGCCTTCTGCCATGGGAGGCTTGGTTACTATGGAGGTGCTATTTTGATCCTACCATTTTGTCTTGGCAACCATTTAATGCAGTTGGAACAAAAAGTCATTAAAATACAAGGCTTTATTTTCTTATTTTTTCTCTATGCTCTGTGCATGCCAGTTTCTCTCACTCCACACCTCAACTCTATCCCATGCCTGCTTATCCTGGCCCCTAGAGCTACTCCCAGACTCAGAGATGTGGTGACGTCAGAGAAGGAGCCAGGCAGCTGGCTGAAAGTCAACAATGAAT
The DNA here is from genome assembly GCA_027563665.1 of Antrozous pallidus. Taxonomy (NCBI): domain Eukaryota; kingdom Metazoa; phylum Chordata; class Mammalia; order Chiroptera; family Vespertilionidae; genus Antrozous; species Antrozous pallidus. Next base: position 89,955,856 of record CM050512.1, read on the forward strand.
GTAACTGTCCTGGCCAGTGTGGCTCGGTTGGGTGTTTTTCATGCACTGAAAGATTGAGGGTTCAACTCCCCATCAGGGCACATACCTGGGTTTGGGGCTCAATCCCCAGTGGGACGTATGTGGGAGTTGCTGATCAATGTTTCACTCTCTCGTTGAGGTTTCTCTCCCTCTCCCTTCCCCTCTCTCTAAAAATCAATTAAAAACCTTAAAAAAAAGAATGGGTGCAACTGAGAATGGTGGTGAGTGATGCATGGGTCCCTTCCTAGATGTGTTCAATAGCACAATTCCTCCTGCCTATGATGGTCTTTCTTTTCCTGTCTTCTCTACTTCTTTCAGGGACATGCTCATGCCTGGCTTGCTTCACAGTCAACTCAGGACTCCACCACACAAGACCCAGCCTTTCCCTCAGGAGAATGTGGCCACATGCTGCACAGGGCTAGCATGGACACATTGCCCTTTCACTTCTAGTTGATATTTCAAAAGTTTATGAAAATTCAACAGTTAGATATTTTATTGAGCACATACTAAGGACAAGCAAGTTACTGTACTATCTCTATCTTGCAGATATTTAAAGACATAATCCCACCCTTTAAGGAGTTCATAATCTATTGAGCCTGATAAACAGATATGTAATCAAACTCAGATGCTAACAGAATGGAATAAATGTTCTGTAGATGTATGAATATTATGTGCATAAGTGAAGCATAAGGAATTCTGACATATATCCCTTACACAAGGTCCAAAAGTCCCACTAATAAGCCAGGTAAGGTGCTGAACACAAACCTACAGTGTATCTAGAGGCCACTGTAAAACCATCCAAGGGTCATTATATCAGTACAGATACTTACCATTGTTTTTTTTCCCAGAAATTGTTCACTTGGAAGGCATCGATATATCTCCCCAAATATATGTGGTACAGGGTGGTTCCATTCATATGATAGAGAAAAGGGTCAGGAAGGTGGAAGTTAGCATCTGGAATGGGCTGCCAGAGGAGCTCTATAAAGCACCATCCATGGAGGGAAAGAAGTGGGGTCTGAGGTACATAATTATATCCATTTCATAAATTGGCCTGGGCTTGAGCAATCTGGTATCAACCCAATTGGAGAAGACAGGATAGGTATCCAGGGTCTCCAGTAAGACTAGAGGGGTGAGGCAGATGTGCAAGGACAGAGCAGCAAAAGCCAATGCCAGGGGTCAGACATTGAAATTTTGAATGTCAAGGTAGGAGGGACTCAATTACAGTAGCTGGTGAGGGCCCTCGAAGGAGCATAGGGAGAAGCCCCATTCACCTGCAGGCAAAGTCTGCCTCCTTCTCTAGGGCTTCCTGCCTGGGTTAGTGCCTCTGGGTGCAATGATGTGCTTTTGCAGCCAGCAGGGAATCAAAGTTCTTATCCTTCTCTGGGCCTGTGCCCCAGTAAAATGATTACTGCCAAAGTGCCAACAATACTGTTCTCTTCCTTTCATAGACACCAAGCAACTCTCAACTATAACGGAAAAAAATGCTTTAAATAATTAGATGCCTTCAGTCCCTGACATGTGGTGGTCAGAGTGGGGTGATCTGCAGCCATAGTTTAGATCAGCTGCAGGTCTTCCTGAGTGTCTTCAAAAACTAGTTTCTATCTGAACCTGGCATCCTCCAAACCCAGTTAACACTAGACAATATGGTAAACTTGGAGAAGTTGGACCTTGCTGGTCCTCATGATCATTCTCCTGTGGGATTCAAGGACTGTGTACCGCCAATGCATGTGAGCATGCCCTGTTATGTCTCTGCTAAGCACATGTCTGTGAGGAGCCAGAGATAGCCCCAGTTGACTCTCATAGGAGGAGAAGTATCATGTTAAGGCATTTTCTGCTGTGTTACTTTGGACAAGTCACTTCACTTCTCTGTGCATTTTTTCGCATCAACAAAATAGTTATTGCCATAATAGTACCCACTTCGTTAGCTTGTTGTAAAGATTAAATTCAAAATATATGTAAATTTCTTATGTCTTAAGTACAGAGTAAATTGGAAAAATGTTATCCAAAGGAGTGAGTTTCCAAGAGTTGAATTCAAGTTTCTATGCACTGAAATAACTGAGTGATTGACGGTGCTGAGCAGAAGCACAAACTCCAAAGCTTTCCATTCCTATCATGTAGAAATTCATCCACCAGGTCCCTGAGTTACACTGGCCTGGCCCAGGTTTAACTTTATCAGTTATATGCTCTGCCTGGCTTCCTCATCTTTATTGTTCTCTGTGGTCATGTGATATCTCTATTCCTTCCCTCTATATAAATATCATTTCTGTTTTCTGTATTTACTACTCAAATTGATATATTATACCACAAGCTGTACATTTGTCTTCATTCTGAAAGAGTAATAGTTTTGGGGTGTTTTTGTAATTCAATAATTTGTTTTTTCTATACAAAGCAATTCAAGTTTCTATTCCCCAGGGAAGAGAAAAAAAACAAACAAACTAGCAAATAATACCACCTCAGTATATAGAGGACAGGTGAAAAAAAAAAAACCAACATCAGAGAGGCACAGTTTGACGCTGAAACCCTGAGGGTGAGAGAGAGTTCAATTTCACAGGGACAAATTATCCTCTCAAACACACGAGGTCTTTCACACCATTTGAATCGCACACAACTATTATTGGCAGGGGCTGGTTAGGGCACGAAGACAGTTAACATGTCTGAACAGGGTGCTGTAAACCAGCCAACAGTGGCTTTTTTCAGATGCTCACAGAAGCCTGGAAGGAAAAATAATAAAGCTTTTTGAAATTTGCGTCAGGCGTTGGAGGGCACACAGCAGGATGAGGAAACAGCACACACACACACACACACACACACACACACACAAACACACACACACATACATACACAGACACACACACAGACACACACAGACACACACACACACACACACACACACACACACACACACACACACACGGGAGACCCAGAGGAGCGTATCACTCTTGGCTGGTGGAGAAGGTGAGTGTTACCTTTCTCCAGCAGCAGTTAGTGGAGTGGAATTCCAGTGTGAGCCAATAAAACAGCACTATGTGAACCACTGGCTTCAAGTTGGAGCTGCCACTGCCCAGCTGGTGTCACTGGGCATATAACCTCCCTGAGCCTGTTTCCTGAGGCATAAAACAGAAACAACAGTGGTACCTGCCTCACGGTGATGCGATGGTGTGAGGATGAAGTGCGGCCATCTGTGTCAAATGCTAAGCACAGGCGCTGGCATAGGCAAGCCCTTAGTATATATCAGTTATTTTTTATAGAAGAAAACTTGGTTCATGCCCCAGTTCACTGCCAGCTACCAATACAACAATCCTGGAAACTTGATGTCATTCCTATGAATCTGATGGCAGTTCATTCCCTGCCCCAAAATTAGAGTCCAGTCTCTGTCTACCTTGGGCTGCAGGTGAGGCTGCTTTAAGGCCACACCCTTAAGATTCTCAGAAGCCCACTTGTCAGACCAAAAGGCTCTATAACATACTGTCCTAAATATGTCTGAATTCCTTTTTGCCCAGTTTTATTGATATGCAATTAATATATAACATTGTATATGTTTAAGGGATACAACATAATTTTATATCTTATCTAATAAAAGAGTAATATGCAAATTAACAATCACTACACCCACAAGCCATGCCCACCAGCCAGTCAGGAGATAGTATGCAAATTAACCCAACCAAGACAGCTACGGCCACTGAGAGAGCAGGAGGCTTGGTTTTTCCCAACAATAGAGGAAGCCAAGCTTTCTGCACACTCTGGCAGCCCCAGGCTTCCAGTCAAGGCTACAAAGTTTCAATTATAAAGGTTAAAAAAATCCCAGATACCAGGGCCTCTGCTTGGGTCACCGGAGGGCATGGCTGGCCTGCAAACCACCACAGTCCTCTTGCCCAAACTGCCCCACACCCCAGTCACTATGACATGCACTGACCACCAGGAAGGAAGATGCTAAATGCAGGAGTTACCCCCTGGTGGTCAGTGTGCTACAACAGTGGGAGCACCACTTGGCTGACCAGAATGAGCAACTGCTTTTGCCGTGAAACCTGGGCCTACAGATAGGAACCTGGGCTGCACTTATAGCCTCCTCGCCCCAGGCTCTTTCTCCTTGCTCTCTGCCACCTCCTCTGGATGCCTGCAGGCCACATAGAGCTGTCACCAGGCTCACAAAGCTCACCTTGGAGGCTGAGAGGCAGGTTTGTGGCTGCAGAGGGACTGAGGCCTATTCCACTATATTTCATTGCTCTTATCCCTGGGCCCAGCCCTGACTTGGTACCCTGGAGAGGCAAATGCTCCAGCTCCACATAAGATGCTGGACCAAGGAATAGCTGCTCAGAGGGCACATCCACAGCTGCTTGGCTGACCTGGATGAGCAGTGCTCCCATAGCAGGCCTATTCCTGCAGGGCATGCCCCCCAACAGTGCACAGATCATGTGCACCAGGCCTCTAGTACGGGTATATATATAATGATCACCACAATAAGTTTAATAAGCATACATCACCTCACATAGTTAAAATTTATTTCCTGTAGTGAGAACTTATAAGGCCTACTCTTTTAGCAATTTTCAAATAGACAATACAGTATTGTAAATTACAGTTTCTATGCTGTACATTGCATACAGAATATATTCATCTTATGCAGTTTGTACCTTTCGGCCACTTTCACTTATTTTCCCCATAATCTAACCCCACTTCCTGCCTCTGACAACCACCAATCTGTTTTATGTTTCTGAGTCCAATTTTTTTAGATTTCACATGTACATGACATTATATAGTATTTATCTTTTTCTGTCTGATTTATTTCACCTAACATAATGTCCTCAAGGTCCATTCATGTTGTTGCAGACAGCAGAATCCCCTTCTTATTTATTGCTGACTACTATTCCACTGTGCACATGTAAGTTCTGTGCAGTGGAGAAATACGGAGTCCCGATGATACCCAGTTTTACAACTTTGTGAATTTCAGCTCATTCATTTATTCATTCATTCAGGGTTTATTGAACATATTCCAGGCCTGTGCTAGGCACTGGGAACCCTAAAGAAAGCTAGGCAGACACTGTCCCTGCCTCCTGCCACTTCCCAAGGACACATATGACAAACAAGGTGGTGACGGGGTTATTATAAGTAGCAAGAAGCACACTGGAGGGAATAAATGGACATAGGGTGTGTGTTAGGCAGGGATGGGTAGGGCTCTGGAGAACTCTCTTGTGAGGGACAGCACCTAGAGGCTTCAGAGGATGTTCAAGCCAAGAGATGAAGAGCAAGCAGGCAGACAGTGAGGCAAATACCCTGAGGAAGGAAACCCAATGAACAGGGGGAGGTGGCTCTGCTGCCAAGACATCAAAGTCTTCTAGGATTCAGCCCCAGCCTCAGCAGCTGTAGCCCTGTACCCACACCCAGCAGTAGCTTCAGACACCCTGATTTGTCCTGTCATCCACTCCTTCCTGCCCTAGTGCTTTTGACCCTGTACTTCAACCCGAATGGAGACACTCGAGCATTTCCACCTCTCCAAATCTGACACTTGTTCCTCTTTAAAAGTCCACATAAAGGCCTGTCTTTCAACAACCCCAAGTCTGACCTACACACTCCTGCCCACTATTATGTCCATGTTTAAATATGCATATATATATATATATATATATATATTTGTGTATATGTATATTATATTCTATCTTGAATATATAAGTATATATCTAATTTATATTTTTATGAGCTGAAGAAACTTTATGAATTATCTGTTCAACCCCCTCTTTTTACATAAAAAGGAAAAATCCTAAAGCTTTCAGAGACTTGCTTAAGGTGACATACCTGGGATTTGAACCCAAAAAAAACAACTGGCCTTTGATCCCTCAGGGTGGATCTTACAAGAGTGAAAAGACTTAGATTTACAAGATAAACATGTTCATTGCAAGCTCTCAAGAGGCCTGAATACTCACTGAAATGAGGAATCTGCACTCAAAGTCCTTTTTACTTCTCTACACCGTCACATCTGCTGCCAGAACGCTTATGTCTGCTCCTCAGTTTATACACCTCTGTGCCCCTACAGTCCTCAGAAATGGGAACTGCTCAATAAATGTCTGTGAATGAATGAACAACGGTTGAGTGGGACACGGATAATGGGACTTCGCAGGGAGGTCTGGGGGGAATAAAGATTTCCTAACAATTTATGTTGCTTTTGACATGCCATGCTTTTTCCCCTTGCCCAGGAGGCCAATAGCACAAATACACGCCTTGCCATGAAAAATTTACAATCACACATTAGTCAGATACCCTGGTGACATGACTTGCAAACTGGAAAGCCAAGGTCGCAGCAAAAGCTGCTGTAAATCAAAGGTGTCTTAAACACAGCAGCATCCTGTTGGGAAATCTACCCGTTCACTGTGTTTCCTCCCGGAAGAAGGCTACTTAGGACACCTCCTACCTAACACTCAGATGCATGTGATGCCAGCTGCGTCTGTGACTACTGGTTCTGAGTGGCCATCCCTCTCCGCACCAGTAGCTCAAAGCAAAGCTTATTTTCCACCCAGTGCACTGGGCAACTGCAGGAGGAGATCTGAAAGGGTTTAAGACAGCATTTCCCAAGCTTTTCGACAAGATATTCTTAAGTGTTGGGCAAATAAAAGCCTTTTGTGGTCAAATAATTTAGGGAAGCTGTGTATATATCCTGTCATATTCTTGAGACTTTCGTAAAATGCGCATGGAAAATCTTGCAGAGGAGGGACCTGGCTAAACTTGCTGACCCAGAGTGCCCAATTTTTTTTTTTGGCAGAAAGTGCTCTTGTACTCACAGCAGCAGGTCTATGGAACTTTGGGCTCTATGGTGCTAGGTGCTAGCTCTTTATCACTGTGAAATTAGATAAGGCCATTCAAAGTCCTTGTGCCAACTTCCCCTCCACGTCCTTGGGTACTTAGGGAACAAAAGAGTCAAAGGAGAGCACTGACCACAGGGGAGACCAGGGACCCAGCTTTTCCCAGAAAATGGAGGCAAAGAAAAATCTGTCCCCAGCTTTTCTCATTGATGAATCTGCCCCAGCCTTATTGCTTAATGCTTGTTTAGTGTCCTGATATTCAAGGACTGTCCATAAAAGCAAACATGGACTCGGACCCTAAAATCTCAAGCAGCTCAGAGTTAGGCAGAATGGGACTTTCTTTTACAGAGCAGAGTAGGCAAGGCCAGAAAGAACCAGATGTGGGGGAGTGTGCATGGCTCTTCAGTAAATCAAAGAAACTGTTTTACCCCGAGGCCAGCCTGCTCTTGGGAGGGGCTGTCTGCTTGCTCAGGCTGAGAGTGGGTCAAAGATCAGGGCCCTGGAGAAAGGAGAGAAGCTTAACCAAATTTGGGTAACATGCATTTTGTTCCAAATGATCAGTGTGGAAAATACTGTTCAGCTAATCAATTATGAGGCAAGAAATGGGAATTTGGAAGGTCTGTGTCTGGCCTTGTCACGAATAAGCAAGGAGGGCATCTTTGGGTCATATCTAAGGCATATGGAGACCGGTGGTTCTCTGCAGGTGATTGTTTTCCAGAACACAAAGGCTGAGGCAAATCCCTTCACCCTTGCTGTTTCCCAGGAGTGCAGGGCTCAGGTACAATTTGATGTGTTCAGGGCCTGTGCACAGCTATGTTAATCCAGTACTAATAGAATCTGAGTAACTTGCTTTACCCGACTCTTCACTGGGGGGCCTGTACCCTCTCTCTGAATTCTGATAAGACATATCCACATATGGCCTTCCCAACTATTCCTGGGTACCCACTGGGACTCTGCTTATTGGCAAACAACCCACCTCCCTGTCTGGCTGACTTTTGTGAATATATGTATGTATTTCTCTTGGTTAATTACCTAGGCATGGAATGCCTGGTTAATAAGGTGTGTGTATATTCAGTATGATATTGGTAGACACTGCCAAACAGATTTTCAAAGTGGATGAACCAATTTACAGTCCCACCAGAAATGTGTGATTTTTTCAGTTGCTCAAAATCCTTGCCAAAACTTGGTCTTTACATTGTAGCCATTCTGGTGGATGTTTAGTGAAATTACATAATAGTTTTATTTTGTATTTCTCTGATTACTAATAAGTGTGAGCACCTATTCATCTGTGTAATGGCCACTTGAATTTCCCTTTTTATATAGTTCCAGGTCCAATCTCTATCCATTTTTCTTTTGAATTGTCTTTTTTTAATTATTGTGGAGGAATGTGTATGACCTTGAGCTACTTTGATCTTGATATCACTGTAAACATTGGTGACTCCCTCTCCACATAGCTACTCACCTCCCAGCCTGGCCTGATGGTGGGGGAAGATATAGTAAACAAATCCCTCTGAATTGGTGTCTACATGGTATAGAAACAGTGTTCTAAGCCTTTTCTCTGCCGCTGTGAGCTTATCTTTTGAAAAGTAAGCTCAGGTTTAGCGTAGGCCCCTGACTTCCACGTGTGAGCCTTCCGGAGTGACCTGTGCGGCTGCCTTCACCCTCTGGGCACCGTGTGTACTTCATTTGCAAGATGAGGATGATAGTGGGTCTACCTCAATTGTGAGGAAATGGATCATTTAAAGTAAGACATTGGCAACAGTGCCTGACACACTGGACGCCCTCAAAACCCACTAGTTTTTATTATTCAGACATAGCTCACTGACCTCATTTGCTAATGGCACAGTCATAACTTATTTGCTTGCCCTGATTCAAAGAATTCTAAGAACATCGAAAAGCATCAAGTTCTAGGTTTGTCTGTGTCACCATCTCTCTAGGTAAGTCACTTAGTGGGAGTCTGTGGGTTGTGGTTTCCTTACCTGAGAAACAAAGGGGTTGACCTAGATCAACATCGCAAAAACCTTTCAGCTTACACTTCCCTCTGTGACTCCACTTTATTGTAGACAGGGACGGAAGGGAAGAGGCCAGAGCGTACACACAAATGCTCCACCTGGCTCCATTCCCAGCAGATCTTGTACCTTCTGCATTCTCCCAGGTGCACAGGAAAAGGTAGGTCAGGAGGAAAGGAGGTGCATATGTCAGAAGAACATGGTCTCTCTCTCTCTCTCTCTCTCTCTCCCTCCCCCCCCTGTCTCTGTCTCTGTCTCTCTCTCTCTCTCTCACACACACACACACACACACACACACACACACACACTTCCATGTGAGCTCTGCCAAACTTGCCTCCATCCATCTGATTTGTCTATACACCTAGCCCTTGCATAGCATAATGTAAGGGAGGGGGTGAGAGAGGGACAGCCTCACCTTTGTAGCCCTTTGCAAAACTCCCTCACCTGTAGGTCCAACAGCTTCAGGAGGGAACCTGGGCCCCTTCCTTATAATTCCCTGCCCAGGTCCACCTTGAGGAGAGTCTGAAAGAGCTTCTATGCAGCCTGGTTGATCAGAAAGAACACAAATGAGGATGCAGGAGACCATTTCTAGTCTTTGTGCCACAATGCGCTCTCTGTGTCCTTAGCCTTCTAGCTCTCACCTGACCTTTCTGTCAGATGAGGATGATATTGTGCCCCGTAATCATTAGGGGTTCAGACTAAAAAGAAAGACATTAAAGGTTAACAGTGTTTAGCTCTTAATGATGAAATTCCAGGGGATGTTTCATTTCTTTTTTTACACTTTTTCTGTATTTCTCCAATCTCCAACAATGAGAAAATGTCTTTATAAAAATAACAAACAATGCATATTATTAAAATGTAAGATAATTCTAGGCCCTGTGTTACACTTAGTTAGAATGATAATATCATTTTTGAGCACTTTCTTTCTTTTATTTCTAAATCTGGCATATATTCACACATCTGAGAGGGGGATCTTCTGCTGATGGTGTAAAATTGAGTGTTAGAAACGTTACCAAAACCAGTGTGGCATTAGCTAAGTTAGTTAGCCTTTCAAGTACTTCCTCTCCTCCTTTGTAAAGTGAAGGGAATAGATTAACATCCCCCAAGTCCTAACACTTTGTCATTGCTTCCTTACACCATCGGCCTGACATACTTGGAAGGCGCCTCCAGGGAACTGAGATGTATGTTGTTGGAACAAGGGCAGTGATGCCACGGAGCCCAGTATGTCATTTCTCCCAGCTGGAGAAACCAGCAGGTACTGCAAAGCATCAAATCTACTGAAAAAGCAAAAGCAATAGGGGTCTTTGAAACCAAATGGTTTTATGCAGACAATGGGGGGTTGGTTTCAGACCTTAAGTCTTCATCAGACTACATTGGCTGTGGCAAGAATAGAATCTTCCAAATTAAATCTGTCATCGGCACTTTGCAGCCAAATTTATGGAGTTGACAGTTTGAATTTTCCCAAAGTAATGGATCAGTAACACAATGGCAAACCATGTATCCAGCACTGTCTCAGCCACCATGTCCCTCATTCCTTGCCAAACAGGGAAGAAAACCTTTATGAGTAGGGAGAAAGTATCCTTTCTTGCCCTGACCCTCTCTTTATCTGTCTCTGCCTCTCTCCCATTGGCAGTCACAAAGTGGAAGCTGGCTTTCAGTCAGTCTGATAATGAGCAGCCAGTTCTTGTTGGCAAGCACCGAGTTCTTCGTGGTGACTTCCAAAATCGCAGCAACAGCGCACAGTCTCTGCTGCTGTTGTCCTCCCAGAGAAACCCCCCGTTCGTCCAGGCTCTAGAAAGGAGGTAACACCAGCCATCAGGACCCTTTCCTGGCTAAATGAGGATGGAACATGCCTCAAATGAAAAGTTAACCTTTGGTGCTATCTGAGCTTTTAATGTTAAGGATGATTGTGTGATCTATTTATCATCGATGCAAACTGCAGTCCAGCAGTAAAGAATTCAGGAGTATAGCCAAGGCCCAAGAAGGGTAAGAACTTTCCTGAAATGCAGGGTCTTTCAAGGACTCAAAAGAGCTAGGTAGCTGCTCTTCCAGGGAGGCCTGGTGCTAAGGGAAATCTGGGTGGTTCCTTCCTATCACTCCTACAAAATTACCTTAAACTAAGAGGTCATTAATCATGGCTCATAACCAAACTTGGATGAGACTGCTTGTCTAAGGATGACTAGCCCTGTCCCTCTTTCCCTCAGGCCCAGAGCATAGCAAGGAAACTCCCAGGAGCCTCTCCCTCTACTGGCCTTCTGCACTGCTGAGCATCAGAACTGACCACCCTGCTTCATTGCGTCCCATCCTTCAGGTACTGATTCAGCACTCACTATGCACCAGACATTGTCAGAACTCGGAAGAATTAGCAAAATAAGACTGTCTCTGCCATGAGTGAGCATAAAGCAATTCACCAGGAGTCAGGCAGTAGTGTTTGCCCTTCTGTCATTTGGACAGAGCCAAAGATGGGACAGAGAAGCACAGATGCAGCGTCAAAACTAGAAACAAATAAATGCCATTCAGTGTAATGGGGGCTTATATACAGAGGCTAAGTCCAAGGGAGGCTGAAGATCTAAGAGAAAAAGTGATCAGCTTAACTTGGAACGGTCATTCCCAGCACTGAGGCTGCAGCAGGACAAAAGCAGTAAAGATGGCTGTTAGTGGGCATACATGACCATATGCATGAGTTTATTTGTGTTAGAATTATCTGTTAATTGTTCACAGATGGAGCAAGAGGGCCAGGAGAGAGTTAAGACTCAGGTTATCAGCTTTCATAACTGAATGGTGGTGGGTACCACTTACCAACAAAGGAAGGACCAGCTAAAAAAGGCTCTATCAAATTTATGCCACGAACACTGCCCAAAAACCCTGACATGTGCCAGTAGACCTCAGTATCTCAGGGTGACTGTGGTCACTATGGAAGTGTTTGAGGTCCAGGAGAGGTACCCTGAAGGAGGTACCACAGGAGTTCATGTATCCAGCTCAGCGTTCTTGTTGAGCATCATTGCTCCCTCTCAAAGCTCATGATTCCACTAGATGCCCCAGAGGATATTACTTCCTTAGCAATTCCTTAGAAAGGCATGACATTGATAGGAACAACAGGAAAACAAGGAGGAGGGAACAGACCTCATGCTCTTGGTTAGGTTTCCAATCTCCCTGCAGTGCCCCCTACTGGCAGACCTAACATGGAGTCAATTGGCAAAGAAATGGGTGGCAGAGTCCCAGCCCCAGCACAGCAAAACAGATCACAGGGTGAGTTTGGCGGTGAACAGCAAGAACTTAAATATCACCACACCATTCAGGACCCCCACTTGCACCCACTGATACCTCAATACCTGACCTGCAGAATCACAGATGTTTACAGCTGGCTGAATATGAATTGAGAATGGTGCTCAGCAGACAATGAGCCTGAGAGGAATTAACCAATACACAACTGGAGGCTCCCGGGGCTGATTCCATCAACAATTCTCCTGTCAGGGAGTTCTCATTCGACATCCTCACCTAGACCTTCCTGAAGGTATCAGATGGTGAGCAATGCTTATATAATAAAAACAGCTTAGGCAAGAAGGAATCCCACATGAAGAACTGGGTTGACTCTCCCAGGAATGATCATAGATTATTGTCATGAAATGCTGTAGTAGCCCCCAGTTCTCAATGCTTGGCCTTTTGGTTTCCCTTCTAGTTTCTGCCCTTAATCTTAGCCTTGATCCTGTACTCAGGTGGTGGAATGGATGTGCTTGAATGGATGGATAACTAGTCCAGACCCTGTAAACTCTAACTTTGAACTCTTCCTGATGCCCACCCTGGTGCAAAAGCCTCCATAAAGAAAAAAGAATCGGGGCAGATTCACAGCTCTGACCACAGCTAAGCAGAGATGGGATTGGTATGTCTGGTAACTTCAATCTCAAGTCCGTACCAACCATACTTGCTACTCTCTCAGAGAAACAATAGGGCCATTTAAAAGAAAATACAGTGCACCAATGCCTGGAATTCTCTAAAAATACGAGGCCAAATTGACAAGGACAAACATGGGTAAATATTGAGCACACAGAGATCTGGGTATAATAATGTCTGCCACACAGACTTCTCTGAGATAAGATGAGTTGAAAGCACAAACTGTCAATGAGTTGAATAGTATATACTATGGGTGAAGGGTTGTTTGTATTACTCCTGCACTTGACCTAAGGCCCTTTCCAAGTTTATAGAGATTACAATAAGGGGAAAGCCCTGGAAGCAAATCTGCTTGGCCTCTTTATCACAATGTTTCATCCGCCACTTTGCTGTTCTGCTCAGAAGGCCGCAGGTGAACACAGTTGTGTATTTGATCCAGAAGTTCTCCAGCTGATTTCAAAATACCCTTAGAACAAGCTCTATTTTATCCAAGTGAATAGCATGGTTTCCCTTCTGTAAGCAAAACCATGATATATAGGCAAACTCCACGCTAATTGGATAAACCAGTAGTAAAACCCCAAAAGAACAATTAACTTTTATGTGAAATACTCCCAGCTGAAATCTTGAAAAACTTGCATGTAATTAGCACTCTCTTCCAGCTCTCCGAAGTATAAAATACAATACATTAGGGCTTGTAACACTAATATCGCCAAGAACACGGCTAACGTGGGAAGTTTAATTTGCCACTAATATGCAGATGGCAGGCTAGTTGGTACTTTCACCTGCTCTGGCTAATTGTTTTCAGTGTGATTTAGAAACTCCATGCCCTATGTTACAGTGCTCAAATGCATCAGATCCCCAGTGCTGGCTTGTGGTCATGAAATTCAGATTTTAAATTCAGAAGTGATCTTATAGGCATTTAGTCCTCTCCCTAAGCCAGTGGTCGGCAAGTCACATGTGGCTTAAGAGCCTCGGTTTGCTGCTCTGTTGACTAATGAGTTTGTTGACCACTGGACTAGACTCTCGATTTCAATAATTACAGGCTGCTGTTGTTCCTTGTGATTAAGCCCCTAAGCAATGTCTCATGGACCTGTAGGGTTATAATCAGCTCAAGACAATTTACAAATGGTAGTTTCCTTGGTTGAACTCTCAGAAATCCTGATTTCACAGGTCTTAGTTGGATCTCTGATATATATATAGATATATATATATCTTTATGAATGCCACCAGAAGGTTCCGTGGTACAAGCATATTTGGGAACCACTGGTATCCTAAACTTCCATAACTTGAGTGACCAATGGATATCCAGTCTCTGCTTGAATATTCCCAGAAAGAAGACCAGTGGCGCAGCCCCAGTCAGTAGTGGCTGCCTGGACCCCAATGCTGAGAGGGTTTCTGAGGCTGCATCTATATTCAATGGAAGAGAAAGACAGGTTGAGGTAGTGCACTCTGCCCTGGGCATAGGTAAGGGAGACATGCCCACGTGTACTTGCCATTCCTGGTCAGAGCTATCTACTCTGAATTCCATCTAATTGACTTTTATTTATGAAGATTGGTCTAGTTGATAAGTTAGCTTTATATTAGAGCATTATAAGGGAAATGATCAGAAGGGCAGAGACTGAAAACTGAGAGTTTAGTGGTGGCTCCACCAAAACAGTTACTACCTTGAGAAATTTGCTTACCTCCTTGAGTGCCATTACCTGTTTATCAAATAAGAACATAATATCTGCATGGGAGTATTTTGAGATGCAAATGCATTTATGAATTGGAAGAGGCTTTGAAAATGCTTATTTATTTTTTAAAAAATAAGTACTCTATTGTCAGTATACTATTAAACATTAGAGATATTTTCCCACGAGTACAGGTGCTTGAGCAGGTAGCCAAATATGTACATGTACTAATACAGAATTCAAAGCACTGAGCCTTTCTTACCATAATGATATCAAACTTCTGTTGTTATCAACACATTGGCTTGTTCAAACCCAGAGCATTCAGAAAGAAAGTATGGCTGGTTCTCAAATAGCTTTTGTAAACATCGACCTCTCTGCCTTACCTTCCACCTTCAGTGCAACTCCCAGTATAATCACTGATTGCAGTTTTAACTGACTTGCCTTTGACTTATCCTCATTCGGTAGAATTATGTAATTCAAACCTAATGGGCCTGACCCCTGTTATTTTGAACTGAATAGACTAAATTTGTTAAATACTGATTAGACTGAAAAATACCAGATTGTAAAAATTATTGAATGACTTTGTTTATAATTACCTTGAAGGCAAAAAATAGGTCTTATTTACCTCTGTACCTTTCATTACTCAGAATTATATTTTGTAGACTGAATGAACTCAAACAGTTTTGTAAACTGTTTGCTGAATGAATGAATAAATGAATGAATGATGGAATGAGTGAATAGTTATCATGTGACTTCCAGATGAACCAGGGCTGCTAGTGATGCAATGACAACAAATGTATGTGTGTGTTGCAGAGCTGCTAAGACATTCTTGCTTTAGAATAAAGAGAATTTATCTTAAGAGAACTTTTAAAGAAATAAATATACAGTTTATGTAGCCTTAGGCTTCTTAACAGAACCAGGAGAATGACCTGATATGTCAATCTATTTTTAAAATATTATTTGACTATTCAGTCAGTTGCTTGACCTTAATTTCTGCAAGACACCTCTGGTGGTATCTTTACTCATCAAAGGCAGGAGAGGATGATGGTTAGTGGGAACATCTGCAGCTTCAGGTGACCCAGTGTGAATTTCATCTGGGCCCATATCAGCAATTAAAAATAGTATCTGTGGTTCAGCTCCGCTTTTTCTAAAATAAAAATAATTGTATCTACATCTCAAGCAAACAGATGGGTTAGTGTTGTGAGGATTATGTGGAAAATGTTAAATCTTAACATTGAGCACATGAGTGTATTTAAAATCACATACATCCAGATAATATTAACACAAGTCATCAAATTGAAGAAAAAGAATGAACCACTTTGATTGGTAGGATTTATAGCCCATTCAAAGGAACCAAACTGTTTTTCCACTGAGACTACCACAAGTCAACATTGCAACCTGTTAGTTCTGCTAAGATATTTACTCATATAGGAATTATGGGAATGGGATGGTGGAAGGAGTAGGCAGGATTTTAGCATAGTATAATTTCTTAAATGCTACCATGTGTTGATGCCTAGTCAAAGTGCCATAGTCTGGGTGGCTTATAAACAACAGAAATTTATTGCTCACAGTTCTGGAGGCTGGAAATCTTCCTAATTCACACTGACAACTTCTGGCTATGCCTTCATACAGAGGAAGAGGCTAGGGATCTCTCTGGAACCTCTTTTTTAAGGGCTCTAATTCCATTTAAGAGAGCTACATCCTCATTGCTGAATTATCTCCCAAGGACCCAACCCTAACGTCATCATATTTGAGGGTTATGATTTCAACAACTAAATTTGGGGAGAGACCATAGCAGTTAGGCATTCTTCTTGGCAGTGGAAGGATAAGGAAGACTCCATTCATAAGCACTGTCACTTTTAATCCTCACAGAAGCCCGGATAGGTAAGGTTATTCACCTCAAGTTACTGGTAAACCAAGGAACAAATAAATGAGTTTCACAGATCTCCTAGCTAGAAAGCAACATGCTTAGAATTTGAACCTAGGCATGCATGATTCTAAAGCCTTCCATTCATTCACTAGTTATATATTGTGTATGATGTGTACATCCTCATATGAGAGTAGCCTCCCTACCCTCATGAACCTCAAATTCCATCCTGACTTTTCAAATTCATCAAAATCACCAGCTATGGAACAAACTTTGCATTTTAGTTATAAATTAGACATCAGCACAAAGTAACCTAAGTTTGAGAGTTGCTGATTAATTTATCTGTGGTTAAAAACATAACTCAAATTCAGTCATGCCCATTGTATGTACAGTATGGGCATGTGGTCCTGTACCATGTCTGCTCTTGGAGCAATATCTTTGCATTTAAAAATAAATGACATTGATTTATCATTAGAGCCTTTTTATATAGGACTTTATCTCAAAAGAACTTTTAAAGACTTAAAATATACAGTTTATGTAGCCTTAGGTTTCTTAACAGAACCAAATCAAACTGAATAATAAAGCAAAATGGAATAATAAAATGATCAAACAGTGTAAGATCAAGTCATAACTGATTTGGAAGCACCTTTATAATTGCTAGGCTGGAAGCAGTCTCTGTAGAATCGGCAGAACTGAATCATGAAATGAATTAAGACCATGCCAAATTATTAATACTTTTCATATACTGTAAAAAGAAAGTCTTTCTTCATGCCTCTCTGGAGTGAAGACTGGAGCAAAATGTCTCAAATAGCAGGCAGGGGAAGAGGAGGAAAATTAATAAATTGGATATTGGTATTGTTCTTTAATAGCCACACATTTAATTCTTTGAACATGATTGGCTTTTTTCTTTTCAAAGAACATTTGAATACCTTATCTTATTTCATCTTTGTGAGGCCTCTGTGAAATTCTTGAGAGAGGCCTACAGGTGGAATAGGTGGTTAAGGGCTGAGGATTAGACCTTAGACTCTGCTACTCCTAACTAGGCACCTGAAGATAATTTTCTTAACTGATACACCCATCCCTGGCATCACCTGGACAAGGGGAATAACAGCACTGCAGTGGACTGAGCTAGGCAGTGAAGACTATAGTTATTTAGCTGACAGCCTCCAGTTATTAATGCCTCCAGGGTCCCCCTCAGTTTAGGAGGCTGTGGTTACATTGTTCTCTGTTGGCCAATGGTTGAGTGAGGCAGTAGGACTCAGGCCAGGCCACTTCCATCCCATGATGGATTCCTAGGGTAATCTGTGCTCTGGAAGCCCCCACTGGGCTGGTGGAGACTGCATCACCTCTGCATTGTCTCCACAGCTTCCCCTACCCATCCTGCTTCCTTCCACTTTACCTTTCCCAGGTGCTCTCCCCTAAACCTTTCGCATTCCTGATTCTGTCTCAGCATCTGCTTAAAAAGAGCTCAGGAGCCTACCCAACTAATAGTACTTTCTTGGGAGGACCTTGAGAAGTTCATGTAGATGAGGTACTTAGCCCAGAGTTGGTCCATAGTAAGTACTCAATAAATATTAGCTATTGTTGTGTCCTTATCCTGCTTTGTGTTTGGAAGAGTTGAAGCAGTATTAAGTGATTAACCAACTAAACTAAGTTTTCTCTACTGGTCAGAGATTTTACCCCATGCCATCTAAAAGGAGACCTCAAATGAGCCACATTATTTGACCTGCGTGTCAGTCATAGCCAAGAATGCACAGGCCACTCTCTAGTGTCTCTTTCTCCAGATGTCACTCAGCTTGTGAGAGAACCCGGCATTTGAGGATCCCTGGCTCCACTGGGGCCGGTTCTCCAGATTATCTGTTCTGTGTTCCTCAAAGAGGTAGAAATCCCAGAAGCTCTCCCCAGACTCTTTTTCTATATCACAATAACCTGTCTGTTGAACATATCTCACTAAGTCTCAACTGACTAGGTTTATGTGTTTTACAGCTGTGTCCCAATCAGTTGTCTTTATAGCAAGAGTTTGTATATAACCTCCGAATGGCACTTTGTGCTTTTCCAAATATATGAACAACTCAGAAACAAAATGTTTTATTGCTGTTTTCATGTGCCATTTTAGTTCTGTATGCATTTGGCCATTTTTAGATTTTAATTCCTCAATGAAGGACATATAAATATTATTTCATTCTCCTTCTTTTCCCACTATTTATTAGATGATTTAGGGTGCCAAGCCCTGTGCCAAAATCTTTATACCTTACCTCATTTACACTTCCCAAAACTCTGGAGGCAGGAGTTGCATAAAGAAACTGGGGCCAGAGAAGGTCAGTCTTGCCTAATGTCACACAGCTGGTAGGTTTGTATCACTTGAGACTCATTATTAGTTCTAAGCAACTAATGACAACTGTGAGTGAGCTGAAAAAGGATTGATGAAAAATATATTTAAACAAATAGCAGAAAATAATTTTGGGGACAATGTTGGGAGTAAACAGAATAATTGAGAGGGTGGAAGCATCAGCCTTGAGTCTATGCAGCTGGGAGAATGCCCAATGCTTCACTCAGAAGTTCCCTCATTTGTTCTTTTGTGTCCCAAGACCAAGACCAGTATGTGTACCACTGATGGACTGGATCTAAGTCATAAGCCAAGTCCAAGAAAGCAAGTGTCCAGCATTTTCAGCCCTTGGAATAGAAGACAGTCTTTGAACATCACCAAGTCTCATGAGTTGAACGTTCTGAAATATATGCATGTGTGGAAGGAAGAAAAAAATGCCTTTCATCCCAAAGATGTTCGTAGAACGTATGAATATGTTAGCTTACGTGGCAATGGGAAATTAAGGCAGGAGATGGAATTAAGATTACAATCAGATGACCTTGAAAAAGGTAGATTATCCTGGATTATTCAAGTAGGCCCTATGTAGTCACAGGGGTCCTCATAAGTGGAAGAGGAATACAGAAGAGTAGGTGTCAGAGTGATGGAGAGTGAGGAAGACTCAATTGGCCATTACTGGCCTCAAACATGGAGGAAGGGGCCACAAGCCAAAGAATGTGGGTAGCCTCTGGAAGCTGGAAAAGATAAGGAACAGATTTTTCTGTAGGGCCTACATGAATGAACACATGCCTACTGATACCTTGATTTAACCCAGTAAGACTAAATTTGCGTTTCTGACTTCCAAATGGTAAGATAATAATTTTGTGTTGTTTTAAGCCATGACGTTTATGGTGATTTGTTATAGCAGAAATAGAGGCCTAATATGGTAGATGGGGTGCTGGGAAGCTAAGACAAATATCTACTGGAATGAAGAGCCAGGACTCAAACCAAGTCTGTCTGGTTCAAAGGCCCATGCTCAGGAATACTGTATAATAATGATTTACTCTGGAGATGACTCAAAATGAGAGCACTGAAGACCAGAACAGAGCTGTGTAGCAAAGCAGATGGAGTGGAAGCTGTGGAGTGTGTGCAATAATCTGAGCAAGACATAGGGAAAATGGAGAGGAAATAAACCCAGGCTTTCGAAATGCTGTCTTGCAGGGGAGAATGAGCTGAGATGGGAATAAAGGGCCTGCCAGCTGGTGTTTTGGCTCCAAGTTACCATGTAAACCTGCATATGAGGAGTGAGGGTTTTAGAAAACCTTAAAAAGCTTTGGACAAAATGTTGCCTATCTCACGCATCCAACTGACTCAGGGGGCTACAGTGAGAGCCAAGAAGATAGAATCAAAGAGAGAAAACTCAGAAACATATTGATTCCTTGTGTGGAGGATCAGATTCAGAGTAAGTCCCTTTTAGCATGTACATTCACTGCAGCAAAGCAAAGCAAATTCATTTAAGACTGTAAAGAAGGGAGAGTGTAATACATTTCTAGGACACAGAAGGGTGATAAATGAAACAGTGCAATACTGCTAAATTATGACATAAAGTTAGATTGATATTTTCTATATTCAATATGCTATTTTTTTCCTTTTAGGAAACATATTTTCAGGGACTTTCAGATGCTTGATCTACATTTCCCATGAGACTCAGAACCCTCCACTGTAAAGCAGCTATGGTGGCAACGTTGGATACCAGATGGGCAGAACCATAATTCCAGCAGTTTGAGAGAGACTACTAGAAATGGTTTTTATAGACTTGAGCTTCCATTTTTTGTTCTCAACTATTGGAGGTTCACAGTTATGGACCACTTTTTGGGTTCTCTGAGTTTTCTTAAAGGGCTCTCAGCAAAGCAGAAATTGGCCATGAATTCTGTCATTTGTTCTGACCTGACCTTACTAATGAATTTGGGCACACTCCTAAATTCAAATGCCAAATCCCTCTGGCAAACACCTGGTTTTGTGCTCTCTGTCTTGCCTTGTGCAAGTTCCCCTGCACTCTGTGTGGCCTCTTTGGTCTTCCAGACTGGATATGGTCCTAAAGCCTCTGGCTCCTGTCTGCTCCTGACTTCACACACTGAAATAAGGGCTAAGTGGAACCCACACCTCAATCCAGTCTGGAGGACCAGCTGCCAGCCTGTCACAGGGGGAAGAACTTCCGTTCTTGTCGTTTTCCCAGACACTGGATGATCATCCAGATTCTATGAGTGTCCGAGTTCTGTTTGTCTTTAGAATTTTTAATTTCTTCATCATCTTTTTCTGATTTGGTCTTGATTTCTTTCTATAGTGCGTTCTCCCTTGAGAATATGTGTTTAATCCAAGCATCTGCTTACAGCCTCCTTTTGAACACTCAGGTAAATATTCATTGAATTTCCGTAGCATTGTTTTCCTCCTCTTGCAATAAATTATCCTGTCTCCTCTTGGAGGCCACCATGTCTCCTTACTGAACTCCAGGCTTTGCATGTGCATGCAAAATCCCTCTGAATTTATCTTCATCTCCCGTGCCACCTCACCTTGACTGTTTCCTATAGTCTGCATACTTTTGCCACTGTCTGATATTAATGCACTACATAGCCTACAGAAAAGTTTGCTAACTTTGTTCTTTCCTTGTCTGTGCTGATCGGCTTCCTGAGTGAATAACTATGGGGAACAAGGCAGCTGCTCAAGCATAGATCCCAAAGGCTTCCCAGTGCCGAGAGGCCCATGCCACACACTGTTACCTGCCTCACAAACTCACCCATTTGTTTAAAAAAGTATATATTTGTTATTGATGTCAGAGAGGAAGGGAGAGGGAGAGATAGAAACATCAATGATGAGAGAGAATTGTTGATCTGCCACCTCCTGCATGCCTCCTGCTAGGAATCAAGTCCACAACCCGGCACATGCCCTGACCAGGAATTGAACTGTGACCTCCCTGTTCATGGGTGAAAACTCAACCACTGAGTCACACCAGCCAGGGCAACTCCAGCCTACTTTCGCTCACGTCAAGAAGACTGACTTCAAAGATGAGTAGAATGGTGGAATGGCCCCTTCTGGCTTCAGGCACCATGTCTACACCAATAACTTCCCAGTCTCAAAGTGGGTTCCATAAGCCCAAGGCTGATGGAGAAACCTTTTTATACACCCAGGACCATTCTGGTTGAAAATATGAGAGATGGCCCTAGCTGATTTCACTCAGTGGATAGAGCATTGGCCTGCAGACTGAAAGGTCTAGGATTGAATTCTGGCCAAGGGCATATGCCTGGGTTGTGGGCTCTATCCTCAGTATGGGCATGCAGGAGGAAGCCAATCAACGATTCTCTCTCATAATTCATGTTCATATATCTCTCTCCGTCTCCCTTCTTCTCTGAAATCAATAAAAAAAGAAAAAGAAAAGAAAATATGAAAGGTAACATGAACATAATATAACACACTTGGAATAGAACATGTTAGCACCATACAAATGTCAGGCATTACCCCTAAGGGCAAACTCCACTCACTGTCCATAAGATCCCAAACACTCCAAAAGGGGGGATTTCATTATTTGTCAGTCCACATAGGACTGAGGGTAAGGGGAAATTTTCTTGTCCTTATCTCCAACTGAAGAGCCATTTCTCTATGGTATGGTATGGTATCAAGAAAACCCTCACCAGAACAACTGAGAAGATCCCCAGGGTCCTTAAATGGGTGTGTCTAAAGGGCCGGGAAGCACCATGGACCTTGTGTTTGCAAAGGCTCCACCTCTTCTAGCTGCATAGTCTGGGGCAAGTTATTCAATTTCCCTGAACTGCCACACCCTGTTTTGTAAAATGCAATGATAGCCATGTGACTAGATTGTTTTGCAATGAAATGAGAGTATGTTTTTTCATTGTGGTGTTCAGCTTCTGATCTGATAATGACCTGGTTTTGGGATTGTAGCTGATGATTTTGTGGGACTTTCACCAGAGGAGAGAATTCTCTAGGGATCCTGGACTTGAAGGAAGCCAGTCTGCACATAGACATAGATCAAGGGTGAGGCACTTGCTTTTGAAGTGGGACTGCCTGGGTTCAAATCTTGCTTTTGCCCCATAATTTCTGAATGGTCTTAGGTGGAAAATGAGCATAATAATAGGAAAGATAGGCTTTTTTAAGGATTAAAAAATAGGATCCATGTGAAATATTTAGCAAATACTTTAATACATATTAATTAAAATCCAAGTCCTTGATTATTTTAACACTAGTGATCTGGTGCATGAAATTTGTGCACATTAAAAGGGGTTAATTAGAGGAAATAATTTAATATTGCTATCTGCCCTTTCTCTATATTAGAAGTGTCAGAGACGAAAGAAAATTAGTAAAATATATTTGAAAACTGGCTAGATCCAGATCCAAGCAGTCCCAACCTTGTCAAGCCCTGCTGGGTGTAGCCTCAGGTCTCTTGGCCCAGTGTCAGGATGGGGTGAATGGCCTGAGGTCCCCCAGCCCAGACTGGGCAGGGAGTATGCCTTGAGGTCCTCTGACAAGCCCTTCCAGATGGGGGAGGCATGGCCTGAGGACCCCTGTCAGACCCCACCAGGCAGAGGGCTGCAGCCTCAGGTCCCCTAGCCAGGTGCTGGGGCAGGGAGAGGATATGGCCTGAGATTCCCTGTCAATCCCCTCCAGGCAGGAGGTGTGGTCTGAGGTTTCTTGGTCTGGCACTGGGGCAGGGGGGGGGGGGGCAGCCTGAGGTCCCCTATCAAGCCTGGCTGGGTGGAGGGACATGCCCTGAGGTCCCCTGTTGAGCCTTACAGGAGCGGGGGAGGGCATAGCCCCAGGTTCTGCTGATTGCTCGTTAAAGCTCCTTATGGGAACTTGGCATCAGCTGTGGGTGATGGAGTGATGGCCAATTAGCATATTCCCTAGGTTATTTTTTTCTAGGAGGATGGGATGGAGAATACAAAGTTTTTCCAGTTAAAAGAGAAGAATTGGTTAGCATTCATAGCAACTCTGTATTTTCAGAGTTTTGTGTACATTGATTCTCAAAACTGTGAGATGAGTAAGGCAGTCATTACTGCTCCCAGTTTATCGAGGAGGCAATTGAGATGTGGAGAAGTTCAATGGCTTTTCCAAAGTCACAGCTCATAAGCAAGAGCACTGATCCTTCTGATGCTTAGCCCAATGATTCATCGTCTACTGATTCTTACAGTGAAAGGCAAGTCAACAAGAGCATGTCCTCTGGGCTGAAGTTAGGACAATTTCCTTTTCCTTTAATAATACCATTTGTTTGTCTTAGTGCCACATGTAGCTTCTCTCCTTCTCTGCCTGCTGCTTGCCTCTTAGCAAGAAAAGGACATCAGCTCAGTGATTCAGCTGGTCTTTGACATTCCAGGCATCAAGTAGAATCACTCTCTGAGGTAAATCCAAATGATTATTTGAGAGACTCAATTTCCTTTAGAGAAGGCACATTGTCAGTTCAATCTACTGTGGAATTTGTAGTATTAATGAATTGAAGTATACCTTAGGGATTTCTCTCAGATGCTTATTTTAATTTAAGCTCTAGGGGTTTAACTTTCCCAAATACTCAATTTTGTTCATTATGAAAACTAATAACTGGCTTATTTCATTGCTAATTTGGGTACAAAGGTTAATTATCTATAGTGGAGTGGTATCAAGCTAATCTAAAGTCTACCTGAACCAGGCATTGTGGCTAATTGATTGCCCCATGCACTGAGAAATTAGCATTTCTTTGTGGGGAATAAAACAAAAAGAAAAAGCTTCCTTGATTTGGATTCTCTTTGCTCTGTTTTTGTAGAAGGAGCAGCATCTCTCCAAGATAGTGAGCAATCTTTCCTTTTTTAGGGTATTATGGAATTCATTCAGTTATTCCTGTGAGAATGTCCCACTTGGTTCCATCTCAGCATGTTCCTTTTCCCCAATAATATGCCCAGTCGCTGCTCCTACCATTGCTTGTTCAGCACAAAATTAGGGATTGTGGATATATATTTTTCTATCACTCTAGCACAATTCTAATCAAACCAGAGTGGTTCACCTTTTAAAATGCACCAAAAGTAATTACAACAACTGCAATACTAATAATGCCTTGCTCTCTGTGTGGTTTCAAAAGAACAAAGTGTTTCACATGCATCTCTGCATTTGCTAAGAATCCCGTGAAGCAAATAGGACACTTAATTTATTCTCCTCTTTAGGGGGTGAAAAAATGGAGGCCCAGAAATATCAGGTTCACATAAAAGCAGGAGTGATTCTGTGTTCTTTCTGCTTTACCATACCACTTCCATGATCTGTCATGCATTCAAAAACTATATTATTTTCTGGGTTATCTACTATTTTAGACACTATGCTATAGAATTCTGTTGAGTGCACTCCAAGAAACATAATTTTGTCTCCAGAAAGTGAGATGGACTAATGCTGCCAATAGGATTCTACAGGAAACTCCATTATTTGACGTTCACATCTTGCCTTTAAGGTCAACCCTTCCTCCCTCTGCTGGCTCTGTTCTTAGAACAGAAGGCGAGGTGTCTTGATCTAATTGATGCTTCTGCTCCTCTTAAGGACTAATGCAAGATTTGGCCCTGAACTTCCTATGCACATGTTAGTCTTTGAAGCTCTCTTTCCACCATCCACCTCTGATTTATTTAAAAATTACTTTCTAAACCAACTTGAAGCAGCTCAAAATTAATTTAAACTCCCCCAAAACTGAATTTGTCAATGTCCACCATTGTAATTTGTTACGTTACATTATAACCTACTACAGAACCGTGGCAATGTCAGAACTCCGATGATGTAGTGTGGTTTCCATCTACAATATATCATAAGAGTATTTTCAGCTTGGATGATAGATGGAGCAAGCCTGGGAAGAATTTAAAAAGAGACCTAAATTTCTAGAATTTTTAAATTCTCTTTAAGTGGCTGAAGGCGTCACCCCCAAGAGATTACTGAAAGTCTAAATCATTTTTTCGCCTTTTGCTCTGCATCAAACAGAGGTCTGCAAAAGCAATTAACCCAGCATGTTGACAGAATTGCTGAGGCATAATTTGCTTTTCCTGTGGCCTTGTGACTTTGGCTTTGACATTGTCCCATTGGTTGAGAAATGGAAAATAAATGTGCTTTGGCTCAAAGGTATAACCAATTACTTGGAATAGCGGTTGCCAACTGGTGGGCCGTGGACCACTGGTAGTCCATGAGGTCCAAAAGGTGCTGATCTAGAATATGGTCTACCCATCTCTTTGACAGCTCCAAGGGGCCATATCTTCGGTAGGATTGATCCGTAAAAGAAAGAAAAGAACTCACAGTCAGCACACCTCGGGCTCCTCTTTGAGGCCATGCCTGCAGGGCAACCTGCTGGTTTAAATTCCTGGAAGCCAGACTGAGGCTCTAGAACCATGGAGAATCACCAGGATATCCTGCAGTGAGATTCGCTCTTTATGGCAAGTGGCAAATGCAATGTATGCACAGATACCAAGGACTTGCCATCATTCTGGTACTTACCAGAGTCTTATACTCCTCTAACCAAAGAAACTCAACAGTCCAGCTATCTTATTTTGTGGAGGAAGAAACTCAGCCCAGTGACTCTCACCAGGACAGTTAAAATTGGGTCTCAGGACCTTGACCCCTGTGTTTTACACTCTAAACTAGCAGGTCTCCATGGCAACTGCCTAACAAGTTGGTGTGTCCTGATGAACTATGAGCTCAGTTGCAGGTGATTTGTTAATTAAAATAAACTTAAAACTGATGAATTATTATGCTTTTAAAAATATGAATTAAAGTAGCTATCTCTGTGATAATATATCTGCTCTTTAGCCATCCTACTTGCTTTCTTGAGTAAAAGAGAAAGGGGGAGTTGTGACCATTATAACTGGAATTTAGGTACTTCTTGGTTCTTGGGACTAAATTTTATAGTAATATTCAAAGGACTTGTATAAGATCTTTATGACTCTAAAGGGAAATAATAAAATATAGCTAGTTTCACTGGTGGTAATTTATTTAATGTCACAATTTGCAATGAAGGCTATTCTTTCTTTGCTGTGTTCATTGCCTCCATCTCTGGGATAGTATTTCTTCCAACTAACAACACATGCATGCATGTACACATGCATATACATAAATGGCATGGGTATAAGAACAGCTCAGAGCAAGCCCTGATCACAGGTATATGCCAAAGACTGAGTCATAGACAGATACCCTCCTTTCTGTGGGTGCATGCTAACCACTTGATGGTTTGGTCACCTGTGGTTCTCATGCTCAGAGAACTGTAGCTTTCACACAGACAGAAGGTGGAGATTTTGGGTGGCTAGAATGAGACAGAACACTGAAGTGCCCCCAAACTTTCTCTAGACTGCTATGGCCCTAATTTGGCTCCATTGTCTTATCGCTATGGTTCCAGAGCCACTGGCATTATTGGTCCTATTTGGATGCAGTATAGTTCTTATGATTGCCTCAGAATCTGAATCATGAGGATGGTGTGGGAAAGCAGATTATGGTCATATCCGGTGTTTGGGACATGACCCACACAAGTGTTTAATAAACACCAGTTCTCACGTTTATCAAACTTGAAAGGTCCAGCTGCCTCAAATATGGTACCTTGTGGCTTGGGGTATCTAATCTTTATTATTTTTATGTTTTCTAAATCTTTGACAGAATCATAGCCCCACCCAAGGAAAGAGGCAATATTTTCATCTTTGCTAAAGTTTTGCTACAAGATTCACCACATTCTGATGAAGATGAATATGCTGTGCTTGAACAAACCAAATTGAATTAATTGCAGCTGTTCTGTTTTTCAGCAACTATCATGCAATTTACCCTTGCCACAAGCTCCTTTAAAATGAAAATACTGAGCTTAAGCAATGGGAAATATATATTTTAATGAAAAATCAAAATTTAATCTAAAACATGGTAAAGAATTCAAAATACCCATGCTTCAAGAAATATTTTCACAGGTTGAGAGAATTTTTGATCAATAAATTAAATAACCATCACATGTTTAATGTCCCTGATAATCGTGCCAAACCATAGTTTATCATGCTCAGGATGGAGTGTATTTTATTCCATACTCTCATATGAATACAAAATTCTAAAACTGAGTGGCAAACCATGGGATTTGTAGAAGCAGCAACATTCTGCACCTTGATGTTTACCAATATGGGTACAAATTTCACTAGTTTTACTTGTCAACATCTTATGCATGCTATAGGAAGAGTCAAATAGGTATTTGAGGAGCAAATCCAGGGACCATGTCTTTAAGCTGCATTAATTCACCTAAGTTTCCAATGCAATAATGAGAAGATGATGGAACACTGAATTCTTGATGAGACTTCCCCCAGGGTGAAGCTCTGTGCAACCTCTGAAGAGAGGTGTTTTTGTTTGTTTGTTTCTTTGAGGTGTGTGTGTGTGTGTGTGTGTGTGTGTGTGTGTTGTATGTATTTATGTGTGTATGTGTGTGTGCGTGTGTGTGAGAGTGTGTATGAGCACACAATGTCATTTGCAGATTTTTTGCTATGGGTTTTATTTTTCTTTTATAAAAAATAAATCTTTATTGTTCAAATTATTACAGGTGTTCCTCTTTTTTCCCCCCATAGCTCCCCTCCACCCAATCCCCCACCCCACCCCATGCCCTTACCCCCTGACACTGTCTTCATCCATAGGTATAAGATTTTTGTCCAGGTTCTTCCCGCATCCCTCACATCCTCCTCCCCCTGAGAATTGTCAGTCCACTCCCTTTCTATGTCCCTGATTCTATTATATTCATCAGTCCATTCTGTTTATCAGATTTTTTATTCACTTGATTTTTAGATTCACTTGTTGGTAGGTATGTATTTGTTGTCATTTTGTTGTTCATAGTTTTTATCTTTACCTTTTTCTTCTTCTTCCTTTTCTTAAAGAATACTCTTCAGCATTTCATATAATCCTGGTTTGGTGTTGATGAACTCCTTTAGCTTTTTCTTATCTGTGAAGCTCTTTACTGACCTTCAATTATGAATGATAGATTTGCTGGGTAGAGTCATATTGGTTGTAGGTTCTTGCTGTTCAGCACTTTGAATATTTCTTGCCACTCCCATATGGCCTGCATAGTTTCTGTTGAGAAATCAGCTAGCAGTCATATGGGTACTCCCTTGTAGGTAACCAACTATTTTTCTCTTGCTGCTTTCAAGATTCTCTCTTTGTCTTTTGCCCTTGGAATTTTAATTAAGATGCATCTTGGTGTGGTCCTCTTTGGGTTCCTCTTGTTTGGGGTTCTCTGCGCTTCCTGAATTTGTAAGTTTATTTCTGCAGACCTCACTGTAGCTCCTGCTGGGTTGCCTCAGACAGTAGCTGACCTGCACCCCACTGGAGATACAGAAGCTAGTGTACCTAGAGGTCAGTGTGAGATGGCACCAGAATTCAACTACTCACATCCATAAGTGACACATTCAAGAGGCAGTCTCACGGTGAGCACCAAAGCCCCACTGAAGCAAGTCCTCCTCCATAGGCATGTATCTAGTACAGCAGTTCTTCCACTCCATCAGCACAGGGAAACAGCAAAATGTGGAGACAAAGAAACATGTCACAAATGAAAGAATGGAAGACAAAGAGTTCAGGACCACATTTATACGGTTACTCAAGAATCTTCTAAAAACTGCCAAGAAACTTGATGAGACCTTCAAGGACCTTAATGAGAATGCCAAGAAAATGTAAAAGGACCAATCAGAAATTAAGCATGCATTATCTGAAATAAAGAATATACAGAAATTCAATGGTAGGTAGATCAAAGGACTCCAAGAATCAAAACAAAGATCTGAAATATGAGGAGACAAAAAACACCCAACCAGAAAAACAAAAAGAAAAAAGAACCCAAAAATATTAAGTAGTTTAAGGAGCCTCTGGGACAACTTTAAGCATACCAACATCTGAATTATTGGGGTGCCAGAAGAACAGACAGAGCAAAATATTGAAAACCTATTGGAAGAAATAATGACAGAAAACTTTCCCTACCTGGTGAAAGAAATAGACTTTTGCTATGGGTTTTCAAGGGAAATTGTCTTCTTCATGACCACCCTCTCCTGGAAGATAAGTAAATGAGAATATTAGGTTTCTAAAAGTACTAGTATTCTGCAAAGCCTGAGGCATGAGAGTTAAGGTTCCAGAGTCAGAGAGGGGAGAGATCCTGGTATTGGAAAATCTAGCCTGTTGCTTCTTCTTCCGTCTGATCATCTTCCACAGGCCTTTCTCAAAAGTAGCACTTTCTCCACCTCAAATGCTCCACTGCAATGCCTGTGCTGCCAGATGATAGGAAGGAGATAATGAAAGAGGGCTGCAGGTAAAAAGAAAACCCTACCTAATTCTTCCCTTGTAGTATTGGCCATTGCTATTGCTGAATTTTTAAAAAATATATCTCTAAACAAGGAAAAGAGCATAGCTGAGGGGTAGGAAGCCCCCTTAGATATTGGTGGGTTCTTAGGAGGGAGCTCTGCAATCTGCCTCCCTTGGCTACATTCCAGAAATGGAAGGAGATCAACAACAAAATCAGCAGGTAGATTTGGGGAATCAGATACCTTAGCTGCACAGTCCCAGGCAGAGCTCAGAAAACCAGCAAGACCAAAGCAAACAAATGGCTGTATGACGTAACTGACTCATGGGTCAAAGTAGTCTCATGGCTTTCCCACTTCTCAGAGCCTCTTAAATTAAAGGTATGTTTCCTGGGTCTCCAACAGCAGCACAAACTTGGCACAAAATGCCCTGAGCTGTTAAGAGGCTGTACAGAAAATAATTAACCTAGCGGGCCTGAGATGGCTTTCCTTGGCAAGGCTTCCTTGCAAGGTTGGCCTTGCCTGGCATCTGGGAACTTGGATTTGGGGAGGATTCTCACCACTCTTATTAGTAAGAGTAGCTCAGTATACTTACAATGTTTGTACAATGTGGTTTATGCTAACCCCTTGCTTTCCTTCTAAGAGTATGGAATTCTGTCATATTGTAAGCAGAGAGTGCCTATATGGCCAGCCCCCAACAAAAACCTTGGACATTGAGTCTCTATGAGGTCTCCTGGTTTACAGAATTTCACATGTGTTATCATAACTTGTTGCTGGAGGAATTAAACGTGTTCTGTTAGATTCCACTGAGAAAGGTCTCTTGGAAGCTTGAGTTTGGTTTCCTTAGAATTTGCTCCAATTGCCTTTTAGATGGTTGTGCTTTGTATTCATTCACTGTAATAAATCATAGCTATGAGTACAGCTATATTGTGAGTATTGCCAGTGAACTATTGAACCTGGGCTTAATCTTGGGGATTCTCAACACACAGGCTCTGTATGGTTTAGATAAGGAGATCCTGCAAAGAGTGACCTATAAGGACCAAATATCAAAGTCCAGACAGATAGAGGGATATGCAAAGCCTGCACAGCCATGGGTGAACCTGAGAGGAGGTGATGAAGGATTAAGAAAAGACAAGAGAAGAAAGCTAGGTCTTAGGAGGCACACTGCCCTCGCTGATTGAAAGACAGCACCATGGTCTGCAAGCTGAGTCTTTATTTTATAGCCAGATTCCACGAGGCAAAGTAAGGGCATGGTTACAAATCTACTCAATTACATGCACCTCATCAAGCTTTGTTTACTTGCTGCACCTCCAAAAGCCCGTATCACTCAGCCATGTGGGGCCATAGGTTCAGACCAAAAGGTCAAGTTTACAACTATAGCCTTTGGCTACATCTGTGCTGGGACTTACACGAGGCTTTGCCATCAGAGGATAATGCCCTCTCGTTAGTCTCAGACTTGAACCTGTCCAAACGCTGAAGCAGCTCTCCACAGAGGGATGCTTTTGAGCTTTCCAGTCTAGAGTGACAACAAACAAGGTCCACCGCCACCAGGGCTGGCACCCCCAAGGACCCTCTTCACACACACACACACACACACACACACACACACACACACACACACACACCCTAGAACTGACTGGGATAAATGTGAATTGATGACATCCCCGCCATGCCACAGAACGGGAGCTGTGATCAAGTTACTACCCTATGTTCTCACACAACTTCTCTGTCAACCTCAAAGACAGCACTCTGAAAATTCTCCTTGATAACATGCACTAGATCTATTATTCATTAGTGTATCTACACCTTTTCTTGAAGCTCATTTTACTTCAATCTCTAATGTGGTCATATTTCTCAGAAGACAATTAATTATGAAGGTAGTTTGGACTGGTATACAAAGTTCTTAGCTAAGTAATTCCATCATGGGACTCCAACAGAGTTCAACAATGTCTCAAAGTGCCAGAAACCTTAAAAACCCTTTCACCAGGTCCTAACTTGAGCCCTGTTCCTCCATTACAAGCAGTAGGAGAACTTTCCACACCCACCTTATCCAAATCAGAGCAGGTCCTTTTTAGCTCCCCCTTTCTGACTTCCTTCTAATTATTCCTATCATCCAATAGAATGTCTAATCTGAAAAGACATTATTAAATCAAAATGCAATATTGGAAAGAGTGATTTTTTCCTATTTTGTCTCCCTAGAGTGGACATTGAACCTGATTTGATATTATAGTTTAATTGCTATGAGAACATCTCTACCATAAAGGATTTATTCATCTTAACAAGAGCTTCAGCAATCTACTTTGCCTGAACTTTCTTCATGTTACTCTTTAATGTTAACAGGGCACTTTTATTTTCTATTCCTTTGAGTGTTTTATTTTAATTACCAGATGAAGGCTTTTGTACATGAAAGGAAATGGAAAAACAGGCTGAAAATGCCATTGCTTTCAGTAGCATCAAATGTGACAAGCTCACTTACACTAAATACAAGTATAATGTATTATGTTTGATGTGAAGAGAACGTCTGTCTTTTAAGAGGATATAGTCTAATAATAAGGACTAATTGTACACCGAGCTTTACATTTTACAACATGTTCTTCTAGTCACAATCCCAGCCCTGTGAAAACTGAGAGTCAATGGAAGGATGGTTATTTTTACAGATGAGGGAACAAACTCAGTGCATAGCGTCATTCACAGCAAGTCCTGTTGTGGTTGTGACACCATGATGCCATCATATCCGGCAGAGATAACATTTAAAAGGTGTCCACACTAAACATAATATCAAGTCTAAAAACATTTCACTTTCTTCACATGTACACAAATGATTGCATGTAAAATTGGTGAAATCTGAATAAGGCCTGTTTTAATGGCAGATTTCCAATTGTGATATTATGCCCTAGTCCTGTGAGATGCTATCTTTGGGTAAAAGTGGGTGAAGAGTACATGAGACCCCTCTATACTATGTGTTACATCTTCCTATGTATCTATAATATTTAAAATAGAAATACTGGGAAACTTATACATATAGCCCATGGATACAGATAATATTTTGGTGAAGGCATGAAGAATGAGGGGTTGCAGTATGAGGGGGTCAATGGGGACAAAGGGGACACTTGTAATACTTTCACCAGTAAAGATAAATTAAAAAATAAAATAAGTTCAAAAAGACTTGCTACTAATTGAATCTAAACCTGATTTATCAGAATGTTTACATTTTTTAATGAAATAATGGACTTTTCTAACAAGAACATCAGTAATATTGACCATCCTCTACTTTAGTAAAACCTCATCTTTTTAAAAATATATTTTATTGATTTTTTTACAGAGAGGAAGGGAGAAGGGTAGAGAGTTAGAGACATCGCTGAGAGAGAAACATCGATCAGCTGGCTCCTGCACACTCCCTATTGGGTATGTGACCGCAACCAAAGTACATGCCCTTGACTGGAATCGAACCTGGGACCTTTGAGTCTACAGGCTCCAGTGAGCCAAACCTGTTAGGGCAGTAAGACCTCATCTTAACTCATTACATCTACAATGAATCAATTTCCAAATAAGATTGCATTCTGAGATTATGAGAGTTAGGACTCGAACACATCTTTTGAGGGTCAAAGAGATACACAGATAGGCATACACACAGGAGAGCAAATGACAAAGGAAACAGAGATTAGAGCAATTCATCTGCAAGCGAAGAAAGAGCAAGGGCTGCAGCAACCCCAGAAGCTAAGAAAAAGGTAGGGAATGGACTCTCTCCTAAATCCTTCAGCGGGGAGGCTTCCAGGACAACACCTTGGTTTCAGACTGCCAGCTGCCAGAACTACGAGAGAATAAATCTCTGCTGTTTTAAGCCAAAACACAAACAAGAAATGTACTCAATTATTTTGGGTCAATTTACACACACACACAATGATGCATTGCTCCACTACATGAGGGAAATAATGGCATACTATTGTCTTATTTAAATTGTGTTTTACTAATTACTTCCACAATGTAGTCCCATAATTAAATTCAATGAAATATAATGGAAAAGTTTTACAAAAGATTGGAGCAAGGGATGACATCTTATAAGATAAAATTTAACTGGGCTCTATGTAAAGCAGATTGGTGTGATTCTGAGGGGGTGGAGTCACACCTGAGTTGCATTGTTAGATGGCTGCCAAAAGAGCTTGATTAGAACAAATAAGGCTCATCCAGAACAAGACAGGGGGCCTTTATATCCAGACTAGCCAGACAACATCCACACAACCATTCAGCTCAACTTGGGGTGCCATAGTTTAAGAAGGAGAATGACAAGATTTCTCACCATGAGGAACTGGTGTGGAAATATTTAGTTTGAAGAAATAGAGATGTGAATGGAGCTTTGGAGCTGTCTTCCCATATTTCAAAAGTTGTCATGTGAAAGTGAGATTAAATCAATCTACAGAAATTAAAGCTGAGATGGGTGATGGATGTCAGCCAATGGGCCATTTGGCTCTATATAAAGAAGACTGGAGTCTCATTAGGACTTGCCTGCTTTAAATACATCCCCAATCGTCTTCTGATTTCTTGACGTCATCACCATTCATATCACTCTTCCAGCTTTGCCAGGGGTGTCCTATTAATGATTATCTGAAAAGGATAACACCTAATAGCTTTAGTTCCTATTCATGCATTTGCACAGATTTGTTTCACAAACAACTTTTACCTATGAAACCAGAAAGCAAATCCTTAACTAAATGGGACTTAGAGGAATCTGCCAAGTGGAATTCAGAGGGAAGGGTGGCATGGAAGTAACACATTCAATGAGAAAGACCCATGAACATTATTCCTTTAAAGTCCCATTTACAGAAAAGAGAGCCTTCTGCCATATCCCCTTCCCTTTCAAAAGGAAGTGCTTTAGAGAATCTCTTGATTCTACACACACACACACACACACACACACACACACACCCACAGAGCAACCTGGGGGTGGGGGTGGGGGTGGTGGTCCAGAGTCACAGACCCAAACTTCTTGTCAGTGGCCACCCTCTTCGGATGAGGGAAGGAATAGAGAAAAAGGAAATAGATCAAGCAGAGAAGAAAAGGCAGAAGAAAGGGGGAAAAGAAAAAGAAAAAGCAGAGAAGAAAGCAAAGAAAGAAGAAAAGCCAGCATTTGTCATTCAGAAAGATAAACATTTTACAGCCCAGCTTGACTGTGTCAAAAACACTTGTGTTTTAATAGTATGCCTGCAAGCTTTCAAAACAAGTGTTTACCTGTCACAATAAACAGTTATGAGTGAAAAACACAAAACACAGGGAACCAGGAGCAGGCATGCTGCCAGCCCTGCTGCGTGCTACGCACCCTGAGCTTGTCATCCGGTGGCAGCAACTCAGCATCTCTGCTGTCCCCACGGTGAGGACCCACTACCACAGGTCTAACAGACTCTGGAATAGAGGAGGCTGGTGAAACCCAGTCCTTAAAGGACAGAGGACAGCAGCTACTGACCTGAGGGCAGCCCACATGGTACAAGGTGTGTCATCAGGTCCCAAGAGATGGGAAGCCTCAGAAAATTCTGGAAAGACCTTCATGAGAGTTGGCACACAAAATAGCACACACTTGCCATCTTACCTTTCCTTTTATCTTCACAATAGATAAATCAATAGCAAGTGCTAAATTTCTGCTACTAGGAGCTGGCAGTCTCAGAAGACTACCTTTCATAAAATACTTTGTACTATACAAAGAGCTTTCATATTCAACTGCCTCCGTTAATTTTCATAATAATCTCTTGAGATGAGATGAGCAAATATTATCCCTGTTTTGAGTAAACTCGACAAGTCACTTCACCTCTGAGCCTCAAAGTTCAAGAGCTAAGCAAGAACTCCAACCCATAAACTTAAAGCTCCAAAGATCTATGGCTTTCAAATCTGGGTGTGCAGTAGAGTCTTTTGAGTTGCTAGTTTAAAGAGTACACTTCCATGGGGCTTTATATTCAGTAGGTGTGGGCTATGATGCAGGCATCAGCATTTTTTAAACATTTGGGAAGCTGATCGAGAAGGAAGTTATTCTGAAGCAGGTAGTCAGGGAAGTGCAATTGAGAAATAGTCCCTAGGATCTGGGGCACTAAGATGAAGAGAATACATCCCAGCACTTGTGAATTTCCTATCTAGAGCTGAGCTGTCCGACACAATAGCAGTTAGTCAGCACTTGAAATGTGGCTGATAGCACATGTTAAAATGATATTTTGATCTATTTGGTTAAGTAAAACATACCGCTGAAATGAACTCCAATACTTTCTTTTTTGTCTTTAAAATGTGGTTACCAGAAAACTTAAAATGGCTGTGAGGCATGCGTTATACGTTGGACAGCACAGGTCTATAGGAGTTACAAGGCTTATAAAAGGCAAATTTCAACACATTATGGAAGATGGCTAAGATACAAATAGTATAACAAGTTGTGTCCAGTAGCTCTAGGGAACTTCCAAGACTGGTTTTCCCCATGGCCCATCCAGTCACAAAATATGGGCATGAGCATGGGAGAAAGGTGGGGAGCAGGTTGCAGCAGAAGGAACAGCATCAGTTCATGATGTATTCAGGGCTGTCATCAAACTATTTGGTATTACTGTGAACAGACAAAATATGAGGCAAGAGTGGCAGGCGGAGCCTAACAGTGAGGTCTTTAAACCTATGCCAAACAGCTTAGGGATGATATTGAGCAAAATGGACAGTCACAAAAGGCATTGTGCAGAGAAGAACATGATCAAAATTGAAATTGAGACCATTCCCTCTAGCTGAAGTGGGAAGGATGGATTTAAAGGCAACAACATTAACATCAGAAAACCAGTTAGTCAGTGACAACAATAGACCAAGTAAGAGTGATAAAAGCCTAAATTACAGCAGTGATGCAAATTCAGAGTGAGCAATAGAATCCAAAAGTTCAAAAAATGTCTAGGGGATAAAAATTGTCAGAGCTTGATGATAATTGAATATGGATAGTAGGATAGGACTCTAGGCTTTGTCCATGGCAAGAGTAGCTGGTGACTACACAAACTAAATCTGGGAGCTTAGGAGGTAGATGGATTGTTCATTTGGAAGGAGATGATTCATTTAGTCATGTATAGGTTGCATGTGGAGAATTATTTCTGTACAGGGAATAATGAAAACCATAAGAATGGATTGAAATCACAGAGGGAAAACAGAATTTGGAGCCAAGAACACAATCCTGGAACTTAACAATGTTTTGTCCTGAAACTCAGCATTGTTTAGTCTACATGTTGACACATACTCAATTGAATCATTCCTACCACTACAGGGCTGAATGCCTCTTGATTGAACTGACTGAGTCAGGGCAGCTCATTGACCCAGGACAGGAAGCCACTTCTGAGATCCTTGACTATATTATAACTATGGGAATGGTTTGCACATGAGGACTTGCCTAGGCAAACTAAGAGTTGGGGCAAGACATTATTTTCCTCTGTATCTAGAACTTATAATATTTTTCTAAGTACTGAACTTACACAGAAAAAGACACTATTACTGAGCTTTTCCATATCTTTTTTTTACATTAAAAAAATAGAATGTAAGTTCCTAAGGACAGGAATACATATTTAAAATTATTTTGCATCTTCATTCTACTCCTGCTCTCAGGGGTTAGCAGAGTACCAGACATTTAGGAATACATAAACTCTTTAAAAGTAGGTTTTAAATAAATATCTGCTGGAAAAAATCGATACCCCATCAAAATATGTTGAATTATGTTGAATGAATGGGTTGACTATTCAGTTAAATGGTCTTGGGTTATATCAATAAGAATATTAAAATAGCTTACAACTATTAAAGTCTCCCTAGGTAAGCTCATACCTCATGGCTCAAATTTCATTTACATGATGACCGTGACTTCCAAATTTATGTTTTCATGCTCTTCCCTTTAAGTTCCAAACATGTGTTCCCCACTGCCCACTTGAGATTTCCACTTCTGTATAATAAAAACAGAAGTCTTGATTTTTATTCTCAAACCTGCTCTCCCCTCATCTTCACTAGTTGCTCAACTAAAAAAACTAGGAGCCATCCTCAGTTCCTCTCTTGTTCTCATGCCCCCATATCCACTACAGTGCCCTTCTGCCTGTCAGCCACACATCCTCATCGCCAATGCTGAGTCCCTTGTCCTAGTCCCACCAGGGACTGTAGCAATGGCTTCCTCACTGGTCTCTCTTGATCTTATCTTTCCTAGAATCCATTCTTCAGTCTTGAACCTAAAAGACTTTTTAGAAACATAAGTTAGGTTGAATCACTCCCCACCTCTTTCCCTACCCCAACTACCTTATTTAAAACATTCAAGTGACTTCTTGAATTTGAAATAAAATCTACTAATAAACTCTGAGCAGGGTTTCCAATTCCCTACAATATTTGACCATGGCTTCAACTCTGCTATCATTTCTGAGCTTTTTCTCTTCTTCCTATCTACACTATCTTCTCCTTCTGTGTAGAATATTCTTCATGTGTCTAACTCATTTTTTTTCTATTCTAAATTCAAGTTAAATAACACCCTCTTCAGAGGCACCTTTTCTAATCACCTAACCTAGTGGTTGGCAAACTGCAGCTCGTGAGCCACATGCGGGCCTTTAGCCCCTTGAGTGTGGCTCTTCTACAAAATACGGTGGCCTGGGCGAGTCTATTTTGAAGAAGTGGTGTTAGAAGAATTTCAAGTTTTAAAAATTTGGCTCTCAAAAGAAGTTTCAATTGTTGTACTATTGATATTTGGCTCTGTTGACTAATGAGTTTTCCAAACATTGATCTAACCTAATTTTAGCCCAGAATGATTATATTACCTTATATTAAAATATAATGCAAGGCTTGTATATTAAAACAGCATGACTCTTGCAAATAAATATTCAGGTCAATACACCAAATAAAAAGCCTATAAATAAAACCAGCTATGTATGGAAATGCAGTAAATGATA
Source organism: Antrozous pallidus (assembly GCA_027563665.1). Taxonomy (NCBI): domain Eukaryota; kingdom Metazoa; phylum Chordata; class Mammalia; order Chiroptera; family Vespertilionidae; genus Antrozous; species Antrozous pallidus. The sequence goes on from CM050512.1 coordinate 89,994,601, forward strand.
GACAAATTTCAAATCTCTAAGAAAAAATAATTTTTGTGAATAAGTGATGTTGTAAAAATTGGACAGTCATATAGAAATGATATAATTGTAACACATTGGATGCCCTTCCCTTTGATTGGTTGTGATCTCTCAAAAGCAGAAAGTGTGTATTTATCTTTGTATTCATCATAGTAAACACATAATAAATGTCTGCTTATTGCATGGTGTTTAGGAATCTGAGCTCCTGAGTCGGTTTGTTTGGGTTCCAGTCCTGATTTGCCTCTGGCCATGAGTTAAATAAAGTATATAAAGAGGTTAGCACAATCCCTGGAACATTGTATGTACTCAAGATAAATTAGTTATTGTCACCACCACAAGATCAGGAAAAAAACATGGTTTCATAGCTACTTGTTATTTGATATTATTGTTTGTTGAAAGGATGAAATGTTGAAAAGAACATCCTAACTCTATCCTTCACTGACTGTCTGTGACTTTCAGCAAGTCATTTAGCTTCTCTGAGCCTCTGTTTAGTTATTTATTCCATAGGAACAATAGCAAGAGTAAAAGAGGACATGTATTTAAAATCAGTGTGTGGAGCATGACAGATACTCAATAATTAGTACCCTCATTCTTTCCCTTCCTCCACATCTCTCAAATATATATATTTAGCATCATAAACAAGCTTAAAAATCAATTTCCTACTCTACACTGATTCAGGTTTGAGAGCCAGTCCTGCTCTGGGTCAGAGGAAACTCAGGGAATTATAAACCTGGCACAGCAGTTTAGCATCTTGCCAATGCACAGCTTGTTCTGCTTCGACCACGGTCTACCCTCTCAGTAGGTGATCACGATTGTCCTGCTGAGCATTTCTGCTTGCTTGCCTGCCTGGATTTCCTGTCTTAAAAGGTCCATTGGCCCAATCTGTCTACACAGGACTGTACTTAGTTCTTCCCAGCTCTCCCTGGGACCTAAGCTTGGCTTCTAAACTTTATTCCTGATGCTCACCTGGTGCCTGGCCTCCTTTCCTCTATAACCCCGCAGAGCTCAAGAGGCCAGATCCACCTCTCCAGTCTCTGGATCCCTGTGCTTGGCACCTGATTCTGAGAAGGGCAGACTTCTGTACTTACAGCTCATTGTAAAATGAGTTTTCTTTAGAGCCTGGATGAGATTTGAGAATCTCTGTTAAACAATCCAAGGAAAAATATCCCTATAGAAGAATGTTCCTGGAAGTTTGCATCCCTGTAAGAACATCTCATTGTACAGCCAGCCTTAGTAGCGCTCAGCATCAGAGCAGCAGAGATGATCAAAGACTAAATAAGCCAACAGGCACAGGCCAAAGGGGCAGAGCCCTCAACCATTTGCAGGTGCATTACCAGTTCAGTGCAGAGATAGCTCTGCTCCAAATCACTTAAAGATGCACTCCAAGTCACAGAGAGTTTCTGCTTTTTGGAAAGCAATTGAGTCCATAGATCAAAGGCCACTCTTTCCCTTAATGAATAAGTTGTTAATGAATAAAAGAAACAATTAAACTCTAAACTAATAGAACAATTATGCAATGGCATGTTTTCTAGCAGGTTGCACACTGAAACCATACTTAGAAACTAGAGAAAACCCATGCATATATTTCAAAAAGTTGGAGCACAGTGTGTTTAGAAGAATGTAAAAATACAGCCAACCGTCCATTATTCAGCCCATAGTTTCCATCAAATTGTTTCCTGATTGGAATCTTTAAATGAATGTCAGCATGACCATACCCTTCCTTTCTCAATATGTTCCTCACCCAGTAAGCACACAACCATTACAGGCTGATACTGAATGGTTCATGCAGGTCTGCCCTGATATAGTGGCTATTGGCATCACGTGGTCTGCATCATCCCAGGCCCAGTTCATTTCATCCCAGGCCCAGCATTGTTAGTTTTGAGTCCACTGTCATGGGGGAGAGGGTGGGATAGAATATATTGCAGGTGAAGTGGATGATATTGAGGAATAGAAGATGGGGAAGAGGAAAGAAAAGAAGGAGGAGACACCGGCACAAATAAAGGAAAGAGTTTCATATCAGTAGGTGATCACTCCATTGGGAGTTTGGGATTACTTTTGCAACTGAGAAAATTGCTAAGAATTTTATGTCTGCCTAAACCGTTTACACATAGGACCTGCCATCACCACTGGCTGATCAGTTCTGCCCATGAACACATGGCATGAGTTTTGCCACATCTCACCGTCTTTGGGTGTGATTAAGCCAGACAGATATCCTCAGGAGAATGTGCTGGCCTAAGACATCCGGGATGCAAGGAAGGAAAAAAATGAATCCAGGAGAGAAGTCTCAGTCAAATATTTTGCATAAAGAAATTCTTAATACATGCTGGTTCTGGAATTTTCTGGAGGTAGGTCTGAATTTTCTGGACCAGCAGCTACAGCAGCACGAATAAGTATTTGCTGAATACTTCCAGGGAACCTGGCACTTTGCCAGCCCCAGTGGCCAGGATTTATAACCCTTCCTCTCCCTCAGCTGAGCAGAAAACTGGGGACTATCTTTAAACTCATGCAGAAAATAATAAAAAATCAAGTACAAGTATAATGAGATTTTTCCAATATCTCTGTTGAATTACAAGTTGCCTGAATTTATAAACTTCAGTGCTTCAGGGTTCAAATCACAATGTCATGGGATTCATACATTAAATTAAAAGATGGAGAAAGAACTAGATCAATAGGCTGTCATGACATCAACTCATGAGACCTTGGGCAAATAATATCTCCACTGTATGCATCAGTCTTTTTACCTATAACATGATGAGGCAGGGCTAAATCTCTTCTCTGAATTGTACAGGCCCAGGCATCAATGAATCATTATTCAAGTTTCTATTTGTTATTTTCTGTCTTTTGGATTAATCCAGAAGACCTGCACGCCCTTAGTAGTATATCCATTCAATAGAATTTGCCCCAAATTCTCTAACTATATCTGGGTGATAGCAAAGTATATCAGAAAACATCTGAACTAATTACTTTGTTGTTGTTGTTGTTGTTGTTGTTGTTATTGATTTGAGAGAAAGAGAGAGAGAAATATCAATGTAAGAAAGAAATATCAATCAGTTGCCTCCTGTATGCTCCCCAACTGGGGATCAAACTCATAACCTTTTGGTGTATGGTACAATGTTACAACCAACTGAGCCAACTGGGTGTCTGAGCTAATTCTTGAATCAAGGAGGACAATGGAGGGCATGGTAAAGGGTAGAGAGGTTTGATGCAGTCTACTAAAAGCCTTAAACATAGTGTTAGCTCTGCTCAAGTGTTAACTAATTTACTGTCCTAGGTTAACTATTTAGCCTCACAAAATGTATCATCCAACCTGCTGATGAGTCTTAAGGGAATATATTACCCATAGATTTCTACTACCTGCTGAGATTAATAAAATTCTCCCATTCCAATAACAATTCTGATCAACTATCTCTTGCACAGTATGCACTTTTCACCAAAGTGCTGGAGTCATTAATTTTAATGAGTTGCTAGAACAGTCTGAACAAGAACACTTGCTAATAAGGCCATGCATGCATCCTTCTGAATAGGAAAAAAAGTCTTTACAAACCCCCCCCCAAAATACAAAATAAAATATAAATGCATGGCATGTTAAGGCCAAATTTTTTTTTCGGGGGCGGGAGTATCACTTTGGAATCTCTAGTACTCTCAAATCACAATTTACAATCTACATTTCAAGGTCAACTGAACCTCTTGATGGCCAATTTGGGTACACAGAAATAACTACACGAGGAATTATAAATGGCCACAGAGTTTCTGACACCAACCAGACTCTCACAGCCACACTCGACAAAGTGTATAATGATCTCAGGTCAACCAAGCTCTGTGAACACAGGGACTGTTGATTTGATACCAGCCTGATGACATCCATTCAGTTCACGCTGTGGGTGGACATTTAATGTAGAGATGTGGCACTAATAAGCTGTGAGGGGGGAAATCAAGATTTAATGTGTTTGTAGAACCTAGCCATTCTCTGACAGGTCAGGGCTCCATTTTCAATTGTGAAACATCCATCCTGATTTAGAGATAACACTCTAGGTACACTGATATTTGTAACTGATGGAGGCAAGAGTGGATGGAGGCATCATGAAGATTTGGGAATTATTCATGGAGCCACTTTGGGGAAGTGACCAGAGAAAAGTGCCTGAGGAACCAGAAGACAGAAATGGTCTGTATGTGTGTATTCACACATTGTGCTTCTCCATGTTAATGATTAAGGGAAGCCACAACCCTTTTGAGTGTAAAGAGGGAAAATGTATTTCCTGGTCAAGGTTAAATGTCCACATGGATATTCAAATATAAATTCATTTGGAGACTGAATCAAAAGTCATTGAGCCTTCTCTTTTAGAATTCATCTTAAGATTTTAAACTATTATATCAGCTCTTCCCAATGTTTGAAGACTGTAGATGTGACTGCATCTGAACTGCTTGGGACATGTATCAGAACAGATTCCAAAACCCCATTTCCACAGATGTGAGTTTAGTGAGTTATCAGTAGTTCAGACCTCTCACAGCTCAGTTGGGGGAACTGAGTTGTGAAAAATGTATTTATCTTTCATCATAAATCATATTACATTCTTGTTGAGAAAGAAAGGGTAAAAGTGCATGTAAAATGCACTGAGTCCTGATTGGAAGCGAGATCTTCGACCGCCACTCCAATGCTCTTTCCTGTGCTAACTCATTTTATTTGTCCATTTGAAGGATTTGCTTCCTCTTAAATCTCCTGCTTGTCTAACTGAAACACTCAGTTCCTTGAATGTCATATAGTCTGTCCCTGAACCCAAAGCAGAACATGTGCTTCTGCATTAAACCCTACAGCTCAATTCTGCACTTCATCGAGGTGCGTGCTCAGCCACAGTGCTTGCACATGCCCCTAATGCATTGTGGCACCCTATTACTACAGTGCCTTATGAGCTTCAAGGGAAATTACATTTTAAATTATAGCATACAAGTATAATGGAAAATCTAATTGTAGCAATGACGGTTTATTTATCAATCATTTATCATTTTGATTTATAAGGTGCCCAGCTTGATTTAAAGGTGGCTAATGTTTAAAAATCTCAAGGCACCCATACAACCAAATACACACTGAAAGCAACAGAGTGAATAACTCCTGCTTTTATGTAGCTCTTTTCTCATCTTTCCCATACCCAAGGTTGGAGCTTGAAGCACCAAGAGGTTGACCCCCGGCAGCCTCTCAGAACCCACCCCATTCTCTGAGCAGTAGCTTTCTCCTTGTGTGGCTCTCACAGCAGCTCTCTGCTGGAACTGAAAAGCCCTGCTGCAGACAGCACTAAAATGCTGCCACTGTAACTTGGTTTGTCACCCCTCTATTCTGGGGGCTAGACTTTGTCCCACCTTTCTTCCAGGAGGCTAGCACTTCTCTGGGACTGAAAGTGTGATGTTCCTTTCCTCCAGTGACCTAGAATCTCTCACCAGGCTCTACCCACTGGATGTGATCCTTTTGGAACCAGAGAGCAAAGCCAGTTAAATCCATACTCAGTTCCTCACACCACCTCCGACACTTGTCATAGGAATTCAGATTCTTCCACCCCAAAGTGTGATCAGTGATCTTCAGTCCTGCCTGTACAAATCCCATCTTTTCTCTCTAACTTGAGGGCCTCTACATGGTCTATTCTGACTCATGAAGTTGAAGAGGGAAACAGAAATCATCAGATGGGTTTGTATGAGTCTCAGTCTGAGGCCTGGGAAGCCTGATGTACAGGACACCCACCACTCTTCTCTGCAGCTTGGCTTCAGCTCAGAGCTTAATCCTTTCACTAGACTTTGAACACCTTGAGATCAGGGAGCAAAACTTACCTTTTGTACCCCCAGTGCATAGCACAAAGCCATGAGTACTTGATGTGCTCAGTTGATATCTACTGACTAACTGAACAAATATCCTCCATTTTCTGCTCCCTAGCATCACCCTCAGATCCAGTTCTGCTATGGCAGCAAAAGGAAACTTATTTTTTTTTTTACTAGATAACAAGTTAGCTGCATAGTATTATCAATATCTGCCTTAAAAGTAGTTCTAACAAGCTGAAAATAATTCAAATGTGAGTTTACTCAATTAAGTAATAGGTAAGAAATGCAAATCAAACCACAATAAGCTCCCATGTCACACCCACTAGGATGGCAATAGTAGTAGTAGTAATAATAATAATCCTGTCTAATAAAAGAGTAATATGCAAATTGACTACACCTCCGCTATACCCACCAGCCATGCCCACTAGCCAATCAGGAGCAAATATGCAAATAAACCCAACCAAGATGGCTGTGACCACTGAGAGCAGGAGGGAGGGTTGGGTTTCCCTGGCAATGGAGGAAGCCAAGTTTTCCACCTGCCCTTGATGGCCTAGGCCTCCACTCAAAGTTTCGATTATAGAAGATAAAAAAATTCCAACAGAAATGGCGAGAGGACAGGAGGCTAGGGTTGTCCCCAGCAATGGAGGAAGCCAAGCTTCTGTAGCCCTCTGGCCTAGGCCTCCACTTCAGGCTACAAAGTTTCAATTATAGAAGGTAAATAAATCCCAACAGAAATGGCTGCCACCATGGAGAGAACAGAAGGCTTGGTTCCGCTCTAGGCTACAAAGTTTCCATTGTAGAACATAAATTAATCTCAGATACCAGAGTCTCTAATTGGGTCGCTGGGGGCATGGCTAGTCTGAAAACCACCACAGGCCCCTCACCCAGGCCACCCCACCCTCCAAAGAAATCCCCACCCTGATCTGGGACATCCTTCAGGGAAAACCAGCTGGTCTCACCCATGCACCAGGCCTCTATCCTATCTAATAAAAGAGTAATATACAGATTGACCATCACTCCAACACAGAAAACAGCTGCCCCCATGTGGTCAAAGATCCTGTCCCCATGTGGACACAAGATGGCCACCACAAGATGGCTAGCAGGGGAGGGCCGTTGGGAAGGACCAGGCCTACAAAGGAGGGAAGTTGGGGGTGACTGGCCCTGCAGGGAAGGGCATTTGGGGAGGACTCAGGCCTGCAGGGGAGAGCATTTGGGGGAAACCAGGCCTGCAGGGAAGGGCAGTTGAGGAGAACTCAGGCCTGCAGGGGAGAGCAGTTTGGAGAAACCAGGCCTACAGGGAAGGGCAGTTGGGAGGGACCAGGACTGCAAGGGAGGGCAGTTGGAGGTGATCAAACCTACAGGGGAGGGCAGTTAGAGATAACCAGGCCAGCAAAGGAGGGAAGTTGGGGGCAAACAGGCTGGCAGGGGAGCAGTTAAACATCAATCAGGCTGGCAAGGGAGTGGTAAGGGGTGATCAGGTTGGCAGGCAGAAGCAGTTAGGGGCAATCAAGAAGGCAGGCAGGCGAGCAGTTGGGAGCCAGCAGTTCTGGATTGTGACAGGGATGTCCAACTATCCATTTAGGCCCAATCCTACCGAGTCTAAATGGGCAGTCAGACATCCCTTGAGGAGTGCTGGAATGGAGAGGGTGCAGTCTGGGCTAACGGACACCCCTCCCCCCCCCCGGTGCATGAATTTAGTGCACCAGACCTCTAGTAATAATAATAATAATAATAATAATAATAATAATAATAATAATAATAACAGAAAATAACAAGTGTTGGTAAGAGTATGGGGAAATTGGAATCCTTTGTATACAACTGGTGGACAACATTTTGGAAGCTCCTTAAAAAGTTAAACATAGAATCACATATGACTCAGCAATTCCACTCCTAGGCACATAAGAGTTTTTTAAAAAAAGAATTGAAAACAGATACTCAAACCAGTACATGTGCAGGCATATTCACAATGGCCAAAAGTCAGAAACAGCCCAGGTCTCTCTCAACAGATGAAGGTCCAAACAATGGTGGCAAATCCTTGTAATAGAATATTTTGCAGCCATAAAAAGGTACAAAGTATTTAAAAAGGGAATGAAGTATTAATACATATTAGAACATGGGTGAACTTTTAAACATCATGCTAAGTGATAGATGTCACATAGTATACAATTCCACTTACATGTACTATGTTACATTGAGAATAGATACATCCATAGAAGCAGAAAATAGATTGGTAGTGTCAGGGAATTAAGGAGGGGATAAGGAAAACTTTGCTTAATAAGTACAGGTTTTTACTTTGGAGTGATAGAAATGTTTTGGAACTAGATAGAAGTAGTGGTTTCACAACACTGTGAATGTACTTATTACCATTAAACTATCCACTTTCAAGTGTTTAATTTTATGTTAGGTGAATTTTACCTCAGTAATTTTTTTTAAATTACCTTATGATAATTCTACTACTAGCATATATTATGTAGATTCTTAAGCTAGTGTTATTTTTGTCTTTTGGTCCTATCTGAAGTAAAAGGAGTCTCTAACAGATTTTTGAAAAAGCATCAAAATCCATCCAAATAGTCAAAGCCAATTGCTTCTGCAGGCATTGCACAAACACAGCTGCTTCCATCCCAAACCTTATGCCAGCACAATGCACACTTGTCCCAGTGAAGTAAGAGCAGCCTGCCCTCAGCCCCAGGACTTGGGAGTGTAATAGCTAGCATGCGAGGGTGCAAAGGGCGAAGGGCTGAGTCAAAGGCTAATGGTTTGCTGTTCACAGAAAAACTGACATTATGGGAGGTTAATGACTACAACCTTTTGATCTCATGGAGCTTCCGTCGCAGTCAGAGAAATAGTCACTACATCTATAGACAACTCAGTGAACAGGAAAGTAAATAAATATTCTCAAATAGTGAAGCCTGCTCAGGACAATAAACCAGAATAATATGCTGGACAGGAGCAAGGTGGCAGTAGTTAGAGTAGTTAAGGAAGCTCTCTGTGAGGAAGTAAAATTTGGGCTAAGACTTAAACACAGAAAGAGAATTCCAGATAATGGCACAGAAGGTGCAAAGGCTTGAATGCAAGAGTCCACATGGAGCAGGTTGCTTCCTGCTCAAAGGAAACATCTTTCCTCTACTCACAGTACTTCTGACATTGAAACCACATGTATGGGTGTTTCCCTCTCAGTTGCAATTCTGACACTAACTACCTAGAGTTAGTGCAAGCCCGCAGGTTAAAGGCTCCAGCCCATAAGATCGCCACCCTACAATTATAAGTGTGGGCCCCAGGTTACCCACTCTTCGTCTGGCTTGGCTACAAACTGAAATGCCCATGACACTCTTCTGATGTTTGATAATTGGCAATAATGGCTCACAGAACTCAGGAAAACACTTTATGTACTGATACTGGATTATAACAGATACAACTAAGGAACAGCCAAATAGTAGAAATGCCTAGGACAAGGTATGGGATTGGGGGTACATGGATTAGGCATGATTAATTAAATCATTAGTTATTGGTGATTAAATCAATCTCCAGCCCCTCTTCCATCCCCAGAGGTTGGGGAAGAGGGACTGAAAGTTCCAACCCTCTAATCACTTCTTGGTCTTTCTGATGACAAGCCCTCATCCTGAAGATATCTAGGGACCCCAGTCACTTGTTATCTCATTGCATATGAAAAACACTTGTCACTCCAAAGATCCCAAAGGCCTTAGAAGCTCTTATGTCAGGAACCAAAGACTACAACCAAATATTATAATAAAGATAGGAGCCTATGACCTCTAACACTCAGGAAACTGCAAGGTTTTAGGAGCTGTGTGCCATGAACCACAGGAAGAAACCAAATATATATATATATATATATATATATATATATATATATATATATATATATATTTCTAATTACATGACAGCTACCCACTGCCACTGCTAGACCAAACGAATCTTCCCGAGCTTCTCCTCATCTCGGCATCAGCAACTCCATCAATACAGGATGGAGCCATGCCATGTTGACCTTGGGCACAAACCTCACCTGCCTCAAATACCCACCATGGACTTCATGACATAATGCAACACATGGTTTCTCTTTCCTCTGATTATCAGGGCCAACATAAGACACTTTCATGGCAGCAAAAGCCTGTCAGAGGATGAAGCATGAAGAGTAAATTCAGCAGCAACTTCATTAGGCATGGGATGAACACACACCCTCATTGTACATTTAAATCAAATCCATTGCTGGGGAATCTAAGCTTTGCAGCAGTTACAGAGCCAGATGGTCCCCATGACCAAGGGAACTGCAATGGCACAGAGATAGGGCCTTCAGGCACATAGGGACAAGCTCAAGGCCAGTCTTGGGAGGGACTGGAAACTCCAGGGCCCACCAAAAGAGGATGTAGGGCAGGAATTGAAAAGGGGAAATGTATCTTGGCAGGAAGGGAAGAAGAGGTCCCTCTTCCCTCTAGGAAGTAAATAGCCCCCATTTGGTGTATGTTCTGGATCCTAGAGGGAACCGAGAGGTCCCTCCAATGATCGCACCCACATCCTGTCCTTGGGAGCATGGAATTGTTTTCTGCAGAGAACACACTTCAGTTCCACAATGAGAGATCAGAGGTGGACAGCAAGCCCTCCTGAAATGTATTCATTCTGAGAGACGTGAGGCAGGGGTCTGATCCTATGCTGTGCACAGTAACGCAGGTCAGGGATTCCTACTGAGGTGCCAGAAATCTGAGAGGAGACCATGGAGGACCATAAAGGAGCGGATACAAGACTAGAAGGGGAGGGTGATGGGCAGATGGCTTGTCTTTGGGCATATTTGGTTGACCTTGCCCACTCCTATAACTTCCTAAGTGCCAGGCAGAGCCCAGCCAGACCTGCCCAGGAATCAGGCCTGGAGCTGTTGCTCATCTAGTTTTCAAATATGCAGCCTCCACTTGGCTGTGTGCTCATCAAAGTCATAGCTGTGATGGTGGCAGCCTCCACAGTCCAAGAAGCACAATTTCAGGGGCTGGCAGGCTTCTCCATAATGCCCACTCATCACAGGAGATTGACGTACACTTCTGAGACCGTAGAGTTTTCCACACAGTGCCTGCTACACAGGCAGCCTGCAATTTTATCTGATTAGTTGGAAAGAGTGGAAGTGAGAGTGTGTGAGGCAGACACAGGAAGCAGCTGAGTATTTGGCCTTTGAATATAAATTCAAAGTAAGAACTGGCCACTTTCCATCTTATTTGCCAACATCAAATTACTCCTCAATTTCTTAGAGTTCCCTCCCCCCCACCACCCAAGAAACAATAACTCCTTTATAACTTTGTCACATGAAGTCAATCCTATTTTCATTATAGTCCATGCATTCCATACATATTCACTTAAATCACAATCTTCATGGACTACATGGAGGGAAAATACTTTCCCCAAACACAGACCAAAGAGGTGGATATGGGGGCCAGCAAAGCCAGGAATGACTCTAAAACTAGATCATAACAAACCTGCATGATAGTTAGAAAAATCATCCCATTTTACAGATGAGAAAACTGAGTCACACAGATAGCATTGCAGACCAGGATTTACACCCAGGCATTTGGTTCTCAGAGTCTGTTTTACCAGGATACTTTACTACACAGATGCTAAGAAGTTAGTTCACAAGTAAGGGCTAAAGATGAGGAACGAAACCGTCAGATGTTTAAAAGAAAAGCCTTAAATTAGGAATTCTAGGTGATATATCTCCATGTCTAAAAAATTGTACAGCCCAAATAAAACATGGCTACACTGTGTACCTCCAGGGAGAATATTTAATAAATGAGGGCAACCTTGGATGAGCGGTCAAGATCAGCACAGACAATGACAATGACAGGATGAGAAACAGACAAAAAGGAGGAAAGGTAAGGAGGCTGCTCAGGTCTTAGGTCTTATATGCTCTGCTGTGGTTAAAATGTCAAGGAAGTTGAGCAGCTTGTGTTTTTGTCTGAATTTAGAAGCAACTCTTCTTATAAACAGTATGTAAATCTGATAGTGGTAGACAGGGGGTCTGGGAGAGCCTGAGGCTGTAGGCAATATTCTACTAAAAAGAGAAGGAGGGTGGTGGAAAGCCAAAGCTGGTTCAGGAAGAGAGATGTTGGGGACAGGGGTCAGCCTCTTGAACCAAAATGTACCTGTCAGCTTTTACATGTGATGATCTGGAACATCCTTTTAGGGCTCAGAGAGACCCAAGCCACATTAAAATGAAAAAAAAAATAAAAATACATATTTTCTTGTTTTCTTATCAAAAAAGACCTTCTGAAAACCAGGAAATGCAAAAGTCGCAAAAAAAATCCCTGGAAATTCAGAAGCTTGTTTTCACGTTTGCATGTTTCTATAAATAGCATTCACTAATGAAATTCTTATGACAATCAAGATCTTTGTGGCTTCTATATAAGATGTAAAAACTTACATATTTTCCAAAATGGAAGCTCAGAAAGTAGAATTTGTTCACATTTTGCCAATCAATTCATTCAGACAGATTATTTAAAAATCTCTATTTTGTGTGTGTGTGTGTTTTTTTAATTTGCACCATTTGAATCAGTTAGAACTAGAACCCAGTGATTTCTACTCACCATTCTAGTTGAATAATTTGATTGAGATTAGTTCTACACCAGCTGAATTCAAAGTCCAAATTACATGTTTTAAAATGGTGGTAGATGGGCATTTTATAGCAATTATTTTCTGTTTCATTTTACTTATGTTTTTGTTATCAGTTTGGTTTGAAAGTGGGTATATCAATTTTAGTTTTCTTTCAGAAGTGATCTGAGAGTAGCCACATAGGACAATGCCCCAGACCCTAACCAACAAGCTACTTGTAAAACAAACCAAAGTTCTAAATAGCTGGTGTCTGTTAGTTTTAAGAGAGTGCAAATGATTCGTTTTCCAGTTATCAAAAAAAAATCTGGGGTGTGAAAAATCAATTATACCCAATTCTCATCAGCAGATTAATGGAGAGTTTGGCAAAACACAGTGAATACACTGGGGTTATGTGTTTATGTTAAGAGATAGGAAATCCAAGGGCAGAGTCTAAGAATAATTGACTCTCAAAGTAGCCTTAGAAATTATCTAGTTCACACAGTGTTTATCTCTTTTTCATTATATCTATGCCATGACCACATTCTAATTCTGAGCCCCTTCCATTCAATTGATATATGTGAGACTGTATTTTTACTTCTAATTCACTTAATTACCTATGTGTGCTCAAGATCCAAGGCTGAAATTACTATTTCCATGGAAATAATTTTCACTGTAATTTCCTCCCCCCCGCCCCCAACATTCATTTGCATGGTGTCTTCATCACCTCTTCCGAAATGGTCATAGAATGGTCTCCATGCCAAGCCAAGAGGTCTTCAGAATGAGCCATAAACCCAAATTATAGCTATAAACGCCATCTGCCTAGACAGTTTCCACATCCTCCTTTCCCCTGGTGCTCATTTATCAATACAAATAATGCTTGAAAACACCACCTCCTGGTCCTCAGTCTCCTACGTAAGAAGACATCATGGTCCCCAGCAATGCTTCTCCCTCCTTCCGGCACAGATCTTAAGAAGGCAATGCTCACAGCTCAAGACAGTAAGTGTCGCTGAGTGCAAAAATGATCACGCTTTAGAAGTACAGTGGGTCTTCATCTTTGATTTGTGTTAACGCCATTATTTAATGGAAGCTTATGGGTAGAGAAGTGACTGGCACTGGACCTCGAAGCCGGAGGCTGATTCTGTGGCTCATCAGGAAGGGAAACGCCAGGTTCCTGATTTTTGCAGCACAGGAACTCAAGTCTAAATTGGAAAACACATGTGGTTCTCATCCTAGCTGTACCAGTTACAAGCTGGCTACTTGAGAAGGACCATGGCCATTCTAACTTCATATTTACTCTTCAGTAACATGAGGGAAATAATAATTGCTTCTTAGGATCCTTATGAGGGACCCCCAAATACTCCCTTTCACCCGCTCATCTTATAATAAAGGACACAAACAGTAGAGACCATCTCTTTGAAGTCAGTTGGATTCTGCAACCAAATCATGGATCCATCACTTACCTGTGATATTTCTCTTTTCTGAGCTGCAACTTCTTGTCCTGCAAGTAGGAAATGGGGGGCTCACCTCAGTTGACCTATGGCACCAGCACAGAGTAGGCACTTGATAAATGTTTATTCTTTTCTCCCTTGAGTTATCATCCTGGCTCTGTTATTACCTCTGTGTAATCTTGGGAGAATTATTTAACCTTCCTGGGTCTGAATTTCTCTACCCATAAAACTAGGAGATTTGACAAGACCCTTTTTGAATTTCCTTCTATTCTATGATTCTGTGACTTTGAGCCACCCAAGGGATATGATAATGGGTTACATTTCACAAAAGACTTGGATGTAATATTATGAGCAGTAACACAGGCTTCCAGCAAACTCTCCTGCTCTCCCCAGCAGAATTCCCTATTGTTCTGAGTGTAATGAATAATCCAACGCAACACATGCTCTATCAGAGCCCTACCCATGTCCACTCCAGGCCAGCCAGAGGCAACATTGTAACACTGGAGAAAGATGCTATCACTCTCTCCTCTTTCCCTGGAAATGCCCCCTGCCCAGGTGAATTTATTCACTTACCTTACATCACCCACCAGAGCTAATAGTATATGCTCTAATTATTTCCTGCTTCCAAAAAAGAGCAATAAATAGGGTTAGCAAGGCTGGCTGAAACCCTATGATGAAGCACCTGAAAGGCCTAAATAAGAATTTTTTTTTTCAGTAGGCAATGAGGAGCTATTGAAGGTCATGGGACAAAGGTGGTGGGAGGAGGAGCAGGTCTGATAAAAATTTTCTTAAGAAGCTTAGTCCAGGAGCTATGTTTGGGGGGACTGAGGCAGGAACCTAGGAGGGATGTAACAGCTTCAAAGATCGCTGTAAGTGGCTTGGCGAGGGAGCATGAGATTTGAAACTCAAGGAGCAGCCAAGAAAATGGAGGTCAAAATACAGAATCAAGAATCAACAGAACTAGGCTGTGACAACATTGGAGGCAAGAAACATAAAAGGGAGACAAAGGATCAAATACTTGTTGTCATACAAAGGGGAAGTCCGAAAGAAGACTGAGCTTGGGTGGGAAGACTGAATTTATTTTGCCAGATACTGAGTTTGCAACACTTTGAGAATGACTGGGAGAGGTGTCTGGGCCCGAATCAAGAGGAAGGTGGGGCTGGAACATACTGCAAGGCAGCAGAAGCTGTGGGATTGAATACATTTATAAGAAAATGAGTGCTACAAGAGAAGGAATGGTTGCCATGCACAGAACCTTGGAGGAAGTTACATGGATGGGGCTGAAGGAGGAAAATCAGCCAGAGAACATTGTAGACACATAGCTGGGAAATGAGCATCAATGAAGTGTGGGAAGCAAAGGGGTTTGAGGAGAGCTCGTGGTTGGTGGGCTTAGTCCCAGTCATATCTTCACTTTAATTTAGAAATAGTGCCTTGTCTAACAGCTCTGAGGACATTACCTGCAGCGCCCTGGCAGCTGCCTGACAGGGTGGGCAGGGAAAAGTGCCAACAGCCATGTGCTGGGCTCAGAGCAGCGGCAGCCACAGAAGCATTGTGCTTGGTGAAATGATCTTCGCTGACTTTCATTAATCTCTCCGGGGCCCCTGGAGGTCAGAGATGTTTGAACAGTGGTGGAGTTGAACTTGTTCACCAGGCCAAACCACCTTTCTCTCTTGAGAAGCTCAGCCTGGCTCTAGCTCAAGTGAAAGTCCCATCTTTTTCAGAATCTTTGCCAGCCCCTCATAGAACAGCTTTAGAGTGTACGAAGAGATAGAAAGTGTCTGTGCGACGATCTCAGTGAGCCCACTGAGAGTAGATGATGTGCTGCAGAGAACATGCACGAATGAACTGGTAGGAAGACCTTATAGGGTAGACAGAGCTGCTCTGCACAACAGAAGGGAAAGAATGAGAAACTCTTGATTCCTGAGATGAGAGTGGGAATGAGGACAAGGAATCTATACTATATACTGCAGTAAGTCTGGGCCAGGGGTGAGGAGTGGTCCAAAGGACATTTAAAGAATTGATACTACTTGGAGGAAACTTAAAAACATACTAGTATTACTAAGTGAAAGCAGCCAATCTAAAAAGCTATAAGCTATATGATTTCAATATATGATATTCTGGAAGAAACTACAAAAGGAAACGGTACAAATATCTATGGTTGTGAGTTTTTGGTGGGGACTGGCGATGAATAGGCAGAGCACAGAAGATTTTTAGAGCAGTGAAACTATGCTTTACAATACTGCAGTGGTAGGTACATGTCATTACACATCTGTCTAAACCCATAGAATGTACAACACGGAGACTGAACTGTAATGTAAACTATAGAACTTGGGTGATAATGATGTGTCACTGTCTATTCATCAACTGCAGTAAATGCACCACTCTGGTGGGGGGTGTTCATCACGGGGGAAGCTACATGTGTGTAGGGAGGAGACATTGGGATATATGGGAACTCTTTCTGCTTAGTTTTGCCAGGAACTTAAAGGTGCTATAAAAGGGTATTTTTAAAGGGAAAAATGATATTGATATTTTAAAAATATTTGTTTGCATTACTGCTGTGTAATCCTCTCTTCTTTTTACCCTGTCCCCCAATCTTCTGCCACCCAGATTCATCACAATATACTGAGGTCATTGGCAGCATACATGATATTTTTTTTACTGTGTGAGAAACCAGTGAAAAGACTACATTTTAGGTACACAGAAGAGTCCTCACAATTCCAGAATCTTGGAAACAGAGGGGACCAGAAAAGTCCAAGTCTCAGAGAAGTCATGAAAATCCTGGAAAAGCTTTGGATTTCCCCAAGGCTGGAACCAGAAGGGAGAAGCACACTTGTCCAGACCTGAGTGCTGAGAAGCCCAGTAACAGCCCAGTATGTCTGGGAGGCTGCGGGTTGGCAGAGGTCATCCCAGCTGTGCCTTGAAATCACAGTGATACTGGAGAACAGGTTGGAGTAGAAGGCAGGGCACCATGTGAATTGGGAAGGGACGGACAAGGTTTTTACTCTGAGTTAGATTGTGAGCCTGGCTTTGACCTTGAACAAGTGCTTGGATTTCATGGTCTTTTCTACTCTAAATGTCTATGCTTCTAAACCAGGGCTTCCACCTTTCTTTGACACCTCCAAAAGAAAAACATCGTTTACTTATATAAGCAAGTGAAGCAGTATGCCGTCAGCCAGCTTTCCAATCACCCATAATATTGAATTCCAAATTACGTACCTCATGCTGCCAGAAATGCAAGTCTTCCTTCATTTCAGGAATCACCAAGTAGCAAACACTGGCCCCCGCCTGCTGTGGAGGGCTGATTGAGCTCCCACCTTTCACCTTGGGCTGGAAGCATCAAGCAATTACCTGCAGCGCCCTGGCAGCTGCCTGACAGGGTGGGCAGGGAAAAGTGCCAACAGCCATGTGCTGGGCTCAGAGCAGCGGCAGCCACAGAAGCATTGTGCTTGGTGAAATGATCTTCGCTGACTTTCATTAATCTCTCCAGGGCCCCCTGAGGTCAGAGATGTTTGAACAGTGGTGGAGTTGAACTTGTTCACCAGGCCGGCTCAGCTAATCTACTCCCCCTGGGCTGCAGGCTTCCTCAGTCGTGGCCAAACCTCCAGGTGAGCAATAGGTGAACTGCAAGGTGTGCAAATATTTGGCTTCATCCATGATCAAATAAATCATTTTTCCTTTCCCTGAGCTCTAGAAAAACCCAGCAAAGCCCATGAACCTCCGCCCAAGAGTGGAGATTTACGCATACAAAGCACACCCTGCTTGGTGGAAATGCAAGGCTGCAAAGAATACAATTTTACACACACACACACAAATGACAACTGGGATCACAAAACCTCACTTGTCCAGTAACACATCTTCTCAGAGCACATCAGCTTGTGCATAGTGATAGGTGATATTATGCATGAAAATAAAGTATCTTTACACGATGAGTTAAAATTAAGGCTTCATTTTTGAAACTACTTCGCTATGATTACTCAGCTTCATGCCCCTGTGTAAGGGAAGCTGCTCAAGGTTTCATTTTTCAGAAAGTCCTGAATCCTGGGCCCTGCAGCAGTTAGTACAGCATTGCCTACTTCCTTCCCCCAAGGAAAAGTAAAGCCAGCTTTCCTGCAACACCAGCCAGCCTCCAGGCCAGAGGAAACTCTGCTGTGCTTCTACATGGGACTTTGACGTCATATTCCAGGTCCTGCCTCCTATTCAGATTCCTTCCAAATGGTGCTAGACAACCTTGGTGACAAGGTGGTATGAAATTTGTTTTTGCAGACTTCAACTTTACCAATTATTTAAGACTAGAGGCCCAGTGCATGAAAATTCATACACTGGAGGGGGTGACCCTCAGCCAGGCCTATCCCCTCTCAAAGTCCGGGAGCCCTCATTGGTGGGAGGTGATCAGGCAATCAGGGGAAGGTGATGCCCCCACCATACCTCTGCTGCTGCCACTACTGGTAGTGCAAGCCTTGGCTGGCCCTGGTCACCTGAGTCTCAGGTGGCCCTGGGTGACTGGAGGGCTGAGGGGACTGGGGGACTCCGAAGGCAGGCATGGGGAGCCACTGGACCACTTAGGAGTGGGCCTGGCCTTGCTGTGTGCCTGCCACCCTGAGAGGACTGGACCCTGCCATCTTGTGGCTGTGGGCACCACCATCTTTGAGAGTAGGGAAGTCAATTAGCATGTCCCCCCCTTACTGGCTGTGGGTGCTGCCATCTTTGAGGGTGAGATAGTCAATTAGCATATTCCCTTCTTATTAGCTACAGGCGCTGCCATTTTGTGATGGGGTGAGGGTCAATTAGCATATTCCCTCTTTATTAGATAGGATAAACTTGCTTAATTAGACCTGCTTTCTAATTTAGCTAAACTTTCCCACCCCAGTGAAGCACTCCAACTTCTCTTTCAGGTTATTCTCAGTAACATATCAGTAAATATCAACATGAAGCAGATTATTACTGTAGATCATGCAGGGAGAAAAAAGGGTGAAATATTTAACTGTAACAGTGTTTGACTATATTGTGCACAGTGAGAAAACCTGAAGTCATTTTCAAGTTCCATCATTTATTATTTCTTTTCAGTCCGGTCAAGTTTCTAAACTTTCTAAATATCTGTTGTCTTGCTAATGAAAAGAAAATAGAATTCTATTGAGTCTCTTAGCTACTTCAGGACTTCTGTGAGGACCAAATGAGATGAGGTATAGAAGAATGCTTCACAAACATTTGGTTGAACTGTAAAATGTTTGCACTGGACTATAAAGCAAATCCTGTTCCTGGGCTGAAAAAACTCCAAGGAGGCTAGTCGCTAGGGAGAGGAAGTCAGGCATTGCTATGTAACATCATTATATGGTGACCACAGCCACCATTTCCTGGCTGGGCTGGACTGTGGGCCATATTTTGCTCCAAGGGAACTTGGCAGCATTGGCTGTGATTTGGAGGGTATTTCTCCAAGATGGTGGAGGGGCCTGTGTCCTACTTGGGTGAAGCCGGATGTTGGTTTGTCAGTGCCAGGTCCGTAGTGCCATTTATTTTTAACTGGCCAGTGTGCCTCATGGCAATACCTGCATTGTGTGTCTGGCTGCTGGTGGTCATTGTACATCATAGCTATTGGTCAGAGGGAAGGACGGACACTTAGCCTTTTATATATATATACTAAAAACCCATTGCAGGAAGATTCCTGCAAGAATAGAACTTCTTGCAGCCTGAGCAAAGTTCCCTTCCATCTCGCTGCTTCCCTCCTGTCTCTGCTGCCTCCCTCCCTTCTCTGCTGCCTCGCTCCCTTCTCCACTACCTTGCTCTCTCCTGTCTCTGCTGTCTTGCTCACTGCTATCTCCTCTGCCTTGCTCCCTTCTCCCCTGCCCTGCTTGCTTACTTCTCTGCAGCCTTGCTCCCTTCTGCAGTGCTTGGCTTCCTTCTATGCCATCTTCAGCATGCGGTTATGCAAATTAACCACCATCTTGGTTGGGTTAATTTGCATGCTTGCTCTGATTGGCTTGTGGCCATGGCTTGTGTGTGTAGCAAAGGTATAGCCAATTTGCATATTACTCTTTTATTAGATAGGACTAGGAGCCTCATGCACAAAATTTGTCCCTTCAGCCCAGCCTGCATTCTTTCCAATCTGGGACCCCCTCAGGGGATGTCTGACTGCTGGTTTAGGCTCAAACCTGAGCCCAAACCAGCAGTCAGACATCTCTCTCACAGTCTGGGACCACAGGCTCCTAACTGCTCACCTGCCTGCCTGCCTAATTACCTCTAACTGTCTCCCCCCTACTGGCCTGGTCACCTCCAACTTTCCTCCCTACCAGCCTAGTCACCACCAACTTCCTGCCCTCCACCAGCCTGGTTACCCCTAACTGCTCTCCTACTGGCCTGGTCACCCCTTACTACACACCCTGCTGGCCTGGTGGCCTCCAACTGCCCTCCCACCCCCCTGCCAGCCTGGTCACCTCTCACTGCCCACCTCTGCCAGCCTGGTTGCCCCTCACTGCCCCCCCCCACCAACCTGATCTCCCCTAACTGCCCCCCTGCAGGCATGGTAGCACCACACAGCCTGCTGTTTGATCATTTGGTTGCCCCTCACTAACCCCCCTGCCAGCCTGGTCACCCCATGCAGCCTGCTGCTCAGTCATTTGGTAGATCAGGGAAGACCTTCCCAATGGACATAATGCTTGGGTTGTGTCCTAAAGGGTAAACAGAAGTTATAATGTAGAAAGTGGCAGAAGTTCAAAGGGGGTTGCATTCCACTGGGGAGGGAGATAACATATGCAAAGACTCTGAGAGTGTCTCTGCCATCATCTTTCAATGTTCTCCACTGTCTAGAATTCTACTTCATTTACTTCAAACCATCCCCATTCTAACCATCTGTCACTGTTACCTGCATTCTCTGTAGCTCTGTTCAATGAATTTTAGTTCTTGGTCAGTCTTCCACGTTATAAATGAAACAATATGGCCCAGGCAGGCTTAGTCATCTGCTCTAATGTATGAATCTGTCTTATCTTCTTGGGTAAAAGTGGAAGCTTATTGAGGGTGTCATTCTTATTTGATTCAAACCCCTAAAGAATTTAGCCCAAGGTCTTACAATTACTGAGTAATTGGTTAATATCAGAATGAATGAGTGATTAGCCTGAAGCTAATCTCTTGGCTTGTGCTCTAACATTCAGACTGAGAAATCCTTTCAAAAGGAGGTTACAGGTCATGAAAACAACTGGCGGTCATTTCATGAATACCAGCTAGAAATTGTGCAAAATGCTTTTCAGACATTTCTTTTAATTCTCACAATACCTCCAGGAAATAGATTCTATAATAATGATAATTAATCCCAATAACAATAATTAGCCCTCCTTAATAGAGGAAACCGAGGCTGAGAGTTGTTAAATAGCTAGCCCTAGGTCACGTGGGTGCTTTGCAGTGGAATTCTGATTGAACCCTGGGCTTCTGGAGGCCAATGCCTAACCACTGCATTGTAAGCCATCTCACAGACAGGCTCTCTCAGACAATTGAACAATGGTTGAGGCACAGAAAATGCAATTTACCAGTACACCTTCATCTCTGCCTCTCAGAGTAATGGCCTGAACATCTTCCAAGACCTTTGCCAGAAAGAAGTTGCTCATTTGTTGTTCTGGAAATCTGAGCAAACGCAGAGCCAGCCACACATGGAAAAGGTCCAAATGGCTGGGCTTTCCTGCTGTGACCTTTCCCGAGTCAAATCAACGTGTGCCACTAATCTCCTCTCAACAATGTGACTTTAAGTCCTTCTCCTTTAGAAGGGACTTCAGGGTTGACAAGTCACTGTCTGTTCCTTACACAAACTGCTATTAAGCAGGGTGACACTCTGGGCAGTCCACTATGGCCGGAGGTCCAAAGGTGGCTCCATGTGGTGCCTGCCTTCAGGAAGACAACAGTCTAGTGACAAAGACGGGCATGTAAATGAATCACTGCACAAGAACATTTAGAGGCACTGTGGTCCCTGTATTATAACGAGGAAAATAACAGCCACAAACCTTGGAGGACTTTCCAAGAATCAGGTGCTGTATCAGATGCTTTACATTTATTACTTGTCTTAGTCAGTTCAGGCTGCTGCTATAACAGACTTGGTGGCTTTAAACAACAAACACTTATTTCTCACAGATCTGAAGGCTGGGGAGTCCAAGAACATTGGCTACCCTAAACATGTCTCCTTCAAAACCACATCCATATAGAGCTGGAAGAGACTCTAAAGGTTAATGCAGAGAGGCCTGGCAGAGGAATGAAAAGTCCATAGATTTCATAATCTAAAGATGTGGATTCACTTCCCAGCCTGCTGCTTCGGAAGCTGGCTGGTGGGCATACTTAATATCTCTTGGCCTCAAATCCTTTTATCTACAAAAGAGATCATAATATATGTTTCCTAGGGCTGTTTGATAACTGAGAATAATGAAAGCAACTGATCCAGTGATAAGTGGATGGTAACCATCAGCATAGACTAAGCCAATCTTCCACCCGGGGCTGGCTTGTCTCCCTGACATCCCTTTCAAGCAGATCGCAGTGCCTGTCTCTGAGCCTGGACAGCACCTGTGCACTGGAATACATGCCGAACGGCAGCTGGATTGTTGGGAATCTGAAGCTGTATGCATGGCAGGAAGAACACAAGTGCTGGAACCTCTTAGCCTGCTGCCCATGTAACCTCATCTATTGAACAGACACCAACATTATGGCAATCAAACACCATACATTTTTTTGAAGGTTCTATTCTTGATACAGTGAATTCATAGAGCAACTTTTCCCCTACATTCCTCTGCATCCACCCTCTCCTAGAGTTCATCTTCCATCTCTGGATAAAGATCTCAGGAGATTCCCATGCTTTTCTGGACTGAACCATATTAGTCATGAGAGCAGCATTTCAGCATAATAAGACTTTGTATTTGACTTAGCTACAGCTTATCCCCTTCTCCTTGGGAAGGTGGTGGCCTGTTTTAAACCTGGATACATACATGGGAGGAGTAGCCAGAGCATAAAACTCCTAGTGCCTCCTCCTCCCTCTGTTTCCTGTGGTGTTTGCCCAGCTTGCCTAGAAGAGCCCCAGTTTATGCGGGTTGCTCAGACATTTTTTTAAATGCCCCTCATCTTTCAAACTATCTGCCAGTTTAGACAATAAGCAATATGGTCACCTCACTTCTGACCTATTTGGTGTCCAGCCCAGGGAGAAAGGGGATTGGAATGCTTAAGAGGCAGCTCCAGCTATGATGTGGTATTGGCTCTCTGCAGGTGCAGGGTGCCCAGTGCTGACCTGTCTTATAGTTTTTTGTTTTGTTTTATTTTGTTGTTGTTTTTTTTCAGAGCTTCCCCACTGTGGACCTTAGCTCCCTCTTCAGAGATGAGCCTTTCCTGGGACAGTTTTCCCCCAGTCCCTCAACCTTTGGCTGCCTTCTCTAAGATTCTCACTGTTAGTACCTTTTCACTCCTCTAAGCAGGATCCCTTTAGCCCTGGTCTGGTCACACTCACATCAAGCTTCCTTTTGGCTCTAGAATACATGGCATACCTTCATCTTTGCCCTGACTTCAGAGATGATACAGTGGGTGCAGTGCCACCATGGCATGGTGCCTTCAGCCTCTGAGGGTAGGAATCACATGCCAGGCCCTTTGTTTCTCACAGTGTCTCTAAAAGTGACAGTCCCTCACTCAGCTATCATGAGGAGGAAAGAGAAAATGCCAGGGAACTCCAGTCATTTTCTCTAGAAGGCTCCCTGTCAATGCCCCAGATGTGGTATCCCCAGGAGGGATTGTTGGGCCAACCATCTTCACAGCACCCCAGCATCCCTGCTCCAACAGCCCAGCACTTCACTTCAGGGCATGGAGGCATTTAATAAAATTTAAAGCATGGCACACATAATTATCATAGCAGCTAACATTTCCTGAACAATGACACAGTGGCAGGAGCCTTCTATCTGCTCCCCACCAAATCCCTGAGGAACCCAGTGAGCTGGGGTCCATTGTTACCTTAGTTCTGCAAGGTCAACTATTATCTTGTAAGCTATCCCACAGCTGAAGTGCCTGTTGACCCAGATTTGCTTTTGTAAGGCTTCTCTCCCCATGGTTCTGATTCAGCCCTAAGTGACCACAAGAAAAAGTTTGATGACCACATTTGAATCTTAGTGAAAAAATGTCTTACAAACATTTCCAAAGGTGCACATGACAGGGAACAAAATTTCTTCATCCTGTCCACCGTGTTCTCAGTGAGTGAGCTTTGTCCCTGCTCTTCTGTGTCTAGACACAGATATGGAGTACTAGAAAGCTGACAATATTAATGAGGATAATGATAACTTCTGTCTGTTGAGCATTTACTCTGGTGTAGGTGCTATAGTAACTGTGTTACCTTAGCTTATTAAATCTTCCCATCAACCCTGCGAGGCACATTTTTGTATCAACCCCATTTTGCACATTAAAAAAAAAAATCTTGTGGCTCAGAAAGGTTCAGCAACGTACCCAAAGTCACACAGCTCACAGTGGCATAGTCAGGACTTGAACTGGAGTCTTCTGGACTTTGAAACCTGTGCTATTCACAAACATCAGTACCAGTACAAATAACACTGTCTCTCAAGATATTTAGAGTGTAGCAATAGCTGCCTGACCTAGGTAGCCATGGCTTGTGCACTGGAGAGCACAGGAGGTGGCAGCAGTAAGCAGCATCCACAGTGACTGTGACCAGGAAAGGAGGAGGCCAGGACCCAGCAGCCTCCTCAGGCCGAGTCACAGCCAGAAGGGCTGGGTGCGGTAAGGGACACCTCTCCCAGCATAGCTCACCCATAGATACTGGGACACCAGAAAACAGACAGAACTTCAAAAGCATAGGTGTTGATGTCTCTCTCTGTTTTGCTCTCAGCAGGCTACTTACTCACGTTGAACCCTGGTTTCCTCATTTACAAAAATGCTGGTGTAAGGACCCCCTCCTTCAGCCCTGTTTCCAGAAATAAATGGATAATGAAGGTAAAGAACCTGTCACATATTTTAGGTTCTTCCACTTCTATGCAGTGTGTGGCTAGCCACTGGGTCCACGATCCCCACCTGATGCTAACCAGACTCCCATTTGGAGAAGCAGACCCCACATCTGTGTATCATTAGCTAAGTATTTCCTAGACGAAATGAATAGATAAGCTATAGAACAATGAAGGGACGCCCAGAGAAAAACATTAATCCTGTTAAATGACTCCTCCACTTCTTTCTCAGTAGGGTCGGTCACCTCTGTGATTGCCATACTTCACAATAAAACCTCTTGCAGAGGTTTTGGCCATTAACTCATACCTGTCATTTCTTAATGTTTATTGAAATCTGCTCTCCTGAGCCCACCATACGCCCTAGCAGGCGCCTTCGTGCCTTCACTATTACAAACGACAAGGCAGCGTGGTCACCTCCCCACAGGTTCCCATCACCTCCGCATCCTCAGATGAATGCCATTCATCTTCGTTAAGCCCAGAACAGCTGCTCCCGCCAGCTGAGCTATGGAACTGCCAACAAGGCAATCGAGAATTCATGACCATGAGTCAGGCTTCTGGGAGTTCCCAGACTGTAAAACAGTTTAGTCCCTCTCATTCCTATGATCCATGCAGCCCAAGATAACATTGGCAAGCGATTCTCTTTGACCATGTGTTTGATTTGTCCATGAAAGGACCATAGACGAAGTCCCATTAGGAGAGTGATTCCAGTAAGGATTTGATGGGAAAGCAACGCACAAGTTCTAATCGAAGCCATCAGGGGTGTGTGGTCCCCTCTGTGAGGTGCTTCTGGCCTGTCTCACCAGCCAGACAAATGAACCAAAAGCAAAGGCTTCTCCAAGGCTTTACCTGAATGTACAACAAAGATTCATTCCCTCAGCCTCATGCTAACCTTCATTAAGTGCTAATACTTTAGGACCTGACATATCTTGTTTGACCAGCATTTCTAGCTGGAGATAAAGTATGTGTATCAAGTCCTCTCCTGAGGGGTACTTGGGGGAAAAAGAGAGAGAGTGTATATAAGGGCCTGGATTCCAGCATCAGGAAAAGACTTCTCTAGGCAGAAAGGGTTGGGCGGGGGTGGGGGGGGGGGTGGGGGGGGGGGTTGCTGGTATAAGTGAGAGGGACACTCCCTGATGTAGCCAGGCCATTCAGTCTAGAAAATACCAAACACTTCTTCCCACTCCACTCACCCCTGGCCCACATTACTGATTTTGACACATAGCTACTGATGGCTGTCTGTCTTGTCAGACCACATTTACAATTTCTACAGTAAAGAGTGATTTTTTATTTACATACATTTCAGTCTGTCACACCCTTCAAATGCCTGAGAAGTTAAATAAAATGTGTGTTTTTTCACAACACACAATCAGAATTAGAACACAGAAACTCCTGCTCATGGAGACATCAGTCAATCACAGATATCCTGGAGGTGCTGTGGAGCAACAATAGTAGCAACAGCAGCAACTTCAACATAATCCTCAAGATGAAAATAAAATATTTAAGGTAATCTCTGTCTTGATGTGGTGCTTTATGTAGGTGTTTCCAAACCATCTCATTGCTGTTACTCCATGGAATTTATGCTTCTCTTGGGTAGAAAGTATGTCCGTCCTTCCTACCAGGTGGGGGGTTAGAAGTGCTAGAGCAGTGGTCGGGAAACTGAGGCTTTGAGCCACATGCGGCTCGCGAGCAGTGGTTTGCTGCTCTGTTGACTAATGAGTTTGCCGACCACTGACCTAGACTTTCGATTCCAACAATTACAGGCTATTGTTCCTTGTGATTAAGCCTCTTTCCCAAGTGGTCGGCAAACTCATTAGTCAACAGAGCAGCAAACCGAGGCTTGTGAGCCGCATGTGGCTTGCAGGCCGCAGTTTGCCAACCACTGTGCTGGAGGTTAAGTGATTTGCATTCAAAGACTAAAGCCCAACTCTACCAAGCAAACATCTTCAGATATTTCCCCCTGCAGTACTAGGAGGTAAGTAATGGCTGCTGCAAAGACTCAGTCAGCCCCAATGATGACTCAGGACTCTGAACTGCTGGGAATCCATGTCTTTAGGTCGAATAGGATCAGGGGTTGCTCATTGCAGAAGGGAGTCTTCTCCCTGTGTTCAGTTCCAGGTTCTTTTTGGTACTTTGTATTCTTAACACATGAGCCATTAAAGTGAAGGAGAATAAATGATTGGTGGAAACTAAAGAGTGGGAGGAATCTGCTTTCTCAATTTTGAATAGCTAGTTTTTGTGAGTAAACCACAAATGGTTTCTGAGAGTTGGCTGGCCTAACTTCCTATTTCAAATAAGCTAGAGTGACCTGAACTTGAAGTCTCCACTTGCATAACTCATTCACCCCATTTGTTACCATCGGCAGCTTAATATTCTCATCTGCCAAACTGTGGGAGCTGCACCCCTCTCTCTGGAGACATATCTGGCTTAGCCTTCAAAGGAGTCTATTTTCACAGCCACGTGGGATCTTAGCCTCCGGACTCCCAGACCTCGAATAGAATGCAAACTGCTAATGGGATGTCCGAGTTTATGGCTCTGCAGTGTCTCCAGAGAGTATCCAGTTCTCTAGGTTTATGCTTAACGCTGATCATCTCAGAAAGCCTCGTAAATTAACTGGATGGGCACTTTGAAACATTTATCAAATGGAACTTTGGTTATTTTAAGTCTCAAAGTTTCCATTACTTGCATTTTGGCTATCAGCATTAACATTTCTGCCAAAGGGGCCTGGAATTATCTGTCTTTGGTCCAAATCATTTTCCTAGAATTCCAAATGGGTGAACAATGTTGCTCTGCTTAGAGTGAGAGTAGGGAATGAAGCTAAAGTACTTTCCACGTGATTATTTATCTCCATTATCACAGACTGTGCATGAGAACATAATGGCACACACATTCATAGGTACCTTAAATATGCACCTTAATAATCTGTACCTTCATTGGAGGTAAGAATAATGGTGGCCGGGGTCTTTGTTAAGATTCATTGCCCACCCCCACTCCACCCCCCCCCCCCAAAAAAAGGTTCCAAAACAAGGAGTTGGAGGCAGGCCCTTTAATTGGAAGTCTCCCGGGAAACAACTGTGGGAACAAGTCAAGGGAGATAGGCAGCAGAGAAAAGTCAGTGAAGGGCGTACTCATGACCAGGTTGCCTCTGAGGGCTTCCTGGGCTCAGTACAGCCATGACCTTCCAAGAGGCCACCTAGAACACTCCTCAGAAATAGTCTACCAAGTAATAATATCTACCCACCGAAGCGGGGTGTTTACTCAAAGTCTCATTTCTCACTAGTGGAGGGTTGTCCCTGCAGCTGTCAAATGCCTGGCATCCACAGGCTGCCCAGATGCAGAACAGACAAGTCCCAGGGCCCTAGGGACAGCACCTAAGAGCTGAGCATGCTGAGGTGGGAGAATGTCATCACGCACAATCACTCTCCACAGGCGCTGCAGTTGGACTCAGACACCAGAGGACTGGGGCTTGTCGACAGCAGCACTTCCCCCAGCCTGCCCTGGAATAATATTTCATCTGAAAGTGATTTTGGAGATGGTATTTGTGTCCTAGGGCTGTCATAACAAATGACCACAAACCACAAACAACAGACATTTATTCTCTCGAAGTTCTGGGGCCAGACGTCCAAAATCTAGGTGTTGGCAGACACATTGCTCCCTCTGAAGGCTTAACAGGAAAATATATTCCTCAACTCTTTCAGCTCTGGGGACTCCAGACCATTGTTCCTTGGCCTGTGGCCACATCACTCTGGTCGCTGCCTCTGTCTTCATATTGCCTCCTCCTCTTCCATCTGTCTAAATGTCTCTGCCTCCACCTTACAAGGACACTTGTCATTGTGTTTAGTGCCACCCGGGTAATCCCAGTTGATCTCCTCGCAAGGCCCTCAATTTAATTACATCTGCAAAGCCCCTTTTTTTTTTTTTTTTTTTTTTTTTTACATAGAATAACATTCTCAGGATCCAGGTATTAGAACTTCCACATTGTTTTTGAGAGGCCCTATTTAACCCACTTTAGAGATTATGGATTCAAAAGTTCAATTTAATGGATAAGGTCACTAAGAGGGGACATCTGGAGCCAGGTCAGAGGTCAGACCCTAGTCTCCAAATGTGAAAGCAGATTTCACCCAATTGCTTAAAACATACACCAGAGTCACCCTTTACTTCTCACTTTTCTTCACCTCCTGCATCCATCTATCAGCAAGTGCTATCCTCTTCATTCCCAAGCAACATCCTGTGGCCTGCCACATCTCACCTCCTACACCTTAATCTCTATAGTTCAAGAAATATCTCTCCTGGCTCAGTACACTTGCCTCCTAACTGCATCTCCTCTTGGTTATTGATAGTTCACTCTTCACCCCAGGCTCTGAATACTTCTTCAAGCAAATCATTCTCCTGCTCCAAACCTTCTGTGTTTATTATCATACTGAGACTGGAATCCAGTCCTGCCCGGGGCCCTTGTAGCTCAGTGACCCACCTCACCATCTCACCTTCTGCGCTCATGCTTCCCCTGCAGCCTACTCCAGACACTTTGCACACCTTTCTGTTCCCCAAACACACTAAACCTTTGCCTCTCTAGAACCTCCGAATTTGCATCCATTCTGCTTAGCACATTTCCCCCCGGTTCTCACCAGGTCCTGCTTCAAATGTCAACTCCTTAGAGAGGTCTTCCTAGACCAGCTACCAGACCCTTCCCAGCCCCGTCAATCCTGTCTTATTTTACACTAGAAGTGGGTGCATTAATTCGTGCATTATTAGGTCCCTCAGCCTGGGCTGAAACCAGCTCTCTGATACCCCTCAAAGGGTCCCAGATTGCAAGAGGGTGCAGGCCAGGACAAGGGACCCAATCTGTGCATGATTGGGGCTGGGGAGGAACACGGGGGGTTGGCCAGCTGGGGAGGGACCACAGGAGGACTCCAGGGCATATCCGGCTCATCTGCTCAGTCCTGATCAGGCAGGACCCCAGCAGCAAGCTAACCTACTGGTCAGAGAACCTTCCCCCTGGTGGTCAGTGCATGTCATAGCAAACGGTTGAGCAGACTTAGCATATCATTAGCACATTACACTTTGATTTGTTGAACGGACAACCAGACACTTAGCATATTAAGCTATTATTATACAGGAGAGTGTTTTATTTTCTTATTTGTCTCCATTTCCTTGCCACTGAGATTAGCCTGTCTGACTGTGTTTATTGCTTTGGTCTGTGACCCTCCGCACCTCCAGAAATGAAAGTTGCAGTAGAACAGGGACTTTCTCTGTCTTGGCCTATGGCCTCCAGGGCTATGGGATGTAATGATACAACGATGAAGAGAGGGACAGTAGGGTTAAAACTGTGCAGCTTTAGATTCTAAATCTATCGCTTAATGGCTCATTCATCTGGAGCAAGGTAGCCTCTCTCTGCCTCAGTTTACCCACCTGTGAAATGGGGACAGAAAGAATAAGGTGCCTCACAGGGATTCTATGAGTACCAAATGGGGTAATCTGTGGCTGGTGTGGCAGGGCACATGATAAGAGCCATATGTGTCTGCCACTGTGACTACCTCAGACTCCCTGGCACACAGGCATTATGTGCATTTTGACTGAGTGACTAAATCAGTGACTAATTCCCAATCCCACCCACTTCTCAGGATGAATATGCATTCTATAAAAAAGGCAAATCAGAGTTCAATGACAGAAACTATTTATCTTTTGTTGCTAGATAACCCAAGTCTATCTGACTGAGGAAGGTGAAAGAAAAAGGAGAGGAACTGCTGCCCTGGACCCTATTTCACTACCACTGATTCTTGGTGCCAACAGTGGACCTCGGCACGCAATTCCCGTGTCATGCTCCAGTCCTCTACCACCTGGCAAAGTGGGCTGAGGAGAGTCAGGTATGTACAGCACGTCATCTGATGAGATGCATAGGGATTTAACTCTTGTCTATATCAGTTTTAGCCTGTGGGAAAGTTGGTTTCATTACATGTCACTTTGCTGAAAGTCACAGAACCTCTCCACCACATTAAGAGAGAACTTACAGTACCTGCAATTAGATTTCAAAAGACTTAGACTGTGGGGGTAAGGGGGGGTTGGGCTGGGAGTATAACAGCAAAACTTGAGAGATTCTGCAATGAAATATGTTGCAAGAGGCTCAGGGAGCTCTAAAAATGGTGATTTACTTACCTTTGAAAGATGCCAATGAGGAGGGGGAAAGAAATGTCAAATAAAGATGGGTTTGTGTGCATTGCAGGACTTCCATCTGAGCTCTGGGAGGGGCAAGGAAAGGGCGTGTATCTGAGGTGTCAGAACAATGTGGAAAGTGTGTCTCCTACAGGCGGAGCAAGGAGCAGCATGGCAGACCCAAGAGAGACAAAGAAAGATCTGATTGCAATCTGCTTTCACCTCCTGTCAGTGTCTGCCATTCTGCCACAAAACAGCTCTTTCCACAGATGTTTCCACCCAGTCCTCAACAGGCAGGAATGTGTTATTAGCCCATTTTAAAGATGGAACAACTGGGGCCTCAGAGAGACAAAGTCCCAGGTCCCACAGTTACTCATTGGAAGAGGAGAATAATTATCGGGCAGAAAATGGAAGAGCCAAAGTGCAAGAGATGGGGGAGCGCAGACACACACTGGCTTGTTCTAGGGACATTCACGTTTCCAAGCGTCTCTGACAGGTAGTGTAGTCTATTCACGCAGCTCGGTGCTGAGGACACAGATACACTGAGACTTGGGGCCCCGGTGACAGTCTCAGATGGAAACTGATCTGTAATTGAGCAGAGGTCCCAGGAGGCAGAGCCACAGAGAAGCAGCACCTTACCTGGCATTTATGGCATCAGGAAGGGCTTCCCATTCCAGCTGAAAACAGCTGGAAGTCAATTTAACAGGTAAGATAAATTGCAGGAGAGAATATTCCCTCAGATAAAACAGCATGTGGTCTGGGGAATCTGGGACCATAACAATAGGACTATGGCCTGTTTGCAGAGCTAATTGGCTCAGAAGATGTGCTAAATGTCTGTCTTCCTCTCTATGCAGCAAGGGCTATAGGGCAGGATCTCTGCCTCTCACTCACCTCTGCATCCCCAGTGACTGACACATACCTGCTACTGAATAACAACAACAGCAACAACAAAAATAATAGCTAACATTGATACAATTTTTTTTGCTAGAAAGTGTTCAATAAATACATATTAAATGAATGAGCAAATATAAAGAGGGGCAAGACAATATTGGAGGGTACTAGTTCCAGCTCACAAATCGATGGGCCAGCTGAGGAAGGTGGGCTCTGTCCGGAAGGAAAGAGGTTTGAAGTGAAAGTGGACATAGTAGGGTGTTCACTTTTTAGTTTACTCTGGCTGCTGTGAAAAGAACAGATGGGAACAGAGTGAGAGAGGGTGCGTGGCATCAGTTGGATACCTTGCGAGATTATGAAGGATGGATAACACTAAAACTATGGAAATGGGCAAGTGCCATCAGAGTTTAGAGACTGGAGATGGTGGTCTGGCTGGCGTGGCTCAGTGGCTGAGCATTGACCTATGAACTAGGATGTCAGCATTCGATTTCCAGTCAGGGCACATGCCCGGGGTTATGGGCTCAATTCCTGGTGTGGAGTTTGCAGGAGGCAGCCAATGATTCTCTCTCATCATTGATGTTTCTATCTCTCTCTCCCTCTTTCTTCCTCTCTAAAATCAGTACTAATATATTTTAAAAAGATTGGAGATGGGGGATGCCATACACCACTGATTAAAATAGAAACAGTTCCCATGGAATGGAGACAGCTGATGGGTATTGAGTACTTGCTAGATGCCATGCATGGTTTTCAGTGATTTTTTTAAAAAAGTAGCTACTTTAATTCTCAAGCCAAGACTAGCTGACAGATACACTGATTATACGCAGCCCACATAATCAATACTCATGTTCTTACTGAAAAGCAATATTACCACATTAACTTCCAGGTACACCTCCTGCTTCTCAAAGGGAACACAACCTGTTGCTGTATGACACTGTGATGCTGTAGGAACAAGTTTAAAAGACAAGGAGAAGGGAACCTGGGTCTGAAGGATGGATGGGATTGGAACCAGCGGGCAGCACCAGTTTCATGGCCCTGCAACCTGAGGCGCTGCAGAGTGTGCCTGAGATTGGCGACTTAGTTGGATGCTGTACTGTCACTGTATTGAGACTCTAAAGGATTTTTGAACAAATAACACCCTATTTTCATTTTGAACTGAACCCCACACATGATGTCGCCACTCTTGCAAGTGGATATAGGTCACATACAGCAGACCAGGTCCATATAGAGAAAGTTTTCTCCTCTCACACTAAGGATTGAATTTTCTCCTGACACTGTGTTCCTCTTCAGTGCATGTATATTCGTGCAGATGCAAGGCAAGCCCATGGCAGTGATGTTTTAGAAATAATTTACTCTTCAAGTACAGGGTTAGACTTGGCCATCACCCTGGAACCACCCACATCATTCAGATTAATGATAGTCTCTCAGATTGCAGCAAATTGCCTCCGGTGATCAATTGCTTCCAGTGACCAATCCTTTATGGCTGTGGATTTTCCACTCAAACATTAAATTCAAATACTCAAGGGTGTGACGGGGGTATGAATCTTTGGAAATGCTCTCCTGGTGATTTTTAAAGGCACCCCTGGTTGAGGACCAGTCCTGAAACAGAGACCATCTCTGGCTCTGGTGCATCTAGACACGACCTAAAAGGCATTTGGCATGTTGTGAACTGTGATGGGAGGGATGACATGAGCACTAAGGAGCAGCCCATCAGTTCCTAGTTCTTTCATCTTGCCATGAAGGTGCCACTATCCTTATCCAGCCCTACCGTTAGCATTTCAAATATACAAAACACAAACCATCCAACAAAACGTAATTTAACCCAGACACTTAAAAGGAAGATGTGCCAAAGGACAGAGCATGTTTGATTGACACCTCTCTCACTATCTCATTACCAATAAAAAGTCAGATAAACCCTCCATCCATCACCCTGCATACCTTTCCATCTTTTCAAGTGTCTTCATTCTAATAACATCCTCCTGCAG
This sequence comes from Antrozous pallidus, assembly GCA_027563665.1. Taxonomy (NCBI): domain Eukaryota; kingdom Metazoa; phylum Chordata; class Mammalia; order Chiroptera; family Vespertilionidae; genus Antrozous; species Antrozous pallidus. The sequence goes on from CM050512.1 coordinate 90,028,423, forward strand.
TGGAGTCACAGAATCCTAGAGACACCCTAAAATTACAGAGAACTGAATATAAAGTATGTGGAGGTCAAGGTGAGCCGGCTTGGTTGCCCCAAACCTATATCATCTCAGCAAACTCCCTTGTTGTGGAACGGATTCGAGTGACAGACCACTGGAGCCTAACCAAATTAAAATTTAGGGAGCCTTTATTAGCCAGATCAGTGACTGCTCTTCCATTCTCCACGCAGGGAGACCAAAGAGTAGCCCTGACCCTTTGTACAAGACCACTTTTAAGCACATTAACCACATACTGTTGTTTCAGAGCAAGCAACCCAAGACAAAACAGTTTTTCCTAAGCTACGTCAGTATCATGCCATTGACGACCATGCCACCCACAGGGTCATTCTGTCCTTCAGAAAGCTAGCAGTGTTCTATGAAAGAAGCACATTAACCACATCCTGGGAAGGGGCCATGAGACCATATCTCAAGGCCTGGCCTGGTGTCAGCACTGACAACACTATCTGGGGCACAGTCCACAGCCTCAGTACTGTTTAAAAATTTCCACTCTCTAACACCATGTCCTCCCTCTGCCCTGAATAGGCAGCCACCATGTTCTAAAGTTCTGTTACCTTCCAGAAGAAAGCAAACAATGTTTTCACACTAACAGCCACCTGCTGTGGGTTGTTGTTATTTTTTAAAATAATATGATTTGAAACAATACTGTTTCAAATTACATGAATCATCTTGAAATGTGGAAGTCAGTTCCTAATAGCATGGCCTGTTCTGAATTGTAAATAATGTTTTCAAGTTCCCGTGTGGGAATCACTGCGGGGAACTTCTGAACTTGGTGGCTTGCAGTCCCTGAGAGGTGAGATGAAGCTACTTGCAAGCAAGCCCAGGCTCTGTCTGCGTGTGGCCAAACCATGAATGGTTTAGTCAATTTAGTGTGAAAGTAAAACATCTACCCAGCTCACGTGGAACAGTGGCTCTCAAGTTAGAGGGTGCTATTGACTGAATGTGTGTGTCCCCTTTAGAATGTACATATTGAAGCCCCAAATCTCCAATGTGCCTGAATTAGGATGTGGGATCCGTGGGGGTGATTACATGAGGGCACTAAGATGAAGCCCCCATGATGGGATTAGTGCCCTTATAAGATGCACAGAGAGCTCCCTCACTCTCTCTCTCTACCAGCCTCCTAATCTTGGCCTTCCCAGACACCTGAGATATGAGAAAGAAATACTTGTTGTTTAAGAAGACAAGTCTGTGGTATGTTGTTATGGCAGCCTGAGAAGACTAAGACAAAGAGGAAGGAGTGACATCATGTTCCCTCCTGACTTCCCTTCTCTCCCCTCCCTTCCCACTCTCCACTCCCCTACTCTCTGTCCCTCACATAAATCTCAAAATTTTTGGCAAATGCCTTGGAGGTGCTGTGCTGTTTATAGAAGCCTCAGAGCATTCTGCTATTTCTCCCACCTCTTGACAAACAATTGTATAAGGCACTTTCTCCCTCTTCAACTGTTGTTCTTCTAGACGTAATCCATACACACATTGATAGGCACACTCTCACAATTATGCATGCTCAGTAATTTTTCAAAGAATGGAGTTTTCTTTCCTGTGATTTTTAATTTATTTTATACCACCACCTCCTAAAAGAATCAAAGTTGATCCATTCTTCAACTTTCAGGGGTTTGCTCTGGTGCCCCATGGATGTAGCTGCCACTCTGTGGGATAAGGTGGTGAGCCACATCATGAGAGTTTTATTTGCTTTTTCATTTCAACAGGCTTATTATAAAACATCACTGAGACGATCAGTGACCACGTGCCATCCCCACTAGGACTCTAATACTCAGTTTCCTCCCCAATTAGGATATCAAACCACAAAACTGCAGTCCCTCTCGAGAGTCCTCACATCACTCAAGTCCTTCCAAATTCCTACCTGACCTCAAGACAAAAGAAAAATATGTAGCTCCATCCACATAAGCAAGGACCCTGTGGGTAGTACAGATTCCATTGTGTAAGGTCCTTACTGCTTTTGCAAAATACATATCAGAAAGCACTTATCACCATTTTACCTCTTCACAGTGAGGCCAGTTCACCAACCTAAATGACAGAGAATTGTCATTCCCAAAAGGTTGGGGAGATTTTGCCCGGACATATGGTTGGTGACATGAAGAATGCAATTCAACATGCTAGCTCCACATTTGCTCCTTGCTAGGTCTGGCCAAAGTCCCACACTCTGAAGCCAGACTCTCCCCACTACAGAGGCTGACTGGCCATCAGTGCAGACCTTGAACACCAAGTTTCCAGAAATAAACTTGACCGGAGGCACAGGGTCAGATTCTGCAGGCACCGGAAACCCCTCCCCAATTTAACCTCAAGAACTGCCTTAGCTGTCTGTTGTTCTCAGTAAGCAACCCAATAACACCCTTTCTCAAGGATGGGGAGATGGGGGGCAGCCCTGCTCTTCCTTGTTAGGCAAGTATCCCACTCTAGTTCTAACCAGGAGCAGAAGTCCCATCCTGAAAATCAAAAGTACAGAGTAAATGAAAAAATAATAAATAAGCAAATGACCAGATTATATGATACTAGTAGCCCTGCACACGAATCCATGCACCAGTAGCTCACCATTAGCTCACTGCTGTACTCCAGTAGCTCTTCCTCCACTGCCCCACCCTCCTGTAGCTCTCCCATCTCCCTCCCCCTTTCCCCCTTTCCCCCTCTTAGCTTGCTGCCCTACCCCCTCCTGTAGCTCTCCACAGCCTGCTTGTAGCTCACTGCCCCACCACCTGCTCATCCGTAATCCAGTCTTTACATGGTCGGTCATTATGCTGCATGGTGTAACAATCATTTGCATATTAAATATTTATTATGTAGGAGAATATATGGTGACATGGTATGATATCAATGATAAGACACAATATGGACCCTGCTTAGATCACTTACAGTCCTTTTTTAATATATTTTATTGATTCTTTACAGAGAGAAAGGGAGAAGGATAGAAAGTTAGACATATCAATGAGAGAGAAACATCAATCAGCTGCCTCCTGCACCCCCTCCCCCAACTGGGGATGTGCCCGAAACCAAGGTACATGTCATTGCCAGGAATCAAACCTAGGACCTTTTAGTCTGCAGGCTGACACTCTATCCACTGAGCCAAACTGATTTTGACAATCACTTACAGTTCTTACTAGATTTCCCATTTTTTCCTCTAGCCACTTATTTGGAAAACCCTCGATTTTCAACCAATTATTGTCTGAACCACCATAATGTGTCTTTCACATATAACTATGTTCTATCAGAGGAACTGGGCTTTCTCTGTAACTGCTAATGGGTCTAGTTTTAACTATTGCCAGTTTTGTCTGACAAAGAAACCTAATTTTAGGGCTAGATTCATTCATGGTCCCTTCTAGAGTGAGGTTAAGGCTAGTGGAGGCAGTGAGTTACCTGCATCCAAGTTCAAAAAGGCAACTTCTTACAGAAAACTGCAGAGGAAAGAGGAGAAAAGAAGACATGAGCAGAAGTAACCAAGAGTGCCCGTTAAGGAAGCCAGGAAAGAATGATGAAAGGGCTTCTAATCCTGGGGCCAGGAGGCAGATTTGAAAGCCAGAGTCTGGAATCATGGAGATGAAAGCAAGGGCCTCAGGGTGACAGTGAGCCAGCCATAAGTACATTACAGTTCGGGGTGGCCTATCTGTGCCAACCCCTGGGGTAAGATGCCATCACTAAAATGGCCAATGGCAAAACAATAGTCTCTTTGAGTCTGACTCACCCGCCACAATTGGTGAAACTGTCCTACCTTAGCATGTAATGACCCAGAGCTTCTTTCCACTTTCTTACACACACACACACACACACACACACACACACACACACACACACACACACATACGATGTCCCCACTATGTTTGACAGAGCTATGAAGTGTCTCTTGATTTCATACGTTGAACATCTGCACTCTTCATCAAAGTAAACCTCCGTAGAATTCTCTCCATTCTTCTCCTAATGATGGACAGTATTTCCCAAATCCTGTTCCTTATCACCAAGCAGTAGCAGGGCAGCCACTCTGAGTTGTTTGACATATCTCTCCAGGACCCTGTCCACATTCATCACTGAAGCAGTCAACACAGTCTTTATTGCAATCCTGTTGCCTGGTGCTTATCCTTCAGTCATTAACCTCAACAATGCCCACAGTGTTCACAACACCAAGCCTGAATAAACACACAAGGAAGCCTGACCCAGAGACCAGAGCCTATGGGCTGTAACTCAGCCCAGGCACCCACAGCTTGAGCTGGCTTGCCCCCACTAGCAGGGAGAGGTTGGAGAAAATCTGAAAAACAAAAATCAATTGGCCTTTTATATGGCTGTTATATCAACTGATGCAGGATATGCAGATGGATGGTAGAAACTTCCCCAGATAATGTCAGTTGAGGCCACGTGTCATTTTAAAAAAAAGAATGTGCAAGGATTTTACCCTCCCTTACTACTATCTATCTAGAGTAGAGTTTTATTCTAAGATAAAACAATAGAATCGAAGAATTATTATCTAAAGTTACCCATTGTCATAGAAAGCTGAGGGACATTGGAATAACTACTCAATAAATGGTAGTGATCATCCTGGCTGGTGTGGCTCAGTTGGTTGGATGTTGCCTCATGCACCAAAAGATTGCTGTCCACTCAGGACACATGCCCAGGTTTCAGGTTTGATCCCTGGTGGGTAGTGTGCAGGAAGCAACCAACTGATGTTTCTCTCTCACATCGATGTTCCTCTCTCTTCTTTCCTCTCCCTTCCTCTCTCTCTAAAAATAAATAAAAATAAAATAAATGGTAGTGCCCTAACAGATTTGGCTCAGTGGATAGAGTTTCAACCTGTGGACTGAAGGGTCCCACATTCAATTCCAGTCAAGGGCATATACCTTGGTTGCAGACATATCCCAGTCGAGGGTGTGCAGGGGGCAACTGATCAATGTTTCTAACTCTCTATCCCTCTCCCTTCCTCTCTGTAAAAAATCAATAAAAAGTATCTATGCTAATAAAAGGGTAATATGCTAGTTAGACCAGGAGACCTTCTGGATGTCCTTCCAGACAAAGTCATGTTGGTGGGGCTGAGGCAGAGGTGGTTAGGGACAATCAGGCCAGAAGGGGAGGGCAGTTGAAGGTGATCAGGCTGGCGGGGTGGAGGGTGGGGAGCAGTTGTGAGTGAGCAGGCAGAGTGGTTAGGGGTGATCTGGCAGGGAGGCAGGTGAGCGGTTTGGAGTCAGTGGTCCCAGATCGGCCTTAAACTGGCAGTCGGACATCCCCCGAGGGGTCCCAGATTGGATAGGATGCAGGCTGGGCTGAGGGACATCTCACCTCCTCCCCCCTCCCCCCCATGTACAATTTTTGTGCACTGGGCCACTAGTAAATAAATAAATAAATAAATAAATGGTAGTGATCATCATGCACTAAGCTAGACCACTTATAATTGATCTCTAACTCTCTGAAGTACACAAGTAACTTTCAATGTTCTGACTTTACAGATAAGGAAACTAGGTCCAAAGACATTAAACAACTTGGCCTGAATGGCACAGTCAATAAATGGCTGAACTGAGTTGTTTAACCCCTGATTATTGTGTTAGACAGAATAATGTCCCTCAAAGATATACACATGTTAGTCCCTGAAACTTGTGACTACATTCTGGTAGCAAAGGGAAATACAGAAAGCAGATAGAATTAAGGCTGCAAATGAGATGACCTTGAGAGAAGGACATTGACATGATTTATCCAAGTGAACCCTACACAATCTCAGGGCCCTGGGATATAGAAGAGGGGAGCAGAAGAGCCAGTGTTAGAGTGATAAGAAGTGAGAAAGACTCGATCAGCCATATCTGGCTTTGAAGATGGAGAAAAGGAAGGCAGGTGGCCTCTGAAATCTGGAAAAGGCAAGAAAACTCTTTCTCTCCTGAGGCCTCCAGAAGGAGCACAGCTCAGCTGATACCTGATTGAAGACCCATTTGGACTCTGACCTCCAAAATGATCAGATAATAAATTTATGTTTTGAAGTTACTAAGTTTATGATGACTTGTCACAGCAGCTGCAGGAGACTAAAACCACCATCTAAGTGAAAGTCTCGTTCCATTCATTATGACCATGGTTAGTTTTCTATGACTGCGTGACAAGTTACCACAAACTTGGCAGCCTGAAAATAGCACAACTTCATTAGCTCCCAGGTTTTGTTTGTTTGTTTGTGTGTTTGTTTGTTTGTTTTAAGTCAGAAGACTAGGCACAGCATGGTTGGGTACTCTGCTCAGGATTTTATAAGGCCAAACAAGGTGTTGGCTGGCTCTGTTCCTTTCTGGGAGCTCTAGAGAAGAATCTACAGTCCATCTCATTCAGGTTGTTGGTTGATGCCCAGCTCCTGACAGTTGTAAGACTGATATACTCGTTTCCTCCCTGACTGGCTGTCAAGGGCTACTCTCAGCTCCTGGGGGCCAACTGCACTCCTTGGTATGGCCCCTTCCTTCATCAACGCCAGTAACAGAGAAGCTTCCTGCCATGGAATCCTTCTCACTGCTGGAAGGGCTCAGGCCCTTTAAAGGGCTCACCAAATTAGGTCAGGCCCACCCAGACAACCTTTCTCCTAATTAACTTCAACTCAGCTGAGTAGGAGTCCAAATTACATCTGCAAAACCCCCTTTGCCAGATCAAGTAGCATAATTGTGGAACTGATACCCCATCACACTCAAGTTCCACCCACACTCAAGAGGAGGGAATTATATACCAGAAAGAGGGAATTGTGTACCAGAGGGTGAGAATCTTGGAGAGCCACCTTGGAATTCTGACTACTACAACCACATTACCATACATCAACTGCCTTGACCATGCTTCACCGCACTTCACCCTCACCTATCATGTAAGGTCTAGTTCCTTTCTTAAGTGAAGCACAAAACTTTTTAAAAAGCACCCAGACTTAACATTGGCCTTTCTACCTGCCAACCCCATTTCCCATCAGAATCTAACTCTGAGTTTTTTATCTCTGTTCATAGAATTACCAACCACCCAGGTAGGAACCTAGTAATGTTAAGAGCTAAGTTTTATTGAGAACCATTTACTGTTGTAAGAAACATGCCTCCCACCAATCTATGGGATGAGTATTAGTACTACCATAGTTTTATCAATGAGCAGACCGAGGCATGGGGAAGTTATGTAACACAATTACTCTTAATTATGGGACAGAGTCTTGATTAAAAGGCAGGTCATGTGACTCCAGAACCAAGGTCTTAAGACATTTCTAGCTTCTGAGCTCATAGCTGAGATCCTCACAGGTGAAGGGGCACCAGAGCGTGCTTACATTTGTGGATCTGCTGTTGACTTCACTATGTAGGGCAGTTTCTCCAGTGTGGATAGATTTTCCTTACAGAAATCAGAGAGTTCACAGAATGTTCTCAAAAGCCCTGGGAGGTGAGGGAAATTCTGACAGACTCAGCCATTTCTCCAAATGCAGTTATCAGAGATTCCTCCTCCTCCCACCTCCCACTCCCAGAGTTTCCAACCAGAAAAAGTTTCTCACCCACTCTTAACAAAACCCAGCTGTGAGTGTCACCCCACATGAACCCTGCTAATGAGAGCAAAGATAAGCATACAAGATGGAATATGGACTTTACCAGCCAATAGTATGTGTGCCTCAACCACACACAGAAGGTTGGGACTGTCAGGAAACAATGTGGTCAAGTGCTTTCTCCAGAACCTCTGGGATCACCATCTTTCTTAGGACCCTAGTTTAAAGCAAGTAGACTATAGTTAGAAATATACCTTGTGGTGTTTAAGGACAACCCAGTGTTGGTAAACTACTGCCCTATTAATTGTCCACGTGTCTGGGGCTGGGATGAAAGCTCCCTGCGGACAGGTGCTTGGCCCTGCTTTTATTTAATCTTTCTTAATATCTGACTTAATAAATACTTGTCTTTGGTAGGTTATTTTTCTCAAGGGACACAGACCATCCATTGCTGCATGCCCTGTTTTTGGCAATTTTAATAACATATGTCTAGATGGAACCATCTGATTGCTCTGTGGGGCCCAGAGCCATGAAATCCAAGTCTCCTTTCCATCCAGTTAGTCCCTATTATTAGACAGTAGCCATGATGGCACCTCAGTCTCATGAGAACTATTAAAGTCTTAATGTGTTTATGATGCTACATCTGCTGATTACTTTATTCTACATCAGCAGATCTTATAGGAGAATTCAAAGAGCTTCATGAGGCTATTCTAGAAAACATTCTCAAACTATGGATTTCCTACCCCTACTATTTCCAATATAACCCAATTTGAGAGATTTATACAGAGTTAATCTCATTTTGTAAAATTTCTAGGTGATTTTTATTCATTCTCAAGGAACCCCACCCCACCCCAGGTACACACATAAACATACACTACCAAGTTGATTATTCTAGAATCATGCCAGTGGTCATTATTAACTAACAAGAAGAGAGTTGACTTCATTCCTGTAAAGGTCAAAATAGAAATTAAATTTAGAAATCTCAGTTATATCAATTTGCACAAAGTAACCTGAATAGAAACAGTTGAATTTGCTTGGTCTTAAATTACTTTTGCAAATGAGTTTAGTTTGTAGCTGGTATTCTGAATTCATTCCATTGCTATTTTTAATAGGCTCTCTCACTTTAACCAAATTAAACATTTTTATTGAAAGAATGCTTATTCTTTCACACAAGTTTTAGAGTTTAGTTAACATACCATATAACTTCCTACACTCTTTCCGAATCCCAGATATTTAAAGTTTTTAAAGGTTTTTTGGTAACTCAAAAATCAAATTGGATGTTTGGCTTTCTGTTACTTTCTGGTGGCAGAGGCTTCTGGATGGCTCCCAATATCCTTTCTCTCCTTCTTCTTTCCTAAGAACCTAAGTTTTCGTTGTGTTATCTGCAATGCAGATGTGAGATCTGAAGCTCTGGCTGCCATATCAGAGCATGAGGAAAATGATCACAGATTAGAGATAGCAAGAGGAGTCTGGAGCCTCATAGCTTGAAGAACCTGACACTCCAGTTCTGGCTCCCATATTTAGACTATCTTTACATATAAGGAAAAAAACATTCTAGTTTGCTCAAGCCACTCTAATGTTGGACTTTTGTGTTACCTGCAGCCAGCTCTATTCCTAAATGATGTAAATGTTAATTTCAAATGATAACTTCAAAGCCTGCCTTCTAGCTTAGATATTCTAGAATTCCAGTGTGCTCTTCCTCATTTTATCCTTGGCAATTATGAACCATCAAGGAAAATTAAGAGCAAAGAGGTTAAGTTTCTTGGCCAAGACTCCACAAGAATAGAACTTGAGTCTTCGCTCACAGGAGGTCTTCCGTTTACCAGTGCCTCTTGTAATAAGAAGTTTCAAATGTCAACCCACAAACACATCACCACTCATCTTGACACTAAATCCCCTAATGCTTTTGCATTTGGTTTCTTAGAAAAGCACAGCTTTCTGAAAGCTGAATTATCACAGCATATTGTCAAGTAGAATAGCACTCAATGGTATACCCATCCATCATTCCTTTTCCTTTAAACAGGTGTGCATCGATTGCCCAGTCTAGAGAATTGTGACAATCAATAACTTTTTTTTCAGAGAGATCTTGTGTGAGACTAAAGAAATTAGCTTATTTTGTAGTGTAAATAAACAAGATGTCAATCAAACTTCTTAAACCTAACCTCAAGTGCATATGCCAATAGGAGAAAAATCTAAGTCACAACTACCAAAGTCACTCTGATTGGAGAAGGTCAGTGCTCACCTGCTGGCTAGGCATAGAGAGTACATTAAGCACAGAATACCCTTTCCTGTGAGACACCTTAGAGGACATCTATTCCATCTAAGGGTTCTACGTCACCACTACAACATTTGATGTCACTTTCTGTGTTCTGATTATCATTGCTGAGTAACAAACTACCCAAAAACTTAACAGCTTAAAACAATCATTTTATTTTGCTCACAAGTTTGAGGATCAAGAATTTTGGGAAGGCTCAACTAAAAACTTCTTGCTTGGGATCTCTCATGCTGTTGCTGTCAGATGCTGACTGAGGCTGCTATCGTAGAAGGTTTGCTTAGGCTGTAAATTCAAGATGGCACATGCATATGGCTGATGGCTGATGCCAATGGCCACTGGGGTCACAGTGGGGGCCATTGACCTAAATGCCTGCACATGGCCTCTCTGGCGTGAGGGTCTCAGTGCAGTCAGACTTCTTATGTGACAGATGGCTTTCTTCAGAGAACCAGGCAGAAACTCCTTGGCCTTTTGTGAGCTAGCTTCAGAAGTTGTACAGCATCATTGCCACTACATCCTCTTGGTTGAAGTAGTGTCTTGATTGCATCAATCCATCTAGAGTCAGGTAAGGGGACTTAGATCCCATTTCTTAACAGGAAGAGTGTCAAAAATTTAAATTTGCAGTCCCTTTTGGACACCTCTTTATAGAGCAGGATTTGGGAAGAAAGCATTAGTGTGTTATAAAGTGGAGAAATAAGGGAATGGACTTTCAAAAGATGTCCATTTCAACTGACTGCTTTCTATCCTGCTTTCTCACTTATTCTTCCAAGTTGTCTTTCCTTTACTTTCTCCTTAACCTCAGAATGTTCTGCTCTGCTGTCTCTAATCCCTCTAATCCCACCTAATTGAGCTTCAGTGATCTGTCATGGTCCCCTGTTCCCTACAATCCACATCACTCATCTTCTTTCTGTGTAGCACAGTCCCATTACTCAGCTCCAGGTATAACACCTCACTCCTTGAGACAGGCTATTATTTTAGCAAAGCCTGTCTCTAAAGTATCTTAAAAGGAGAAAGTGGAGTAGGTCAGGAACACAAATGTAGAAAGAGTAGTAGAAAGTCTTGGTCAAACTGTACATGGCAATAGTTCTTTGCTAGGCTGATGGCATATAAAAACCAAGGGAGCAGGCAAGAAATCTTATCCTCACTGAGCTATTCATGGCTATAAGGGATAGATAACATGCAGGTCAAAAACAAGGGCATCCTGTTGTTATCCTAGGTGGCTACACGTTAAAATCTCCACTTGAATGACACCCCTTCTAGGGTTAAATGTTGGCTCTGAGTCCCCACCTGAATCAGCTTCCTGCCTCCATTACCATCTATCAAGTGCTTCATGCTCTAACAATTGAAATAGGATTCTTTGCCAAATTATAACTACAAACCAGAAAGAAGAATCAGAGAAGCCGTGTTCCCAGACAGCTTCAAAATCCCCCTGTGCTGGACAGAACCTTTGAAAAGCCCAAGGCTGGGCCCACAGAATGTCAGAACAATTCAATGTGCATATTCATTTATTCATCCAACGTGATGCAAGTGTGAGGGCACTGGGAAAAGGTTGCAAGCTAAGTTAACAGTTTGTCTTGCTTCAAGTGAATGCAATTAAAGACTGATTATTAAAGTTTATCACAAAACTTCAAGTCAAGACAAAGTCAGGTATATTTTATACTCCAGAACTCCCCTGAAGAATCAGGATGGGACTTTGCTTGAAATTGTGCCTGGTGTAATTCTTTCCTCTGCTCTGCTCTGATGCTCCTGTTTCCTTACTGAATTCCCCAGGATCTTGTCCCCAATAAATCATGTGCACACAGTCCCTTGAGTTAGGGTTTGCTTTGGGGGCCCCTAAGGATGTTAACTAAGTGCTTCTTGCTCCACTTGGCTAGATGCTGTGATGACTTCAAAGGAAATTAGTACTAGAGAGTGAGGATGAGAGGTCCAGCATGGGAGAAACAAGAAGGCACTGTACAACCCTGACCGGATTGGCTCAGTGGATACAGCATCCGCCTGCAGACTGAATGGTCCCAGGTTCAATTCCAGTCAAGAGCATATATCTCAGTTGTAGGCACATAACCAGTAGGGTGTGTGCAGGAGGCAGCTGATAGATATTTCTCTCTCATCAATATTTCTAACTCTCTATCCCTCCCCGCTTCCTATCTGTAAAAAAAATCAATAAAACATATTTAAAATAAATAAAAAGAAGGCACTGGACTGAAAAGGATAGTTTAGGTACTGTGATTAGAGGATCAAACTCACAGAGTCTAGGTGGATGATGAATATAAAATGGGTTCAGAGAAATAAAATTCTTTTCTAGAGGAACTGACAAGCAGAGTTTTCATAAAGATGGGGAAATCTGAAAACAGCCTTGAATGAAGCAGAGGGTGGACCATACTCCAAATTGAATAAAATGAGGTATATTAGTCAGAATTTTCCAGAAAAATACAAAACAATAGGACACTAGAGGCCCGGTGCATGAAAATTCATGCACTGGAGAGGGGGTCCCTTATCCCAGCCTGCCCCCTCTCACAGTCCGGGAACCCTCAGGGGCAAAAGGTGACCTGGCGATCAGGGGAAAATGACACCCCATCACACCTCTGCTGCCGCCACTGCTGGCAGCACAAGCTTTGGCCAGCCCTGGTTATCTGAGTCTCAGGCAGCCCTGGGCAGCTAGGCAGCCACCATCTGAGGCTTGTCTGTGCCTCAGACTGGCCCTGGGTGCCTGGGGGGCTGAGGGGACTGGGGGACTCTGGAAGCAAGCGTGCAGCAGGCCTGAGGGGATGGAGTACCGCCATCATTGAGGGAGTGGCAGTCCATTAGCATATTCTCTCCTTATTGGCTGTGGGCACCACCACTTTTGTGATGGTGTGAGGGTCAAGTAGCAGATTCCTTATTCCTTCTTTATTAGATAGGATATTATCAGGAAATGGTTATGAAGGCTGAGAAGTCCCATGACTACCATCTGTAAGCTGCAGAACCAGGAGAGCCAATAGTGTAGTTCAAAGACCTAAGAGCCAGAGAGCTGATGGCGTAGATTCCACTTGATTCCCAGGGCCGGGAACCAAAAGTGCCCAGGGTAAGAAAAGATCGATGTCCAAAGCTCAAGCAGGCAGACAGATAGCAAATCAATCTTTCCTCTGCCTTTTAATTCTTTTCAGGCCATTAATGAATTCCATGACACTACCCACATTAGGGAGAGCCATGCGCTTTACTCAATCCACTATCTAAATACGAATCTCTTCCGGAAATATCCTCAAAGACACAGCCAGAAATCATGTTTAACCAGAAAGTTGGCCATGACATGGCCCAGTCAAACTGAAATATATAATGAATCATCAAAGAATAACATAAGCAAAGATAGGACAATGAGAAATAAAACCACTGATCAATGGCTTATTATTCACAAAGTACTATTCCAAAGTATTGTAACCTTTGCATTTTAACCTCACTCCAACTCTATGGCATAGATAATAGATAGAATTTTTATTCTCATATTATAGATGAAAGGAGGCACAAAGCAATTAACAAATTGCCCATCTCACATCTGATGGTAAAATAAGGAAGGTAGAGGCACAAGTGCACACAGGCAGGTTGATGCCACAGGCCAACCTCTTAGCCACCACACCTAATGGACTCTCTGAGCAGAGTAGTCTTCCTGGGAAGGGAACCGTACAGGTAAACATGGTTGGAAATAGACATCAGGACCAAATTGTGGAGTGCCTGTATGTCAAATATAGTTTTAACTTTGATACCTCATCAATTCAACAAATATTTATTGAAGGCACATTGTGTGTTGGCTTGCTGACAATATGGATGGGTGAACACCAAAAAGACATTGTCCCTATTCTTATGGACTTTACAATCTTATCCAACTGGCTACTTCCCCAAAGAAGCAATGGAACAAGCTGAAAACACATTTACTTTAGATATAGATGAAGGAAAACAAGATTAGAAAGAAAATTGGACTTATTTGGGGATCATATTTAACATGTCCATTTTTTGAGTTAACAAGGTGGGGGAAAAATAGAACCTCTCATTTTCTCTGGACAAATCACACTTTGGATTTAGTTAGGTTACTGCTGGCTGTTGCAGCAGAAAAAATGTTGTTTTCATAGTTTAATAAAAATAAATTTATTTTTGACAGATGTTCCTGGTTGGCCAGTGGCTTTCCTCCATGCTATGATTCAGGGAGCCAGGCTCCTTGTACTTTGTGGCTCTTCCAATTCCTAAGTTCTTGTCATCATTCAAAACCAGCCAGCAGAAAAGGAAAGAGAGCTTTTAAGAATGTGTATATGCTTCTTATGTGACATCAGTCACCTCTGTTCACATTTTATTGGGGAGCTAGACTCATCTTATGGCCACACCCAGACAATCAGACTGGGCCATGTAGCCCTTCTGGGAAGTCACTTCTCAGGAATAACTCTACGTCATCGTGGAAGAAATACAAGTGTTGGTGTAAAAGTCAATTATCTCTGCCACATTCTAAGTTCTTTACCCCACAAAACTGTACCAAAATGTCATATTCAGATGAAATCAACCCAGGAACATTCGCTTCAAGGAAATCTGGAATGTTGGAAGATGCCTCATAAGGAAGGACCATGTACAGTATTTATTTTGTGCACAGGTGTTTGGAAGCATATTGAAGGAATAGGAGTTTATTAACCTTAACGTTTAATTGTTTTCATGTGACTGTACCTCACAGCCACACTTGAAAAAGCATCTTCCTTATAACCTGCCTTCTGACCTACTTCTCTGAGGCCAGAGGCAAAGATAGGCCTAAATTTTGAATGTGGGGGGAAATTCCCCACTCATCTACCCACAAATGTTATTTTTCAGTTTACTTTTCAGACTCACCCCTATTTGAGAACATCTGACTTCTAGGTGAATGATTGAAGCACTGAGATCTAGGAAGCCAGAAATGTACAAGAAGGCCTGATTTTAATAACCAGATTCCAGCAGGAACTGAGGCTAACTGATGTCCACAGTTCAACCTTTGGAAGAACTTTAGACCCCTACTTTTTCTTTAATATGGGGCCTGCAGACTGCATTAGACAATTCTAGGAGCAAAGGGTATCTTTGCGGTCACCTACTCCAATGCCTTTATCTGATAGATGAGGAAACTGAGGCTCAGAGGAGTTAAGTGACTTTCCTTAGATGCACAGACAATGAGTGGCAGAACCCAAGGATGAGCAAACAGTAGGATGTTCCCAGCATAGGCTGTGTATTCAGTAAATATTAGTGTCTATCTTCCCCGGATGTGCCCAGACTTCTCTCTGTCCTAGTTCATATCTTCTGCTTTTTATCCAGCATGGCAATCAATTCTGCAATGCCAAGCTGCCATTCTGCAGAATCTAGCAACAGAAGTGTAAATATTTAACTCAACTCACACATCATCCTACTTTCAATTTCCCTGGCAAGTGGCTAAACAGTGGGTCCTGTCAGTGCCAACTGTAACCCATTCTGGGGTCACTGGAAGACTTGAATTTAGACAAATCTTCAGCCAGATTGAGTCTCCTTTCACTAAAGCTCCAAAGCATTTGGTTTGTGCACAGCTAGTCCCATTAAAGATTCAAGCTCATATAAGCAGACATGATCACGATGGTCATTGTCACAGGACACTCATGTGTCCAGGTAAACCAAAAATTGTAGAATCACTCATTGGGTTCTTGTTGAATTAACAAGTAGCCCAGTGCAACTTCCCCCAAGATTTCATTATGACTGCATCTGCAGAGCTCACAGAGAGACTGGTGGGGAAGAAAACCCACAGCTGTTTTTCAAGAAATTAATTTCTATCCCTGCAGTGATCAGTCCTGGTTAAGTGAGAGAATCAAATTATCTAAGTTACTTCTGCTGGGAAGGTCGGCTGCTCTGAATCCTGATGAAAAATAACACAATGGTGCTATTTAATTTAAAATCTCCGTCTGCTTCAGTTATAATTCATAATAATTATGCTTCGCATTTATGTAGTATCCAAGGATCGCAAAGAACTTTGATAGCACAAATGATTCATCCTTGGGCCCCCACAGAGAAGCAAGGCTGTCCTCTCATTCTCTGCAGGGACGGTGAAAAGGGAGACTGAACCCAATAACCTGGATTCCCAACTGGCTTTTCAACACAAATCAACACTCCCTCTCCAGTTATTTAGGATTTGGCACCAATGCTAGCCAAACTAGTATATTACACAAATGACCATCATTATATCAGAAGCATAAAAGAGATGAGTTATGGCTTGCAAATGTAAATAAATAAAGACCATGGGATTATAGCCATTTTTTTTTCCTGAGAAAAATATCTCTATTGCTTCTGGCATCCTGGCCAGCATATGGTAGCCTTCTACAAGAAATTCTTAATGTTAATCGAATAGGTTCTTATATGTTAGAGAGAGGGGCCTGTGTGAAAGTAACAATAACATGTGCCCTGCACCTTACAGTTTTCAGAGCACATTTGCATTGCTTTGCATGCTCTGCACTTCTGGCTAAGACTGAGGTTACTACTCACACTCCCTCCAGGAGCAATGCATTGCCCAACTCCCCTCACCACAGTATATACACCTTCCCAGATAGCAAGGATCAGCAGAAAGGGTTTGCTTTGCTCTCCTCAGATACTAAGTCACCAAAGTTCATGCCATTAGCCATCTTGACCATTGAATCAAAGGTCATATGTCTCTTGCCCATTCTGAACCAATAAAAGAATGAATGGTAATTATTTTAATGCTTTGTCAAATACCTACTCTGCAGCTGGCGATTTGTCAGGGTTTTATACACTTGAACCAACATTCTTACCCCAGGCCAACCAAATGTAACACAAAGCAAATAACTGAGGTTTAAACTTGCCCACATGCATGGCTTAGTAAAGGGTAGAGCCATTCAGAGCTTCCACAATCCATAGCCCACAGACATTCCCTAGGAAAGTCAGGGCATGATAGATTCCATGTTTGAGAGAAGAGTAACTAGCAGACCCAGGCAGCCGCAGTCCAGCCAGCCATACTCCTGGAAACCCTGTTCTTCCCTCCTAACAGCAGTTCCCGTGTTGCATCCCTGCCTTGTTAGTGACAAGACTGCTAAACTGCTATATGGACGCATTAATAGGAGCATGATATTCAGAATAAGGGAGAAGAAGTTAGTCTATAGAGCCCATCCTTTGGACATCCAGAAGAAAGGGACTAACCTAGCTAAATATGAACTATTTGACAACAGGGACCAAGACCAAAATGAACTTAACGGGAAAATGGGCAGGCCTGTGATGTCTGTCTTCAACCATTCAATGGGATATCTTAGCTGGAAAAAAGCAGCCTCTTTCTTTATTTACCAAAGGCTAGAACTAAATTGGAAATTACAGGTATGCTGGTTCAAATCCCTACACGCAATGTGACCTCTTAGATCAGTTGCTATTAACAGGATAACATTAGCCCCTACCTCCTAGCATGGCTATGATGACTAAATGAGATAATATATGGAAATGCTTAGCTTAGCCAGCATCGGAACCACTGTAATATTTTAGTCATTACAAGGCAGCATTCTTAGACTTCAAGAGGGAGAAAGGAACAATGGTGTAAGATGAGATTTCCCCTCAGGACTAATTTCAGAACAGATATTCTGAAAAGTAACAAAAATAACAGCTTGCCTAGCTGTGGGATAATGCATTTGATTTTTTTCCTGCCTGCTCTTTCACTGGGTTATATGAGGAAATAGCCACTGCTCTTTTCAATCAACACTGGCCAGGCATGTGTCCTTCCACTCTCTTCCTCCCTATTCCAGCATAGGCCTATATTACTACTAAAAAAAATGTCTGAATCTAGCCCTTTAAATCTGTGTTTATTCCCTAAAACATAGAATTGGTCTAAAAATCATTCACATTGACTGGAATAAAAGCTTCCTGCTTCACCTCTGTAAAATATCGGCCACTTTGGATGGGAGCAGCCAATTTAGTGACAGGCCCTCTAAACTGCAGGACCTCAACATGTTGTTCAGGCTTTGGAGGCGCACTGTCGAGAATCTAGCCACTTTTATTGATCTCACACTGCAGGTCATCGGATCACTGTTTCCTTGTCTCCTTTCTGCCCCTCCCCCTGCCCCCCCCCCCAAAGGCAATGGAGACAAACAGCCAACAGATGCTCCATGCACATTAGAAGCTGCTTCCATTGCCCACAGCTGTGCAGTTCCACAGGAAGGACATCACCATGAGGGTGTGGGTGACAGTGCCGCAGTAGCAATGCTCAGTGCCTCCTGTGCATGGGAAGGACTCAGGCAACCTTCAGAATCACAACTCAAACTGGCCTGAGAGAACTCCAACCCCATGACAGAGCTGGCTGACACAATCAGCACAAATACTAGTAGATGTCAAGACAAACTGGGACCCAGACTGAAGGAGAAATGCTAACTGATGGTCAGACTGAGAAAAAGGCACCTGTACTCATACTCCCAAACTCCAGCCACAGCAAACCTCTGGTCTGTCCCCTAAACACATTGGCCCCATCAGATTTGGATTTCTTTGAGGTCAAAGGCATAATTTGTCTCTGTATCTTCAATTTTAAGTATTAAGTCTTTGCATGACAATCTAATTACTTTTGTTTTCCCTTTTCCCACCCTCACTAAACCATGAGCTCTATATGGAGGCAGGAGCCGTGTTTGGTTGTCTGCTTATCCCCAGAACCCAGCATAATATATAACGTTTATTTTCTCAATGACTGGACAAATGGATGGGTGGATAAATGGATGTATAGGTGGATGAATGAATTGATAAATAGAGGGAGGATGGGTAGATGATGAATGGATGGATGGGTAAACAGTTTCATGGATGGATGGATGGATGGATGGATGGATGGATGGATGAATAAAGGAGGCATTATAAGAAGAGAATCAACAAAATAGAAAAAAAGTCACCACTGACACCTAGAATGAAGGATGGTTGAGGTGTCTCATCAGGTGCTAGAGGAGGAGAGTCTTTAAGGAAAAGTAGAATGTCAGCAACCAGAGAAGGTGAAGAAGGAGACACTAATGAGGAAAGATGCAATGGGAAGAACGTGCAGAGCAGCAAGGATTCCTCAGCAGCTGGTGTATAAGATCCATGAGATCATATAGGGGATAAGCTGAAAAAGATAGGCCTCGAATGCTTGTCACCCAGGGTCCCAAATGTCCTGTTAAGGAAATTGAAATATATCACACACCAATCAATAGGAGCTACCCAATGGGTTTGATGTCTTTGTTTTGTTTTAGCAGCACACATACAGGCATCGTGTTTTGGGGGTTCAGACATTAAATCTTCTTTTACAGTACTCATGTTAGAAGCACTATAGCTGCAAATAATCCATTAGCAACTTTTGGCACCAGCAATTTACCAAACCTGCTAAGCCACTATGTAGGCAATGAAAGCAAAAGCGCATAAGATCTGAGGGGTGAGGTGAGAGAATGAGGCCTGGATTCTGGAGTGCTGCCAGCCCATTTAGGAAGAGGCCTCACAAGAGGCTCACCTGGATGGCAGCTTGCCAAGCCCTGGATACAAGCTTTCCCAAACCATAACCAAGAAAGATCACATGTAGAACCCAACCTCGGTCATGCTGTTTGGCTACAGGCAATCTAAGCTTCATGTCTTATTTCAATTGGTTTTATTAGCTCATTCCTTCAGGGATGTGTTGGTGTCTGAAACCTCCCCCTTCAACACCCACACGTGCACCAGCTGTCTATTCTCATGGCAATGTCACTGAGACTTTGTGTCTACTTCAGAGGACATTTGCTTCTGTTCTGGGTAAGGAGATAGCCAAATCAAAAACATCTTTATAGAAAGGAGATGCCCAAGGCCCCACCTCTACATCCCTGCCCACCTCTGGTCTCCTCCCACACACTGCTCGACCCCCTGGCCTTGCCCTCCTGGAGACCACACTATGGCTCCAAGGGAAGAGGCTTGTTGTTCTATTTAAATGACAGAGGAGGTAGCAAAGTAAACAGAGGCGAACAGAGCAAAACCCCCTTCATGCTGGGCACAGCCCTCTCCTGCTTAGATTCACTTCTTGCCTTTCCTCCCTTCCAGCCTCATTCTTTCCCAGTCTGTTCTCACAGAAGCTGATCTCTAGTCTCTCCATGCATCATCCAGATAAGGGGTGCAAACAGACAGCTTTATCTGTTGCCTCTCACAGCCCAGTCTGCAAAGCCTCCATTACCTCCATGGTACCCACAAAAGAAAATGAGCAGGCAGCGTTATTGCTGTGATTCTAATTACTGTATACTAATTGGGCTACCTTCAGGCTTGCAGGATGGTGCCATTTCCTGAGATGAAATGACAGAAGCCCCTGCACTTGCCTTGCTCTACTTATTCTTTCATTGCTCACAAAGCATTCTGTATCAGGCAGCAGTCTGCACAGATACCCCAGGCAGGGAGGAACCACAACAATGTCTGCAGGTGGATGACCTGTTCCACATTCCTTCAGACCTCAGCAGGAGTTCTCGACCTAAGTCCCAAAGGCCCTGGAGCCCCAACGGTATGCAAATTTTCTTATAAGTACATATATGCATTTATCTGATGAGTCCCAAGAATATTTCTTTGGCTTTTTGACGAAACCTGATATCTTTTTTAAAAATGTGATAACCACTAGCTTAAAGAAAAATATCTACATTAATAAAAGGGTAATATGCTAATTAGACACACATCTTCTGGATGTCCTTCCAGACAAAGCCACAGTGGCAGGGGCCAAGGCAGAAGCAGTTAGGGGTGATCCAGGCTGGCAGGCGGAGTAGTTAGGGGGCCATCAGACCAGCAGAGAAGGGCAGTAGAGGTGATCAGGCTGGCAGGGGAGCAATTAGGGGCATCAGGCCGGCAGGCAGAGGTGGTTAGGGGTGATCAGGCAGGCAGGCAGATGAGCAGTTAGGAGTCAGCAATCCTGGATTGGAGAGGGTCCAGGCCAAACTGAGGGATTCCCCTCATGCACGAATTTCATGCACCAGGCCTCTAGTCAATTTATAAAGAGTTGTTTCTTTTATTCCCTACATATATTTGGGACTAGAAACAAAAAGGTGGGGTGGAAAGGGTACATATTGAGATTGAAATGAGAAGAGCCAACAATCAAGGGTCTGTGGCATCAAAAGCAAGACGCACATGTCCTCTGCATGGCCAGAAAGGGAATGATTTGCAGCTATTACAAGTTAATTTAGTCTAACTCATCTCTTGCCAGACTTGTTACTTCTTGATTTAAATTCTTACTATTTTTTAAAACATAAACTAAACCTTTCATTTGTTGCCTGGGCTATACTATTAATGCCCTAACTGGTCTACTCATATCCATGCTTCTTATTCATTTCTTTTATTTCTAAGAAGAGAAAGTTAAAAACACTGTGCCTTGAACAGCCATGTACCCACCACCTGGATTTGACAATGAACCTCATACTACACCTGTTCACTCACATCTCTATCCATGTCTCCAGCCTCTCTGTATCTATCCTCCTACTTACACTTTCTTGGTTCAGGTGCCTGTTTCTCTGCTGTCTCCTATTTTATTTCCCACACAGAAGTCACTAATTTTTTGCAAACAAAATCTGATCATATTTCTCAGTCTGAACCTCTCATGTGTCCTCAGATGTGGCCTGGAAGCTTTTGTTGGGTTCCAGCTGGAACAACTCCTGATACAATAATACAAACAATTCAATTCAATGGTGAGTACAAGTTACATAGAAAGTGTCTTTACTGGTTATATATTAGTGTTGGTTATCTCACATTAAATACAAGTGTGTAAAATTGGTTTTAAAAAATTAAATGCACAATACACACGAAAGCCATAGATATCTCTGTATTTTCCATTAAAGTCTTTTCCATTAAAACTTTCACTGATTAAACTGTTTTGGCATTAACCAGAATCCCCATGTTGCACTGCAGACTAAATATGAAAATCCTTCCATGGCAGCTAGAATTCCAGATGCTTCAGATTTGATGAGAGAAGAAATAACCTCTGCCTTGTCATTATTTTTAATATAAGTTGAGCTCAGCTCATTCATCTTGCCAAAGCAGTGCTACGTGAGGGAGAAACAAAATGGAGCTCCAACATTGTTATCAAATATAGACCAGAACCGGCATCTGCTCCAGAGGTTTCGATATGAGGGTCAGGCACTCATGTCTTACAGACAGCGCTTCCTTTGTCAGTCCCCCGCAGACATTCAGAAAGCGATGTGATACAAGTTTTGATTGGAGATATATTAATAGATAAGAGCATCTTGCAGGACCGTGTTGGCATATTTTATTATTGTTATTACTGAGAGAACACGGAGGAAAAATAGATCCCTGCAACAGCTGACTCTGTGCACTGCTGCAATTAAGTCCCGCCTCTGACCATAAAGTTCTCTGTTTATTGACTGCATGTGTGTCCAATCCAATGGGGTTCCCATCCATACCTCAGGTGTACCCAGAGGAGAGGTAGACTGTGCCCAGTAGCCATGGAGAAGATAGATGACAGATAAATTTGACTTGAATGTCCAGGGTTTCATTCTACCAATGGCTCTGTGGGGCCGGTCGTACTCCTGAGGCACCCACCAATCCACAGTCCACAAAGGTGCCATGTGATAGACAAATTCCTACTTCCACATGCTCAGGACAAAATGAAAGTCTTAGGAAGCCTGGGGCAGTTAACTCCCTAGAGTCATCCACTCTTCCTTTAATTTTTTTTTCATTTTTTTAGTTTGAGTTGACATTTGATATGTTTTAGTTACAGGTGATCAGCATAGTGGTTAAATATTTATTTAACTTATGAAGGGATCCTACTATTAAGTCACCTGGCACCAGACATTGTTATTACAATACTATTGACTCTAGTCTGTAAGCTGAATTTTGTAATTGCCAGTTTGCACTTCTCAATCTCTTTGCCTTTTCCACCAGGCCCCAAACCCCTTACCATCTGGCAACCATCAATCTGTTCTCTGTATCTATGAGTTGTTTCTGTTTTGCTGTTTGTTTTGTCTTTTAGATTCCACATGTAAATGAAATCTTATGATATTTGTCTTTCTCTGTCTGATTTATTTCACTTAACATAATAGCTTCTAGGTCTATCCATGTTGCAAATAGTAAGATTTCTTTCTTTTTATGGTCATGTACTATTTCATTGTATGTATACACCATTCTTTTTCCATTGACTATCAATGGACATTTTACACTCCCTTGTGTTGCACTATTATTTACACTAGCCAAGATATGAAAACACTCTTCCTTCCTTGTTGCTAGAACTCTTAACTTTAAATGGTGTGGTATAACAGCTCCAATGGTGAATTGTAATTAGTCTAGGACAGTGGTCAGCAAACTGCGGATCTTTGGCTTCTTGAGTGTGGCTCTTCCACAAAATACCGTGGCCTGGGCGAGTCTATTTTGAGGAAGTGGCATTAAAAGAAGTTTAAATTTAAAAAAAATTGCCTCTCAAAAGAAATTTCAATTTTTGTGCTGTTGATATTTGGCTCTATTAACTAATGAGTTTGCCTACCATTGGTCTAGGACAAAAAAGACTATCCTACATTTGGGGGGAGAGGGGCAGCTATATGATTCTGAAGAGTGTTCCTTATACTGGCCATTGAGACATAAACGAATGTTTGGTGAGATGCCCAGAACAGATTATCCTCTTTGAGGAAAGGAGACCCTTTGTTTTTCCACCTGCCCCTTCATTCTGCATTGAGCAGATTGAGTACCTAATACTTGAAGCTGCAGCATCCTTCTTAAGCTCATAAAGGGACTATCTTGAAAACGAAAAGCAATCATGTGTCCTTAATGATCTGGTGGAGCAGCTACACCCATCCTGGAACTGTGCACCATTCTTGTTCTGTGAGAAAGTTAAATATCCTTACAGCTGAGTCTGCTGCTGGCAAAGTTTTCTGTTACTTGCAGCCCAAAGCATTTCCAACTGATGAAGATAGTTGTGCTTTAATACATGGTAGTGTAGGTGTGTCAGTAACATTTTATACTAGTCTTCTGGTGCTTACCTGTATCTGGCTCTCCTTTACTGCCCTGCTGCTTTGGAGTTAGGTGGGTCATGGGACTATAATGCTCAGTGAGTGTATAGGGAATGTGCCACTTCTGACTTAAGCATTTAATTGCAAGCATGTGACACTCCAGTGTTCTTTTTCCTTCCAGTGACAACTAAGGGAGCCCTACATTCTAGCCTCGACCCATATCCCCAAAAGTGTGAAGCAAAATATTTCAAACTATTTGGAGCATGGAACATGAATTAGAAATCAAAATTTTGTTGTATAAAGTCACTAAGATTTGGGGATGGTTTGTTAATCTAGCTATGCCAAACAATGCATATAGTTGTCACTTTTTCTTCTAAATAACCAATCTCATGTGATTTACATAGGATGCTGCTGTAAGTAGATTAGGCTGTGGCAGACACATTGATGCATTGTTTAGAGTCATAATCCCTTTCTTTATTGCCAATAGAACTGAAGTTCTCTTCAGGATAATGATCTTTCCAAACCCAGGAGATGTTCAACCCAGAGGTAACCAACTCCACAGTATGGCTATCCCATTCCTTTATGACAGACTCGCATTTCCCCAAAACCCTTTGTAAGTCTTTCATCTAGAAGACATAATGGAAAATCTGCACCTTCGGGGTGCATATTAGTTTGCTAAGACTGCTACAATGAAGTCCCACAGACTTAAAGCTGAAACAACAGAGTCCAAAATTGAGGTGTCAGCACAGTTGATTCCCTCAGAGGGCTCTCTTCTTGGCTTATAGATGCTGTCTTCCCCTTCGTTTCTTCAAATTATCTTCTCTCTGATCATGTCTGGCTCTGTGTCCAGATTTCCCCTTGAGTAAGGACACCAATCATATTGGATTAGGGTCCACCCTAATGACCAATTTCTTAACTTAATTACTTTGGTAATGAACCTATCTCCAAGTAAGGTCACACTCTGAGTTACTGGGGGTTAAGAATACAACATTTTCATTTTTGCAGGACTCAGTTTAACCCATAACATTTGGTACAGCTAGAGTAACATAGTTTTGTTGTTGTTTTTCTTGTATTACTCATCCTCTTTCTTTAGGCCTGGGATGCTGGTGCGAAATATGATGTATGAAACCAAAGCAGCTACCTTGTCACCATGAGGGAGGAGACCAAAACAATAGAGATGTCCAGAGAGTAGCTTACAACACTCTGAAACTGACAACCTTTAAACTTCTTGTTAAGTAAACAATAATTGTTCTTATAATTTAACCCACTATTAGATGAAGCTTTATAGATTGCAGTTGTGTATGTACTTATCTAAAGACCAGAATTCCTAAAACAGACTCTCAGTTCTGCCTCTAGGTTTGTAAACAATAATAGATAAGTCATTTAATACCACAGGATACAGGTTTCAGTTTCAACATTTGGTGAACAAAGTTGATACTACTAACCCTTAACAGACTTAAGAATGTAGTTGAAAAATCAAATGAAATAATGTTTCGTGAAAATTTGAAAAAAAAACATTAAAAAGTTACTTATTCATTAAGTATATAATTAAATGTCAAGTATTTCCCGTTGATCAGCACTGTGCTAGCTCTAGAATTTGTGTTCAGAAATAGATGTGCTGCCTATTCTCTTAGAGCTTCTAATCCAGTTGGAGGATTAATCAAATAAGGACACAAATAACTGCCAAACTGGAAAGTGAAAAATCCAATTATTTAGACACATAAGGGGCTGATGGGCACTTGGGCTGCTTCCAAATCTTAGCTATTATAAATAACGCTACAATGAACATAGGTGTGCATATTTTTTTAAATTAGAGTTTCTTTGGATATATTCCCAGAAGTAGGATTTCTGGGTAATAAGGCAGTTCCAGTTTTAACTTTTCTGAGGAAACTCCAAACTGCTTTCCACAGTAGTTGAACCAGTCTGCATTCCCACCATCAGAAAACAAGGGTTGGTTCCCTTTTCTCCACATCCTCACCCATACTTGTTGTTTGCTGATTTATTGATAGTAGCCATTCTGGCAGGTATGAGATGATATCTCCTTGTCATTTTAGTTTGCATCTCCCTGATTATTAGTGATGTTGAGTATTCTTTTATATGCCTATTGGCCATCTGTATGTCCTCTTTGGAGAGACATCATGGATGGGTCTGGAGAGCATTATGCTAAGTAAAATAAGCCAGTCAGAGAAAGACAAGTACCATATGATTCCACTTATATGTAAAATCTAATGAACAAAATAAACTAACAAACAAAATGGTAATAAGCTCATGGATACAGAGAACAGATTGACAGAGGTGAGAGAGTACCACACTATGTGAAAAGGATGGAGAAATTAAGCAAAGGGAAAAAAAGAAAAACTCATGGTCACAAACAACAATATGGTGATTGCCAGAGGGAGGCAGGTGCAGAGAGGTAGAAGAAGATAAAGGGAAGACAAATGGTGAGGGAAGACTTGACTTGGGGTGGTAAACACACAATACAGTATACAGATGGTGTATTGTAGAATTGTATACCTGGAACCTGTATAATTTTATTAATCAATATCATCCCAGTAAAATTAAATTAAGAATACTTACAAAGTACACACATAAGGAGCTGATAAGTGCATTCAATGCAGTCTATGGCTTTTATATAGAACTAAAGGCCCAATGCATGAAATTCAGGCAAGAGTAGGCCTTCCTTCCCCTGGCTGCCAGCAACGACTTGCCTCTGGCACCCAGGACCTGGGCTTTCCTCACAGCCTCAGCTTCATCCAGAGGACATCTGGAAGGATGTTGGGTATAATTAGTATATTACACTTTTATTATTATAGATTCCATCAACATGATAGTGAAATACAGTCTCTCAGGACTCCTTTTTTAAAAGAAGGAAGGGTAATTTCATCAATTGTTTATATAATTTATCAGCAAAATACACATATTTGATAGTTAGAGGGGGCACTATTAATAATTATTATGAGGAAAAAGACATAAAGTAAAGATGCCTCCCAGAAAACAGGGCATTGGGATACCCTGGCTATGATGGTGATTTGTACAGTCTAAAAATTAGGCTATCAGACTCCATGAAGATACAGAGTCAGGAGTCAATGTTTTAACTCCACAGAACATCATACATTAATGGGGGAGGTGAGCAGATAAGAAAAACTGGGAAGTAATTTATTTTTATGTGGCTGAGATTTAGAATTACACATTAAAAATAACTTATTTTTAATTTTCCCATAACTTCAGATTTAGACAAAAACCTACATTTCTAGCATCCTAAGTTTGTTGCAAGAAAAAGAAATTACTGACATGGCCATAGTTTGGTGTGCAATAACAGGGCACCATGGGACAGATTGATTTGTGCTGTGCTAAGCTGGGAGGAAACCTCCATCCCCTCTGTGACTTGTGAAAGAAATGTAAAGGCTACTCTTGTATATTAAGTGAGGATAAAGTTTAATGGATAATTTTTCATCACAAAAAACAAAAAGGGATTAAAATGATCAGAAATTGATTCTGAATATGTAATGCCCATCACCACCTGTTAGAAATACTTTGCAAGCAAAATTTTGCAAGTTTCTAGTGAATTAGTCCAAGTTGTGAGGGGAATTTTTTTAATGTGTTTCATCACATTCTCTATTTGTTTCTAAGATTTAGACCTGTCAGGAATGTCTGAGAAGATGGTGTGTGAAGAAACATGGCCTAGCAGCTCCTTTTGTGCAAATGGGTTTGGAGTATAAAATAGTCACTCTGAAATGGGCAAATACCTCAAGGAGAGAAACAGCAGGAAATCGGTTTTGCTTCCCTTCGGTCATGACCTCCTTGGTCCTCTCCATTGCTTTCAAAGAGCTTTTGGGGCTTTTGCTTGATTGTTTGCTTTTGGTATTTTGTCATATGTTACAGTTATTCTTGGTCTGAGGCAAGCTACTCCGTGACAACAGAGGTGAATGTTGGTCTGGGCCACAT
This sequence comes from Antrozous pallidus, assembly GCA_027563665.1. Classification (NCBI taxonomy): domain Eukaryota; kingdom Metazoa; phylum Chordata; class Mammalia; order Chiroptera; family Vespertilionidae; genus Antrozous; species Antrozous pallidus. Next base: position 90,056,045 of record CM050512.1, read on the forward strand.
GCTAGCATTAGATGTTCCAATGATATGAACTAGCAGACAGCAACTCCTCAAGAAAAGCAATGTGTCACCCAAACATAACCCCAAGTTTCACTTGGAATAAAAATATTCTTTGTGTTTCTCTCTAAATTCCAAGGGCCTAGCCTCTTGCAGGCTCTGAATGTGTTTGCTAACTATATGAATAAAGTAAAGAATAATTTGCAGCCTGATGTGACACACCGAGAAGCCATCTGTGTCCTACTGCCATTAAGTTTTTCCAATCTAGAGGACACCAGGAGTCAACTTTAGACTGCCATTTGGGCAGGAAACACCTGCCACCAGGAATGATAAACTTCATGAGGATGACTGGACAAGGGATCAGAACATTGTCTAATCAGCCTGACTTCCACATACTAATTCCTTTAATTCGCTGCACCAGAATAAACCAGCCTCTTCCCAACAAAGTGTTGTAACCATGAGTCTACAATTCGGTTTGGGAATAAAGAAGCCAAATGTTGTTCTTTGATTCTAGAGCAAAGAGTGAAACCCTAAAAACAACCTAAATTTTGTTCAACAGAGGATTAGCCCTGTAATTAAGGGATAACCATGCAATAAATCACTATTCACTTACTTTAAATGATAATGAGGAAGAACACTTAATAACATAAAAAAGCACCCTGACATACCAGCAAGTGAAATAAACCAAATACAAATAAATATAGAATGACTGCATTTACATTTTTTTAAAAAAGTAATACATGCATGGATAAGCATTCTGAATATGTAGGTAGCAAAATATTAGTATGCTTATTTTTTGATCATGAGATTATAGCTAATAAAGGTTTCCTTCTTCAGATTTACAATTTATTGGGGTTCCATAAAAAATATTTCTACTTGTGCATAGTAATATTTAAAGGTTATTTCTTAAAAATTGCCTCCCTGTGCTTGTTCCCCAGGAAGGAAGAAAAATGCCCATTTTTGCAGCTTTTTGAGAACAGAGTCCTCTGCCTGTTTTGGGGACCAGAATGGGGAACCTAACATTGCCTAGAGATGAAGGTTTTATGAGGGCTGCTACTAGTCTGGCTGGTGATTGGTGTTGCCACCCTTTGCCACCCACATTTGACTGTAATGAAAAGGAATTATAAAAAACAAGTGATATCAAGCATTTGAGTGGTTGTAGAGAAAAAAGGGAGGGAATGTATACTGGTACAGACACTATGGAAAATGTAAATTATACAGCCACAATTTTATGGAGGTTTCTCAAAAAATCTACACTAATAAAAGAAAAGCATGCAAGATACCATCAATCCGCTGCACTACCAGCCAGCCAATCAGAGTGAGTATGTAAACTAACCTGAAAACATGGCAGCAGCCCCACTCCCCCCCAGGCCTGTGGGGGTTGGAGAAGTCGGGCGCCAGGTAGACCAAGAAGCCACCTACCCCGAGATCCCAGGCTGTAGCCAACTGCAGAATTTGGCCAAAATGCATCCCAGGGAAGATGGAGAAGCTGCCTGCCTACAGTCCAGGTGCCAGCACCTGTGGCTGGCTACAGCCCTGTAGATGGAGAAGCCACCCACCCTGCAGTCCCAGGATACCAGCACTTGCAGCTGTAGCCCAGGCGAGGCCACCTGCCCACTATCCCATGCGGTTGCAACCTACCTGGGCACCTATGTCTGACCAGAGGGAGAAATCCCAGATCCCTGGTGCCTGAGGTCTTCTGGAGGAGGGAATCCTACATCCCAGGTGCTGGGCAGAGGCAGAGGTGGTTAGGGGCAATCAAGCCAGCAGGGGAGCAGTTAGGGACAATCAGGCTGACAAGCAGTCATGATTATGAGAGAGATATCCAACTGCCAGCTATCCCCTGAGGGGTCCCAGATTGGAGAGGGTGCAGGCCGGGCTGAGGGACACCCTCCCCTTCCCCGCCGCCCGTGCATGAATTTTATGCACTGGGCCATTAGTTAAGAATATAATTACCATATGACACAGAAATCATTCTCTAGGTATCTACAGGAAAAAATTGAAAACATATATTCGTGAAGATATATGGACCCCTATGTTCATTGTAGCACTATTAATGGTGGCCAAGACATGGAAACAACTGAAGTGTCCTTCTATGGAATTATGGGGTAAAGAAAATGTGGTACATATATACAAACAAGGGAAGACTACTCAGACATAAGAAAAGATGAAGTATTTCCATTTGTAACAACATGGCTGGATCTTGAGAATACCATGCTAAACGAAATCATTCAGAAAAAGTCAAGAACCATATGATTTCACTCATATGTGGGATATAAAACTGAAAGCAACAAATGAACAAATAAAAACAAACAAACAAAACTTATAGTCTAGAGACAGCAGCATGGTGGTTACCACGAGGGAAGGAGTGTGTGGTAGGTAGTAAAGGTTAAAAGGGCAAGTTAAACATACAGTGAGAGGCGATTTGAATTTGTGTGGTAAACACACAATGCAATATACAGATGCTTTATTATAGAATTATTCATGGGGAACCTATATAATATTATTGAGCAACATCACTCCAATGAACTTAATTCAATTTTTTTAAAGAAAAGAATGAGGGGTGGAACCCTAGACCAAGCAGCCTGCCCTGCTGAGCCCAGTGCAGACGGCAGGTACAGGACTCTGTGCCGTGTAGAGAATAGGAAAAAGCAGCCCTTCTTTTATGCCTCCAGCTGCTAATCACCTGCAGAACCATTAGCGATTCCCTGATCCAGCATCGTGTTGGCAGCAGGGCCCAGCTTGTGGACAGCTGTACTTTGCTCCCTGTCACAATTGCTTAATGGGCTGCCCTGTGGAAATGGCTTTCCGGACTTCTCTGCAGACACAATGTGTTATTATGGTAACCACAGGGACACGTGGCCTTGCATCAATTATTTCACTCCACACAGGCTTCCTTCGAAGGGAACCTGCTCTACAGTGACAGTGGAATAGCCCTTGTGAGAGAAGATGGGGAAGTTTCAAAAGATCCCTATTAAAGAGCCTAGAATGCCCCATCTCTTGCAGACATTTACCTCCTCTAGTCAGACCTTCCCTTTCCCCCGCACTGCCACCACCAAAGATTCTCCTTCAAGTGGAGCAGCCAGCCATTAGAGCCAGTGGAGCTGGGCTGGATTCTGATTCTGTGTCTCACTAGCTGTGTGATCCTGGGGAAGTCAAATAACTTCTCTGAGTTTTATCTTTGCATACAATGTTGATAGTAATAACTAATATGTATAGCTAATATTAACATTATTCATTTGCTTAATCCTCACACCAGCCCCGGGAGGTAGCTGCCACATAGTTTGTCCAACACATTAGTGATGAAGGAGCTAAAGCACAGAAGATTATGGCCTTTCCCCAGCCTGTGCCTATTCATTGAGAGACCATGAGCTCAAAACTGGATAGTCTTATGCCAGGACCTTCTCTGTTAACACGATGCTCTACTATCTTAATAGAAATGACACTTACCTCAGACCATTGTTGTGAAGATTCAATTGATAATATTTAAGGAATTACCTGCAAGGGCCTTTACTAAAAATATTTGCTCAATAAATGCTTATTATTGTTTTTGTTAGTTATTTCAACTGTGCTCACCTATGCAACTGGGCAAAAAGATTCTAGAATCATCCCGAAAACAACTTCTCAAGTTGTCAAGAGGAGGAATTGCCCTCTCCCATGGGATTGCTTGTCATAGCACCACCACCTTTTTGACTGGCAGTTCTTAACCTGCCATCTGAAGCCTTGCCGAGCAATATTTTTATTATAGGGTGGTTTGTGGTAGAGAAAAGAATTGAAGCAGATTTTAAAAATGATTTTTGTGGCTTGCAAATAAGGCACCAGGACAGCTCAAATCTCCCAAGGATGTGCCCACCAGCTGGCGTTAGTCTTTGCTGGCTTTATGCCAAGTGAGCTTTAGGCTAGAGCTATGATCATCCCTCCTTCCCACTCATCGCCAGTCACAGGGCTGTGGCTGTAGCACAGCAGACGTGGGGAGGGCCAGAACTGCAGTGATGGGTCCCAGGAGATGAGCCGGCAGGAAGGAGCACACCCAACATCAGGAATAGTAGAGTAGAATGGGTCGCTTGGGGAAATGCCCATTGTTTTAGGTTGGTGCTCACTGCCAGTGGGTCACAGAAGGATAATCTAAGCTGAAGCATCCACAGAAATAAGTACATCATATTTAAGTACACATGGGAATTGAGGGAGCGAATGCTTTGTAATTGTGACAAAACCCTATGTTTTAACTAAATATTGCCCCATCCCTCTGGTGGTACACATCCAAGGGTTAAGAGCTGCTGCCTTTGACTCTGCTTGTAGATGGTGGCTAATCAAGGTGACCAAAGTCACATGCCAGCCAGTTAAAACCATTTGTGCTTCCATCCAGTGGACCTTGCAGTAAGCTTCCTTTGAAACAGCATATTGCTGTTCAATGCATATGGTGTGTGTGTGTGTGTGTGTGTGTGTGTGTGTGTGTGTGTGTGTGTTGTCCTTCATGCAGTGAAGTTTCTTACGGGAGGCCATCTATTATTTCTCTTGCATCCTCTCCCTCCCCCACAGCGATGACTCATTAACAGCAACAACAAAAGGAAAACCCAGCTCCTTTAAAAAGAGCTAGGGAAACTCCGGAAGTGCCCACTGTTCAGAATTACTCCACATCTGGGCATATGGTTGATTACCTGTAGCAGTTTAAAGTCCTCCAAAGATAAAAACAGGGAGAGAAACATATTTCAAAACCCAACAGAAAACATGCGGCATTCAAAGCAGACTGATTATAAAGCCCATTCCTTGCTTCTTACCATGGGACAGGGTCCATGTAAAGTACTTGACTTATGTTGTTGAATTAAACTTTGCAATAATCTGTACAAGAGAGTTATCACCCCATTTTAAGATGAGTAAGCTGAGATCCAGAGAGCTGAAGTAATGTGGAATCTCACAGAGCTAAAAGTGCAGTGTTGGAATTCAAGTTCTCCAAACAGTGATCAGTGTGTTGCATACAGAGTAAATTCTTATTTAATGTCTGTGCCGCTTCAAGTTCCTGCCTGTTTCATAAAACCATGTGGCCTCTAGCTGACCTTCACCCTTCATCATGCTGCTTGTTCCAGGACTAGGGCAGGCTCAAAACAGAAGATAAAGAGTCTGGGAAGCAGGAAAATGCAGGAAGACATTAAAACGCTAAATGCAAAGCAGGCAGCGACTAAGGTCAGACTTTCAGTCCTAAGTGATGTTGGCATGGTCAAGCAAATGCTGTTGTTGGCACCGTCCACCTGCTGAGGGTGAGCACACAGACGTACAGTTGCAGACTCAGGAAGGATCACTCTGTCCTGATAATTACATTGCAGTTTTCTCTATGTTCTCCTACTGATTGTCTCATACTGACTTCTGGGACAGCACAGAGAAGGGTAAGGTCTAATAAATTAAAATGGTAAAGATCAATTGGAAGCTAACTCAAAGCCAATACTTTTAAATAGTTACATTAGTTGCATTATGCAGTGGCATTAATCAGGATCCTTTCTGTGACAACTAACAGGTGACCAAATTACTCCCATGGCCCGTTTCTGTATGCGGTCCTGCTCAAAGAGACACAGTTCAGGAGCCAAAGATATTCATTAAATTTCAACGTCTACATGCTTCTCTTAGGGAAACCCGAAGAATTCATAAGGCATAACTCACTCTAAAACTTAAAAAACTCATTTCTAATTTCCTCACCTTTCAACTGCTTAAGCACTTCACCCAGGAAAAACAAATCAAAAGCAAATAGTTTTTTCGAAGTCCAGAGAGAATAATATTTGTGCTTGGCCCTCACCACTTGGCTACTATCTTCTCTACCTACCTTCTTTTACTCTGCCCTTCAGACACTTTCTTGGCACCAGAAGTCCCCTGGGTGGCATCCACTCCCATGTGCCACCCACACCAGGTTAGGATCCAGAGAGGGAGCTGTCTCCAGGAGATACAGAGTGTAAGGATGCCCCTTAACTCTCCAGTGAAATAGGTATTGCCCTTCTCTCTCTTACTGGTGTGTCTGTGTATGTGAATTTAATTCTCAAGGCAATTTTCCAAGCGAATAAAATGTACCATCTTGTTAATGATGGAAACCAATTAAAACTGCCTTAAGCAGAAGGGAAAGATTGCATTGACTTATTTACCAAAACTACACGCAGGCCAGGGTGACCAATGCTGGCCTAGAGAGGGTCAGTTCCAAGATCCAAAGAGCATCAGAAATCAATCAATAGCTGTCTCTTTCTGTCCCTCTCTGTCTCTGTCTTTCTCTGTATCTATCTCTCTATCTCTCTCTCTCCTCTCCCATCTCTCCCTACTACATAAAATACCTACAGAGCCAGTCACTCTGTGTAATGTCTTTTGAACTCTAGAGATAGGGGCTTACCTCCCAATGTATTTTCTTTCCCCAGGAAAGGATTTAGAATGCCCTGGTTTGGATCATTTGCTCACTGCTCAGACTAATGACTATGACTGTGGCAATAAAATATTACGATTGACCCAACTGGGTTACATACTCACCCCTGTCATTCAAGAGAGAGGGTGAATGATGAGCACTCCCACCGCACTAAAATGCTGGTGTTCACTCCAAAAGAAGAGGGGTGCTGCCTGGTGGTACCAAACAAAAGCACCCACCACCAGATGAATAGTAAAGCTATTCCTTTTCAATCCTGGGCTCATTTACTAGGCTCAGTTTAAGAGGGAAAGATACTAATTCCTAAGGTAGAAATTCCTATTAGAGAAAGGATCTGAAAATCTCACTTAGATCCAGCCATTTCTTTACTCAAACATGTTTATGGACTATTAAGAAATTAATTTTCTTTGCTGGAAATCAAGCCACCCTCTGCAACCTGAATCAACCCTCCCACCTTCTTGCTTGAACCATGCATTCCAAATAAACTGGTTGATATTCCTTCCCATAAATACTCTTTATACCTTCCCATCTCTGGGCTTCTATTGTGTGGTTTCTTCTGCCTAGAATAACATCCTTCATTCTCTAACATATTCATCTCCTACTTGTCAGTGCCTTCCTTCCCTAACCAGCAGGATGGGTACCAGGTTACCGGAAGTCCTTTTAGATGACAGGGGTCACCTAGTACAGAGAGCAGTCCTAATTCCAGCCTTGCTTGCTCCCTCATTCCCATTCCTCTCTTCCACCTTCTGCTGAACTCTCAACTCCACCTCAAGAGGATCTGTCTTTCAAAGCAGGTCCTCCCCACACTGGCCGATAACCTGTCTCTCTCCTAAAGTCCCAAAACACCACTTTATGCCACATGCTGATGTGTTGATTAAAAATGAGATGATGCATTTAAAGCATTCGCACAGGACTTCTTTCATTTTCAGTAATCATAAATAATAGTCACCACTGTTGTAATTGCAACAGATCTCAATTCCCCTGCTAAGCTGAACAAATTTGTGTTGAATGAACAAATGGTTGGATGACTAGATAGGAACAGTAATGAAAATAGTGAATATGTGATTCTCATAGTTGAAATCTTGAGATGGATAGGTGTGCTTTTTATTTATAAATTTAGACATATTTTAAATGAAAATCTCCAAACCCTCGAAAGGCTCAGGTGATGATGCTAAAGGCCTTACCAATTCCTCAATTTGCCAATGTCAAAATTTGCCAATTTATCAATGGCATACTATTTGTACCACAAAAAAATGGTAACATTTTTTCAAGACCATTTTTTCACAAAAATATTTTACAAAATATTTCAGGTTTATAACAAACAAAACAGAAACAAACTTATAGAGAAAATAGATTGGTGCTTTCCAGAGGGTGGGAGGTTGGGAGACTGGTGAAAAGGGGGACAAGATTAAAAAGGTCAAAATATAGTCACAAGATAGTCCCTGCGATGTAAAGTACAGCATAGGGACTATAGTAAGTAACATTGTAATAACTGTGCAATGCTAAGTGGGTACTTGAAATATGGGAAGGGGGATCGCTTTGTAACAATATATGATTATTTAACCACTTTGTTGTGCACCTGAAACTAATACAAAATAATATTAAAACTGTAATTGAAAGTGCTGATTCTGGTGCTGGTCCTGCTGGTGGTGCTGGTGGTGCTGGTGCTGTGCTGGTGCTGGTGCCGCTGGTGCTAAGGGCCAGAGGCACTCACTACCTGGGTGAGTTGCTCCATTCCTGCTCACTCACAGAATGCAACATACAAATCCAGGCCTTGTCATCATGGCGCCTCAGGTTCAGTGGAAAGTATTCAAAATCATAAAAGTCATAGTCCTCCAATGCCAAGGGCTAGTATAACTGTGACGTGCCTGGCACAATACCATGTATCTAATAGAATAAAAAACATACTAAACACACTTATATAAAGGGAACAATTCATTCCTTATATCATGAAATTCGTGCACGGAAAGGGGGTTGCCTCAGCTTGGCCTGCATTCTCTCCAATCTGGGTCCTCTGGCTCCTAAACAATCACCTGCCTGCCAGCTTGATCCCCCTAACTTCTCTCTCCCCTGACAGCCTGATCCCCCTAACTGTTCTCCCCTGCTGGCCTGATCCCACTAACTGTTCTCCCCTGCCTGCCTAATTGCCTCTAACCTCCTCTGCCTTGGCTCCGCCAACATGGCTTTGTTGGGAAGGATGTCTGGAAGGACATCTGAAAGATGTTCAGTCTAATTAGCATATTACCCTTTTATTAGTATAGATGCCACCTTGTCCTAAAAATGCAGGTTGTCCTCAGGTTTTCTTATCGTGGAAGGGGAGCCTGCAGTAGCATCCTTGGTTCTGACCACTTGTGCTTTATCTCAGCAGATGTGATTCTTAGAAGACTCTTGGATGTACCTTGAACATTTCTATCAAATTTGCCAAATCATCCCCCAGCAATGAACCACTTTAAACTCCCACCAGCAACCATATATGTGCCCTCTGTCCCACTTTGATGCTAATATCATTCCCCCTAGAAGCTTTCCTCCCATCAGCCTGGACTTCTTGGTACTTGAGCCAACCTTATTGTTCAACTGGGGACTTAATTTTCCCGAGATAGAATTATGGAGGAGGAAAAATAGTTTTCCTGTGCCTTTCTAAGTTCTTAGTGAAGGCCCTTGTAATGAAAGACAGATCACCAAGAGAAAAACAAAAGTTCATTAACATGTGTACCTTGTGTATATGTGGGATATCCCAGGGAGAAATGAGTAACTAACTCCCCAAAGTGGCTTAGAATGCAGATTTAAATACCTTCTTCCTAGGGAAAAGGGACGGGAGATATAGGCCTATTAGAGAAGAGTAGATGATATTTAGGGAAGATGAATGGGGTGAGGGGAAATAGTTTGTAACAAAGTTTGGGTGTGATGTCAACTTCTACTCTCCTGTCCTGTGACAGGAGTCAGTCTTCTCTGCCTGATGACACTTCTCCCATCAAGAGGACCTATGACATTTAGGGTGATTTGATTTTAGATAGATCAGGAGACTTCAGTGAAATCCACTGCGTACATTTGCTGTTTTTCAAGCATCTACAGCTCAAGATCATCAATATAACAACACAGCATATGTTGGGGTGGCATGTTCTCTGATCTTCAGAATAAACCCAACAAAAGCTTGTTTCCTCTCTTAGATGATTTGCCACAGTAGCTTATTCCCTGGAGATGGTATTCTGACCAGGCCTTCCTGGGAGTGGTCATAACATTACTCTGTGTTTGTAGAAAGGTGTTGGCCACAGCACTAAATTATATAGGGGCAGTTTTCTCATCTTGTGGAAAGGGAGATAAAGTTATGATAGTTTATCTCCCTTTCCACAGGTTTCTTGTGGGTTTGTGTCTCTGCTGTCCCAATCCACACCCTGAGCAACCCAAGTGCCTCCACTTTAGGCCTTGTGGCTGCTGGGTACCAGGCCTGAGGGTTTTTGTCTACAATCCATCCTCCCAGCCCCCAAGCCCAGGTTTGCCATGGCACCACTGGGGCCGGCCTCCCTGCTGGGTCTGTCTATGCCTGCAATCCGAACCCTCGTGGCCTCAAGGGCTGCCATGGCCTCCTTGCTGGGTCTGTATGTGGCTGAGATCCAGACCCCGCCGCCCCAGCACTGCCATGGCAGGGTTTGGGGCAATGGGGGCTGCCTGGCATTTTGGTTGGGTTAATTTGCATACTCACTCCTATTGACTAGTAGTGTAGTGAAGGTATGGTCAATTTGCATGTTTCTCTTTTATTAGATAGGATACACACACACATCCCCAAAAAATGCGTATTGACTCTAACAATTGATAGCTCAATTGATGTTTCTTTATTTTCAGATTTAACCCATTGGAATTAATAATTATTCAAAGTGTGTATACATTTTTGGGACACCTGATATATATGATTTAAATGGGATTCCTAACATGTTGGAATTTATTTGAAAACCTCCCATTTACTTGAGTTAAAGATATGATCACCATTTACTTGCATTCATAAATTCACCCAAGAACAGATGAAAAGGTAATGAAGCATTGTTGAGTAGCATAAAATATTTATCCAAGCATCTGTATTTCCACTTCTGAGTAGATGAGAATGAATTTTCGGCCCCTCAGATTGTGAGCAGCAGCCTTTAGTTAAGACTGTTGGAACAGGCTAGTTTTGATGAGATGTGCTGCATTAAGCACAGACGACCAGCCAGGGAATTTGCTAAGCTGGGATGGATTTATGCAAACTGCCAGCGCTAACTTTTTACAAACTCCTTCCCTGATAATAACAGGGGAGAGTAGACACTGACTTGAAATTTTTGAAAGTAAATTTAGCTTTAACGTATGACTCACTTTAAAAGAAAAAACACATAGAAGTGGGTTAGGGGGAAACAACTGAAAATAATTCCAGAGCCCCTCTCAACAGGAAATGCATAGACAGTAGTTGGCTAGCTCATCAGCGTGCCCGGCCTCTGTGTGGCATGAGAGAGCCAGGATCTTTGCCCCACTGCAGAATTGTCATGCCCACGAACAGCTGTATTGCTGGCTGTAATCAATGGCAGTCACTCTGTCCCCATCCACAAACACTCTGAGTGAGTCAGGGTAACGATATCCCTTATTATACATGGAAGGGAAATGATGATGGAACCAGATAAGCAAGAATACCCCTCATTATTCATAGCCTCCTGGGAGAAAAACAGGCTCCCCCGCAACCATCTAATTTTCCACATTCAAGTCATTTTAATTTGAAATTCAAGCCATAAACACAGCGCATTGGAAAAAAACAGCTGCGTGTGTTGGGATTTTAGTTATCACCAGACAAGGAGAGAAGGCGTGTGGGTTAAGGGTTAGGCTCCTGCTCTGATGTGCCATCTCCTGCATCTCTTCATCTCTTTGAGCTTTCATGTTCTTATCTGTGCAAGGGAGATAAAAACACCCACATGAATGGTTGCATAAATATTAACATTCCTAACTATGTGAAAACATTTCTCAGAATCTGACACAAAGGTGGTGGTCGATAAATACCAGGTTATGATCCTATTGAAGTTATCATTTCTGAACTATTTAACATGAAAACTCATCTAGGTTATAACTAATATACTATATTGGGCACTAAAGTTCTAGCTGGAAAGCAAAAAATTCTGACACATGGGTGATTTGGCATCTTCTAGGTAGAAAACAGCAGTCAACACTCACCTACTTAGTTGGTGGGACTCAAGGCAGCCTCAGTCACATTGGCTGCCACCACTGGTGAGGACCAAACATCGCTCCTACTGAGTTCGTTCATACCAACGCTCTGAGGCAGTGATGTCTACTCTCTAATGGAAATTCAGATGAAGAGTCTTGTTTCTGTGAGCACAGGGACCTATAGAGGCTGAGCTTGGGAGTTTTATAAAGTAAATTTCTTAAGCCCCTCTTTAATTTGGAATTTTCTGGCACTCAAAATAAAGTCCCATAGGAAAGCCTCATTACCCTTCTTCCCAGGTTTTTAGCTGACAGGGTTTCTTTCAGGTTCTCTTTTGATTACTACACACACACACACACACACACACACACACACACAGCCCTAATGACCACACAAAATTTAAGATTTTTTTAAATATATGGTGCCCATCAACACTAATCATCAAAACCACAAAACAATGAGATGTCACCTCACACCTGTCAGAATGGCTGTCATCAAGAAGGCAAGAGATAAGTGGTGGCAAAGATGTGGAGAAAAGGGAACCCTCATACACTGTTGGTCGGACAGTAAACTGGTTCCACTACTATGGAAAAGAGTATGGAGGTTCCTCAAAAGGTTAGAAATAGATTTAGCATATGATCCAGCAATTTCACTTCTGGGTATTTATTCAAAGGAAGTGAAAACTGGTTATTGAAGAGAAATATGCACTCCCGTGTCTGGTGCAGTGTTATTCACAGCAGCCAAAATATGGGAACTATCTAAATGTCTAAGTGTCCATTAATGGAAAAATAGATAAAGAAGATCACACACACACACACACACACACACACACACACACACACACACAGGAATTCTATTTAACCATGATAAAAAAAGAAATCAGAAATCCTTTCATTTGTGGCAACATGGATGAATCTTGAGAACATTATCTAAGTGAGGTAAGTCAGACAAAGAAATACAAATCTTGTATGAGGATTTTGATGATATTATATAAGTGAAAAACAAATACTGTATGAGATCCCTTATATGTGGAATCTAAAAATAAAACAAACTAAAAAAAAAAACACACACACACACACACACAGAGAGAGAGAGAGAGAAGCCCAGCATTGCTCAATGGTCGAGCATTGACCTATAAACCAGGAGGTCATGGTTTGATGCCTGGTCAGGGCATATGACAGGGTTGTAGGCTGGATTCCCAGATTCCCAGTAGGGGGTATGGAAGAGGCAGCTAACCAATGATTCTTTCTCATCGTTGCTGTTTCTATCTCTCTCTTCTCCCTTCCTCTCTGAAATTGGTAAAAATATATTAAATTTTTAAAAAACAGAGAAAAGAATAGTGTTTCTAGGGCCTGGGGAATGGGGAGTGTTGTTTAAGGGTACATTCTTGCAACTATTAGATAAATCCTGGAGGTCTAATATACAGTATAGTGACCAAAGACAACAAAGCTGTATTATAAACATTTAACTTGCTAAGAGACTAGATCTTAATTGTTCCCACCACTAGAAGAAATTATAATTCAGTGACATGATGTGATAGAGGTGTTAGCTAGAGCTACAACGGCAATCCTATTGTAATATAATTGTATCAAATAAATATGTCATATGCTAAACTCACACCATGTAAAATGCCAATTGTATCTCAATAAAATATATTACAATACATTTAAAAACATCTCTGACATTGCAGTATGACACTGAATGCAAGAACAGGGAAAGACAGCCGTGAGAAAGCTTACAGTGTCAGGCTTTACCGCCAAATCCCACACCACCATCCAGACCTTCACAGGGCCCAGGAAAGAGCACCTGGCTGGCCCCATGTGATTCTGCCACTACTCATAATCTTGTCACTCTTCCCTGCTTTCCTTTTCCCTTACATCCTCATTCACCTGGCCAATTGTTAGTGACTGTGACACCCCATTCAGCACCACCATCCTCTGTTTTCTTTTTCTGAACGCTACATTCCTCCTCCCCACTTGCACTGTGATTGTGTAAACTTGCTCTGTGCTCAATCCTGGGACATCATGGGCCCAGGTTATGAGTTTTATGAACATTCACTTTGGCTATGGGATAGTTCTAATGCCATGGTACACATCTACCGCTAAAGCAGGCATCTTACCTTGAGAGCAATTTCAATACAGAGGTACATTTTAATGATGAAGTTAGTACAGCTATTTTCCTGAATTTCATTTTCTGTTTCTAGAAAGTTCTGGCTAGCTACCTCCCTTGCACATGATGTCCCATCAGTTTGGTCCTTGCCTTCCCTTAGCCCACGCTCATCAGCATCCTTTCCCCTAATCCCAGCCCTGTACCCTCTGAAGTGCCCATTCTATTGTCAAGAGACCTGTTGTATGAGTTACTTTTTCCTGGATTGTTTTATTAACGTCTTTACCTTAATTGGAACCTGGAGGATCTTATGCTGCCCCAGCCTTCTTGAGTGAGGAAGGCTTCCTATGCCCTACCTTTCCTACTGGAGCAGGAAAAGACTGGCAATATACCAACCCACTAGCACCATATCCATACAATTGTTCCAGAAGAGCAAGTACTAGTGTCTATGCTTTGCTATTTTCTGTTCTTACTAAGCTCAAGATACTTCTTCACATTGCTGAATTCTATGAGCTTACAACATACTCCCCTGTTTCTGAATGGCTGGCTGATAATTTTCCTCTTTGCTCTGTCTTGCCCCATTCCCACTTCTGGACAATTGTACTGGACAATTTCAAAATCCTTAAGAACTCATCCAATATCCTGGCTTCAATCACCTAAAATCTCTAGCTTAACACTTTTATAAAGCTCTTCAACCACTTAGCTTTAATCTAACTTCTCTCTCTTTTCAACTTTTTATCTTTTTACTTCACCTCCTCCTCATGCCACTGAACTTGCTCTATGAACACAATTCTAGCTCTAGTTCCTTTGCACCTGTAGTTTTCCACTGAGTCAACTTTTTTTCCAAAGAAAATGGAGTATCCCTCATTTTCTGCTCTAGATTTGCAATATGAAGAAATCCTTCTTTCCTTTCCATTTCCATATGTTCCTCATATATAAAATATTACCAGATCCTTCATTTTGGATTAATTATTTCTTCCTCCTCCATTTACATGATCTAATATTTAGTAGCTATCACCTAAAGGTAAATTGTTTATATATCCATCTCTCCTACCAAAGTAAATAGTCTTTGAATATGTAGCACCATTGTATTAATTTTTATATTCTCTCTGCTATGCCCAGGACATAAAATATGACTAACAATTTTTGCTCCCATTTACAATGTGTGGAGGTTTTCCCATACCACCAAGCAATTCTCTGACACCAGCTAGACACCTATAACTCAACTCAGTTCTGAAATTATCTACCTGAAGATAGCATCATATCCTACAGGTTAAGGGCTCAATTCTTTAAAGCTGCCCTCTGCTTCCTCCATACTTCAGATGCCAATCTCAAACCCAGGTTTTTATTTGTGCTTCTGATGGACTACATATAGATTGAAGGTTTCCAAGACCTCCTTCTTGGGTTCAATTAATTTGCTAGAGCAGCACACAGAACTCAACCATTTTACATACTAGATTACTGGTTTATTATAAAGGATACAATTCAGGAACAGACAGATAGAACAGACCCATAGTGCTAGGATCAGGGAAAGGAGCTTACATGTTCACTGAATCTCCACATGCTCACCAACCAAAAAGCTCTCCAAACTCCATCCTTTTGGGGTTTTATAGAGGCTTCATTGCATAGTCATAAATCACTAAATTATTGGCCACTGAAAATTGAATCAACCTGCAGCCCTTCTCCTCATTTCCTAAGGTCAGCAGGGATGGGGGAGGAGAGAACATTAAAAATTCTAAACTTGAAATCACATAATTGGTTCTCTTGACAACCAACCTGTTAACAATAACAACAAATATACACCCAGGTGCTCATCGCTTAGAAAATCTCAAAAATTTTAGGAGCTCTGTGTCAGAAATGGGCAAAAAGCAATACTATAAATCACCATATCTTAATTATTAAATAATTGTTGGAAAAAGAAAACACCAAATCCTAGGAAGATGAAGAAAGCAGGAGGAGGACCAAAAGGAGGAGGAAAGAAAGAACAAAAGGAAAAGGAAGACAAAGAAGAAGAAATATTTAGTTATACACTTTGAAGGTCACCCCTTCCTAAACCTAGAAGCCTGACACTTCTTACAGAGCAGTGGAGAAGTGCCAGGAGTGGTAAAACTCATTTGGATGCAAGTCTCATCTCTTCTACTGAGCAAGCCCACTCATTTCTCTAAGCTCAGTCACCTTATCTAATAAAATGAAAATGGTATGAAAATTAATAAAAGAGACTTCAACCAAATTGGAGTCAGGGGGTCCTGTTGAGGGAACTCTTACCCCCTACCACTCATTCTCCCATTACCCCAAATAGGAAGAGAAGAGCCTTGCATCTCCAACAGAAAGATGTTTTCTATTCTACTACCCCAACAGGGAGAATGAATATTTTCCTCCCCCAGCAATGACCCAGCCAATGAAAGACTGTCTCAACCTAGCCAATGAAAAGCCACTACACTTTGAACTCCCAGTTTTCTCCAATGAACTCTTTAATTATAACAGCCCCTCCAAACTTCCCTTCTCCTCTATAAAAGAACATTCTTATCCTTTTTTCTCAGGACTTGCCTATGGTTTTGCTACAGCTTACAAGTCCTAAATTGTAATTCTCTGCTATTCCTGAACAATTCCATTTTTGCAGGTAAAATGACTTTTATTTTTAAGGTCAGCAATATAATACCTACGTTATAGAATTGTTATGAGTCTTAAAGAAGACTGTGTAACTATATCTATGAATGGCTTGGTCTAGAGCTTACTGCATAGTAGGCACTCAATAAATGGCCTTCAAGTTCCTTTTGGAAAAAAGCAGGGATTAAAATTTAAATGTGCCACCTCTACTATGAAACCTTCCATGACTTCCCTGGTAATTATTTCAAGGAATCCTTCATTTGCTAGCATTCCCATATTTCCTGTATATCTTCTCCATCACTGCCATCCATTCCCACTATCCCAGGAATATCTTAAACATAGAGCAAATAGAACCTTCCTAATGAGTTTGCTGGAATTTTTACTTCAAGTTTATTAAAAAGTTTTCTTAACACAAAAGGTGTGTCAGCCTATGTCATGTGGAAGCTATATTTCCTAAGCAACCAGAATCTCAAATTATTGTTGCCCTAGAATACACACAGAGAGGCTGAAGGTGTTCTTGGATCCCAGCTTTTACCTACCTCAGATGTGGGTCTCAACTTGGTCCTACTGCAGTCAGCTTGTCATCTCAGGACATCCTCAGGAGGCATGTCTGCATTCTGGGTTACTCTGAAATCTGTCTTTCTCCATAGCCTTAACTGTAAAAAAGGGGAGAATTTTCATCTGTTTTTCTTCTCTCTCCCATCTGCTATTGTGTGCTTGTTTGAGAAGGGGGCTTGAGATAGCTACCGTCCCTTTCCAGTAAATATTTCTAGATAGAGCTAGACTTCCAGCCTCTCTCTTCTCTTCCCAGTAAGCCTTCTGATGAGATTCACACTGCCCTGTGGCATTTCCTGCTGAGGGTAACAGATCCTGGGGGACCTCGAGTTCATGGCCATGCTAGATCTGGCTTCTTGCTAACCACTCATTTGTACAATGCTGAGCATCAGTCTCCAAATGCTTAATTTCTCCCTGCCCCGGGCAACCATCCATTTTCTCCTCTGAAATACAATGCCAAAAGAGAAACAATTAAGTTGAGAGCAAGAGGAAAGAATTTATAAGAGTCTTTATTTCTTGTTCCTTCTACTTAAGATATCCTTACCCCATGATTTGTGCCTTGATGCCCTCTGGTTATAGGAAAGCTCTGCATATAGGAATGAAATAGACACTTTGATGGATCTCTTCTTATTTTTCTGTCATTCACTTAATAACATATCTTATTCCAAACCATAATAGCAAGTAGTTTTTAGATTGCATCTTGCAGGGGAGAAAATATGTTAGAAATGGCCTTGCTTTACATAATCTTTACTTTGGTTCCATTTAGGAGGAAAGAAAGATATTCACTAGTTTACCTCTAATCCAAGGGAAAGGATGTCCTTGGATAGAATGTGAGGGTGGGAAGACTAATTTGATGGTGGTTTATTTTATTGAAATGCAAATGTGGTAATTTCTAATGAAATAGGTTGACCCTGCAAATTCCATCCAGGTGCTAAATTTTGTACTGACCTCAAATATATTTGATGTTTTCCTTATTTATAGTTTTCCACTGTGAAGAGCCCTAAATTATTTAGAACTTTCAGGGAATCATAGTGAAATGCCAGCAGTCTTGCCTTCTGGTTTTCTATTTTTCTCCTTTCATTCATTGGATAATTGTGCATCGCCAAGAGTATCAGATGCAGGCTACCAAGTATATTAAAATGAATTGGGGCACAGTCTCTGCATTCAAATAGCCACACATCACGAAGAAGATGGGTGTGCAGACAGACTTAACGATAGACACAGAAATGGGATTCTATAGAGCAGAGGCATTAGAATAGAAGCCCATAGGAACACAAGGGTTAGGGAATTAACTCTGAGCTGTGCCCTGAAGGATGAGTAGGGGTTTCTGGGCAAATAGGGTTGGCAAAGGACAGTCCAAGCAGAGGAAAGACAATGCACAGTGGAACATGTCATATCAGAGGTTGCCATGCCCGGGGAAATGCCCATGTCTATGTGAATGCAAAGCAATGGAAATAGAACAGAAAAAGAAGTAACACATTTTTTTAAAAAACAAACAGGAACTTTTATTCTGAAAACATTACATTTAGTAAGCGCTTAATGTATGTCCCACCCTGCGTGCAAGCATCTTGCTACTGATACAACTTTGCTGAGTCATCCAAGGCTGATTTTAAAGCCATATATGGACCCCAGACAGCACACCCCAGCTCAGAAGTGAGTCTTGGGCTCATTTACTAGATACATATGTCCCCAGCACTTACACGAGACACAGTGCTTGGTGCTATGTCACAGCTGTAGAAGAATGCAGTTTTAGTTGAAAGATCCAATTCCAACACCCCAGTTAGAAATCATGTGAGTTTGCACTTAAATTCTCTTTGACTCAGTTACCTCATTTATGATTCAGAGATAATAATAGCAGCTACCCTTTTGGGTTATTATGAGGGATAACTAAGCACATTTATTAAGCACCTACAAAACCCCCTGATATATAGGAAATCACTATATTTTTTCTATAGATATTAGTTAATGAAATAAAATAGATTTTATTGGAGAGATTATTAAGAAATGGTCCATGCCTTCAGGCACTGAGACTAAGAGTTATAACCCTGATTCTACAGGAGAGTAGCTATTCACAAATCTTAGGAATAAAAACTGAGCTCTACCTCCAAATAAAATAAAGCTGCTGAAATTACAGCTGCTATTGACACTGTTAATTTGGGGAACCTGGTTAAAGTTGGTCTTCTCTAGAATAATCTTTATTCATAGCAAAAAGTAGCAATTCTAATATTTGCTTTGAGTAAGAAAGAAATGATGAATAGAGGTAGTTATATTTCATCTCTAGCCACAGACTATTCTCTGAATAGGGACAAAAACAATTTTAAATATCCTCAATTTCAATTTCAATTTACCCATCTTTTATTGTGCTCCCTCCTCACCATGTATTTATGACAAACCTACAACTTTTTAGTTTAAGGTGAAAGTGTTAATGTGGAGTAAAAATTTGTTGGCATTTAGAGTTGCTAATTGTAAGTTTGAATGTTAAAACTAAGTAATTTTTAAAAAATTAAAAAGCTCCCTTTTCTCTGACCTCTTGGGCCAGAACTAAACAAAGACAAAAAAAAAAAAAAAAAAAAAAAAAAAAAAAAAAAAAAAAGCTGACCAATTCCACCGAAACAGCTAGAGACGGGGAGGGTATTAATTACCTTGAACAAATATGGTTGATCAACAACCCTAAAATGAGGACCCACTCCAGCCTCTTGTTGGCCACAGAAAAGTTTACATTCAACCTCAACCAGCACTGTTTCCAAGTGGCTGGAGGAGATCTTGCTGGGTGTGCCTGACATAAGGAGAAAGGGCATTCCACAGTTCCCACTTCACCCCATTGGTTTTGGAAGACAAAGCTATCTTTTTCTTTACTTTCTATCAGCAGTGAGAAGAGGTGAGGATGATGATGTAAAACAGAAAAGACACATCTAATCAGTACTTCCTTCTCAGATTAGTCCTGATTATAACTACCACTAAAAAGAAACAAGCACATAAAACAAAACAAAACGTCCAGCCAGTGTGCCTCTGTGGTTGAGCATTGACCCATGAGGGCTCGATACCCTGTGGGAGGTGTGCAGGAGGCAGCCAATCGATGTCTCTCTCTCATCGATGTTTTTATCTCTCTATCCCTCTCCCTTCCTCCCTCTGAAATCAATAAAAACATTTTTGAAGGCAAGTTTTCAGCTTAGTGGCCAAAAACTCTGCAGGGGGTATCTGGATATATAATCTAACCACAATTTGTTTTAGCTCATTACATTAAGAATAAATTACATGCATTCTTTAAGTCAAATTAAAAGATTCCTTGGAGTTATAGCAAATAAAGTTTGAACCACAGCCTTCACACAAATTAGATTGTTATCTCTCTCTTGCCAGGAGTTGTGCTTAAACATCCCTGCCTCCTTCCTATGAGCCCACAATTAGGCCTTCTTGCAGCCCCTTTAGCAATGAGCTTTGCAAAGCTACCCTTTCGCAGGGCAATCTCTTACAAAACACAGAGGGACATAGCCCTGGACTAAAGGATATGGTTAAATATGATTTTGATTTAGTTGGTCTGATGTTATCTTTTGTACTGTGTGCAAAGAAAGAAAAAGCAGTAATGTTTTATCAGCAGCTACATGATAAGCATATTGTACACTTCCAATTAGATTTCCTTTATCTAGCGTGTCCTCCCGCCTTAAGTGAACTGCTGCCTCGTGTTTCTTCTATCCCCAGGCAGGCACACGCACCCTGTGTTGAGAGACCCAGGATGCTTTATTAAACAGAAAATTAATATAATGCTATTTTGCAAGCTAGCAGCTTCCTGAGAATTAAAAACTTTGTAGTATTGTATTATTAGAAGCAAAGTTTGGCTTCTGGGAACTGGCAACCCGAGACTTTACATGCATTCCCCAGGGGAAAACTGTATAAGCCCCAACGGGAAGCTTTGGCTGCAAGCACTTGATGTCAAAACAAGTGGTTGTATGAACTGAGCCACATACCTGACTCTTTTCTGGACAGAAATCAAACTGGCCTTTAATGTGGTATATAAGCTGATGGGATTTGGGGGATTTGTGTAAATCCCATTTATTTATTCAGTTCATGTTTACATGAGCCCCTTCTGTGTCAGGCACTGGTGGTCTCAGGGAGAGGGCAGGAGACATGCTTTGGTCTTCAAGGAGCTCACTGTCTAGTAAGGAGAAAAACTGCCAACAAAAGAATTATAATGTCGTACGTGGCTGATGTTGTCATTTATCCAATAGTCAATCCCTTCCCCTGTTTTTCTTGCTAATGCCTGCCAGTTGTGTTTAAGACAATGATATGCCCAACTCTATTCTCATTTGATCGGCTTTCTTTGCATCCAGGAGAACCCTAGGGACAGAATTCTGCACAATAAAACAATAAGCAGAATTCTTCTGGAAAATCCTGGGATGGCTTTTGCAATCTTGAATAAAAAGGACAAATATGGCTAGTACTTCCCTAACTTCCACCTTTTGCATTAAACACAGAGGTGATGCCTGGTGCAGGAGTAGCCACTTTGCAATCATGAGGTAATGAGTGCTAATGTGCAAAGAATGGCAAAACACAAAAGTAGAAAAGAACCAGCTTCTTGATGACAACACTGAAAAGCTGAATTGATACCAATTACCCTTAATACCTGGATGTATCATTACATAAGAAAAAAATGCTTTTTTGCTTAGGTCCTTTATCCATCCAGCTCTCTGTTAATTGTATATATTGCCATACATATTCCCAACAGATACAGCAGAAGACCTAAAGAAGTATATAGGTTACCAAGGAAGGTGTACCTGTTATTGGAGTGGGTGAGATCAAGGAAGGTCATGCTTCTTCCTTGAGAAGATGTACTTCTTCTATGGGATGACATTTAGACCAAGTTCTCATGGAAGCACAGGAGTTCCAGGAGGAGGGTTGGGGTGGAGGCTTTAAAGTGGTGAGATGCAGACTAGATTGAGAGCCAGCACTTGAGAAGACTGGGTAGCATGAAAAAGCAAGGCATGCTGGGGGAACCAAAGTGGTTCAACATGAAGGAAGCATGGGTTTGGGAAAAGGGAAAGTGTGGAAATGATGGTGTGTAAGGATGAGAACAGAAGCAGATGCAAGATTATAAAGGCTTTTAGAAGTCAGATTAGGAAACCAATGAAGGTTTTAAGTGTGTGAGCATTGTAATGAGTTAGATAACTAGCTGTGATGGAAACATGCACGAGAAAAGGGACATGGGTTGGGAAGGTGGCTCTAGGAAGATCAATTGGCGTATACTATATAATAAAGATGTAACATGCAAATGGTCATTATACCATGAAGTGTAGACTGACTGTCACAGATCAGCAGGAGGGTGGGGCAGCAGAGAGCTACAGGAGGGGGCAGGGCAGCAAGCTATGGGGGGAAGGGGAGATAGAGGGAGCTACTGGAGAACAGGGCAGTGGGTGGAGAGCTATAGGAGGGGGCAGGGCAGCAAGCTATGAGCAGGGAGCTAGACGAGGGGGCTGGGGAACTATAGGAGGGCAGGGCAGTGGGTGGAGAGCTACTGGAGGGTGGCAGCGAGCTACTGGCCCACAGATTCATGCTGAAGGCTACTAGTAATTTTATAATTATCCAGGACTATTTAAACCCTGGGGCTAATGAGCATTATTTATAGTATGTGGGGGATAAATAAGCCTGGGTAAAGCATTATATGTCAATGAGGAGATGAGGAGACTATCAGGAGCTTAGGCAGTTGTCCAAGTTCCCACAACTACACAGAGGAGCTCTGGTGCCTAAGATCACGTCGGCTGGTGCACCAGACTGCATGACACCCCCTCTTATATGAAACGGGTCTATTTGCCTCCACTGGATTGGGGGAGGGGGTTCAATTGGAAGTCTTTTCAACTCTGGATACTAACATGTTAGTGACAACCATAGTGACAGGAAACATCCTCCTGACCCTGAGGAACATCCAGGAGAAAGACCCAGACTGATCCTGCTGGTATGATGGAGGCTGAAAACCTAATCTGCAGGGCAACCTCTCTTGACAGGGATTCCTTTCATCTGTGGGAACCGGGCCCTTTGTCATCAGTGTCCCCAAGAAACATTACCTAGAGGCATTCTTTTAATAAATCCCTTTTGAGTAATTTCTCCCAATTGTCAGGTACTGTTCTAAATGCTTTACATGCATTAGTTCATTTAATCAACAACAACGTCACACGGGAAAACCTCCAAGCAGATTTTTATGTTTCACATGAAACCATGTAGAAGCTGCCAGTGAGGAGTGGTATCCACCGGGGAAGGGAGGGAGCCTGTCGCCACCTGCTCCCTGCTATTTAAAACCTCTGCAACAGGGGCAAAATATGTATTCCTGCAGGGCAGAGCCTCTGGAGAGAGGAGCACAGCAGCTGAGACAAGCTGAAGGGAAGCTGGAAGAAAAGGAAAACAACCAGCATTCATCAGGACACATTACATGCTGGAGACGGAGCTAGGTCCTTTGAAAGCCCATACAAAATTGATTGCACATTAACAACCCCTGAGCTAATGCTATCCGGAGGGTTGTTTAATGGAGTTACTAGGAAGAATCATGGCAGTTTTGTTCCTGCCCAGTGAGGAAATCCATTTTCACTTAGGATAACAACCAGGAAGTTCCGTAGCCAGCAGAACGGAATTCAGCATGGGTCCCATGGCCCCATCTGGGCAGAACACAGGAAGGTGGTAATTCGGATAGCTAACAATACAGAATGATTAGATTAATTAAAAGAGAGACAGAGCTAATAAACCAATGGTCCATCCCTAGAGCAGTTAACACGGGTCAGATCCAAAACATCAGACCACTAGGATGGCACCAGCACCAGCCAGTTTGGCTGGATGATGGTCATGGGTACCCACCATGTTTGGTGAATGTTGAACAGCTCAATGTCTGCCTAAGTGATGAGCAGGCTGCAGTATCAGGCCAAGAATTTTAGATAGAAGCCAAGTTTCCCGATAACATTACAATAAAAATCTACTTCTTGGAGCAAACTTTGAGCAAGGGTTCAAATTAAGAGTGAGCATCTTTACCTGGATTTATTTCACGGTGCTCATTAATTGATTCATGCAACCAGCAATGTTTGTTGCATATCTACCCATTGTATGCCAGGCATGGCTGTAAATGCCTGGACTACAACTGTGAATAAAAAAAGAAAGAAAAAAAAAACCCCTGCCCTCTTGAGTTTACATTATGGTAAAAGGAAAAAGACATTTATCAAGAAAAGTAATAATTTGGTGAACTGTATTGGAAGAAGATACATGTCATACAATATAAAATAGGGACAGGTGGATTGCGAGTGCTGGGGGTGAGCACAGCACCCCAGTGAAAAGCACCTTAATGACGATGAAGGGTTAGTCATGCAGTTCTCTAGAAAGAGCTCTATCCTAGGCATTGCAAACAGTCAGTTCGCAGGCCCTAAGGTGAAAGTTTGACTGGGGAAGAGAGGAACATATAGCAAATCTAGTGAGGTAGGAATAGACACCACAGAGCATAAAGTCCTAGAATCTATGACATTGAGTCCAAGGTTCTACTCAAGCTTTTAATCTTTCTGAGTCTCACTTTACCCATATGTCAAATGGAAATACAGTAGCACCCCCCCATCCATAGAGTATATGTTCCATGACATGCCCCCCATGAATGACTGAAATCATGAGTAGTACCAAACCCCCTATATACTATGTTTTTTTCCTATACATAAATACCTATGATAGAGTTTACTTTATAAATCAGACACTGTAAGAGATGAACAACAATCCTATATAATAAAAGCCTAATATGCAAATCAACCGAACAGCAGAATGACCAGTAGAATGACCGGTCGCTATGATGCACACTGACCACCAGAGGGCAAACACTGAAGCTGCCCCCTGGTGGTCAGTGCGCTCCCACAGGGAAAGCATTGCTCAGCCAGAATCTAGGCTCATGGCTGGCAAGGGCAGGGGTAGTGGTAGGAGCCTCTCCCACCTCCGTGGCAGCGCTAAGGAGCAGCGAGCCAAACAGTAAGGAGCAGCAGGCAGGCAGTAAGGAGCTAGGGGTCCTGAACTGCAAGAGGGTGCAGGTCAGGCTAAGGAACCCCCTCCCCTCAGTGCATTAATTTCATGCACTGGGCTGCTAGTAACTAATAATAAAGTAGAACAATTATAACAATATATTGAATAAAAGTTGTGTTAATGTAGTCTTTCTTTCTCAAAATGTATTGTTTGACTGTACTCACCCTTCCTGTGATGGATGTGAGATGACACAGTGCCCATGTGATGAGATGAAGTGAGGTGAATGACGCAGGCACTGTGATGTAGTGTGAGTTTGCTGTTGACCTCTTGAAAATATGTCAGAATGAGGACCATCTGCTTTAGATACTCCTGTATCATCGAGCCAGGACAGTGTTGTTGGTTGGATGTCAAGAACAGATGACTTGAGAGTTTAGATCCTCAATAGTTAAATTGCTTACTTCTAGAATTTTAATTTAATATTTTCAGACTGTGGTTGCCTACAGGTAACTGAAACCACATAAAGCAAAACTGCTAATAAGAGGGGACTACTATAGTGATTGCAGCTGCTACACTGTGGCTGCTTCTCACCACAACTAACTCCACATTGGCACTTACCTGAGGAGCAGGGACTATGTCTTATTTAGTTCTAAATCTCCAGACTCTCCATTAGGACTCACACAGAGTAAGCCATTGGTAGGAAATTGTAGGGGACTTGAGAATGTCCCAGTGGGCAGAACAGTAGATAGAATTGTAACTCCAGGACCTAATGATGCAATTTATTGGCTGTTGCATTAAGCAATATAAACACTCTAAATATGTGATTCACACCCAGCATTGCCAGAAGTCAGTCTTTAAAGGCAGGGGAAATGCAGCAGGGCCATGGAAGAATTACCAGAAACAGACACTGAAGCAAAGGCAATCACATTAACCAAGCTCCGGCACCCTTTAAGGCTCTCAGACAGAAGTATGGTTTGTCCAAGGTCCAGATCACCATCTATAAAGTAAGATAACCCAAAGAAGTCAAAGCGTCCAACCTGAATAATGTTGCCTCCTCGCTTTTCATCATCACCCTCCTCCCCCCGCCCCACCCCCCGGTCCCCTGCCTTCTCAGTGCCAAGACTGCTGCCCACCTTGACTTCTACTGCTTCACAGCATTGCACAGAGAGGGCCGTGATGAGCTGGAATCCAGCTCATGCCTCATTCATGAGGTTTCTCAATTTCCAGGGGCAAAAACCGGCACATTTTATCCCCTAGAATCCAGAATCTGGGCTTTTCATGTATGTCTGTCCTAAAATAGAGTAAGGACAACCAGGACTGTGTATTAGTTGGACAAAAGAAGAAATGAGAACTAAGGAAAATATATACTCAGTGGGAGACTGGCCCCATAACCATGACAGAGAGATGCTTTCTGCACAGTCTCCAGCTCCAGGCTTGGGCTAAAGTCACCTCAGGACCTGCTGTCAATTCCTGAGCCTCTCCTGCAGTCAGTCTTAGTCCAACTCCCTGATTTAATCACACCACATGTACAACAGGAAGCTTGCATTCACTTACGTTTAATTAATATTAAGCTGGTAGACCTATAATTTCCTCCAACAGGCACACACCCATTTTTGCATATTGATGCCACATGTAGTTTATTTTCTAATTTTCCATCCTTCTGGTCCTGTGCTCACCACCTTCTCCCCATAATAATTTCTATCACCCTGTCCCCATAATAATTTCTATCAGCACACACATACACGCTGCCTTCCCTCTTTCTCTCTCTCTCTGCCTTCACCCGGATGGTGAGCAGCACACACCTGAGCCCCATGAGTCCCTTTTAAACCTGTCACAGTGATGGGAAGAGGTTTGGGTCCTAGTCTTTCATTGGAGGTCACTTGGTTGTATATGATCAAGGACAGAGGCTAAGGAAAGTAGCTGAGAGTGGAGTTCTGAGGGTGCATGTGGAGAATGGAGACATGCGTACCCCCTCAAAGACATCAAAGTTAGCTTTCCTCTGGTTGGGCTTCCTGCCAGAAGGCAGGAAGTGTGTTTAAGGCATTTGGGGACAGCAAAATCTCACTAGGGAGGGAATAGGAATAAAAGTTGGGAGCAGGTTGGGGCATCCAGCAAAACTCTGCCTGGCTTCTATATGTCCTCTCCTGGTAATTGTTTGTGTTTTGGGAACTTCCCATGGTGTCTTGAGCAGTTTGACCTACTATAACAAAGTACCACATTGTGGGTAGCTTATAAACAACTGAAATTTATTTCCCACAGTTCTGGAGACTGGAAAGTCCCAAATGAAGGCACTAACTAGGAAGTTTGGTGTATGGTGAGAGCCCACTTCCTGATTCATAGAGAGCTGTCTTCTCCCTGTGTTCTCACATGGCAGAAGGGGAAGGGAGCTAAGGCTACTAAACTCAATCACAAGGGCTCCATCCTTATGACCTAACCCCCTCCAAAGGCCCCACCTTCTAACACTATCACATTGGAGGTTAGGTTTCAATATAAGAATTCAGAGGGAACACAAACATTCAGTCCAACTCCTGAATCTCTTCTCACCCCAAACCCTAGCACCAGCATGGGCCATGGCTCCCCCTTCCTTCCCCAGGAGCATTTCGGGGTCTGCTGTGCCAGACACTGGGCTAAACTCTGCTTGCATCGGCTCATGGACACTGGTTTCAGGATTATGCTCCAGACAAGCCCAAGGCCCCTTTCTGTCTATCAGTAGCCTCTCCACCAAAGACAGAAATAAGTAAAGAAAGGAAGTCCAGAACCATTCAGTGCAGGTATATTTGCCTGTATTTCCCTTTATATAGAATCATTTGGACACTTTTAACCTGCTTGGTCTATTCATTGGTACTATTGCTATTGATGACCAGATGAACTCACTGTCTATGCTCCCATATGGATCACTGGATACCACTATCAAAGGCTCCCAACACTCTATGCTCATGCTCCCATGAATCATATTTCTCTTTCACACAAGTCATTCATTGAGAGAAACAGGGAGGACATGGAAAGCACAAGTTAATATTAACTAGACCCATACAAGGTAGGTATTATTTCCACTTATGGCTTACAGATTAGGAAATCAGGATTCATATATTAAGAAATTATTAGTTCAAGTCTCACAGGTACTAAGTGGCAGGATGCAGATAGAAACTTAGCTATCTTTATTTCAAAGTTGATACGCTTAACTACTGTGCACAAAAGACATCCAGGTGCAACCTGCCCACCTGCCTCCAGCGACTACATGTGGTCAGGCTGGCAGAATTCAGAACCGACTCAATTTGAGGATAATGAGCTCCATTTTGCTAGGCTGTCAGAGGTCCTAACAACCACTAACCAAACTTGTAGGAGGGCCAGTGGGTAAACGAGAACCCCTCTTTCTTTGATGGAACACCACAAAAGCCTTTCTGCTCATCATCATCCCATTCTCTCCCCTCAAGGGTCCAAGAAAAGCCATTTTCCCACCTGAGGTCACATAGGGCACCTATAACCAATCAGAGACTGGGGTGACCTTAAAGCCAAAGTCTCCCAATTTGGCAGGCTGGGTTCTCTAACTTGACTCTAAGAAGAAATTCATCAACCAGCCAGCAGAGTTCTTGTGACTGGACGGAGCACTATCTTTCATTAGCTCTGACGATTTCTTTTAACTCACTCCCCTTTTCTAGCCTGGATGCAAATGCCTTCTCTCTACCATTAGAGTCCTTTTCTGGGTTAACTTGGAGTGACAGGTCATGTTGAAGCTGTTTTTTTCTTTACCTGCTCATCCTGAGCGTGCTGGGCACCCGGGTTAGACCAAAACCAGGTGCCAGTCAGATGGAATTATCTGGTAGTCCCCAAATCTCCTTAGCAACACATTTAAAAGGCTCTTAGAATAGACTGCATCTGCAGCTGACTAATTCTACCCACCATGTGATGCTTTTTACTGGTGCCATTTCAAGGAAGATCCTTCCCTCTGTGAAGCTTTAGGTGATGATATCAATGATGATGTAATTTACTGTATCAAAGGATTGCTGTGAAGATAATTGAAGTAATGTGTGTGAAGATGTAAACTGCAAGGTGCCAAATTGAAGCACATTTACCTAATAGACTATATGAGAGCACAGAGCACTGGTTCCTGCTTCTTCCAAGGTTGCTCACACCACTTAACATTTCAGGGGACTCTTCTCCCACTTGGGAAATGCAAGTCATAACCTTTGTCTTTTTATTAGCAGGACTGTTTGGACCCCATGTGAGCTTTCTAAGGAAAGTCATTTGTAAACTATCTGTGTATAGTTTGAAGCAGTGTGCAGGCAGGCACACAGGAAAACTAAGTTTACCAAGGATATTTCTACCATGGACAAGTCATATGGCAAATGCTTTCATAAAGAAAATAATCTCCTGCTCCATAGACTTCTTACATTCAGAATGTGCTTAGATTTCTATTTTAAATCTGTCATATGAATTTGCTATATGTCCTTACTGAGGTGAACCTTTTTTAATAATATGGAAGGAAGGAAGGAAGGAAGGAAGGAAGGAAGGAAGGAAGGAAGGAAGGAAGGGAGAGAAGAAAGGAGGAAGAAAGGGAGAAATGGCTCTATTCTTCTTGTTCTGACTCCACACGCTATTTTTAAATTCCTCCATATAATTAGCTTTTTGACATATCACTAAGAAACGTAAGTCTTTATTGCTATTACAAAGAATATCTAAATTATTGAAAAATCTCTCTTGCTACGAAGTTTTATTAAGATGTGTGACACATGTTATGTAGTATTTCTGTTCACTGAGCGTCACATGAGTGAAATACATGCAGACACAGAGACCATGCCAGGCAAGCAGTCGCGACTTGGTGTTAACATTTGCTTCTGCCTCCAGCACACAGCCATCCTGGACCCTGTCCCCACTGAGCACCCTGAGTTCTCTGCCAGTGTCTCTCATGCTCATTCTCATCTCTCCACCCAGTACAAGCTCAACCCTTTAGTATCCGGGCTGCAGTCTCTTCACACCCCACTTTGCAGTAAGTTAAAACCACACAGTAGATGCCTACTCTGACATTGGCAAAATCATGATTGTGCATGCCAGCAGGCAAGTAAGCCAGGTTTCCTGGGTGCCTGGTATTCTGCTTCCCCTGCTTTAAATCCAACAAGACATCCCCTCCTTCTCAGTCCTCTGAGCCCCACACCTTGCATACAATGCCCTA
This sequence comes from Antrozous pallidus, assembly GCA_027563665.1. Lineage (NCBI taxonomy): Eukaryota > Metazoa > Chordata > Mammalia > Chiroptera > Vespertilionidae > Antrozous > Antrozous pallidus. The sequence goes on from CM050512.1 coordinate 90,086,003, forward strand.
TATTATAGGATGCTATTCTCAGAGAGCATGTCCTGGCCTTAATACTGTAAAAATTAATGGACTGGAGAGTTGTGTTCAGCTCTCAAAGAACTTCTCTTTAAAAGCTGCAGTAGAAGATAGTTTAGTTCAATGGTGAAAATGATGACTAGCTTGGATGATGACCAATTCAGATAATTGGCCAAAGGCCTCTAATCTCATTGGCATCCCTCTGTCACTCCGCAGGGAACTGGTCAATCATTCCATCAATACATTTATTTTGTCAGCTGTCACTGTGTGGCGCCCACACGTCTCTGCCGGGCAACTTAGGCTAAAACATGGAAACCTGCCAATATCAGAATCACTTCATCCCTATCACGTGTCTCTCTTGTCATATGGATTTTCAATGCATTTCTGCCAGGCTTGGCAAATCTAAGCCATGACCTTGTTTTTAGCTGCTGGTTTCCTTTAATTATTACTATCAATTCCAACCAGCTTGAGTCAGTACATTTTCAAACTGTATTAACTCAATAAGTTCACCCAGTAAAATTCTATTATCTTCTGTCTGACATCTTCCTCTATAAACCACACACACACACACACACACACACACACACACACACACACCCAGTATCACTTTGAACTGGTTATTTCTTCTCATCTGGGAACATGTGTATGTACACACCTGATTTATTTTCATATGACTTTCCATGCAGTTTTTTCTTAGAGTAACTTTTCTCCTGTCAGAAGGAAAGAACTAAATTCTTGATAATGTTAAATAAGTAAACCATTGCCCGTTCAACACTCACACTGAGCTTCCTAAACTGGGTACCAGGCATCATTTTGAAAGGTGAAGCAAATAGTCAATGAATGGTTCTCAGATAAAAGCTATATATTATCTACACTAATAAAAGAGAAACATACAAATTGACAGTCACTTCATGACACCCACCAGCCAATCAGGAGTGAGTATGCAAATTAACCCAACGAAGATGGTGCTGGCCCTACCTTCCAGATGCTCTGGGCCTCTGGGCAGCACATATGAAGGCACTGAGTGGCCAGGTGGAGCAAGACACCTGCTATGAGGGGGAGTATAGGGAGTGGGGAACATGGAGGGAGCTACAGGAGCAGTACTTTAGCTGGATCAAAGACTCCTGCCTGAGCCCAGAGTGAAGGCCTGGGTCCCAAGTGCTGGAGGAAAACCAGTTCAGGCAGCCAGGGAAAGGAAAACCTATTGCACGAAGATTCATGCGATAGGCCTCTAGTTTTATTATAATTCCAGAAATGAAATGAGGACACTCATCTGATGATGAAATAGCCTTACCCACCCATCAGGACTGAGGACCCACCACCAGCCTCCATTCTGAATAGGGTCCTTGCCTGCTGGTCTCCAGGCAAGCAGGACTTCTTAGCACTTCACAGCAAAGTGGTTTTGCTGTGATGTCACAGGCTAGGCACCCAGATGAGGAAGGGGAAGGAAGGTGAACTTTCAAGTCAGGTCAGGCTCCAACCCCAGCTCTAGAATATGCGGTCATGGACAAGCTTCATCATCTGTATAATGCAGATGGCAATAGAGTTAAATAGTGTACGCACATGAAGACCCATTCAAACTTACCTTAAAACAATCCTTCCACTCCTCAATCCTCTGGAAATAACAACAAAAAAATGATTAACTCCTAATATGCATCATTCTCTTCTTTAGTAATGTAATCATGGTTTCCCACCAGCAATATTGTCACCCACTTGAAAGAGTACATTCCATACCTCCCTTGCAGCTACATGTAGACTTGACTAAGTTTTGATCAATAAGATATAAATAAAGGTGGTGTGAAACTTCCAGGAAACCTCTTTTTTATAAAGGAGGGGGCATTCCCTTCCCTTCTACTTCCCCCATCTCATTGTCTGGGACACAAATGTGAATGCTGGCACTATAGCAGACGTGTTGGCTTATAAGGACATGCTCACAGCCTGAGAACAAAGAATGGAAGGAGTCTGGGTCTCTGATATCTCCTTGTATTGGCTTTATTACTCATGGGATACTTATTTCTGGACTTCATTTACATGAGAGATAAATATACTTTCATCTCATTAAGATACTTGGTTTTGTTTGCGGTGTTTTTTGGAGGGACGTGGGGGGTTTTGTTTTGTTTTGTTTTTGTCATAAACAGGAAAATGCTAACTCATGCACCTGATTTCTCCACTCTTCTCTTCCCTATCAGCTCAAGGGCCAGCTGGACTGTTTCTCCTCCCCATCCCTTTATTTCAATAATTGAAAGTCCCAGGATAAAGTTTCCAATTAGCTGCACTCAAATCATGTGCCTATCTTGTCTTCACCAGGGATGAGGAGCATTGAATCTGAAGAAATGACCCAGCAGACTCCTGGATTGACCACAACTTCAGGAGGTGAAAGGTAATATCCCAAAAAGAAAGGAGGCTGTTGCTGATAAAAGCCCATCGGGAAACTTTCCGTTTCTCACCCTCCTGCTGAGCAGCACAGGCTTCTGGGACTTCAGCAGCAGCCATAATCAGTGAGATTCTATTGTGAGTGTCTCTTTGACTGCCAACGGGGACAAACACTTTCATCATAGGGTGACTCTCGCAATGAGATAAAGAGGCACATATTTGTGGCACAGAAGACAGTAGGGGTTTCTATGTTGAACAGTTATTGCAAGGCTACTTAATGCCTGACTAGTCCAGACACAGGGGACACAAAGAAGCAGAGAAAACAGCCCTGCCTGATGCTCACAGCCTGAAGGGAAAGCACAAATAGGCAGACAAGTGTGTGATAAACGCCAAGGGCAAGAGATGGGTGAGGGTTTATAGGAGCGCACAGAGCAGCATGTGATCCAGACTGGCAACTAGGGCAAGGTGGGAGGGGGATCATTTCCACAGTGAGTCTACCTGTGAAGCAGAATAGGTGTTAGGCAAAGCAGGAGGGAATCAGAGGGAAGAGCAGACTGGAGGAAGTAGGGAAGGAGAGCGAGAGTGTATGGGGAAGCTAACACTGCTGGTTTTACTGGAGTCTAGAGTATGAGGGATACAGCAGGCTGAGAACAGGCCATGGAGGGCCTGGGGGGGATATGCAGCAGAGCCAGGAATTCATCCTGTAACCAAGGGAGAGCCGCTGACGCATTGTAATCATGAGGAGCGATGTGATGAAATATGCATTTGAGAATGATTAGAATGATTACTCGGTGTGGAAAATGATGGTGGAGGAAGGGACAAGAATGGAAGCATGGTGGCCAATTATGAGCCTGTTGAAATGATATCATCCAAAAATAATGGTGTCCCAAGCTGGGAAGAACATTGCTTTACCAAAAAAGGTACAGCAATGTTCTTTGTTTTACGGTAAAAGTGCAGCAATGTTCTTCTGGCCAGTATTTTGTTCCCCCAGTGAAAGCCAAAAACATAATGTGAAATTGCTGGCATCTCTGCTTGCATCCAGAGGAATGGAGGCCAAGTGTACAGATTGCTGGGTCCCACTTGATACTGGAGTGGAGCATCCGAAAATTAGCAGTCAGCTCAGTGCTTCTTAGACCATCTCTCCAGGACATCAATGATTTTCAACAAGCCCTCCCTTTGTCAGGAGAAAAATCAGAATGGTATTGCTGGTTATATTGGCATTTGGAATGAATGAGGGAGGGAATTACTGAATGGATGAACTTAACAATTAATTCCATTTCTGGATCAGGGCCACCCTGGTTTCTATAGTTAAACACCAGGATGAGGGGATTTTTGCCCATTTCCCATCTCTGCCTTTCCTTTTGAAGTACTTCTTAAAGAGGCAGAGAGTGTTATTGAACCATTCCTCTGTCTCCATTTGACTCAAAGTGGTGAGCAATCATCCTCCATCAGAAATGGCATCTGGGATAACATGAAAGAATCTAGAGCCTGAAATTTTAAATGACCTTACAGTCGTTTACTGAAAGTGAAGGCAGATAATTCAGGAAATGTATTTTTGGAAATGCTGTTAGTGCAGAATAAAAGTTAAGCAGATAGATAACACATGGAACCTGAATTAGCAAATGCTTTGTTAATTGATAAAAACTTTCACCCAGCTGTCTGTGTTCACTTTGGAGCCCCATGAGAAGTAGAATTTTCCAGGTATGGCAGTTATCCTGGTGAGAATGAATTCAGCAAAGAAAATAATGTGGCCTATGTCTATCTGGTCAGTATTTGTATTTATCCTGAATTGTCCATTATGGGTTTTTGCCCTTTCCACCCTGCCTTTTAACCTTGTGAATGAAGAAAAGTTTCTAGGGCAAATCCACACACAAGATACAAGCAGATGCTGACCTAAGTCTCAGATTCAACAAATTCTATGAACATTCATGAATGCCTCACTTTCCCTTCACTGTGATCAACACATTCATTGGCTCTCTTGGATCTGGGCTCTCTGAGATGTGCATGGTCTCAGTGAAGATGCCTCGGACAAGGAACCACCGTGCTTGATCACACAAAATGACAACACGAATTAATGTTCAGTCAAAAAAACAAACAAACCTATGGGCCACCTCACACCTGTTAAAATGGCTACTATTAAACAAACAAACAAAACAACACAGCAAATCCTTGTTGGCAAGGATTTGGAGAAATTGAAGCCTATATGTACTCTTAGTGGGAATGCAAGATGATGTAGCCATCATGGAAAACAGAATGAGGGCTTCTCCAAAAATTAAGAGTGAACTATCATATGATCCAGCAATCCCACTTCAAGACCCTACAGAGATATTTGTGCACCCATGTTCATAACAGCGCTATGCACAATAGCCAAAAGCTGGAAGCAACCCAAATATCCATTAATGGAGAAATGGATAAGCCAAATGTGCACATACAATGGGATATTACTCAGCCTTCAAAAGGAAGGGAATTCTGACACATGCTACAACTTAGATGAACCTTAAGGACATTATGCCATGTGAAATAAGTCAGTCACAAAAAGACAAAGGCTGTGTGATTCCACTTATATGAGACACCTGGTATCATCAAATTCATAGAGACAGAAGTGGAATGGTGGTTGCCAGGGCCTGGGGGAGGGGAATAAGGAGTTAGTATTTCATGGGTACAGAGTTTCAGTTTTGCGAGATGAAAAGAGCCTGGAAATGGATGATGGTAATGGTTACACAATAATATGAATATACTTAACAATGGCTAAGATGGTAAATTTGATCTTATGTACATTTTACCACAATTAAAAACCAACAACCAAAAAAGAAGCATCTATGGTTCTGTAGGAGAGAAGAGGTATCAGAGGCTAGCCAATGCAAAGCACATTAAGTCACTACTTTAAAGCCTAAGGGTAATGTGTACTCTCTCCTGTGTGCTCTCTGCTTTCTCAATCCCTTTTCTCTCTCCACTCTGCTCACTTCAGAGATCATCCTGCTCTGAACCCCTCCTCTACTACCGAGGTCACTCATCATCAGGATTTCAGCCCTTCTCTAGTTCACAAGGACCCCAAACCACACCCCCAGGTCCCTCCTTTCCACCAAGTTTCAGATTTACATTTACACTTGTTCGCTGCACACTTCCTACAGAGAACTCATCTTCTCCCCAGACACATCTCCTTCCATGATCTTAGTTCCTGCCTCAAAGCTTTACCAGAGCTCCCCATTGCTTATCAAAGGACCCCCCAATTTCTCAAGGCAGAATGGGATACTTTCAACTATCTCAGGAAATAAACTAACTGGTCTGCTTTGGATCAGAAGACAATTGTTGGTCTAACCACCTGAGAGAGGACATAATCATTTATAGAGAAACCAGCTGCAGTTGGCATAATTCTAAGAATTCCCCAATACTCTGGTTTCTTTTCAGATCACATAAATCTTTCACCTTATACTAAAGATTCCTGTCCCTTGATTACTAAATAAAACATTAATCTATGGCTGCTATAGCAGTATTTTTCAGTGTAATTAAAGTCCCAAGTCAGTTAACCTTAAAATGGAAATTATCTGCGTAGTCGTGACTCAATCAGGTGAACTCTTTAAAGAGGGAGCCTTTTCTGAGTTTTAGCAGAAAGGGGAGTCAGAGAGAGTTGAGAATGACCCAATGAATTCTGCAACAACCTGAAGGAGACTGAAAGCAGATTCTTCTTTAGCCCTCTCTGTAAAAGCCCAGCTGGGCCAGCATCTTCATTTCAGCCAGTGGAATCCTGAGAAACGACCCCACCCAGACTTCTGATCTACAATGTTGTGAGCTAATAAATGAATGTTTATAAGCCTTTAAGTTTGTGGATATCTGCTACACAGCATTAGGAACTACATACAGCAGCTCTGTAGTTTATCCCATGGAGGGATCGGAAGGGCATCTGGGAGGACAGGACTGCTGAGCAGACAATTCCATATGTAGCTGTTGCACCACCAAACCACTCCAAATAGTCCCATTTACCTCTATTTGTCCATTAAACTCTATGCCCTTTATTAGATTCACTTTGGAACTCCATAGACTTTGCAAAAACAATCGTTAACATTGTAATTACTTTTATCCTAATCTAGATATATTTAAGAATGCCAAACTCTCATGCGCCATCATTTTCCCACACATCATTGATATGGTTGAAATAAGCTTAGTAAATTAATATCCTCCTTCTACCTCCATCCTCCATCACCCACATGTCTCTCACTCTCTCTCCCCCCCTCTCTCTCAGACACATACACACACATAATGCATGAGCAAATGTGCCTTTATTTATTTTAACTGGAAGGACATAATGGTCATTTTCAATAAGAAAATGGGTTAACCAGCATGCACACTGTCTGATAATTTTGTTTTAAGAACATGAACTTTGGAATCACTTAGAGCAAATCTGAATCCCAGATGGTTCTTTTCATGGAAATATGACATATCTTAGTTTCAGTTTTATCACTTGTCAAATGGGCACAATAATGTCACCAACCTCATTGCAGTCCTATGAAGACTGATTTTAATAATGCCCACAGAGTCCTCAGAACCTGCTTTGCACAAAGTCTTCACTCAGTAAACGGGGCCATTACTATTGTAAATGTAATGAATATACGTGGACCTTTAAGAGTAAGGGCATCAGAGCTAGCTCAGGCTCAGTCAAGGCTAGGTGCCCACAATAGTTCTCTTTGGTTATGATTTGAGTTGAGCATGTTTTAAACAATTCTATGTCTGGCTCTGAGTTTGTCTTTCTGCCATATACATATCCAGCTGTCTCCAGCTAGTTGTTTTTTAATTCCTTACAGACACTCAGATGGTGAGGAACAAAGAAAGGAATGCAGATAGAAGCCCCATTATCAGCATCTCTTCTTTCTAGTGCCATTCCACAGCAGAGCTCAGACAAGATCCTGGGCCTTAAGCAAGTGGCAAATAAACCTGCACCCTCAGGAGCTGCTCCTTGGGCTGACTGCTGTAGGTGTATGGCAGAGTCCGATTACTGCGGATGTCAGAAACAAAACAGGGAGATTAAATGGACACAAAGAAGTGCTGAGTGAGGCAGTAATTGCTCTTCATCTGAGTGTTCAAAAGAAAGAATTCAAAACAACAGGAAATTCAGCAGAACTTGACATAGTAGGGGCCTCACTGCCAATATCTCTGGGGACCTGGGCAGAGTCTGAGGCACAGGTGATGCCAAATATTTTGGGGGCATTTGGGAAGCTTTTCACAGGAAGGGGCCAAAGACCTATTCGAGGTAGGAAGGTTCCTCTATACTTCAAGGGGGTGTGGGGAGGGGGGAATTAGAGGATAAATAATAATAAACTACTTAGGTTTTTATCACATGGGATCTTATTAAAAACGCTAAATTCTGGAGCTCCACCCCAGACCTATTCAATCAAAACCTTTGGTGTGAGAGCCCAGCCATCTGTGTTTTAACATACCTCCAGGTGATTCAGATGCCTGCTAAATTTTGAGAACCATAGATCTTTAGATTTCAACCAGTCAGGGCTGGTCTCCACCCTCCGAGGCATGTGGAAAATGTGAGGTGTTACAGTGACTGAAGATGGGGCCAGGAATGCTAAGCTCCTGATGCACAATCAAGAGTGATCCCACACCAAATTTCCAGAGGGTCCTGGTTGAGAAAGTTTCCCTTTGTGCAAGATACTTTCCCTCTCACATACATCTGTGATGAATTTTTGTTATTCTATAGGAAAGGCACTACCTACCTCCCCAACTGAACCACCCATTGTGACCCCACCAGATATCCACGCTACATTCCAGCCACACAGGACAGCTAACCCTAGAGTTTTTGCTTATGTTCATCTTTCTTCCATAGATACACTTTCCCACTTTCACCTACCTACTCATCATTCAGGCTCAAGTTCAAGCACCTGGGCTCACTTGGACTCTTGACATACACCTATAACTTTTTATTGCACTGAATCACTTAGCTATTTGATTTCCCCTACTAGACCCTAAGTTTAAGTGCTGGACGCCAACAACAATTATAGGCTGGAATCCTGGTGCTATTACTTTCTAGGTGTGTGATTTTGGACAGCTCACTCAAACTCTCTTTGTCTCCATTTCCTCATCTATACAATAGGGATGATAATATGCTTACCTCACAGCATGGCTTGAGGAGTAAATGACAGTGTGGCATGCATACGAAGTGCTTAGATTACCTGGGACATGATAAGTACTTAGTCAATGTTAGCTATTACTTTTATCATTCTTGTTATTATTGTTTCTATCTCCTCTTGGCTCTGCTATAGAGTAAACATTCATATGTATGTGAAACAAATATACTAAGGAAGGATGCTAAGAAAAATTATCCAAAACTTGGAAATCGGGCAATGAAAGCAGAACATGACCTTTCAATATCATGTGGAGGCATTATTCAACAGGCTACCCAAAGATTATCTAGGGCAGTGGTCGGCAAACTCATTAGTCAACAGAGTGGCAAACCGTGGCTCGAAAGCCGCAGTTTTCCGACCACTGATCTAGGGGGAGTGTACCCCTGATTGAATTTGCTACAAGTAGAGCCCAAACACTAGGAAATTATATGTAATTCCTTGATTTCTATCTAGTAGAAAAGATACCCTTAAAGGTTGTGGAGTTTTAATTGACTTGGTAGTCTTATTTGAAAATTATAATTTAAGTGAAGTATATCTTCAGTTATGAGATAGGTATAAGGGGCAATGTTTTCATCCCAATGTGAAATGCAATATTAATGGTGATCACCACTGGCAAGCACCTTTTGTTTTGTAGGCAAAATACCGAATGAATTTCATGTATTTTATCACTGAATCTTAACAACTTTATGAAGAATCACCTTCCGTGTGTCTCAAGGAACAAACTAGAATCAGAATTTAATAATATTCTCAAAGCCACATTCCCTTTTATCTGATCAGTACAATGGTCATACTCAGTATATCCACCATTTGGACAGGTCTAGAAGACATTGTTAATCTAATTGTTAGTGTTGACTGACTGTTTCATTCCCTTCTGGTGGCTGGTTATGGGATCATTCATGTGGAAGGGTCAGCTGTCTGTTTGCCTTTCTGTGGAATCAGTCTTTCTGGAGATGGTGGCTAGCCTACCTACCCAAGGCTCAGGCACTCTCAGCTGGCCAGTGGAGTCAGTTAAGAGACTGCTGTGTGGATTTAAAACAGCCTTTTTATGTTCCCAGTTGGGTGATGCAGCCATTTGGCCCATTCCACTTCTGACTGTCTTCTTGGGCAACAACTGTAATGAGCATCAAGCACGTACAAGCCCTGACACTGGACACAAAGAGATGAGTAATGTTGGCAGTTAGGAGACTAAGGCTCACCTATGCTATTCTCCAACTGATAGATATGTTCACGAAGAATACAATACAAAGTGTGTCCAATAACCACAAATAAATACCAGGTAGATTACAGAATATAAGGAGATTTCTACTCCCTAGATACATCACTGGTTGTTCATCCCTCAGAGGAAGACATACCTGAAGAGGTAGGGGGAATGGTAAGCCCATGTAAGCATGCCCTGCCTGCACCTCCAACTGGAGGAAGAACAGAGCACATGAGCACCTGACACCTGCCACGAGCAGCTCAGGAGGCAGATGCTCTGTGCCAGGCATGGGCAATAGTATTTGTCCCTGAAGTGACTGCCACTGCAGAAAAGTAAACACTGGGCTTCAGCAATCACACCAGCTACTCTTCTTCTCTTGGGGAAGAGCAACAAATAGGCTAGTGCAGGGTGCCTCTCCAATACCACCAGTGGAAAGGGGAATAAAAGATCGCTATTCTGAGGCTAAATGAAATAAATAAGGAGTCCCTCAATAAGACATAGAAAGCTCTCACTGAGAATTGTCACTGGAGAGGAGACAGATCCTATACCTAGCTCATGTCAGTGAATAGACAATGTAGACAATGTCTACACTCAGTGTTGATGTGTTAGGGGAAGTCTGCTGAAAGGTGATCCCATCAGTCCCCACTGCCTGGAGACCTATGCAGTTCAAGGTTGGGAAGACATCTGGACTGAGTCTTAAACGACCATGGGAAGTTGGCTAGGTAAAAAAAAAAAAAGGCAGCAAAAACTCCATGACAATAAAGGAGCGTTAGGAGCAGAGGCTCAAAGATGAAAAACTGCATGGCCATAGGAATGCCCACTGATAGTTTGATTACTGGAACATGAATTTCTAAAAGTCAGGGCCTGGCAAGACTTCAGGTTGAAATGGTCAGCAGAGGCCAGGTTGTGGAGTACCTTGTTCATCATAAGTTTGGAATTTGAGAGGTAATCTTCAATGGTTTTATTCACATGCCTATTAGAATCGTGTTTGTTTTCAGAAAGATAATAATAACTAGCATTTATTGAGCACTTTCAATGAGTCAGGCATTGATCTCTATTCTACACATGTTTTAATTTTTGGCAACTCCTTTGGATACCATTAACCTACTTAATAAGTTGGGAAGCTGAGGCACAGAGAAATTAAGTAACTTATTCAAATTCACAGTGCTGGTAATTGGTAAATGGAGGATTTAGACACATCCTGGAAATAAAACTGATACTCTTAATCTCATATTTGATTCCTGAAGTTATTTTACTTAATTTTTTTACCTGAGCTTATTTGGAAGATTTTGTGAACAAGGGCTGGTATATCCTTTTCAGTGATTTGGAATAAGTTAGAGCTCTTTCCCAATGCAGATCTACAGAGTGCTACTTTATGAGTGTTACTAAACTCTCTGATTCCAGTTCTTTGAAACATAAAAAAGTGATTCCTCATGGAATTAAGTGATAAAACATATGAAACACACCTAGCATATTGCCTTTGGTGCTTGCCAAGTGTGATCAGCATTTAGTATAGCATTTCCCATTGGGATGAAAACTTCCCCTATTATAGCACTCTCAGCTACCTTACAGGTGTATATGGGTGTGGGGGGAGGGGAGTGGTTAAGCTCCTGAACTCACACTAGACCCACTGGGTAGATTTCAAAGCAAATCTGATCTAGAACTTTCCATTTAGAATGGTGGGAAACATGCTACCTTCGTTGAATAAAAGAGAGGAAAGAAGGGAGGGAGAAAATGAATAAATATGAATGACACATTCTAAAGACAAGTGGGAAAGAGACTCCAGGACATTAGAATTACCCAGACATGTGCAGTGTTTCTCTACTCCTACCAACCTGTGGGGACAAAATGACATGGGTGAGTGTGCCCAGTTCGCTAAGGAAGGGCTCTGGGCTGCAGTGGCAATGCACTGCAGACCCCTTAATCATGAGCTACCTGGAGAACCTGTTAGGGGATGTCGGGTCTGAATGAGGACACCTGGGGGCATCCCCCGACTGGGAATTAAGGGTTCCAAAATGAGTGACAGGAGCCACCCTTTTAGTCAGGTTGTCTTTAGCTGAGTTTGTAATCATAATTTTGGAGGGAGGAAAAACAATTACATTGTTATTCTTTTCTTCTAACTGAAATCAAACATTTCCTTCCATTGGGGATGCAGGCAACAACCTGTGGTAGAATTTGCAGGAGCTGAGATTTTTATCCCTATTAAACTCCCAGATATTTTCATATCATACCACACTTGTGCAGCTATCAAAAAATATCAGTTATGTTGATCATGACTTCAAATTAGGCTTATTATTAGCCTCACAGCCAGAATGAATGTATTACCTGACATGTTAATAAAGAAGTGGGGTCCATTACAATGTCACCAATTTGATTTACAATATTGTGCTAAATAGTTTAAACATAACTGGTTTATTCTTCAATCCTATTTATTTTATTTTATTCTTTAGAAATGGTATTCTGAGAAGGGGTCTATCAGCAACCCAGTCTGTGGGGTCTATGGCTGCAGTGCTGCCCAAGAGCCCAGAGCACAAGGATCTGGCACTGCAGCATATGCTCAACCCAAGAGAAAAGTGATTCTCAAGGTGCGATGTATACTCTGCACTCTCAGAGATGAGAAGCCTACAAGGGAAGGAAAAAGGGAACTGACTTTATGGGCCCTCTACTTTACATACAAACAGTACTTGACTTACAATAATCTGCTGTTGTTCAAATAGCAACCTCATGGGGTGAGAACAATTTTCCCCATTTTACAGATGGGGCAACTGTGGCTCAGAGGAGTGTCAGCACTGCTAGGAAATAAAGGAGCTAAGCTCAACTCCACATCAGTTTAATTTTCCACTCTCTGGGTACCTTTAACCTGTTTAATGGCTGGGGAAGCTGAGGTATAGAGAAATGTGTGCAATGACAATGAGTATAGCTTTGACAGAACTGCAGGATAAAGGGAGAAGTCAATACATGCACCATAAAACAGCTCCTTTGGGTGGTCATGGGGTGTACCACTCAGATCCCCCTTTATGAGATAGGATGAGTCCAATGACCACACCATCAACTCCTCTGCAGCTTTGGCTCTGAGGACACATTCTCCCCAGGCTACTCCCAGCCAATGACCAAGACCACTGAGCCATTACTAAAGCCAAGCTATTCCTGCCTGACAAGCAGGTCTCCTCTGATGGACAACCTGCCTCCAGGCCAAGGCTTCTCCCATTCAATTGCATCCTCCTTCCTTCCCCCAGTCCTTTCATAGGTGCCAGACCAGCATTGGTCTGGAGGCTCCAAACCTATTTCTGCTCACTCTTCCCTTATCCTTCAATAAATTTCTTGGATGTCTACTTCCATCTTGGTGCTTGCTTCTTAGATGACCCAAATTAATGATGTTCCAAGAGTGAAAAAGACTAGCCCTCTGGTGGGCAATCAAAGGAGAATGTTTCTTGTGACAGATTCCTGCATCAAGGAGGAAATCCAGTCCCTCCTTCTAAACTGTCATGTGGGGAGCAAACCATGGGAACATGAATAGATAAGCACTGGTAAGTTTGTTAAGGGTTAAATCAACAGAGTGACTCTGTTAATTAGTGGTTACATTTGATGGAAAATATTTCTAAGGAGGCGGACAGGGGGGATATTTCTGGGCTTCTGGTAAGGTTCTGTCTCTTGAGTTGGGTGCTCAAGTAAACAGGTGTGCCCAGCTGGTGACAATTCAACATGATGTTCACTTATGACCTATGTAGTTTTCTGTCCATCAATTTTTCATTAAAATGTTTTCTAAAACAGGGTATATGTTAGGGCATCTAGCACCCAAAGAGGTGACATTTATGGGGCTGCTATCTGTAGGACAGGGTGCAATGTGTTCATTACTAGTTGGATGGGGGAAGGCAGGTACTCTGCCCTGTCCCCTTAGGAGTTGCAGGGATCCCAGATTTGCATTAGGGTGTGGGCCTTAACAAAGGCCCTTTAGGCTATTAATCTCAGGTGCTGAGCTGCTACCAGAGGTTCTAGACTACCCTGATATATATGTCTTTTATAACCAATCTTCAGTTCAATAAATAAATAATTTATATCTTAACATTTTAGGGATGTCAGAAAGAGAAAAAGTAGGGAGTTCTACAATCCTCAGGATTGCCTGTAGCAGGATTCAGCACTTGACTTTGAAAGTGTGATGTGTAGCTTACAGAGAGAATGAATCTGCCCCGGTGTAGAAATATGCATATGTGCATGACAAATCAATTCGCATTCTTGGAGGAGGAGAAGGGAGGCTCTCATGGAGGTCAAGCAGTTCAATTACCAGTGGCAAAGCAGGACAGCGGAGGTCTAGCACAATCAAGGTCCTCCTTGCGCTGATGCTTGCACTGGGACTTGTTGGCATCACTTGTTTGTCTGGAACCACTGCAATGAGCATCTGAAATGAATGACATTCTCATTTCCAGGAGCGGGAGCCAGCCTCTGCCTTCAATCTCAAAGGTTCAAAAACACCTGGAGGCAAAAACGCACAGAGCGCCCTGCTAAACAGGAAAAGTGCAGCAATCAGATCACAGGAGCCTGGACAATAGTTGCTTTACTCATGTTCGTTCTGCTGATCCTCTGTCCCAAAGCCCTCTCCCTTTAGATCTCATGATTTGGGGTCATTTACCTCTTACTTGCAGGCAACAGTAAGTAGGTAGCATTTTGGTACCTGGGCCAGTTTAGAAAAAAACAGGTTCAGATCAATAGCAGCAACTTAAGAGGCAGTGAACAGTAGAGTTAAAAGCATAATTCTACTACCTAGCAAGATTGTGACCTTAAACAAGTTTCTTAACCTATCTGTGCCTCAGTCTTTTCTATTAAGCAAGGTTATTTATTATTAGAAGCCCAGTGCACAAAATTCATGCAAGGGGTTCGACCCTCACAGCCCCAGCTTCATCCAGGTCATCTGGATGGTCTTTCCACTGTTCAGTCTAATTAGCATATTAGCTCTTTATCATATAGGACAGTACTTAGCACACAGGGTTATGAGAGCTAAATCAGTTAGTACATACTGCAAAAAGTGCATAGCAGTTGATAAAAACCAGCTATTATTATGATGGCCGTCATTAGCACTATTCAACAAATATTTCTTGCTCTGTGTCTTCCAGGTTCCTTGTCCACTGGAGAATTGCCCCTGAAAAGGTAAGACAGCCATGAGACTTACTTTCATCAATGAGATGTAGGCAATCATTTCCAGAAGGAACTCTAAGAGCAGGTGTATTTACCATATTTCTCTTTTTCTGACTTGAAAACCTGGCAACATGGGGATGGGGTCTCCATCCATCTAAGGCCTTGAATGGGAGTATAGAAGCCAAGCTCTCCACCCCTCATCAGGAGACCTACCGTATGAACAAGAAATAAATATCCACTAAAATTTCAAGTATTACAAATAGTAGTATATATGACTCCTTTTTCCCCCTGTTGAACTCCCCCTGGCCTCCCCTACCCCCCCACCCAGTACATGTTCTCACCTGCCCCCCCCCCCCCCAGTGTCTTGTGTCCTATGGTTATGCTTTTATGCATGCATACAAGTCCTTCTGTTTATCTCTTTCAGTCCCACCCCTCAACCTCCTCTGCCTTCCCGCTGTAGTTTGACAGTTTGTTCAATGCTTATTTGCCTCGGTATTTATTTTCCCCATTTCTTTTCTTTAAAAAATCTTGCCTCTGAAAACTAGAAATAAACATATAATAACAAAAAAAATGTTTGAGTCCCAATTTCAATGTCCAACAGTTCTGAGTCCCAGTTTCAATGTCAAACAGTTCCATATGTGTACATGTCAGCAATGATATCTGGATGGTGGACACATGGTGGGAATGCAGATCCGACCCTCTCTGGTTTGGTCCTAGACAAGCTGCAGTGACACAAGCTGCTGACTGCTAGCATGGCAAGATACCACCAGTGTCTTCTATCTCTGGGCAGTCTCTTTAAGTTCTTCTGATAAGGCTCCATTCCCAGGTCACTGTTTCCTCTTATTCCTTAGAAAGTAGCTGCTTCCAGCAAATGAAATATCCCAGTCCAACTCAATCTTGGCCTATGGGACTATCCTGAGTTCACCCCAACTCAGAGAAAAGAAGTTGGACCCGTGTCACACTCTGAATGAACTTGTGGTCAACAAAAATTCCCAGCTCTTTTTCACCTCAACAGTTTTCAAGATGCTAAGATCCCTCTTGCCACATCTAAGCATTGAATTTACTGTACCCAAATATAACTTTTAGTAACTTATTTTAAAGTCATTTTTCAAAAAATTGAATGAATTGTAATCTTTTATCAATATCAATAGTGAGCAAGAATGGTCTGCTTCTGATTTATTTTATTAATATGTATTTATGTATACCCATTTATATTTTTTGAATATAGAGAAGTTTTGTGAACCCAAGAATATATCTCAAAATGAGACTATGAAAAATAATCTACATCTAATTGTGTATCCCTTGGGCCTGGGGTAGCATTATCTTGCATGGCTGAGATTTACCTGGCACTTATTCAGGACTGGCATCTATTCTAGTCCCCATGGCTGCCCTTTGATCTTTTTCATTCCTATTTCCATAAAACATGGTTCACAAATGTCCCATTTTAGAGTGTGGTTAGTCTTTAGAGAAACCCACAGTTCGGTTCTTTTGAATCTGAAAGTTAAAAATGCACACATCCATCTTCCTATCCACATGAGAGATGATAGCCTGATGTGTCACCTGTGGCATTAGGTTGCCCTACTCATACACCTGCACAGTTATCAATTGTCTAATTTTTCTTCACAATCAGTACAAACCTGAGAAAAAAAGATACTTTAACATCTGTTGGGCTTTCAGCCAACTCATTATAGGAATTCAGCACCTGGGTTGTCTGTAGAATATCATCTCAGCTTTCTCCAAGAAAAGGGCTCTTAGGGGACTCTATACTCATCTGTTCATGGGGGAATTGACACAGGCAAGTATTACAAATGTCAAAGAAAGTGTATTCAAGATACTTCTTTACATACATTTTAAGGGCAACAGAACTCATCCTTAAAAGACAATAAGACAATATAGAAAGGGTAATATCATTGTAAGCATTTATACATAAAGAAACAAAACAAAACAAAAGAATGTGGGACAAGTGGAGAGAGGGAAGAAAGAAGAACAGAGAGTAAAAAACTAAAGGTAAGTGAGGATGAACCTAACTGGGCTGAGTAAGCTATCCATTGAAATCTACTCATGACACTTGCTAAATGTGGCGTTGCCAAGCCATATGGTAGGCTCTGCTAAGATCACCAAGACAAAGGCCTCATCCCTGTCATCAAGCTGACAATCGTGTAGTGAAGAGGGGCTGTTACACAAATGCTGGTGAAATAATCAAAGGGCCATCAAAAGAGTGTAGACATCTTGGACTGATGAGTGTGCTATACTCATTAGCTTAACCTCATAAATATTGTTATATACATAATAGAGAAATATGGGTCAGACATGACATAACATTGCTGAAATGTAATACCAAGAGAATATTATAACTGATAATAAACTTTCATCATAAAAACTTTCATCTAGACAACAAAGTTATTGTCCTATTATGTAATTGGCCCAGAGTAAACCCCTGTTTTAATATGAAATAAGTCAGTCTAAAGTCTTTTACAACACATTACTTTGAATACCAACAATAAAAATTCCTTCCTTATCTGTGACCATTAAACAAATATAATTAGCAAGTAAATTTTTTGTGCTTTCCTCCAAACTGCCTGTTCCTCAGCCCCATCCCCAAAAGATATCCCAGAACTAAACCATTCATACCCAAAATCAGAGGCTCACAGCCACAGAAGTAAGTCTACACAGACTTTTTAAAAGGTCTTGAAACAGTGTAATTCCATTCACACACACACACACACACACACACACACTCAAATGGTTTTGAAAATTGAATGGACAAACTGACAGATCAACCAAGGTATTAAAAAACGAATTAATGCAAGAATTTGGGATCCAGTGGGAAAAGGGTAAGAAAATTTGAATTGGACACACGAGTAACTCCAACCTTCCCCAGAGATCAGAACACTTATTTTTATTTTTTGACTCAGCAGAAGAGTATGGAGCATGGGCTAAAGACATTGAGCTGGTGGTAATGAGAAGTTGGCTTTCTGTCATTTAGTTTGAAGTCATGGTGGTCCTCAGACAAACAGGGAGTCAAAAATTATGTGTTAAACGCAGATTTTAGTTTCCTGGATATGAAATACTCATTACCATATATTTAAGGACTCTGGTGTACTAGTAAGTTTTAGTGTCTAGAAAGATAGGAAAAGAAAGACAAAATCATAAGGCAAAATCTAACAGAATGCTAGTTTTGAGACATAATTAATTATTTTATAATGTATTATTTGAAAGGCTTAATAAATACTATGTTGTTGTTGTGGGTTTTTTTTTTTTTTCATTTAAGTCTTCCTTCTTGTTCTTCTTATTCTAAACAGGAAGAACAATTCTGATGATTATGAATGAGAATACATAGTCCCTAGTGGGATCAAGGTTTATAATTCTATTCCTCCTAAGTAAATGCTCCTAGGTAAACTATCAGTTAAATTCTAGCCCTGAGTTATTCTGTGGAAACTGCATTGCAAATATCATGTGAAATAAGGAAGAGCCTGTAATACACATATAGAATTCTTTCAATCTGTTGCACTTAAGTCATGCCTTCCTAATCTTTCTCCTTACCCTCAGCTCCATAATCCCTTAAGTGCCCCCTCTCTCTTTCTCTCTATCATCTATCTATCTATCTATCTATCTATCTATCTATCTATCTATCTATCTCCCAGTGTGTGTGTATCTTTCTTATCCTTTCCTTCTACAAAACAAGGAAGTCTCTTTTATCACATCTCACTTTGTAATAAAATTCTTTCTTTTTAGCTATTTTTAAAATGAACAGTTGCTTTCAAGAAAAATTATAAATAGCACTACATTAATTGGGACCCAGCCTCAATAATTTTATGTATGTGAGAAGAGTGTAAAAATGCCATATCTATTCCCTTATGAGAACAGATAATTTTGATGGTTATCACAGTCATTCTTGTACCCTGAGGGTATGGGTGGCCCATTTCTACAACAGATGTATTTAAAATAGTTTGGTTTAAATGGGACCAACTTAAAATGAATTAGCAAATGAAACCCAGGACCTATTTGAGTAGGAAAGAGTAAGACAAATAGGGTGACACTTGATTGAGAATGTAAGTTATGTTTGAATTCAACACAAATATAAAAATTATTCTGCTCTGCACCTTCCAATAGTGGGCAGTAAACAGATTCATGTCATTCATGAACCATTGAGAGAACAGGAAGATGATTTGCCTAGAGGAAAGGCAGAGATAAAAAGCCAGGGTTTGGGAGTCAGAAAGAAAGAAAAAGGTCTGAAGGAGGAAGAGGAAAACAGAGTTGGAAGTAAAAGGTGACAGAAGAAAGAATAATAAAATCACAACCCTATCTAATAAAAGAATAATATGCAAATTGACCATATCTCTGCTACACTTACAAGCCACACCCACCAGCCAATCAGGAGTGAGTATGCAAATTAAACCAACCAAAATGGTTGTGGCCACAGAGAGAGCAGGAGGCTTGGGTTTCCCCAGCAATGGAGGAAGCCAAGCTTTCTGCCTGCCCTGGCCTGCCTTGACCCCCGCTTAAAGCTACAAAGTTTCAATTATAGAAGATAAGTAAAGACCAACAAAAATGACAGCAGCCACAGAGCTGGAGAGAGCAGGAGGCTTGAGTTGTCCTCGGCAATGGAGGAAGCCAAATTTCTGTAGCCCAGGCCTGTCTTGGTCTTCGTTTAAGGCTACAAACTTTCAATTATAGAAGATAAATCAATCCCCAAAAATGGCTGTAGCCCAGAAGTGAGCAGGAGGCTTGGCTCTACTGCAGGCTACAAAGTTCAATTATAGAAGATAAATAAATCCCAGATACCAGGGCCTCCACTTGGGTCACTGGGGCACATAGCTGGCCTGCAAACCATCACAGGCCCCTTGCCCAGGCCTTGCCACACCCCAAGGGATCCCCCATCCTGATCTGAACACCCTTCAGGAAAAACCAGCTGGCCCCCACCCTTGCACTAGGCCTCTATTCTATGTAATAAAAGAGTAATATGCAGATTTTCCATCACTCCAACACACAAGATGGCTGCACCCATGTGGACACAAGATGGCCACCACAAGATGGCCAGCAGGGGAGGGCAGTTTGAAGTGAACAGGCCTGCAGGAGAGTAGTTAGGGGGTGATCAGGCTGGCAGGCAGAAGCAGTTAGGGCCAGTCAGGAAGGCAGGCAAGTGAGCAGTTGGGAGCCAACAGTCTTGGATTATGAATCCAGGTAGAATCAGGCCTAAATGGACAGTTGGATATCCCTCTAGGGGTCTCAGATTGGAGAGGGTGCAGGCTGGGCTGAGAGAGATCCTGCCCTCTCCTCCCTCCCCCCCCCCGCCCCCTGCATGAATTTTGTGCACTGGGCCTCTAATCTTAAATATTTGTAAAAAAAAATAATGTGTTAGCAAACAAAGCCAATTTAGTTTAAGAGGCCCCAGGTAGCAGAATTAGGATAAAGAGGAACAGTTTCAAGCAAAATATTTTTTACTTTCTAGTCATCAGAGCTAAAAAGGGATATATTATACAGTAATAAGTACCCCATCAGAAGAATTATCTAAGCAGAGACTGGATCAGCATTCACCCTGGCTCTGCTCAAAGAGATTGTCCTAGAACACCTGAGGTTCTGTGATTTTGTGCTCACATGAATAGAATGTGCTTATGATAAAATCCATAACACAAAGGAGATTGTTAGTTCTCATTATTCTCAGTAGTTCAGTTCTATAGAGTCACCAAGAACATGGCATTAGCAAATATTACACCATTCTTACTAGGGCAAAAGAAGGGTTGGATCTCTGTGAGCCTCTGGAGATATATATATATATATATATATATATATATATATATATATATATATATTTGTCAACCAATCAATACATGACATTATTTTATGTGAATTTCTATTTAAAAACACTTAAAATATATTGTTGACTCATTAACATTGAACTCATGACCAACAGCACTATAACTCTTGTCTGAAGAAAGCTTATCTCATACATATTTGTTGTAACAAACAGCTTTCTTGCACTTAGGAACACTAGACAGCTCTCCAGCACTATGCTGAGAGGCCATTTTAAACAGTAAAATCAACAGAAAAAAAAAAGCACATAAATGAAAAAAAAAAGTGGCACTAAATAGATGGTGTAAAGGACACTTACCTACAGTGTGAGTGCTGAAACAAGAAGGCTGGGTGTCAGCTTGTTCATGACCATGCATATTGGACAACTTGAATTTTTCACTGATTTGCACATATCCATGAACAACTGTGAAAGTGCTACAAGTATTGATTTGGGGGTTAACAAATCAATTTTAGAGAGTTGGTGAATTCTCAAATACAAATCCACTAATAATGATAATTACCAGAATGTGTAGTTTAGAGGAGAGCAATAATGGGAAACTGGCCATGTGAAGGTCTCTGACAATCCAAAAACTGTACTTCCAATTCCCTGACCTTCCTTTACAAAGCAGAGCACAGTGGATTTTGCATTTCTGCTTGACCACAGCTGTCAGTCCTTCTGGTCCCAAGCTACGAAGACAGATAGCTTTATGGCCCAAGCTTTAAGGGTTAAGAGTCTTCATTATATTGTAAAAACTGAAACCTTCCTGCCATTTAGCTCAGTTGAGCTTAATCCCCTATGCAGAAAGGTCAGCAGTTTAATTCCCTGTCAGGGCAGACACCCATGTTCCAGGTTTGGTTCCTGGTTGGGATGCATATAGGAGGCAACCGACCACTTTCTCTTCCACACTGATGTTTTGTTCTCTCTCCCTCTCCCTTCCTGTCTCTCTAAAATCAATAAAAACATATTTTAAAAAAACCTGAAATCTTCCATGAGATCAGAAGAACTGATTTCAAATGGACCACGTTTGATGGACTTATACTTGCCCCTTTACCCTTGCTTTATTCCTCTTTACTTCAGAACTCCAGGGAGATGCTGTTATGCAGAATGTAAGCCCTCTGGGTTGGCTCAGGTGATGAAACTGGGACTGGGAAATGTGAAGTGATGAGTCTCCAAACCAATTAATGGAAGGTCTTTCCACTTTCTGGCACTACCTCCAGTCATCATCAGAATGGAACCCTCTCAGAATTAAGAGGATTATTTGCACTCTCACTAACACCAACTACAGTCCCACCTGGACCAAATTATGTCATGGAAACTGGCCCATCTGTGTAGCATCAGAATACACACTTACCACCTCACATTCACACACTTCTCCAAAATAAAACATCATCACCATCAGAGTCCCATTCATTAAAAGACAAAACTATAGCTATAGTTGTTTTGGCTCAGTGGCGAGGGCATCGATTTGCAGACTGAAGGGTCCCAGGTTTGATTCTGGTCAAGGGCATGTTCCTTGGCTACAGGCTCCTCCCCGGCCCAGGCCCTGGTTGGGATCCATGCAGGAGGCAACCAATCCATGTGTTTCTCTCACAGAGATATTTCTCTCTGTCTCTCCCTCTCTCTTTCCCTCTCTCTAAAATTCAATTAGACAATATCTTCAGGTGAGGATAAAAAAAAAGACAAAACTGTAGATTTTACATTTCTGAAAACAGGCAGAAACATAAAGATGTACAAATTAAAAGCATTTTTCTATTTTTCCAACTTTAAACAACATGCTAGAAGATGAGCTCTTCCTCTAAGAGCAGTGAACCTCTCTCATCTGAATTTAGCATCTGAAGGTATGAGATAGCTTTGTAGTAAAAGACAGCAGTAGTTTCCTTTTTGTGGATTTTAATGTAATGATATGTGCACACTGACTATTAGTTTTGATGGGCTGCAGGAATTGAGGCCTGGGAAGTGAAAAGAAGATGCTTTTGTAATATTAACTCTCTGGGGTTGGCTGAGGCCTAGCTGGCATGAAGGCTAAGGATACTAAGGAGTGGCCACTGGGGCTGGTGTGGCAAACTGGAGTGTTTCCTTCCAGCCATCACCACATGAGGAGCTGCTTCTCATCTCAGAATCTTAAATGGGGTCCAAGGTCACTGTGTGTAGTATCCTGGCGTTACTGCTCACGTTCGTGCCTGGCCTAAAACAGGATGTCCTGTGCTTGTGGAAGTGGCACTTTCACAGAACATAGTGTGATAGGTTCCACGTGGGGTCCTGCAACCCAGTGGCCCCAACTTGAAGATGAATGTCAATGCCAGAAGTGACACAGTGGCTACTTGCTTGTATACAGTCCTATACACTTTCTCAAAGAGGAATTACCTCGTTATTACAAAGAATCCTAATCACTTTTCTGACCTGGATCCTGTTTATCTCTTCAGCCTCATATTTGCCATCCCCCACTTAGCACATCCATTGTTTGTTGTTTCTTTGTTTTGTCATTGTCTTCTGTGAGTCAGACTCTTTTTTAAAAAATATATTTTATTGATTATTTTACAGAGTGGAAGGGAGAGGGATAGAAAGTCAGAAATATCAAGGAGAGAGAAACATCGATCAGCTGCCTCTTGCACGCCCCCTACTGGGGATGTGCCCGCAGCCAAGGTACATGCCCTTGACCGGAATCGAACCCGGGACCCTTCAGTCTGCAGTCTGACGCTCCATCCACTGAGCCAAACTGGTCTCGGCTGTGAGTCAGACTCTTTTTAAAAGCCACAGAGCCTTCCCCTATGTGCTTCCCTTCACCTAGTATATCCTCTACTTTCTCATCCTCTGAGCATTTCCTACTTCTGATATTACCAGTTAGCTCTTTCAGATGAAATCACAGAAACCCAGACGCAACTGGTTTAAAATATAACAAAGATGTTTTATCCCACAAAACAGGGCGTCTTAAGATATAACAGTTCTCAGATTGGTTAAGTCAGCTGCTCAACAAAGTTATCAAATGCCCTGGTCTTTCCATCTTCCTACCGCACCATCCTTTGCCTATCTTCTCCACTTCTGCTGGTCATCAATGGCTGCTGCAGACCTAGGCAAACATGAGACCACAGCAACATCCAGAGGCAACCAAACACTTCTCAGAATCCTTCATCAGACTTTCAATTCTCAGTGACCAACGTGTTATAACAAGCCTATGCTTTAATTAACAGCAAGATAGAGATTACCTTGATTGGATTAGTGGAAGCACAGACTATAGAAATAGAATCAAGTATGATTTTTTTAAAAAGAGAGGAGGGTTTGGGGCTGGCAACCAACACTATCCTATCTAATAAAAGAGCAACATGCAAATGTGACTGTACCTTGGCTCCTGATTGGCTATGCTACCAGCCAATCAGGAGCAGGGTTGGAGCTGCGCAGTATGCGATCCTGCCTCTCCCACCACCTCCACACAGCCTGGGGAACGAGCACCATGGGTCGGGGGAGCGGACACTGCACTGGTGGTCCCGGCAAGCCCGTGGTGCCATTTCCCCAGGCCGCGTGGAGGCCAGGGGGAAGGTCAGCCACAGCTGTGTTTTGCCGTGGGCACCTGGGTCTGAGATCGTGAAGGGTGCGAGCACGGGGGGTCCCAGATTGCCATGGTGGAAGGGCCATGTCAGAGGCCATTAGGGGTGATCAGGTCAGGAGGGGAAGGCAGTTGGGGGTGATCAGGCGAGGAGGGGTGGACAGTTGAGCATGATCAGGCTGATGGTGGGGGGCAGTTGGGGCCGAGCAGGCTGGCAGAGGAGACCAGTTGCAGAGTGGTTAGGGGTGATCAAGCAGTCAGGCAGGTGAGTGGTTAGGAGCTGATTGTGAGTTTAGGCCCGATCCCCCAGGTATCTCAGATTGGAGAGAATGCAGGCTGGACTGAGAGACAACCCCCACCCTGACCCCCTGTGTGCACAAATTTCATGCATTGGGCCACTAGTCCTATCTAATAGAAGAGTAACATGCAAATTTGACTGTATCTTCACTACACCCACAAGTCATGCCCAAGGTCACGCCCACCAGCCAATCAGGAGCAGATTATGCAAATAAACCCCAACCAAGATGGCTGCTCTCACTGAGAGCAGGAGGAAGGCTTGGGTCTCTCAGGCAATAGAGGAAGCCAAGCTTTCTGCCTGCCATTGCTGGCCTAGGCCCCCACTCAATGCTACAAAGTTTCAATTATAAAAGATACAGAAATGGCAGCAGCTACTGAGCTGGAGAGAACAGAGGCGTGGGTTTCCCTGGCAATGGAGGAAGGCTTAGGCCTCCACTCTAGGCTACAAAGTTTCAAACAGAAATGGCTGCCACCACGGAGTGAGCAGAAGACTTGGCTCTGCTCCAGGCTACAAAGTTTCAATTGTAGACATAAATTAATCCCAGATCCCAGGGCCTCCGCTTGGGTCTCTGGGGGGCATGGCTGGCCTGTAAATTTCCACAGGCCCCTCACCCAGGCCACCCCTTGACCCAAGGGAACCCACACTCTGATCTGGGACACTCTTCGGGGCAAACCAGCTGACCCCCACCCATGCACCAGGCCTCTATCCTATCTAATAAAAGAGTAATACACAGATTGACTATTACTCCAACACACAAGAGTGCTGGCCCCATGTGGCCAAAGATCCTGCCCCCATGTGGACACAAGATAGCCACTACAAGATGGCCAGCATGGAAGGGCCATTGGGAGGTTCCAGGCCTGAAAGAGAGTGTAGTTGGGGGCGATCAAGCCTACAGGAGAAGGCAGTTAGCGGTGACCAGGCCTGCAGAGGAGCGAAGTTGGGGGCAGACAGGCTGGCAAAGGAGCAGTTAGACATCAATTAGGCTGGCAGGGTAGTGGTTAGGAGGTGATCAGGCTGGCAGGCAAAAGCAGTTAGGGACAATCAGGGAGGCAGGCAGGTGAGCAATTTGGAGCTAGCAGTCCTGGATTGTGAGAAGGATGTCCGACTGCCCATTTAGGCCCAATCCTGCCTAAATGGGCAGTCAGACATTCCTCGAGGTGTCCCAGATTGGACAGGGTGAAGGCTGGGCTGAGGGACATCCCCCAGCCCCATCGTGCACGAATTTCATGCACCAGGCCTCTAGTTTTCTATAAGTCACTGTCCGCACATGTTGCTTTACGTGACCATGTGCTGCCACTGCTTCCTGTTACTCTCTCTCTCTCTCAGAAATTTGAATCTTCTGTATCATAATTGACTACTTAGTTATATGTCAACATGTTAATCTTTGAGCTCCTTAAAGCTAGACATGATGCCTTATTCATCATTATGTCCTAGAACTTAATACATATGTTTGGGGCTTAAGAATAAATGAGGGAGTGAATGAGTGTGTGAATGAGTACATAAATGACAGCAATTGGGTGCACAGTTACACAATAACCCTCTGATGAAGGCATTGTTTTTCCCATTCTATAATAGGAGAATTTCCCTTTCAGAAAGAGTAAAGACTTCTCCAGTTACATAGTAGAGCAGAGCTAGACCTAACTTCAGAGTTTCTGCTATCAAATTGAATGTTAGACCCAATAGAAATGAGAATAAAAAGACCAGGGTATCAAATGACCTGCTCAGTGTCCCAAAGTAGCAGTGCTGCAAATATATAGAGGTAACTTTATTAACATTAACAAGGATCATTGAAAATTTTTAGTGTAGACACACACAGGTCATTCTAAGATTCTTTTTCCATCTGACTCAAATCTTACTCTGCCTTCAGTTTTTCATTCCCAGAAACATTTATATAACAAATGGACCCCAATCTTCTGAGTATTCAATTTGCAATCCTGACAAATTAAGGACCCTGAAGAATCAATTATTTTTACTTATCTCATGGGCTGAAGTGGGGGAAGCCCTACATTTCTAGAACTTTGGCTTTGAAACCTCTTGAAAGCATTACAATGAAGCCAAGGGAATTAGACAATAGGATTCTTTCAAAACAGTAGGATTTAAAGATTTTATTACCTACTTTATAATCTTACCTTAAGGCTGTAGAAAGTATTAATTGGAGCAAAGACATCTAAAAGGGAACAGCTACTGTAAGTCATCTCTATTGTTGAAGTTTGCCTTTTATCTCTAATTTGTTACATTGCTTCACCCTCTAACTAACTCTTGAATCCCTAGTGTATTTTTTTTCTGGGCACAGATGGAGAAAAAAATAAAAAAGAGCTAGGCCAAGTGAATCAATGGCATTTCAAATCCCATTTCCTGCCCTGATCAGTTGTTGATCCCTTCAAGGGAAGTGAGGTGGAGAACAGAGCAGGCAGGCTCTAGGTAACCAGAAAAACTCAATCCAAGAATCTCTAGAGAAAGCTTACATGTGGCCTGAACTCCCAACATCCAATTCTTACTTGAAACAATATACTGATTCTCTACTGAAAGTGTAAAATGCTTTAAAATAGGTTGGAATGGCTGTAAACCCCTCTGATAAATGAAAGTAGGATGTGCTAATCAGATCCTGTTGTTCTTCACTGGTGGGCTTTGGAGACCACATTTATCCCACTCATACATTTTTACAGTAGGATTAGAAATACTTCTTACTTTTTATTTGAGGTAATAATCTTTAGCAAAAATGTCATAATCCCATAGAAAATGGCAAGGATAAAGGGAGCTTCAATATTTAAAAAGGGAACAACAACAAAATGAACTCCTACTTTAGGAATATTGATCTTGGTACAATTTCTCCTCCCAATTTGCAAACATTTTCTGAATGCATTAGGTTACTGTATAATTTTTTTAAATAAGTGTTACTTTATGAGGACAATCTAAGATACTTAACTGTTTCTCAGATTGTATTAATCAAAACTGCAGATTTCTGGGTGCATTCCTGGGTTGGTAGACTCCCAGATCTACTGACTCTGAGGCTCTGAGGAACAGGGCCAAAAATTAGAAATGTTTGAAGATCTTTGGGCAATTGTTTCACATGATGAAGTTAGAAGACAATTGGCACAGTAAATGATTCATGGGCTTTGGAGTAAAAAAGAACAAGGTTGAATGCTGAGGACACTGTCTGTTAAATAAACAAGGGAAGTCAACTACTATGAACAAAAAGAACACGTTTCATCTTTCTGAATTTAACTAAGTAAACAGAAGATCAATGGTACAAAATGTCAGTTTCACAAAAATTTTATGCATAACAACCAGTCAGTTCTCTTTAATAATAAGTCCACTGCCCTTTGGGGATAATGCTGTGTTTAACATAACTGATTTGCATGGGTTTTGTTTCTATCTCTCTCAGCTCCCATCCTTTTATCAGAACTTATGGGTTAAGGACTTC
Organism: Antrozous pallidus; assembly: GCA_027563665.1. Classification (NCBI taxonomy): domain Eukaryota; kingdom Metazoa; phylum Chordata; class Mammalia; order Chiroptera; family Vespertilionidae; genus Antrozous; species Antrozous pallidus. The sequence continues at coordinate 90,113,892 of CM050512.1, forward strand.
CTCTGCATATATGTCCACATGGTGGGCTCTATAGAGTTACAGCTGCCAGTAAAAGTTGACTTGGATTCAGACATTCAACCTTTCTGATTATTTTGATACATTTTGACAGATTCTAAACTTACAAACAATCAAAGGGCTACCCCCCCCCCCCCAAAATAAATAAATAAACTGGGTTCTGGGCACTGGGGTGCTTTGATTGGTTGGGATTCCAGAGTCTATTTTCTGAGTCTGTTGAGACTCAGCAGAGGCAAGGCCCCCACCAGGAGTAGTGAATTGGGTTAAAGAATAGATTTGTGTTCTTCTTAAGCTTGCCCTAATTGCAATAATAGAAAACAACTTGAGTGAACTTAAGTAAATAATGATGATGATGATGATGATGCATTTCAGAGAATCTAACAAAAGCTGAACAATTAAACTAAAAGATAGGGATCCAGGGCTGCTCTCTGTTTTCAGCAAGAATTAATCAGTTTTTGTTCTGGGACCCTGACTCTGCTCTGAGCACTCACTCTTTCAAAAGAGAAGTTCTAATGAGCCCACTTATGGCACTTTCTCCCTGGTTCAATGTGCCAGGGCCTGGAGGGAAGCATCACAGAATGAAAGCCTCATGTTCTTGGTATTCAACCCAGTGGATAAAGTGGCCCATTCCCCAATAGCAATCCTAGCCAACCCTATTGGAATTTACCATAGCTTACAAAACATACAATTAAACGGAATGGACTGTAAACTCCCTGCCGACAGGCAGCCTGTTGAGGGCAGGATCTATGCCTTATTTGTCTCTCCAACATCTCCCAAGGCCACAGTGGCTGGCAACACTTATTTTGGATTCAGCCCTCCTCAGTTGGAATGGCCACTCTCCCTACTTCTCATCTGACTGTGGGTATATCCCTTAACTCTTAAGCTATCCTCTATTCATCTGTAACTAATTCCTAGGTTGTTGCAAGGATGAAATGTGAATACCTACCGGCATCTACTTATACCAGCACCACCAGGGTGAGGCTCCCACCACCTCCCAAGCACCATTGGGGACACTTTGTCCACAGCCCAGGTAGAAATGTACAAACCTCACTAACAGCAGTAAGACTGTTTTTCAACCTGAACCTGTGGGTAACAAATTGTCCCTTTAAAATATAACAGTGATGGTGCAAAGGCAGAGTCTTCAAAGTCAAAAGTTTTTAAAGAAGTCTCTTGGAAATTAGGAGTTCTCTACAATGGACCAATCCCAAACCCCCTCCAGCAAAACCTGATATCTCAGACTAGCCACTCTCATGCTCTGCTGCTGCTATAGGACTTGTTCAAATGCATACTTGGTATAATAGGGTCAGGTATTGGTTGGTTTGAGTCTTGCCTTCTAACTCAGGGCTGGAAATAGAAATAGAATCCAAAGTTCCACTAAGGGAGGGCCTATGCCCATACCCACAGAGTGCTAGAAAGGCCAGGACCTAGGTAGGACTTAGCTTCAAGGAGGCCTGGGAGGCTTAGGGCCAAGCCCTGGGACAACAACAATATAGGTGGTCTGGAGGCCCCTTTCTGCAACCAAGCCTGCTATCATCAGAGAAGACTGTGGAGTATTGCTAGGTAGTGCTGGACAGCATGCCAAAAGGTGCCATGGCTACCGCGGGGACACAGCATCCCACCTGGTTTTGATGGATCTATGTAAACCCTTGTGTTCTTATACAGTTCAATAGGGGAAACACCCAAATATCAGACTTCTGGATGGCCCTGGTCAACTAGGGCTAGGAGGTTTTATTTAGATTTTTTATTTAAGAAATGTGGCATTTCTTGCACCTCAGTGACAGTAGGGTAAACCTTCCCTAATACACATTAGCATCACCTAAGCTCCCGCCTGCTCTCTGATGTGGGCCTCATGACTCCTTTCTTAGTGGGGAAATTCCTTGAGTAGTCCCCTTTGATGACCGAGACCAAGCAAAGCATGTGGTTAGGGGGAAACAGTGATTCAAGTATTCACTCTGTGCTCATGACTGCAGAATAAGGGTAGAGTCTGGTTGGAGTGAGCCTGCAGCCCCTGCTTCAATGCACAGGAAGCCAATGGAGCCTGGCACTGGAGAGAGGACTCAGGCATGGAAGGTCCAGGAATAGAGAAGCAAGGAGAGACCATTGGCATGAGGCCAGCAGCAGAAAAGATAAGCAGAGAGTAGAAGGGAGGCCCAGGCAAGAGTGAGAGTAATGAGCCAGAGAGGACTTGAACTCTAGCATTACAAAAATAACTCCAAATCAGACTAAAACTGTAAAAATTGCATTAATAACCATTACGTTTTATGGTGATCTAGCTAGGCATAGTGCTAAGCATTTGACATGTCTGAATCTCATCTCATTCCTCAAACAACCCTGCCAAGTCATATTAAAAACCCCACCTTACAGAGGAAAAAACAGAGCACATGATTTGCCCAAGATCACCCAGCTGGTCAGCAAACAGATCAGTTGCCATTTGAGGTGGCTTGGGCAGGTCTGTTTCTAACTGGAGAACAGAGCTCTGGCTGGGTTGAGGGTGCCATGGGACAGGGGCCAGACCCCTCTGACAGCCTTTTGCCTTCCTTGCTCAACCGAAGGACTGGTATGCATGCATGTGAACATAACCAGTGGATGCAAGACACTAGGGGGGGGGGGGTGGGAGAGATGGGGACATGTGCTGGGGAGCAGGGGATGCTGGGGGGAGGACAATGTGGGGGAAAAGGAAAACATATGCACTACTATTAAATCTAAGGGATACTGCAATATATATATATATATATATATATATATATATATATATATATATATATATATATAAAGAATGACTGACAGAAGCAGCAAACTGAATTGATTCAGAGTTCAGTCCATTCTAGTTATTCACAATCCTTGTATTCTATAAAGTCACTGCAAACACTAAATTAGCAAATACTGAACCATTGCTCATTACTCCCAGGGGAAATACAGACTCAGGTTGCTGTGAACCACTGGTCTCAACATCTTTCTCAACCAATCAATACATAACCTTGTTTTATGTGTGTTTCTGTTTAAAGACACCTTAGTTAATATATATTGTTGATTCATTAACATTGAACTCACAGCCAACGGCACTATAACTCAATGTCTGAACAAAGCTTATCTATCACATGTATTTTCTCTGCAAGGCACTTCGTAGCTGTCTTGCGCTTGGCAACACTAGACAGCACATCTGCACTCTGCTTGGGGGCCATTCTAAATAGCAAAATCACCAACTAAAATCACAAAAGAGCAGAAAATGTAGCACTAAATAGACCATGAAAAGGACACTTGTCGAGGGCATGAGAACTGAAACAGTGTCCGGTGGTTGTGCCTGAGTTGGGAATGAGCATGTTAGGCAACTCATATTTTCCTCTGGTCTATGCATGTGCACAAATGATCATGAGAGAATCACAAGGATTGATTGGATGAATACAAATAAATTTCAGCATGTAAGCAAATTCACAAGGGAGTAATGAAGATCATCTGGAACTTCCCTATTAGCTGAGCAGCCTTGAGCAGGTCAAGCACCATTTCCTCATCTATAGAACACCTAACCAACCAGAGCCTTCTCCCAGGGTTGCAGGGGCTTAAACGTGGTGACATAGAAGTGCAGGCCTTGAAAGCTTTGTGAATGGACTCAGAAAGCATTCATTCCCTCATCTCCGATCCGATCCGTACACGGATAAGAGGCCTCAGCAAGAGTTAGGGAGTGCTCAAGGCCACACAGCTTGAAAGCATCAACCCAAGATGTTCCTCTCAACCTACTGCTGGAATAACTGCTTATGAAAATGGACTTTGTCATCCTTTTTCTTTTTTCCCCCCTTTCCCTTCTCAATTTTTCTTCTGTTGGCCCAGAGAGATTGGCTACATGGAGGAAGAAAAAGAGCCGATTAGTCTAGGCAGGAAAATACGGTCTCACAGCAAGCCTGCCTGTGGGGAGTTCACGGAGTCAAGTGCAGACATTGAATCTCAGCACATCACAGCGCCATAGTCATCTTCATCATTCAGCTTTCTCCAGGCCATTCATTCACAAAATAGACAAATATCTGCATTTTTCTAGATGAAATGAATGCAGAAGGAGCCATTTCCAAAGACAGATGACTGTTCTTTTTCCTTCAGCAAAGTTTAAAAAGGTAAAAATTATCATATTATGGGCACAGTGGTCATGGAGAGAAAATGAGGCCACTGCTCAACAGGGGAAATTGCTCTCCTTGCCTGGGAATGTTTTAGCATTAAATTAACTCTCCTATCTCCTGCCTGCTAATAGGAAAGCATTCACCTCTCTGTTTGGCAGGGGATCTGCATTTGCATTTAGATGGAGCTGTTGTAAAGATGGCCCAGTGCAGGGGCCTCCATCCCTTATTTACAATAGCAGCTGGGTGATAAAATGATTATCACATAAGTGGTTGTTTTGCTGGTTTTGATAGGGCTGGAGCTAGAATGGGAAAGGCTGTCATCTGAATGAGTCAATGAAAGGGAAGAATAGTTTTTTCATGCATGAGAGCTCTGTGGCTTTCTGACAACACTGAGGCATGCTATCTCCCTTCTGACAGCCAGAGTCAGGCAGCTCTGACAACTGGATGCAGGTTAAAAAAAAAAAGGCCGCTGACATGGGTGTTTCAATGGACAGATGCCATGTTAACAGTCTGCACTTCATTTGGGATAGGCAGCACATGGATTGTTGCTCCCATTTTTCAGATGAGGAAACTGAGAGAGTGGAGTGCAATGATTCTCTCCTAGACATACCTAGAAATAGCAGAATTTGACTGAGATCCTAATCCCAACACCATATTCTATCTATTGCCTGCAACTTCCTGATCGTCCAGCCTCCCAACATCTTGAGTACCTAGAAAGAAGGTCCACTGAAGTGGGACTCTAGAAAGCAAAAAGCCATTCTGATTAATATAACCATCTATGTGCCCTTGGACATCTTCCCGCATGCTCACACCATTTTCCCCCCTCAAAGTTTTTATCTGTAAACATTAAGGATTTGGACAAATGCATTGGTAAGAAAAGGTTGCCTCTCTTGTCTGAATGTTCAGACTCATTCCATCATCACATCTGCACCTGTCCTGTGGACTGTCTGAGCAAAATGTGCAGTTGTTGCTGCTATGAAGGAAATTAGTCTGTTCCCAGATCTAGAGAGCTGTTTCTCAGACTTTAGCAGTCATCAGCTCAAATACAGTTTACTGGGCCCTAAAGGTACTTATTTCTAACAAGTTTTTAGGAAATACCGATGCTGCTGGTCCAGAGATGACAGGTGGCATTTGGAGGACCATTGCTACAGAGATGAGAAAGCTCATACTATTGCAGGAAGAGCTCTCACCCCTCACCTGTGATGTCAGAACTAGAACTTTGTCCATTTCTATAATTTTTACCTACCTGTGATGACATCAAGGGGTGTAAACCCAATCAGAAAAGTATATTACTATCCAAGTGCCCTAATTGGCTATGAGAATAGTGACCATAGTAACTGAGCAAACAAATTTATGGCTTAGAGGAAGTGATCTTGAAATGTGTCAGTGAAAAAGTCTTCTGTTGCAGAAACTATAAAACCAAGTCATGCCAGGTCATTGGGAAGCTGCTCAACTTAACATGCATTGGCAATATGTACTATAATCAACACAAGTATAACTTCCCTTTGTCAGGGGATAAATACCAAGAGTTGGACCCAGATCAACTCAATGGATCCAGAGGAGCAGCATCCAAATTAGGGAAGCCCTGTCTTCAAGCAGATATTGTGCTATCCCTCTAGGCCCAGGAAAGGGCATGCTAATCAGTTTTTGTGTCACTGTTTGCAGGCTGGAACCTATCTGCACATCCCAGTATGGGAGAAGTTTTCAGAAAGCAAACTCCATGTCTCTGGTTGGGTACCAGGAACTCCCTGGGATAATGAGATTGTCTCCAAGGCTTCCTAAAGGAATTAAATTTCCTTTTCCCGAGTGTCCCACTATCTAAGGCAAGTTGTTGTTCCAAAGACAATGTTCCATTATATTATGGGTGACAAAATTGTCCTGAATAAAAAATAAAAAAATTGGTTAATAAACACTGAAATAATATGGTTTTTGTAGACAGATAATGTGCTATTCATGAACCCTGTGAAAACAAAAGACAGGAGGAATGAGGTGTTGTCAGCTCTCTCAAAGGCTAGTTTTTCTCAGCTTGTGGCAGACATTTATATCTGGTCAATAAAGTAGGGGAAATGTTTTTATCATGCACAGTACAAAACAAAAAAAGTCCAAAAGAGCATCTCCCCAATCTATATATTCTTTGGTCTCAGAATGGTGTACACCCATCCCCAACACCCCCACAGCATCCCTTTCCCTCCCCATATTCACACACACAGACACATAGGACCCCCATACTTGCTCTTCATCTTCCCCCAGTGCTATCCCCTTGGCTACGGTCAAGGAGTGAGGTAAACAAGACTGAGGAAATAAGGAAAAGGAAGAGGAATGGCCCTAACTCATTTGGCTCAGTGGATAGAGCATCAGCCTGTGGACTGAAGGGTCCCAGGTTCAATTCTGGTCAAGGACATGTACTTTGGTTGCAGGCACATCCCCAGTGGGAGGTGTGCAGGAGGCAGCTGATTGATGTTTCTAACTCTCTATCCTTCTCCCTTCCTCTCTGTAAAAAAAATTAATAAAATATATTTTTTTAAAAAGGAAGAGGAATAACAACTCATGACTGAGTGTTGTTATAAGCTATGCATGTGACACATATTGTTCACAATCCTTGCACTGGATTTGTTCTGTGTCTACTTAGCTAAGATGGAATTACTAATATGTTTCCAAGAATCCCCTTCCCTGTCCTGGTTGGATGTGAACCACAGCAGATATTTTATATGAGATTTGGAAGGTGGACCTGAAGTCATAGACATATTCCTTATTTGCCTGGAAAATGGATGCTGGGCCCCAGGCACTATCTCAGCAAAGGTATGCCATCACTCATCTCTGGAGCACCTGGTTGGCATTGTGAGGGAATTTACTGGTCATACAGCTAGTAAATGGTGAGGCTGAAATCCCAACCTTCAGGTTCTATTATTTGAGTAGTCTAACCATATTTTAGAGCAGGAGCCAGGGAGAAAGGGGGATTTAAGGAGAGCCTCCTGAAAACGCACCATTTTTAACCTTAAAAAATAGTTTTCCTCTGTTTGTAATCTAATAAAATAGATATATAGGTAACATTTAAACAAACTTTATACACAGCTACTGTTTATAAACAATGGCTGATCCTTTGGTTGGGACTTCAGCCTTCATTAGAGCATTCTGCATCGCCAGTGCTCAGAAAATGTGTCAGTACAGATGCCTGAGAAAGTGAAGGAGGCTGAATACCTGTACTGGGTGCTGACAGAGGAGGAAGGGTTAAAAGTTTTCACCTATTACCTTTCCTTCAATTCCAGCCCACCCACCCCCACCTCCAGGGATAATGACCTCTGAGAAAGGAGGGGGAAGGCCTGACAGACTGTGGAGGGGAAATGTAGATGAAAAGAAATCAGAAGGCTTTTTTCTTTCATGTTTTAAGTACCAAATTATGCTTGACATTTGAATTTTCCCCAAGGCTCACTTCCATAAAATCATGCCAAATTACCCTGAAAGGGTCGGAGCTTCCTGGAGAGACTTTCGCCTGTCATGAAACAGGGTTCTTCTATTGTTCCAGACATGAAAAGATCCAGAGGAGAAAGGGGTGGAAAGGAGGTGACAGAGAGCTGGCTGAGGAGCAGTGTGGCTGCTGTGTTTCTTCTGGTCAGAGATTCATTGTGTAACTGGCCATGGAACGATTTCCTCAAAATGCAGACATTCCAATGAGATGAAGAGGCTGGGAATGGACATCTAATAATATTCATGTTGGTTAACAATTACAGAGGTCTATTGCAAGGTGGGGACTGTGCTGGGACCCTTACTCACTTGAACTTCCTGACAGCCAGACATTGTTATTACTCAGCTTGTTAATAAGAAAACAGTCCAGGAAAGATGAACTAACTTACCCTGATCTTTTGGATGCCAATGCCTCAACTACAGGGCTACTGTACTACCTGAATGAACAGGTATGTTGTCAATGCAACAGAAAGAAGAAAGGGGCAATGTAGTGACAAAATATCATTGGATATCAAAATACCAATGGATGTCATTGTTGGGTCTCATCTAGACTAGCTTATATTCACTGACAAACCAGAAAACACTAATCCTATCATGCCATCCTCCTGCTGGACATGCCAACATTGATGTTGACAGGCATGGAAAAAGTTTTTATGACCAGTAGAAGCTCACTGTTACAAGACTTTGGTCCTTCAAAAGATGTCCCTTCTCAGCAGGTCCTTCTGATTCTTGCTTAGGAAGCTGGGCCAGTTTCCTGTGGACCAACAAATAGTTGTTGGCATTCTTGTTCCCACTGTACTTGTTTCTTTGCTGTATCCAGGCAGAGCATGCCCCTCTCCGTGCGCTGACACCAGCTTCACGGAGGTCACCATCTCTCACCTGGATTATCGCTAACACCTCTTAACAGTTCACTACTCCAATTCTTGAACCCTCTACATTCCTGCCAGTGATCTTTCTAAAAGTAAATTTGATTATGCCAGTTACCTGCTCCAAACTCTCCCACAGCTTTTTCACCTCTTCAGGCCTGCATAAAGGCCTTTGGCTTGGCTCACTCTGGGCCCACTTCTCTGCAAGCCCTACTCTTTACTCTGTGCTCCATCCACTGTGAAACATTAGCAAGTCTACAGACGCCCAGTGCTTTCCTTAACCTCTGAAACTTTGTGTGGCGCCTTCATATCCTCAGGCAAATAAAGTGGTGCTGGTGGCCGAAAATATGCTCCAGGCAAACTTATGCTCATCCTCCAGTTATCAAATACCACATGTAGGCACAAGACCACCTTATCCACTTGAGCAATAAACATCAGAGACAACTGCCTTCACCTCGTTTCTATGCCAACTTGACGATTTCATGGAGTTTATTGGTGACTGAGTGGGAGTTTCAGAAGTATGTGACTATTCAACAGGTAACACATTGAACAAACTAGTCATCCAGAGGTAAAGCTTACTGCCAGGAAAGGATTCTATAATAGCATGGAAACCACAGTTAACACCACAGAAAAAAAAATTAAAGGTAACTTCCAAATCATGGCATGCCAGAAAAGCAATTTTGAAAGATACCTTTTTAGTTGCCCAGGTTCAATTTCAGGAGTCTCTCTTTCCATTCTTATGCTCAGTCTTAGCTTCACTGCAAAGATGACCCTGATGTGACAGAGAGAAAACCACGTGCCCAGCAGGCACTCTGCTCTGCTAGGCTTACTCCATGCTCAGATGTATTTGTGTAACTTACAGGGCACATTTCTATTCTTGTCTACGAGCTGCTCACAACTACAGACCCATTGGTTGCACCTTGACATCCTGCTTAGCTTTTTTTTCTCTCAAAGTGGACTGGGCACTCAGCTACCCTGGATCTCACTCCCAATGAACTAACGCACATTTGTTCCTTGCCTCTAAGTACTTAGGTCTTCCTACCTTGGATTCAGTACTAATGCAAATCAATCCTACATCTCCACTGCCCTCTCAATTATCAGAATTTGACCTTCCACTTATACCTCTTTGGGAAAAGACCTACATCTGTACCAGTTCACTTAACCTGGGACCCATCTGTTCCTGGCATCTTCCCCTACCTGTTGACTCAAAATTTTTCAATTTAATTACATTATCTCCTTCTCTGCAGGAAACACTGGGGCAATTTGCAAATGCCTATTGACATCACTCAGCTTGGGGCTTCACATAGAGTAGGTTTTCAATGAATATTTAAGTGGAAACATTAACAGTTTTAATTCTCAGTGATGAAGTATGACTATGAGCTGGACATTATCATGACTAAAATTCTGTGTCTAAAATACAGTGGATATATAAATCAAGGTGTCACAGGTTGGGTTCCCTAGAAAGCAGATTCCAAAATGCAGAGGAAGTTTATTAAGAAGTGCTCTTGGGATCACAGTGAAAGGGAAGGGAAGGAAGTGGGATTGGGCAGAGGGAGAAGCTGAGCCACTGTGCACTCTGAAGAAAGGACTCACCATACCTCTTGGGGAGTTCCAAAGCTGGGTTGGACTTGAGAGCTGTCCAGGGTTGAAGAAAAGGGGCTAATCCTTTAACCCTTGCACCAAGAAATCACTGGATGCAAGTTGCCCCAGTAATGGCATGTCACCTTGGGTCAGTGGTTCTCTTTGGGCAAAGCACTTTTTAAAGAGAACTGAAAGTTATGAGCTGTCTCCGGCAATACTTCTAACAGTAGAGGAACAAATACTTTCATTCTCAAGGAACATCTAAGTGGCTGTCCCAGCACAGAGGCAAAGAACACCACCCCTCCCCAAATAGCCAACTCAACTCAGCTGAGTCAACCTGGTGTTGCTCAGAGATAAGTGACAGATGTCCCAGGTCTATCACCCTCCCATCAAAAATAGCTATTCACCATTATTCCCTTTATAACCCTTCCTTTTCCTAATGTCCTTGATCCATGAAAGTCATAATCTCATCTCCTCTTTAATTGAATGTTTATATCAAGCCAAACAAGGCAATCCTGCTTACCCCCTTCTAAAATTAGCAGATAACAGGTTAGTGGCTAAAGACAAGGGAAATGGTGCCAGGGCACAGAATAGTAGGGCATGGCATGACAGGAACTATAACAACACAAGATCAGACCAGAGGAGCAGGCAAGCTACATGGGGAGGAGCAGCCAGAAGTCGAAGACTGCAGAGCAATATGGAGAAAGAGAACAGAGCAGAATATTCATGGGTCAAATTTAGAACAACAGATGAGATTGCTGCTGTGGGCTCACAGAGCCATCAATGGGTGACCTGACTCAGTTCTGGCTTGGGGCCCATTCAGCCTCTTTCTAAACCCCATCCTCAAAGTCACCATCTGAAAAAGTATAAGCAACTGGTGTTTCTAAAGCTTAATTTTCTAAACCTAAATGCCAAGTTTGCAATTTGAGGATCTTATGGCATTGTAGGCTCTTGTATCTGGACAGGAGCCTGGTGAGGAGGGGATGAGGAGGGCATGAGGCCTGTCCTGGGAAGTGAGAAGCAGCCCACTCCCCAGCTTCTTCCTGGAGCTTCAGCTCCTTCTCAGGTGACAGTTCTATGGAACTTGCTCTCCACCTGTGGGCATTCAGAGACCTCCCAGGTCTCATCTCTGGGGCTCTAACTTTGCCAACTCAGAGTGGAGTATAAGCCTGGGATGCTGATCCTGGTGAAATGCATTCAAATGCTCAGGGGGAGTAGCTTAGACTCCGGGAAACATGGCGAGCTTTACCTTATGCTTGTGCTTAAATGTTCACACAATTAAGCAGCTTTAAAGAGATTCATGGAACTTAAATAAAAATATTAAAGATGGTTTTGCTCTGGTCATTCATTAAAAAATAATGGTAGCCATGAAGATGTGTCACTCAGGTCTTTTAAGAAAGAACTTTCTTAACATTCTGGGGGCAGCCTCCAGGTGCAGTGTTTTGCTAAGGCCGAGGTCTAAGGCCACAGTCTTCCCAGAGAGTCCCAGTCAACTAGGGTTATGGGGAACACTAGAGTCTGACCAGTTCTGCCCCAGCACAGGACTTCTCTGTGGGTAGTCTCTGCACTGGAGCTCCCAATTCAGCTGGCTAAGACTTTCTAGGGGTACACCCTGATCAGAGGCTGGCATTTAATAAGAATAACTCTCACTGTATCTTCTATTTCAAGCCCTACTTCCTTCCTTCCCTCTCTTTTCACATGCATCAGCCCTGCATCATGGTCTGACAGCTTCCCCTGCAGGCATGATAATGGTCTGAAAGCTTTACCAGCTCCTCCTATTTATCTCTCACAGGTGAAGCTCTTGCACTTCTAAGTATATCTTGGCATCTGCTTCCTGGAGGGCCTGCACTTATTCTACAGATTAAAGATACTGAGATTCAGAGAGGCTAACCAGCATCCCTTAGGATGTATAAGATGATATAGAACAGACAGAATTTATGTCTTGGGAGATGAATATAATGGTCTATAGCCTAACAGCTCTATCTCTGTCAATGGAGGAATTGTCTAAGATTCCAGGAAGGTTGATGCTGCACATGCTCCAATTAGGGCTGGGTAGACCTAAGAACCAGAAACGTTCAGGTTGGTGCCAGAAATCAATAAGCAAACAGAAGGCCCAGTCTGTCACCTTGGGATGAAAGAGTCAACACAGGTATTAGGGGATCATTAGGACTCACTGAGACATGTGAAAGAAACGTTTTGAAAATTCAAATCCTGAGTTGCAATCTACACATAAGGGATAGGAAACAGAAACCAGGAAAATAGGAATGGGCATCGACATGCTTCTACAAAGGTCTGCTGACCTAGGTCTTTTCCACCTTGCCCTGCTTGTGCCAGTTTTCTACCTCCCGACATCACAGAGGCAAACCGAACAGATGGGATCTGAGAAAAACCAATTTCGCTCTGTGTCTTATTTCCTTCCAGCGAGAGCAGCAGGGTTGAAAGCACAATGTGGATTACCATTGCTGAACAGACATTTCTTGGTCATTGGCCCAGTTGATGGGACTTTTAGAATGGTGTATCACTTATAGATTCATGTACCACACAGAGCTGGAAACAGAGAATGGCATTTAATAAAAACAACCCCCACTATATCTTCATGCTTCTCAGAATTTGGGGTGTCCTTTTTATCATCAAAAAAATCCAAAGAGCCCTCTCCTACAAAAATAATATTAATTATACTTTTTACCCAATCATTTGAAGAAATGGTTAATAACTATATCAAAGAATACTATTAATGAAACAATTCTTTAAAACAAAACTGTATTTTATTAATTTCAATCTTTACCAAGATTATAAAATTGGTAATAGATGTGCAAGATATCTTACCTATTTTGTCATTAGACAAAGTTCTTCTGAATACAGTCTTCACATATATGCTATTGTACCTGATGCTGACAATACAGGTGAGGTCCAATGCACGAAATTTGTGCAAGAGTAGGCCTTCCTTCCCCTGGCTGTCGGCCCCGGCTTCCCTTGGCACCTGGGACCCAGACTTCCCTCGCAGCCTGGCTTTGTCCAGAAGGAAGTACAGAAGGATGTCTGGTCTAATTAGCATTTTATGCTTTTATTATTATAGATACCCACTTTGCAGAAGGAAAAACTGTGGTCCAGAGAAATCAGTTGATAAAGGACACTTGGTGGTATGTGGTGATATGCAAAAGGTCAACGTTTTTCTTCTCCGCCAAAGAGGCACTAAGTGTTAGAATCCTGCTGGTCTCACAAGTACAATAAAATGTAACTTCAACTGCCTTAAATGATATTGTCTGAATTTTAAAAAGAAAGTGATACAATTTCAGCCCAGGTTGAGCGTTAGTCTATGAACCAGGAGGTCACAGTTCAATTCCTAGTCAGGGCACATGCTCAGATTGCAGGCTCAATCCCCAGTGTGGGGCATGCAGGAAACAGCAGATCAATGATCTCTCTCATCATTGATATTTCTATCTCTCTCTCCCTCTCCCTTCCTCTCTGAAATCAATAATATATATACTTTTTTTTAAGTGGCCAGTTCCTAAAAGGAAAGTATTTGAAGTCTCCCCAGCAACCTCTCCTACTACCCTGGCTGTGTTGGTCACCCATCGCTTGCCTGGCTGCCCTTCCCTGTCTATGCCTGTGTACAGCTCAGCATCCTGTCCACCTGCCCCAGGGTGAGCATCCTGAGGTTAGCAGCAGTGGCTTGTTCTGCTCAACACTCTTAGTGTCTAGTACAGAGTAGGTATTCAATAAATACTTCTTGACTATGGAACAAATGAGTCTGAGAAGTCAAGTACGGATAGAATTTCCATGGAATGAAACTAATATGCCGAGTTAATCCAAGACACTATTACAAGTACAGAGGCCCCTGCACTTTGCTCAGACAGAAACCAGGGACTGAGGGACAGAATCCAGACCCTGGATCAGTCAGTCAATTATAATCTATCAGTGACCCTAAGACAATGAAAGCCTGATCTCATGGTGGTAAAAAACCTAGTGGGTATTGTTCTGAAGATAATAGCAACATCATTTTTAAAAAATGATTTGCAAGCCCACTGCAATACTAAGCTATGCCTGCCAACTGCCAAACAATAAATTATAAAAACCGGGGGTGGGGTGGGATCAAACAAATGGTTGTTTGAGTACCAGAGAGAAAAAATAACTATAGCCAGCCATATCCATCTGTGTATGAAGACACAACAAACCATTCTGTGCTGTCATTCGGAGCAGAGTACTGATTAATTGCCAGGTCCTCAAACTCCGCAGTGTCTGTTTTCTTAAACACAAAGGTCTGACATTTCAAAACATAAATGTTGTGGTTTTCCATATTGTGGCCAGGTGTTCTCATAGTGTGGCAATTTCTGACATGTCAGCCATCCCCCACAGAAGGAAGGATTGAGAATATCTGTCTGGCTGAGTGATTCCATGTTCACATGCACAGCCTTGCAGCCACTCTTTTCAGGAAGGCTGGGGGGTGATGCCACACTGTGTCCTGTTTCTGCACTCACAGCAGCAGGACCCCAGCCTGGATCACTCTGTTTTCATTGTCCCCTTGTCCCCTGGAAGCTGTGTGCTGAGCAGGGTGCTGAGTGCTGGGCAGGGACCCTGGGCACAGCAGGACAGAAGCCAATGGTTTCTCATGGCAACTTTTCACAAGGGAGGCTCTCTCTTGTCTGATGCACACAAAGCAATCTTCCTGGGGATTATAATGAAAAGTTTTAATCCAGGGAAGTAGCCCCACACTGGATTGCTATGCATACTCTCTAAAAGAGACACAAATTCAAGTGACTGTACCTTTATAGAAATATTAATGGCTCAATGCATGAATGAAGATTTGTGCAAGAATGGGCCTTTATTCTTTGGGCTGCTGGCACCGCCTTTGCTCTGGCCAGAGCAACCTTTCCACTATGGCCTGGAGCCGCCTTTCTGCCTTTCCATGCTGCTCAGAGGCCTGGAGCCCTGGAGTGGGTGGGCTGGTGCAGAATGCCTGTGCTGTTGTCATAGTGATGATACAAGCCTCCCACGCCATGCTCAGAGCCTGCATATGCAAATTAACCTGTCATCTTTGTTGAGTTAATTTGCATACTCACTCCTGATTGGGCATCACAAATGTACAGTCAATTAGCATGTTACTCTTTTATTAGGTAGATGGAAGTTGGTTATATTGGCAATATAAATAGCTGGCACTTATTGAGCACTTACCAACTGCGGAATTAATTCCTTCCACATTCTGGAAGCTGCAGCCAGGCCAAAATAGAGCCCATAGCAGGGAGCCAAAAGCAAGACCAGAATGAGGGCACTGGATGCTAATGTGTGGGAATCAGGCAGCCAGGCATCCTAGAGGTGAGCAACAGCAGAAAGCTGTTACCCTCTGCTTTTGCCATTCAACCCTCCAGCCACACTCACAGCAACTCAGACCAACTGTGATCTTCCCACCCATGATCTGTTTGCTATTCATTACTTCCATGGCCTGCTGGTCCCACGTGGCTTTTCTGTATCTGGGGAAACTGTTGTCATATGGGAGTCCATTCTCTGCTTTCCTAGGCTGCCTCAATTTGTTCTTTCTCTTTGCTTCCAAACCTCTCAAAGAGGCAGAATATAGTTACAATGCAGCATGCTGTTACCCCACCCAATCTCATTGAAGGTAAAGACTGAGAATAAGTCACATTTTCCCATTCACATGTGTTGCTTTGCACAAAACAGGTGCTCAGTAAAAACTAGTTGAATGACTGGACCAACTGGACCACCACATAGCACGCAACTTCATTAACTATTTTAGATGTAGGGAAAAGGCTCCTCTGACAATCTTTAGACTTTAAAGCTCTACATAATTATCTCTATATATAAAGAGCCAGCAACCATAGTGGCTGGAACAACCAGTCACTATGATGCCCGCTGTGGCCAGCTAACTGGTCCCATCAGGGGGTGGGGTCAGCCAGCCAACCTCTCGCAGCCCCTCTCTCAAGTTGGCCCTGCCCCTGATTGGCCTATCCCACCCTGGTTGGGAGTGAGGTAGCCGGCTAACCCCCACCATGTCCTTTCCACCCAGCCAGCCCTGCCCCTGATCACCCCTCACCCCAATAGGAGACAGAGCTGGTTGCCCACAGGCCCTCTGTTAGCCTCACCCCTGATGGGCTCCCACCACCCTGATCAGCCCGCAGCCCCTCCTGCCAGCCAGCCCTGGCCATGATCACCCCACACACACATACCAATCAGGGGTAGGGGTAGGCTGGCCAACCTCCCATTACCCTTCCTCCAGCCGCTAACCCTCACAGTCCCTCCCCCCAGCTGGCCAATCCCTGATCAGACCCTGATTGGGGCAGGCCAGCTTCCAGCTGTCTTCTCCTCCTGACAGGCACAGCTCCAATCCTCTCCAATTGGGGCTGAGTTAGCTGAACCCCACCCATGCACAAATTCGTGCACTGGGCCCCTAGTATATAATAATAAAAACAATAATATGCTAATTAGACCAGATGACCTTTCAGACATCCTTTTGATGACCTTCTGGACAAACCTGGGCTGCAAGGGAAGTCCGGGTCCCGGGTGCCAGAGGGAAGTCGGTGCCGGTAGCCAGGGGAAGGAAGGCTTACTCTTGCACAAATTCCGTGCATTGGGCCTCTAGTATGCTAATAAAACTCTAAATTAATGAAGCAATACCATATTAAAGAATTCATTTTTATGTGCCCTTCCTCTTCAAGGCATGAAGAGATGCAAGTCAACAACTGCTTATTATTTAAAGTTGCTCCTTGTCTTTATTTGTCTTACCTTTGCTACCAACTTAGTGTTGGGCTATTCATCTACAAAAACTTGTTTGAAAACTCCAGAATTCATTGAAATAGGTTAGCAGCAAATAACCACTTAGTGGCTATTAATAGTCATTGAGAAAATAACCCATCGTTGAACTGGTTTCAGTTCGGGCCTTGTTAGTTTCCTTGTTGTTTAGGGCAGTAGTCTTATATACAGTCACAGCCTCTCTAATTATTCCCAATGCAATTACATGTCCAACAGGAAATCCTTCTCTAGAAGTCAGCCCCAGCCTCAACTGGACCTCGCACACTGGGGGACAAAGCCAAGGACTGGTTTCTATTCCAGTGATGACTCCAAAGTGGAACATATGTTCCAAAATGTCAATAATACTGAGATTGGACATGATCTTTTTCTTATATTGGTCTAAGTTTTCCCCTTAGCAGAAGAATTGTGCTATTTTGATTATAAATTATACTATTTTATAATTAGAAAAACATAATTTATAAAATAAAGAAAAAATGCATTTAAAAGTATCATCTTTTACACTAACATTTTTTAAGTGTAAGAAAAAAAGCCATACCAGAGTAGGAACATAAAATGAGTGTGTAAGCCTGAGATCATGCATGTGCTCTACCAGTAGATGGGTCACGTCTGTGGCTCTAAGTTTTTCAGCAGCCAATGTGCAAAGGGAATTCCTGAGTAATTCCACAGTTCTGACCTCATTTGGGAACAGACCAATTACTCTTGAAAAGGTACAGTGTTCCTGACCCTGGGCCCAGAAAGAAATTTTTCCTCAAGGACTTATAAGAAGACTGATTATGCTAGTACACGGTGGGTTTTGCTGATGGCCTGAGCTGACCAGCCAGGTCTTTAAGACATTTCACCACTGCCTCTGGGATTTGCTGAGCCAGGAACACATGTCCACCCCTGGGCAGAGCTATCCCAGGTCCATCTTCTCTATCATGTGAACTCCATTCTGACCTCCCATAATCCTTCTGCTGACAATTGATCCTCCTCTAGTTTCTCTCCCGCATGTTCCTCCCAGATCATCCTATGTGTAGTGTAGCTACTCTTCTAGCTCTGCATCATGGACATGGTGCCCCAAACTCAGCTGAGCCTTTTTCCTTCATGGTGGTGCCTCTGCAAACTGGCCAGCTAGTCTTCAAAGTCCTTGTGCCTGAGTATGGACTGGGCCAGGTCCCATGCTTGTTGCCTCCAGCCCCTCCTGCCAGTCACCCTTGGGTAAAATCAGAAACCAAACATCTGCTGCCCAGTGGTATGGGACAGCCATCAAGAGCAGTGCTCCCCAAAGCTGGTGCCTCAGCCAGTGCCAGTCCACAAGCTGCTTTGTGGGTTATTGGCCCACTAAGAGGAAAGGACAGCTGCTGACAGCAAGTTTGTTGGAGCGTTGACAGCATTGCCAGGATTGCCATATGTGAGAGCACTGAGCTTATTCCTTGTGCAAGGTACAGAGTAGCTATCAGGTATGGTTGACTCAAGGTGAGTCCCATGGGGCCAATCTGCCTACCCATCATATACAGGAGAACTACTTATCATTGTCTGATGAACTGGCAATCTTTAAAAAGCTCCTTTTCTAAGTTGGTTCGAAGAAACTATCTAGAGCCCTGCAACCACAGACAGTCTTTGTCTAGCACCATCAGGAATTAAGTTCATACTCCAGTCATTTTGCTAGATAAATTGCATTTGTTTCATCATCACACCCACTCCAGGAGGTAAGTACTATCTTAATCCCCATTTCATGTTTAGCACAAGGGTCCCGGGGCAGTTCCTTAGATTATTCTAGGTCTTGCAGATGACATGGGTGAATCAGGAATTCAGACGCCAATCTGTTTGAATCTGAAACCCAGGCTAAGTTTACTATTGTCCTTCACCTTCATGAGTAGCAGGGCAAAGTCTGCTGAACTTTTAGAATTGGCAGGAAACCTGGGGTGGTTACCCCCAATGAGGAGGAGAAAAGAGGTAAGAAGCTCTCTTGGCTTCCCTACCTTAGTTTTTTACAGTTAGAGCTTGCTATTTCTGATTTTAAAACAATTGTTCCTATAGCAACAATCTGGAAGCTTATCTTAGCAACCATGGCTACTTTTTACAATTTTAACAAAGTTGGTTCAAATACACTATTGCTCTTTGAAATAGTTTTCAGAGGCAAAACCAAATTGACCAGTTGACCACAGCTTAATATTTTTTTACTTCTTAAGAAAATCATAGCAACATTTAACCACCACCGGAAAGCAGTTGCACCAGCCTGAGCAATGGGTAGAAAGGAAAACAACCAGATTTGCAGTCCAATTTACTGTTTTGAATCTAAAAGATAACAATATGTAAATTCCTTTTTTAAAGAAAATCCTTAGAGAGGATGACATGCTTAGAGAGGGTAAGGGAGAGAAGAAAGAGAAGAGACAGGGAAAGAGAAACATCAATTGGCTGCCTTCTGTATGCACCCAGACCTGGGCTCAAACCAGCAACCTAGATATGTGCCCTGACAGGGAATCAAACCATCAACCTTTTGGTGCACAGGATGACAGACAACACCCAACCAACCAAGCCACTCCAACTGGGTGATATACAAACTCTTAAGTGTGAATTTTTCCTCTTATTGAAAAAAAAAGGTTCATAGATTGAGAGTTTCCGAGGTTTATTGATTGTATTAGGTCTCCCAATTGCTGCTGTGACAAATTGTCACCTAGTTAGTGGCTTTAAAACACCATCAATTTAAATCACGCAAGTCTTTAGATCAGAAGTCTAACATAGGCTAAGATCAAGGTGTCAGCAGGGTGCATTATTTGTAAAAGCTCTAGGGGAAAATCCCTTTCCTTGCCTTTCTCAGCTTCCAGAAGCTGCCTGCTATTCTTCCCTCATAGCCCCTTCCTCCTTCTTCAGAGCCAGCCGCATTGAGCTGAGTCTTTTCCATACTGCCATCTCTCTGCCATCTCTTCCAATTCCCTCTTCCACTCTAAGCACACTATGATTGCATTGGGCCTCAGAGCACCCAAGACACCTCCTTATTTTAAGGTCATCATCCTGGCAATCTTAACTCCATCTACACCCTTATTCCTCTTCGCTATGTAACATAACACACTCACAGGTTCCAGGGGTTAGGATATGGACATCATTGGGGAGCTATTATTCCCTCTACCCCAGTGGATATAGCAGCCTAGGCAGGTTTTCCCAATAAGGAAGAGAATGGCGGGGGTAGGGGTTCTACTCTAATTTTTCCTCCTTGGCCTTTGCCCTGTGGCTCTTTGGCTTCTTCTTCTTATATACTCTGGCTATTGACTAAAGTATATCTTAATAAAGGAAAGGAAAAAATTGTGGCCTGACGTCTTTTCCCCAATCTTCACCCCGAACAGCAATGCTTAGAACTGAGGAAAGTTATGTGGAACAAGGCTAGGCCACTTAGGATTTGTTACGATGAGATCGGGGTCTGGCATTAGGGAGATGGGCTCGGCCATTAGTCCATGAGGTGTGAGGGCAAGGGTGTCACCAGGGTAGAAGGCCTGGGGTGGAGCAGGGTGGACTTGGAGCTGCTGACATTTTAACTGAGGACAACTTGATGGATGCTGGAGTAAAGAGGCTGACTCAACGAAGTGCTAACCTTCCTGAAACACTGCTGCAATTATCCCATGAAGACGTTTATGTAGCAGGGCAGAAAACAAATCCCCGCAGTAATCAATACAAACAAACGGAAGGACATAAGTTACCGGGGAGAAATGGCTTCCAGTGCCAGCTGAAAAATGCACAGGAATGTCATTTAGTCCAGTGCCCGGTTCTGTGATGAAACCCTGGGCAGACATGCTGAGGGAAGGGCCCTCAGGAGCCTCAGACCCTAGCAGGAAAGGGAAGAAATACACTCCCAGAACATGAATGCAAACACACCGGAGAAGGGCCAGGAACTGAGAGCTGCTTTCTAAAAAGTCGGAGGGGTGGGTGTGGAAGAGGCAGGGGAGGGGATTAATGTGTCCTGAGGAGAGGCGAATGAGGGGTCAGCAGAGAAAGGTAATGAAGCAATAATGGTCAGGAGTAGGGCTCTGCCATTTATCAGCTACGTGACTCAGGAAGTGACTTTACCTCTCGTGCCTCAGTTTCCCTGGTGGTGATCGTAGAGCTCTCAGGTTGGAACTCTTGTCAGGAATGTGATAGGCACGCTGTGTGTTGGCTTTCACGTCTTTGTTTGTTTTTGCTTTTGGGGGCTAAGAACACTTAAGGTGAGATCTACCCTCTTCATAGATTGTGTCCAATGCAGCATCGTTATCTATAGGCACTGCGTGTTATTTAAGATGTTAATGGCCTCATTTTTGTTTGCACATATTCTTGTTGGTAATGAAATCTACTTAATGTGAGTTAAAACTAAAACCTTGTCTTGGTAATTCATAGATATTTAAAAACTCTAGCAATTCTAAGAGGATACCAGTTAATATCCTTAACAACTTCCAAAAAGGCTTTGGTATTAACAGAAATAGCAAACAAATTAAAATTGGACTCTCAGTAAGAATTGGGAGAAATGAATGTGCACACCCATTAGCACATAAGTGAGTCTAGTTATACGGTGCCTCCTACACATTTAAAGAGAACAGCTTTACTGAATAACTATTATGCTAAGTATCATTTAAGACTGATATTGAGTCATCTGACTTCACTATATTTCTTTCAGGAATGCACAAGAGAACATCAATCAAATTTAAAATAATGCAATCCTCAATCGGCATTGATGTTAACAGCAATCTCTATTTGTAGTGTATAGCAAATTTCCATGTGAGCAATGTAATTTACAAGGAATGCATGTTTTATTAAAATTCCAGCCAAGGAGACATCTTAAAGACCATTCTAAGGCCTTGGAGAATATCCCGATGATCCATAAGAAATGCCAGAATGATCCCCCATTTTCCACAGTGGATTCAACTTCAAGAACAGTGCCTATCGCTGTAAGGATAAACCTCTCTTCAAGTTTAATCTCTTTGAGAATTCCGTTTATATTAAAAGAAAACCACTTTGCTATGTATTTGTATATAAAAACAGGATTTAAAGTGGAGCTTTAATGCAGTATCCTATTTAATCTTCACAGTCATTGGTAGTAGGTACTATAATCACCTTTCGGAAGATGCAGCATCTGAGGCTCAGAGAGGCTCAGTGACATTTTCAAGTTCGCACAGCTAATGAAAAGTAGCATTAAATTTAAGTCTTCTGGCTCTGAGAAA
The DNA here is from genome assembly GCA_027563665.1 of Antrozous pallidus. NCBI lineage: Eukaryota > Metazoa > Chordata > Mammalia > Chiroptera > Vespertilionidae > Antrozous > Antrozous pallidus. The sequence continues at coordinate 90,135,852 of CM050512.1, forward strand.
ATAGTCAATAAGTTAAAGCAACAAACATGCATCATGTATCATATACACGGACCTGTCTATTTTTCTTCTTTTTTCAGCTTTTTTGAGATATGTTTGACATATAACATTGTGTAAATATAAGATATAGCACTAACTTTGACCATCATCTCTCACCCAAAAGACGTCAACAACCTCCTGATGTATTTTCATGTTTCAAATTTCAACATTTCATCAGTATCAGTCTCTATGAAATGCCTGATGATCATGTAACGCCCCTGCTTAAAGCTCTTAAATAGCTGCCATCACCCCCCTCCCCATTCAAAATAATAAAGTTCAGCCTTAACAGAACACACAGACAAGCCCCTTAGGATCTCTCCCCAACCTCCCAAACCTCATACTCCTAAACCCACTAGAGCTCTTCCAAGTGCCATTTCCTCTATCTGAGACGGTCTCCCTTTTTGGACCTGATAGATAACATTGCCAAGGCCATCTCAAAGTTCTCTCTGTGAAACCTTCCTGGATGTCTCAGCCATGATCTCAGGCAGTTTGTCATCCTTTCCTGGGTTACCATCTATTTAAACAGCCCCATTGTTTCATAATAAGGCCTGTTTTCCATTCCTCCAATACCACACTGAACTTCATCAATCAGTAATTAATCCACTCTTACTTGTTTCTTGCTATGTAGAACAGGGATCAACAAACTACACCTTGTATGAGCTGTTTCTGCAAATAAAATTATATTGGAATGTACTCATGCTTGTCTATTTACACATTGGCTATGGGTGCTTTGTCCTACAGGACAGACTTGGATAACTGCAACAGAGACTGTATAGGCTGTAAATCTGAAAGTACTTACGATCTAACCCTTCACAGAAAAATGTTACTGATCCCTGCACTGGCAGTAAGGTCAAAAACTAAAGTTAAGTTGTCTTGTAGCCCTATTGAGTCAGGGTGGTGGGGGAGGAAGAATCCCTATGGGATATCAGGAACTTGAATTTCAGTGTATGTTGTGGAATAGACTTACTTTTGTGTACTGGACAAATTCATCTCTTGTTGGGTCCTCAGTTTCCCTGTCTATATAGTAAGAAAATTAGGTGATATCAGTGGTTTTTAAACCAGAACTCTTTCCCCAAAAGTAGTTTAGTCTATACAAGACCTGTGCGCAAAGAAGACAGAACTCTTCTGATAAAGGCTGCTTGGGAGGCCAGAGTCCTAACTCACCATCTCCCAGCCTTGCCCTTGCTACATGGGGGCTATTGAAGGTGTCTCACAGTCCCCCACAACCCCAATATAAAGGCCACTGATCTAAACCCTCTCTGAGTCCCTTCCACAGTCACTGTCCATGATTCTGAACCTAAGGTACCATGTAAATCTCCCAGATTTAGAACCCTCCAAAGTCAAACTTAGTCTTTTACAATTTTTTTTTTTACATAACCAAATCACAGCTAAGATAGAGTGAAAAGGAAATACCTAAATAAATATTACCTACTTGGCCATAAAACAGCCTAAAGTATGCCCTCTGCTCTCTGGAATGAGCTGGCATTTTCTATGATCTGTCTTAGGCATTTAAAACACAAAAGCAGAGTGTCAGCTTTGGGGAGATGTACAACTTGAAGGATTGTCACTCTGGTGACAGAGCACTCATGGGAACAGTGCTGCTTCAAAAGGCATCAGGCAGGTAATGACACTCTGAGTTATTTGTTGCCGGCGCAGGGACTATTTTAAGTGGCTCACAAGTGCTTTGGAACTGCATCAAAGAATATTTTGGTCCCTGAGTAAGGGGCTTCCAAGAAAGAAAGATGGTCAGAGGTCCTAAGAATTCAGAGCTCTGGACCAAACATCAGGCCATTTGCACAGTGTCCCCTCTGACATTTTCCATGTTCCTATGGCAAATCCACTGGTCATTCTGGGGCCTGGCTACCTTACCTATGAAATTAGTAGGTTGCAGAGACAATAATAATGTGTCAGGCCCTATGCTAAGGCTTTGCATACAGTAATTCAATGTTCACAACCCTCTGTATATATAAGATCTCCCCATTTTATGAACAATGTAGAAAGCAAGTCTTAGAGAGGTTACACAGCTAGTCAATAGCAAGACAAGGCCTTGAACTAACTATAAGAAGTAATTCATCAAAATAGTTAAACTCTGAAGTTCTGTTTGAGCCTTGGTTTTGCCATGATAGAGTGTGACACTAGTCAGTTTGTCAATGACTTTATCTATAAAATGGGTCTGATGGCCCTGTATGCCTAATAGAATTGTTCAAAGGATTAGATGAGGTCATTTTTGTGAAACATCTAGTATATACTGAGTCATAATTAATGGTAGCTATTATTGTCATCTGATTAATTCCATAATCATGTTATTCACCACTCTGTGAAAATTAAACTTTTCTAGCTATCTCTTCTCTCATAGGATTCTTATCCATGTCACCTACGTCCTCCATCAGATCAAAGCCAGTGAATGGCCAATTCCTTGTCTCATCCCATCCCTAATCTCTCAGCAGCATTTGACATTGCTTAACATTCTTCCTTAAAATATTCTCTCCCCTAGGCTTTGGGACACTACACTTTTATGCTTTTCTACTACCTCAGAGGTCACTCCCTCTCAGCTCCTTTGCCAGGTGCTCCTCCATTCCTAGACTTCTAAAAGTGGGAGATCCCCCAGGTCCTATCTTCATGCTCTTCTCTTCCCCATCAACACTCTTTTCTTAATTTATAATGTTTATTCCCACAGCTTCAAATAAGCTGACAACTCTCAAATTCTCTCCCCACCTACACCTTACCTCTGAGCTCCAGATGTCCTCTTGTTTCTACTTAGATGTCTCAATGGCATCTCAAGCTCAACATGTCCTAAACAGAAATGTTGGTTTTCTCTCTATTCAAATTTCTCTCTTCTCTATAACCTATGTCAATAAGTGGAACCACTGTTTAACCAATTGCTCAGGCCACAGATGTAGGTGGCATCTTGGTTTTTCTCCTTCTCTCACACTTGATATCAAGTTCATCAGTAAGTTCTCTCCAATGTATTTCTAAAATATATGTTGAATCTGACATTTTCACCATGTTTATTGGTACAGGCTTAGTCCAAACCACTATTACCTCCTTCCTGGTATTTCTAACAACTATTTATTTATTTATTTATATCTTTATTGCTAAAAATATTACATAATAGTTCCTTTTGCTCCTCATTGATGCTCCTTGCTCCCGACCCCAGGCCTTCACCACACTATTGTCTGTGTCCATGGGTTATGCAAATATGCATACAAATTCTTTGATTGATCTCTTCCCACCCACCCACCCCTGCCTTCCTTTTGAGCTTCAACAGATTGTTCCATACTTCTATGTCTCTGCATCTATCTTTTTATTGATTTCAGAGAGAGGAAGGGTCAGGGAGAGAGAGATAGAAACATCAATGATGAGAGAGAATCATCCATCAGTTGCCTCCTGCACACCCCCACTGGGAATCAAGCCCACAACCCTGGTATGTGGCCTGATGAGGAAGCAAACTGTGAGCTCCTGCCCCAGTAGGTAGGCTTTTTTTTTACCAACTGTGACACTGGGACCCTGTAAGCCAGACACCAAGCTGATGTCCTTGGGAGCAATTTGTAGTCATTCACTCCTCATGGCAGGTCAGTGACTGTATGAGTCAGAGTTCTTGAGAGAAACAAAACCAATAAAATATACATGTATAGGGAAAGATTCATTATAGGAATTGACTCATGTAACTATGGAGACTGGGAAGTCCCACAATGTGCTGTCTGCAAGCTAGAGATCCAAGAAAGCCAATGGGGTGATTCAGTCTGAGTCTGAAGCCCTGAAAACCAAGCGCAGTAATAGTATAATTCCTAGTTAAGGGCAGGAAAAGTTCAAGCAGACAGGCCAGAAATGAAAGAGGTACATACCTTTTTTTTCTTCCTTTTTGTCCTATTCTGGTCCTCAACAGATTGGATTCTGCCCACCCACACTGGGGTAGAAAATCTAGTTTACTCAGTCTACCAATTCAAATGCTAATCTCATCCAAAAACACTCTCACAGACACACTCAGACATAATGCTTAGTCTGAGCACCCCAGGGGCAACCATAAAAAAAACCATCACAGGAATGTTCCTTAGTAGTGGGTGCGTTATACCTAATTAAAAGAGAATCCTTCTCATACAACATTTAGCTATGGCCTTGGTGCATGATTGATATGTCCAATTATATTTCGGTAAAAAAGAGGACAGAGTCTTATAAACCCATGCAGAAACTATATTGCTCTACAAAAATAAAGATAGTAAAACTATTTCTGAACTCTGTAAGATCTGGTAAGAATCAGATACCACCAAAAGTTTCACTTCAGTTTAAAAACAAATTCTACTAAATTGAGGGTTAGTGAAGACATAGGAGAAAAGGCTATCTTATATGTCCATCTAGAAAATTAAAGCAGCATCAACAATATTCCAAACAAATAATCCAATTAGCTTCCCCTCCTGAATCACACATAATTTTCATTCTGCTGGTCTGGAAAGCAATCTGTACTCTGCTATGTAGACTGAAAGGAATCCTTGAAATTCGGACAGTCTACTGATGAAACTTCAGCCATGCCAGCTCAGAAGCCTGTGTCTGAGAGTTATTCTTAGGGATATCAATAGTTTTGAGGATTTGGCACAATCATTTTCTAGGAGGCTCTGGGGCTGACCTTTCTTCTTACAGCACAAATTCTACTTTGTAGAACCTTCGGGCAAGCATCAGAAGAAAGTAAATAACTCTGATTGTAAAACAGAGTGACCCTGGTTAATTTATTACAGAAATCCAGTGATTTTCAACCTTTTTCATCTCATTAGAACACATAAACTAATTATTAAAATTCTGTAGCACACCAAAAATATAATTTTTGCCTATCTGACAAAAAATAGGTATAATTTTGATTCATTCACACAAGATGGCCATTGTTGTAATGGCTGTCATTTTTTAAATTTGAGAAATAAAGATAAAATAAAAGATACTCAACAAAAGTATCTATGAGAAAAGAGGCCAGAGTCCCTTACTAAATAGTCAGACATTGCAGGTTTTAAAAATTCTTGTGGCACACCACTTGAAAATCACTGCAGCACTCAATAACATCACAGTGGAGGTGAAAATTCTGTATTGCAATTGAATGCCTATTTTATCAGAGTTTGATTGTTGGTTCCCCTTAGGGCCAGAACATATTAAGAGTATTGACCAATCTCCAGGGCTTTCCTGTAGAGTCTACAACTTCTGAAATATTTAAATTAATATTAATATTTTAACTAGAAACTTAACCTAGGAAAAGTTAAACACCTCTTTTGATTTGACAATTTTTCCCATGCAGCTCTTGTGTTGAAATGGTGTAGAGGTATGGAGCAAACCAAAATAAATAAGTAAATAAATAAATAAATAAATAAACAAAACAAACAAATAAATACCTAATTATTTCTAGCATCTGTTTTCATAAGTTAAAATAATAAATCTTTATGATTTCCAGGGGACCTCTTGAAAATTTAAAACATTGTTTTATTTATACACACACACACACACATACACACATACTGGAGATATCATTTTATTTTATTTTTCTCCATTTAGGCTCCAAATTCAGACAAAATCAACAGAGTGATAAAATATATTTTGTAACTTAATTAAGATGGAACATGGGACTTAGAAACTTTTTGGCTACCTACTTAATCAAAGTCACAATATAATATTTTTAAATATTTTAAAGGCAACATGGTTGTAAGGAATCTGAGTCTATTCACAGTGAAGAAACTTTGTTGTGTGTTGTTGTTTATAAATAATCAAAGACATGATAAACACAAAGACCAGAAACTTCTTTTAATGAGACTCAGAATCTCTACTATGGAGGTGAATAAGAGCTGTAAAACTAATTTATCTTTTAAGATGGAGCAAGCCTAATTCAAGTTATGAATTAATATAATAGTAGCGGAAAAGGTTTCATGAATTTCTTTTTCTTTTGTACATAATCTTGTGAACAAGCTCATCCAAATTGAGCAAACTTTGCCAAAATTTTAACACATTTTGTGTCCTCTTTTCAGTCTCTGGTACTACATGAACCCAGACAAATAAAATTCAGTTATTTCAGTTATTTAGATTTCTCTAAATCTTGCTGTGTATATTTACTAAACTCATATTCTGGAACAAACTGAACATTTTAGGTCAAATCAACTCCTTATTTTTTTTGAAAAGCAAAACCTAATCCCATCACCTTGAATACATAGTTGTAGTTCTCCATCAAGTCTCTTGCTACAACTATAGTTTTGAGCACCAATATTATTTCATTGAGATATAATTTACATAGTCAACTTTACCCTTTCTTAGTGTTCAGTTGATAATACCTGATATTCTAATCAGATAACCACCGCCATAATCAAAGCCTTGAACAGTTCTCTACATAATGCTCCCAAGTCCCCTCTTGCCCCTTTTAATAGTTGCTTTACCCCCTAGCCACCACAAATCTGTTTTTTATTCCTAGAGCTTTGCCTATTCCAGACTGTCCTATACATGGAATCCTACAGTATGTAGCCTTTTGAATTTGGCCTCCTTCACTTAGCATTTTTCACTTGAGGTTCAGCCCTATAGTTGGGAGTCTCAGAAGTTCCTTTCTATTGCTAAGTAGTATTCTGTTATATAGATATACAAAAGTTTGTTTATCCATTCACAAGTTGAAGGACACTTGGATTATTTCCATTTTTGAACACTTGTAGGTAAAGTCAATAAGTATCTGTGCACAAGTTTTTGTATAAACATAGTTTTATTTCACACTAGTAGCCCTGCACACAAATCCATGTGCCAGGAACTTTCTGCGGGGGCTGGCCGCTCCTTGCCCACTGCCCAGAGGCTCTTCAAGGTCCAGAGGCCCATCTGCGGCTGAGAAATGCAAACAACTTGCCTCCTTATTCTCAGGAACTCTGATAAAGGGCTTCCTTCCTCTCTCTTGGCCGGCTTTCACCCCTTTGCCTCTGCCACCACTCCCTCCTGTCACACTATCTTCCACCACTTTCACCCTTTGGCCACCCTTACTTGACCTTGCCCAAGATTTGGGGGCCACTTGACTCTGCTCAGCTCACCAGTTCCTTCTCTTCTTAAGCAAGTGTTCTGTACCCTGGCCTGGCCAGAGGCCTCTCTGCAACTGGGCATGGAAAACTTGCCTCATTGCCATGACAATGAAGCAAGCATTCCAAGCCAAGCTGTTCATGCTGCCTACTCTCAGTAGCCAACCCCCTAGGACTGGGGGACTTGGCAGGTCTGAAAGGACTAGGCACCACCATCTTGTGGCTATGAAGGCTTTCATCTTTGTGATGGAGTGATGGTTAATTTGCATATTACCATTTTATTAGATAGGATGGGCATATCCTGGAGTGAGGTTGGTGGATATCATATGGTGAATGAGTATTTAACTGACAAACTATTTCCAATGTAAATATACTATTTTACATTCTCACAGCAACATATGAGGGTTTTGGTTGCTTCACATTTGCACAAGCACTTGGTATTGTCAGGTTTTTGTTCTTACTTGTTGTTTTGTGATGGTGGTGGTTTTTGGCTATTCTAATAAATATATAATGTTATTTTATTATGGTTTTAACTTGAATAATCCTGAAGACTAATAATGTCAGCATCTTTTTCATATGCTTATTTGTCATCCATATAACTTTTTTAATAAAACATCTGTTCAAATCTTTTGACCTGCATGTGAATAAACTTCTTTCTTCTTTCACCAGCATCTGTCTCATGAGTTTGGTTTTTGTGGCAGCAGGCTGTCAAACCTTGGTTCCAGTTACAAACCAGAATGTGTGTCTCACCTGGCAGGGAATAGATCTCTGTCATCCATTTACCAGACTATAAAACCAAATTCCCAATTATTGCTAACACAATGGGAATAACAAACCAGAAACTCAACAAAAATCTCTAGACATGAAAAAAAGAAGAATCTGGAGAAGAGGAGAGCCAGCAAAGACAAGGTTTCATTATCACTTGGGATTCTCTCTGGGAGCCAGAAGAGATGTGCCTGGGCTCACAAAGCTCTTGAGGTAGATTTCTCAAGCCACACCATGTAATCAGCTCTGTCAGCTTAGTCCGTTTTGGCATCTTTGCAAAGTAACCTACAAAAAGCATAATGTTCAAAAAGGTAAAATCTTGACTCTCATCCTATCCTATCTAATAAAAGAATAATATGCAAATTGACCACACCTTCATTACACCCAATAAGCCACGCCCACAAGCCACCCCCACAAGCCAATCAGCAACTGTATGCAAATCAACACCCAACCAAGATGGCTGTTGCCCATGGCAGGGCAATCACTGGGTTCCCAAGGCCAGAAAAGGCCTTGTGGGCAGGCAGGCCAGGGCTGGGGCAGAGCCAGCCTGCAATCAGCTGGATTGCAGGGTGATTGCTGGCTGGGGTCCCAGCGATCAGCCGGATCACAGGGCAATCGCTGGCTGGTGTCCCCTGGCTGAGGTTCCCTGCCCAAGGACCAGCCTTGGGCAGGCCAGGGCTGGGGCGGAGCCAACCAGTGATCAGCTGGATCACAGCGCAATCGCTTGCAGGGGTCCCCTGGCTGAGGTCCCCTGCCAAGGCCGAAAGCCTCTAACCAAGGCTTTCGGCCTTGGGCAGGCTGGAAGTGAGCCATCAGTAGGACATCCCCTGAGAGTTCCCAGTATGCGAGAAGGTGCAGGTTGGGCTGAGGGACCATCCACCCCCAGTGCACAAATTTCGTGCACCAGGCCCCTAGTGTAAATATAAACTGAACACATGTCAAAGATTTTATTCAATTCATTCATTAATGAAGAAACCCTGTAATATGTTCAGATGTTTTCAAAGAACATGGGGAAAGGTAAGTATTGAAAGATAATTTACTAAAAAAGTTTTAGGATATAATTCCTGGGATATATTTAAAGTTCAACAGGGCAATAAGCTACAACATTTGGGGCTATTAGCTCAATTGGAGAGAAATTACTTGTATCTCTACTGGACAAAAATCTCACATAGTCTGAACCCCTAACCAATAGTCAGCAGAGAACTTAAGAAAAAAATACATGCCACTCACCATTTTGCCTTATTTCCAAGTTCTGGATAATATGTTTTAACACTAAATAAAAGTTGTAGCATTTGGAGATAATAGCTTCATGCCTTTGTGTCCTTGGAGAGTAAAAATAGTAAAATTGATTGCTCTTGATTTATGAAAAGTCATTCACTTAAGGTCAGGGCCAAGGCTAGAACCCAAGATTTCAACTTCCACCACTCTGCATACATTGTTTGAAATACTACTCCTAAAGAAGGTCATTAGGGTTTTCCTAAAGACAGTTTTAAGAGAGATCAATATAATGAGGAAAATAGTTACTCAATGTTAACTCACAAGCACCTATTGTTGAGGTAGAGTGTTTTAAAGAGTATACTTCTTTCTTAAAGGAAGGAAAGACATTTAAAATTTGAAGTTTATAAGAGTAAAATATCCTGTGTAGTGTTCTCATGTTCTCTCTCTCCCCCGTGTGTGTGTGTGTGTGTGTGTGTGTGTGTGTGTGTGTGTGTGTGTATGAATGCCTCCTCCCAAAGACATTACAGACCTCAATGGTCTATAATGTTTTTGGAAGGACATTATAGACCATTGAGGGGATCCCATCTGGCCAAGTCTCTGGCCTTCCCAATGATTCAAGAAATATCAAGGGATATATTTAGATCTAAAAATGAGACTCATGAATTTGGCTCTCAAATCTCTTAACTCACCCTTGAATATTTTTTTAGCTTATGCTTCTCTCTCTGCTTTAAAAATAAAATGAAGTAGAAGCTGTGGTATGATTTATTCAGGTTTCCACACCCTTAAGACAATGCTTTTTCAAGCTGCTAGAATGTATATTTCTAACTTTGATAGAGCAAAATAAAGCACATGTACAGAAACTATTGTACCACTAGTGAATCAATAAAAGGTGAGCATCCTGATAATGACCACCCAGATCAAGAAACAAGCTTTGGCCAGCCACTCCTACTTCCTTCCTGTAAAGTTACCAAGCTGGACCATGTTTGAGGTGGAGTGGAGTGGAGTGGAAAATGTTAATGGGTATGAAAGAAAGCTGCCCATTGTATTCTAAAACTTCTATTCCAAATAACTTTTATGTTACTCTGTTTGTGTATTTGTACCAGAACACAGTTTCGCACTGCAGTCACAGTGAAAAAGGTTTGATAGCCACATCCTGCCTATTGGATTACCGGAGTGAGCGAAAACTCCATGATTTTATAAGTTCCCCAAAAACAGGGGTGGGCACAGAATCAGCAACCACATGCTCCCCATTTTACAATAAATGCAACAGCTTCTTTTCTCACCTATCATCATGTTTTAGAAAACATAAAATATTTTTAAAGAAGATGAACTATCTGTCCATATTATGCAAAAAATTAATATGGAATATTATAAAGAAAGCAATTAATCCACACTTAAAACTAATTGCCTAAGCCAGTGGGTCTTTAAATTATTCATTAGTGCTATTTAAAAATAATTGCAGTTTATGAGGAAAACCCATTATGGATTTCTTTTAAGAACTAAAAGGAAAGGGTTTCCTTTTTTATTTACCAACTCCTTACAGCTCTTGAAACCAACTCATTTTTAAACCCATTTAATACTCTCATCATCCCATTCCCAATCTAATCAACTTTAACATTTATCATACCAATGCTTCATGAGATTTGCTGCAATGGATAGTAAATTCACAAAGAGGACAATGGCATTGTTCTACAAGAATAAGAATGGTGTATCCAAAAAAGCAAAAAGAAAAAGACTTTAAGAGAGCAAAGCAGGAAACCACTGCCATATGATCATGTGGACTAAGGGTCACCCCAATAAAATGAATTTAAAAAAGAAACCACTGCTAAGATTTATGTGTTCCCACAGATGATATTCATGCTGGCCCCTCCATCTCTAACCAAAAAAGGATCTAAGGTTTCCCACCCTGTTTGCCCCTGTAGACCATTTGAGTCAGTCCTTCCTCTTCTCTTCCTATTTACTTCATGGCTCATATTCCTTAATTTCTCTGTTTTTCTGATTCCCTCAAAGAACACACAAAACCATAACCATGAAATGCTAGAACTGAAAAGGAGTTTTGTCTCACTTAGTGGCTTCTGTACTGTGTTCACCAGCATCCCAGAACTTCCTTGACTGTCCAGAGCTCCCCAGTGGGAAAAGGCCAACAAATTGGCAGGGCTCTGTGATCCTCAATACCACCCACACTCCATCAGGAGAGCCCACCGTGGTCGTTTCATATTTCATTTGAAGGAAATGGTTTTCTGTTAAACACAAAACTTGAGTTACTCTCATGGTGTAGGCATGGATCCCATGGCCCAGAAAGGGGAAGCGACTGGCCCAAGGTGAGAGATCCAGTTACAGAACTGGGGAGAGGCCTGGCCTCCTGACTATGGGTCTCATGTCTACCCCCTCTGCCAGGCCAGGAGCACCAACAGGAGCATGAATGAGCCCTGGGAAGGGGGTGATCTGGAGCTAAAACTGATTTTAGCTACTTTCTAATTACTTGTCTCTGCAGTTCTATTTTTCTATAAGATATCTGAGCCTCAGTCTTTTCATCTGTTAAAGAGGGAGTAAACATACCAACCTTGCTTAACAGGCTAAGCTACATGCCAAGGGCTTAGGTGTGAACAGCATCTTTATCATTTGGGCTGTTTAATAAGTACCTCACTGAGAATGTGCCTGTGGCAGTCATCACTGTGCCAAGGTGAGAGTGCTCCCCAACCAAACTGTTTGGATTGGTCAGTTAAGGGAACTCTTTACTTCCTGCCCCTAACACGACCACTGCCCACACATTTCCTGCTTTGCGCAGACCAGTGCATGAGCACACCCACACATGTGTACACACACACACACACTACTGCTAAGATTGCACACAGACACAAAGAAGACTTTGTTGGCTGCAATTTCCCTAATCCCCCCACCTAACAGTGTGGATTTATAGGTACTCTAACCTTACATACCTCCTTCCTATTTCACTCCTTCTTTCTTGGCTTTGTTAAATGTAAACAAGTTGAGTGCAGAGGAGACAACATCAGCAGAACATGGATTTCTGACAATCACAAGGTTATCTTTAGTATTATAGATTTTCCAAGAAAGGAAGCTAAAACTGGAAGAATAAAAGCAGTGTCTACAAGGTCACATGATAAGTGACAGAGAAGGGGTTCGTGGTCAAAGTTGTCAGTACAAATGTCTGTGTTCTTAATGACTACCTAATACAGTGTCAATATTTTAGCTGTAGATGGAAGAAAATACCTGCTATATAATAAATGCTCAATAAGTATTGGAATAATGAGAAAGTGAATTAGTAAGTTAATTAGTTCAAAGGTGAAATGTTAGCCATTTTGATATCCACTCATTTCAATTTACCTCCTTTATAAATTAAGTAGGGTGGGAAATACAGCCTTTTTTATGTTACATTTAAGTTAATTCAAGTTTTTCTGTAAAAGGGCGTAATTCTCAGGAGTTGCACATCAACAAATTTGAGCCCGGCCAGCATGGCGCAGTGGTTGAGCATCAACCTATGAATTAGGAGGTCACAGTTCAATTCCCAGTCAGAGCACATGCCTGGGTTGTGAGCTCAATCCCCAGTATGGGGCATGCAGGAAGCAGCCAATCAGTGATTCTCTCTCATCATTGATGTTTCTATCTCTTCTCACTCTCTAAATTCAATAAAAACATATTACCAAAAAAATTGAATACAAATTGATGAAAAGCACACTGATAGGCTAATGGCCAAAAATCTAAACAAGTTCCATGGCAAATTTGATCTCCTTACTTCAAAGTTTTGGGAGGAAATCAAACCAAGTCAAAGATGTCAACATGTTTTGTAAACTGTAAGGCAAATAGACAACTGAAGTTTTTATGTTTATTTTCTGCATGCAAGAACTTACCATTCAGAAAGCCTAAATTGAGTGTTAAATTTCTATGCCTTAAAGCGATTACTTGATGAGCATGTTTGTAAGACAAGTCAACATAATCTTAAGCCATAAATTTTTCTAATGAAGGTAAATATCACAGTGGAGAGTTCCAGGATTTTAGCATTCTTAACCAAAGCAATAAGTAAACAGACTCCTCCCAAAGTAAAGATGGAAATATAATTATTCAGTCTCTCCATGTTAGATTTGCCCAGAAATTGAAATATTGTTAGCAAACACGGATTTAAATTTTGTGCTCCAATGAATTGGTAGATCTCTTAGTTTATTGTTTTGATTTCTCTGCATTCTACCACAGGGGAATTATGCAAACTCTTACAGTACATGAAAAGAATACTGATAATTATGGCGTTTGCTGCTTAGCTTGAAAATAATTTCATGAATCTCTTCTCATCTTTTGGCACCATAACCTGTGCATGTTTGTGTTACTGCTGTTCTTAAGACCTGTGATCTTATTCCCATGCTAAGTGTGTCTGAAACTATGCAACGCCAAGCCAACTATTCGATTCAGCACATAAACATTGGCTCAGGTGGGTTTTTTTCTGAGAAGCTGGTTGCTTAACAGACTTAAGTCATCCTATGTGGTCCAAGGTTGGAAATCCACAGTCTGGTTCCAACCCTGCCTGGAGGTCAGAAACCGCTGGAAAGCTTCATAAAATGGAAACCCCAGGTTCCACCCAGACCCTTTAGATAAACATCAGAGCCCAGGGAGTCTGTTTTTCAATGCGCCCTTCAGGAGATTCCTGCGCACTGCCAGATGAAGACTACTTCTATGTGTCTGACCCACAGAGTCCAGAATGGTCAAAAATAATTTAATCCTTTGTTTATCTGCATGACACTTAACTACTTTCATTTTGTTATGTTTATTTACTTATTTACTTTTACAAAACCTTTTGGACATCCTGGCTGCTGTAATGTTACATAAATATAAGCTCACAGGCTTTGCTTCCATCTGGAAAGTCTCCATTGCTTAGAAGCTGAGAGACTGTATTTATAATGGAGTCTTAGAGGGTGTTTGTTTCAAACGTCCCGTCTGCCTTCTCCCTGGTAGTTCTTCCCAGCATGGTTCAGAGTCTTCCCTCTATTATAAATAATAATCCTTCAACTCCGTGAAGGCAGCAACTCTCTCAGTAAAAGCACCTCTCTTCACTTAAAAATCTAAAACAAGAAAAAAACTAATGGAACACAGTGGTGAGTGAGTGTACAGGCTTTTAATCCTGGACTTACTACCTGGCAGACTGCTGAGCCTCAGTTTCCTTATCTGCAAATGGAATTTAATGGCCCTATTATTTTATACCCACCTCATAGGGAATGAGATTTTACTCATGTAAAATGTGTGCACTAAATAAATGGTAGTTATTATGATCATTATTATGACTAAATTATGTTTTTTAGACTTCTGAACACTGGAGTTTTATATTAGACGCAGTCTCATCTATCAAAAGTGTAAATATAATTCCAGTTATGATTTGCCCCATGCAGTGTTAAATAACCAGATTATTTTATTTAGAATTGGGGAGGTCATAATTCCAATATGCTTTTTTCTAGCCAGACAACACCTGGAATATCACAATGAGTTCTGAACACCTCTCTTAGAAAAACACTGAAAACCAGAGTGTTGAGGAAAAGTGTCCAGGGTTATGTTGGAAAGCCAGACCGTGTCACATAAGTGTGGGGGAGAAACAGACTTTCCTTTGCCCTTGAGGTTCCTCTGGCTATTCTAATAACCAAGTAGACATGAGCTGGATTGGCCAGAGAAAATAAGCAAATTTAATATGTACAGATGAATGGGAGCCCTGCCTACATAAGAGAGTCAGAGACTCCACACACGGGAGAGGTTCAGAGATAGAAGGAGGACCGGGGTATGTCAGACATCCTGAGCCATGGATGAGATAAGGTGCCTTCGGGGCTTCAGATGGTCATTATAGGAGGACAAGAAGAGCAGATGCTTAATCGATACAAGTTCTCCCTGCCTATAGATAGATCAAAAGAGGTTATCTCTGATCATTTTTTTTCATGGACAAGGCCCAGAATTCAGGTTCTTCTAGGTAGTGAAGGGAGGGGCAGAATTTCTACTGAGCCTGAGGCCAAAATTGCCTTTAGCTCAAAGTAATCTGTATATCCTTGAGGCATATCTTGGGGTGGTTCTTTCTGAATTCCCACAAAAAAAAATATTTCATAAACTGGCATTCTCAGCTGGGAAAAGATAATCCATGGGGAAACTATGATAGTTGTCTTCAAGTATATGAGTAGTTTTTTCAAGCAGGTAGAATGAGACCAAGTGAAGTGACTCCATGCTATAGAACTAAAATGAGGGCCCAAGAGATGAGCTTAAGGATTTAAGGAGACTTGGATCCAGGATTTTCCTTAAACTGAGCACTATGCTTCTATTCAGGCTAACAACAACAACAAAAAGTGTGTTCATGTTTAAACAGTCATATTACAGTGTTGTCCTTTCTGAATATCCCAATGTGGCTGGGCTTCTTGCTGGGAATGGGTAGCCTGAAAATTAAATAGGAACCCTTGTAATTACCATGAGAAAAACAACCCCAAAGACATAGATAAGTGAGTAGCAAAGGTCGGCAGATTGAATTGGCCCGCAAACCCCTTTTACAGGCGTTTGGGCTCTCCATGGTCTGTTTAGAGCTCTTATTCTAAATACCATGATTACTGGGAAAGTGAAGAGAAAGCTTATATTCCAATAGTCCTGGTTGCTCAACCAACCCCTGGCCCAGAAAATTGAAAACCAGGCCAGAACAAAGCAGGACTTCCCTGAGTCAGGAAAGCAGACCCTTGTTTAACAGGACCGGAATCCCCTAAATTCATCAGAGAAGAGAAAAGCTACTTTTTATCAACCTTAATCTTCATGTTATAAACCATGATGAGATAGACTGGAACCCTGAAATCTCTACATTTATTCTATAAATACAATGCGATTTTTGTTTTGTTTTATAATAGTGACTGCATTAAAACACATCTTTATGGGAAAGATCAAAGTCTAAGAATTTTTTATGCATGCTACAAAAATAAAGGAGTTAGCCAATCTAGATGCCATATAAGGACTCTTCCTGCAAATGAATTTTATGCCTCTGTGACTTTCATTTTATTCCCCAACATAAACCATTTATGGGAGCTATGTTCAGCATGAATCCCCCCAAAATTTATATGTTGAAACCTACCCCCTAAAAGATGGTGTTAGGAGGTGGGGTCTTTGGGAAGTGATTAAGCTTCTGAATGAAGCTCCAGGGCTCTCTAGCCCCTCCTTCCATGTGAGGAAGGTACAAGAAGACTGAGACCAGGAAAAAAGCCCTCACCATGCTGGCACCCTAATCTCAGACTTCCAGCCTTCAGACCTGCAAGAAATAGATTTCTGTTGTTTAGAAGCCACCCAGCCTGTGCTATTTTGTTACAACTGCATCTACAGATCACGTAAGACTTGGGGGAGCCATTTAAGAAAGAAGACAGTGAGGCATGAGTGGTTGACACCCCTTGCCCTGGAAGTGTCAGAGTTGGCACCAAAATTCAATCTTGTTTCTCCTCCTGGTGGGTTATAGACTGAAGCAGTCAAAGGCCTTTTGGAGGGCTATTGGGCAGTGATGGCCAAAATGCAACTGAACCTGGGCTCACCAAAGTCAACAAGAAACTGGAAGGTTGCCAAGGTTAGAAAGAGTGAAACCAATGCCAAAGACACCAGAGTTAAAGTGTAAGCTGGAAAAGAGGCTTTTTGGAAAATCAATAATGTTCTAGATATTCTGAGAGACATTCTTATATCAAGAAGAACCCTGGCATTCACAAAATTAACTTGGGTTTTCAAATCTTAGTTTCAAAATTTTGTGGGCCACCTACAAGGTCTACAACATGGTCATAAATGAGACCTCCATGTAGAGAGGCAGCTGCAGCATTGTACATAACTCAGAGGTACGATTTACAACATGAAAGGCTTTCTCTGGAATTGTGCACCAGGGCAGTTCTGTGGCATGGTTGGTTTATTAGCAGAGATCTGTGCTCATAAACAAGCATAGCTCACTTCCTACATCTATATCTTGATGTGGCCTTGTTGCTTTCTCTATTTAATGTCAAATATGTCATAGCATGTGTAATGTGTAAAATATTTTATATCTTTTTTAAGGGGGTGGGAGGGTGGGGAGACTGGTTATAAAGATGAATAATGGAAATAAAGAGAAAGTGAAAAGAAGTGTTGGATAAATTCAAGGGTAAAATATCAAATTTGGTTGTTGCTTGGAGCCACCAAATATTCTATAAGGAACCAAGAGAAAGTCATTTCTGAAGCTGTTCAGCCAGTGTTCCAGCAAGAATTTATTTTAATTGCTTTTATAAATTGCTTTGATCCTACATTTAGGGAATCATTAGGGGCCTGAAAGGGTCACTTAAATTTTTCACTTATGCTTAACTAAATTTTAAAAAGAAAATTACATGTTTTAATGGTATTCATAGAATTGGGGCCTTGCAAAGGTCTCAAGATGTGTCCTTCTAAAATAGCAAAGGTCTGTGACTCAATATCACTTAATTCTCACAATAGCCCTGTGAGATAAGGATAATTATTCTCTTTTTACAAATGAGGCAACTGACCCTCGGAGAGTTTGAATTATTTGCCAAGTAAGCAATTTGAAGGAAGGATCCTTTCTTATTCATCTCTGCATCTCAAGGGTCAGACACAAGGCAGAAAGGAGGCATATTGCTTTAAAGGTTCTCAAAGTATGGTCCCCAGACTGGCAGCAGCAGCAGCAGCAGCAGCTGGGAAGTCATTAGAAATACAAGTTCCCAGGCCCTGCCCCAGACTTTCTTATTCAGACTCTATGAGTACGGGGCCCAGAAATCTATGTTCTAGTTAGCTCTCCAGGACATCCTGATGCACACTGGAGTATATGAGAAGCCTTGTGTTCAAAGAATAGTGAATGGAGGTCTACCAGATGGGAAAGGGTAGATCCAGGCTTCTCAGAACCCTGAGGCCATAGTCAATGGGAAGAGCTGTGGAAAGAGACACGAGTACAGGTTTCAAAGAGCTAGGAAACCAAGATCACAGGTGTGGCTTGATCTTTGATGGAGTCTTCCTTGTCCTAATTCTTAAAGGAGCCACATTCTCAAACCACAGTTTGCCAGGATTTGTTCACAGCTGCAATGCCCACACCTCACAGCTCTGCCAGAAATGTGCAAGGAATACTGTGTCCCTCCCCTGCAATGGACACAGTTAGTCAAATCTCCATTTTTCTTTCTTCCTCCAAATTCCCCCACAGCAAGGGCCACCTGAGGAAAGAGATTTTTATCTTGCACAAACCCGATTTGTCTGAGTTCTTTGCACAACAATGCGATGAAAGCCCAAATGATTTTTCCACATTTGGTAGCACTTAGAAGCTTTTCATCAGTGCAGGAATAGAGAGGAGAACTATTTTCCTCATTTCTGTTTACTGCAGCGATACAGCAGAAAGAAAACAATTTAAATCTATAAACTACTGAGATGTTTTTGACTTAAGACAAGCACTGAAGTCTCAGTCATTTATCTAGAATCACAGCTTGTCTGAGATAAAAGACACCCAAGAGATCACCTCGTCAGTGCAAGATGATTTGCAGTGGAACTCAGATACAGTTTCTCATAGAGGGTTATGCATGTATTTTTATTGTACCAGGAAAAAAATACATAACTTTTGCATTAAATGCTGATTTCATGGATATTATTGCTTATGATAGAGCTACTTAGAATGTAAAAAAAAAAAAGTGAAATGATTTCCAGAAAAGGAAGTCAATATGCAATAGACCAGGTATGGTGCAGCTATGGCAAAAATCAGGGAAGTGATACATGAAGTTTTGTCATTAGCTAATAGGGTCCTAGAAGGAAATAGAATGTGCCCCACCCAGATGGTTCAAACGGAGACACTGCAATGAAGGAAATTTTGAAGGACTTGTGTAGGTTTAAGGAAACCAAAGGTGGTGCTGATATCCCCAGAGACAACTGGAGGAGGAAGTTGCCACTACTCTAAAGCTAAAGAGGCAAGGAGAAGAAATAGTGTGGCTTAGAGAGAAGGAGCAGGGAAAAAATAGCCTCCCCTCTCCTCCTGCCCTCTTGTGTCCCACCTCTACTTTTCATTGGCCAAAGCCAAATCGGAAGCCAGAGGCCAAAGGTACCAGGTGATCCCAAGGGTAGAAGCAAGCCTCTAGGGACACAGGTGGCACCAAGTACTATTAGGAGGGCAGAAAAGGCGATGGCTACTAACAGGGAGATAGGGAGAGTCTATTTCACCTGCTCCTTTAATACGTGCAGAACTATCCAAGTCAGACCAGTGAGGATGCAGGAAGATTCAATGAGCTGACAAGAAATATCTCTAGAGAGACTTATAGATCTCAGAAAAGTGACTTAAGCTCTCCACATCTAAGTTTGTTTATCTGAAAAGTGTTAAGATTATTTCTACCTTGCAGGTTTGTTGCGAAGATTGTAAACTGCATGTAACACAGAAGAAGCTCAATAAAAAGTAGTAACTATCATGCCAAGTGAAAGAAGCAGACACAAAAGGTCACCTATTGTCTGATTCAATGTGTATGAACTATCCAGAATGCATAATTCCACGGGGGCAAAAAGCAGATTGGTGGTTGCCACCAGCTCTGGAGAGGAGAAAATGAGGGAATGACTGCTTGATGGGTCTGATTTCTTTTGAGGAAAAAACAAGGTGTACTTGTCATTAAAAAAGAAGCTATTGATTCTTTTGGGATCACACCCAGGCTTAAGGCCCTTCATGAATTCCCCTTTATACTTGGAATAAAATCCAAAGACTTTAGGAGACCCAATAAGAGCTGCCCTAGCTCAATTCCCCACCCTTCTCTTTTGCCTCTGGCCCCTGGACCACCACATTCCAGCCACACTGGCCTTCTCACAGGTCTTCAAACACCCAAAGTTCTTTCCAGGCTAAGACCTTGACTGACCCATTTCTTGCTCCCAAAGTGCATCTCTCTGACCCCAACTGAAGTTGTGCCAATCAGAGCCTATTCATGGAGAACAGAACCCACATGCTTTACTAATAGTGGAGGTACTTCAATTATGATAATTAGTTACAAAGGTATTAGAAGAGCTGGAAGGGCAAATAGGTAAAATGAGGCAGTCCAGGGGTTAGCAAACTGCAGAAAGATTTGGAGAGACCAAAGGAAGAAGTGGTATAAATGGAGCCCAGGAATGGGGTCCTCAGTTAGGAGTTGGAATTACAGTGAAGAGGGCTACAGAGCAGATTCGTGAATGATGGAGAGATACGGCCACTGCAGCATGCCTCCTAAAGCTGAGAGGAATTGGAGGCACACACACCCTTTTTGATTGGATTGTCTCTTCTCATACCCTCTAAACTCCTTGCAAATCTAGTCAGAAGCCAGTTCAAAAGGGAGCCTGGGAAATGTATTTTGCAAAGGCCAGCCCCTTAAAGAGCCATAATAAACGTGAACAAATAGGCAAATAATTTCCATGTAGCTGACGCCTGCTCTTTCTTTAGGCTCCAGCTTTAAGTCACCTCCACAGGGAAGCCTTCCTTTAAAACTCTAGGTGAGTCTTCTCTGTCCTCTGTCACAAGACCTGCTTGCTCAGATTCTGCATAGCATTCAGCAGTTATTAATTTATTTCCTGAAACAACAATGAAATACCAGACACTAAACACCTATGAGAATGGCCAAAATCTGGAACCCCAACACCACCAAATGTCGGTGAGGATGTGGAGCAACAGGAACTCTCATTCAGAGGTGGTGGGAATGCAACATTGTATGGCCCCTTTGGAAGACAGTTTCATGGTTTCTTATAAAACAGAACATACTCTTACCACATGATCCAGCAATCAAATTCCAAATCAGCCAAATTCTGACTTCTTCTTGGTTTATTCCAGGGAAAGCTGTGTGCAATCTGAGCTAGCTTGGAGCTCATGCTCTCACATATCTGAGAATAATTGAATTAAAAGATCACCATTTTGCCACCACCTCCTCTCCCAACCTAGATTTTAAAGAAACATTATGGCCCTTATTGGTTTGTCTCAGTAGATATAACGCCTGCAGACTGAAAGGTCCCAGGTTTGATTCCAGTCACGGGCACTGTGCCTTGGTTTTGGGCACATTCCTAGTAGGTGTGCAGGAGGCAGCTGATTGATGTTTCTCTCTTATCGATGTTTCTGACTCTGTCCCTCTCTCTTCCTCTCTGTAAAAAATCAATAAAGTAAATTAAGAAAAAAAGAAATATTATATCCTCCAGTTCTAGCCATTTGTCATTTGGTGTTTGAAGTCCATCTCCTAGTCGGTCTAGCATGGAAGGGTCAGCTGCTGGATTAGAGAAGGGTCATCAGGACTTCATGTTGCATGATCACTCTTGGCAGTATGTCCTGATTATGACTTGAACAGCTGAAATGAGTGACAGCTCCTTTTTATTATTATAATGTAAACATTTTGTGCATATCTGAAAAAAATAATGAAATCCTAACTGCAGATAAACAAATGAAATGTCTTTCTCAAAAAGTTAAACATAGACTTACCGTGTATCTCTGCAATTTCACTCCTTGGTATATTCCCAGGAGAATTGAAAAATTATGCCCACACAAAACTTTGCACATGGATGCTCATAGTAGCAATATTCATAACAGCCAGAAGGTGGAAACAACTCAAATGTCTATCAAATGATAAATGGATAAATAAAATGTGATTTGTCTACCCAATAGAATATTATTTAACTATAAAAAGAGAAAAATTACTGATACATGCTACACAGCATGGATAAACCTTGAAAGCATTATGCTAAGTGAAATAAATGAGATACAATAGGGACAGATTGTGTGATTCCATTTATATGAAACTAGAGTCACAGTGCATGAAATTCATGCACTTGGGCGGGGGCCCTCAGCCTAGCCTGTGCCCCCTCTCAGTCCAGGAGCCCTTGGGAGTGGGTCTAAGCCAGCAATTAGACATACTTAGCACTGCCATGGAGGTGGGAGAGGCTCCTGCCACCACTGCTGCGCTAGCCAGCCATGAGCCCAGCTCAGGGCTTCTGGCTGAGTTGTGCTCCTCCTGTGGGAGCACACTGACCACGAAGGGGCAGTTCCTGCATTGAGTGTCAGCCTCCTGGTGGTCAGTGTTCATCATAGTGACTGGTCGTTCCGCTGTTTGGTTGATTTGCATACTAACCTTTAATTATATAGGATAGGCAAATTCATAAAAACAGAAAGTAGATTAATGGTTACAGGGACAAGAAAATGGGGGATAGAGAATGACTGCTAATAAATGTGGGGTTTCTTTTTTCTGGTGATGAAATGTTCTGGAATCAGATAGTGGTGATGATTTAACAACTTAGTGAGCATACAAAAAAAACCCCACTGAATTGCATATTTTTAAATGGTGAATTTTATAGTATATAAATTACATTTCAATTGTTAAGACCTTTAAGAAACAAGCAGCTTGTATATCACATCTCTGGAGTAATGCCCTGAGCCCATTTTCATAATCTTGTGTTTTTAAAGAGTCTCAAAGAAAATGGTAGATGGTAGTCTATTGGATGATTGACACGTTACTTCTTATTGAGTCAGGGAACCTGAGAATTTATCATCATTTCTTCGAAGTACTTCTCATAACAGTCACTACTAGTGTTGAGGGCTACTTATGTCTCCAGGGCTTTCCCAAGAACCTCATATGTTTGAACTTGTTGAAATCTATAAACAACACCATGTACTGGTTAGTACTAGTGTTATATAATCTTTTTATTTTTTTAGACAAGAGGAAACCAAGGCTCAAGGAGTTTATGTATCCAAAATCACAGAGCCATGATATCTCAGAGGGGAACTGAACCCAGGAAGTCTGGCTCCAAAACCTCTGTTCTTATCCACCACATTGGACTGTCTTTTAATGCAACAAATGCTGTTAATATTGCTGTGCTACTAATGTCTTAAAATCTAAGTAATGATTCACAACTTATGGGATATTTTAATATAATTAAAAGACTATTTCATTGAATACAGTGTTGAAATAGCATCCTGGGTCAAATTTGAATTCAACAAACTTTATACACTAATACATTTTAATGTTTTTCCACTCCTATAATTTTACAAATGCTGCCTAATACAATGAGTGTACTCATTGCTTAAATAAAAGCCAGGAGCATGCCTTATTTCACCCCTGGCTTTACAGTTTTCATTTATTTTTATTTTTTATCTTTACAAATTCCTTCAAGTAGAAAAAATAGAAATGGTTGTTCCTATATTTCACATGATAACATTCAGGCTCCAAAGAGTTGAGACAGAACTTGAACCAAGGCCTGGTGGCTTATCACCTTCTGTACAACAAGCTGTCTACCAAATGAAACATTTGGGGATGATATATTCACAATAATTCAGCCAACTTGGCAAGTGGTGTTTTGTTCTCTTTGCTGTAAAAGGCCACTGTTCCTCCTCCTAGCTAGAATGGGTCCCTAATAAGAGTGTGCTCAAATAGAAATGTTCCTAAGCTAGCCATTACTTCAAACATGGTTGAATCAAAACATTCAAAAGACTGGTTTTATATAAAACACGTGTAAAAGGGAGAAATGACCTCTGATTCTCCTTGGTATCAACATTCCTCATTTAATCGGGGGTCTTTATGGCCATGGGTCAGTATCTGGACTGCTTCCAGGCATCCAAAACCAGCATGCTGAAGGCAGGGGAAATGCTCTCCTCCTCATTTGAATTATAGAAGGGAAGGAGAGTTCAGGTCTCTTGTAGGCCTCCCATCCCAAAGATCATATTTCCCTTCATGTTTTCACAGCCAGAAAATCCCTCATCAAATCCAAGTAAATCCCTCTTTCTCTTTTCTAAGCCCTCATCTTGTTCTATTTCCTAGGAGGGGAGGAAACAGCTGGCTGCTCCTTAGAAGCAGCCACCCCTGAAACCTGCCCACCCCAGAGTCATGCAGGGCTCGAAGAATCTTAGTGTCAGACACCTGAGTGCAATTGCTCTATCAAGGTTCCCACATCGATGCTGCTGGATGTAAAGCATCACAGTGCAGAATCTTACACAAGGCTCCTTACCTTTCTCACCAGTGCTCTGCCCCTTCTGCAGCCCCTAATTAGCCCCACCTAGACAACCACATTTGCAAAGACACACAGACAGAAACTTTGGGTTTGCCCTTTCACCCAAGCTCGCTCCACCCCTGAGCCATTTATATCTTTTTGGGTGTCACAATGTCTTCTCCTCCCTCATTCAAAACAAAATCATCTTCTCTAAACTACATGTCTTATCTATTCCTTTGTTCGTAGCCAGGGATTCTCTGGACAGCTTTGCACAATAAATACTTTCTCATACCACCAGTGGAATTTTCCCAGGGTGTAAAATGACTGAGAGAAGCAGAGTCTGCACTCATTACTGACAGGAAGGCACAGAAAGACCTAGGGAGTAATAAATGCCCATCAAATATTCCGTATGTTCGATACATTCTGACCAAGGATGTGAAAGAAAATCTTCAGAGTTTGTCAGTGGTCCTCTTTTCATAAGTACCAGAAACTAGATCATAGTTCTATTACTAGAGATAGTTCTATTACTACTGAATGGCCATGATCCATTGAGGATTTCAATCCATATAACCCTGGTCTCCATAATCCTGTTGGGTCTTTGGTGGACCTTACAAAATCTCCACTCTGCGCCTTCTTGTGCACATGGAGCATTATCAGGGAGCTTGGACCCCAGGCTCCAGGCCTCACTCACCTGCCCCCCTTTATACATTCACATGAGCAATCTAGATTGGAGACTGATAAATGAGACTTCTGATAGGGTTTTGACCATTCCACAGAACAGAGGAGTCATAATCTTATAATTATATATGCAGTAGCTATTAATGGGGTGGGGGGAGATTTCCCCTGTGAGCCACCAAACCTTTATATATCACCAACTTGGGCAATTACATACTGTTTTGCAATTAAATTCACTCAGGAAAACGGAATCATTACTGTGAGGAGCAGCTAACCAGCAAAGGGCGAAAGTGTGCTTTCAGCCATATGGCAGGCAATTCCCAGTGATGTCAACAGAAAATTGCACATGAGTAACTGTGAGGCAAGGCTTGTCCCTGGGAGAGGCTCTGAAGTTTTATGATCATAAACGAGAGTGGTGAAGTGTCAGAACGAAGCTCAGCTGTACAAAACCATCATTTTCACACAAACATAGAGAGGCTTTCTAGGTCAAGTTGACCAATACCACACAGTTCATTATAGCTTATTCTTCCATCCTATCCAATTTTTTTAGGGGGCAGAAGATTCTTCGGGGGCGGGGGGGGAAGAAGTGTCTTCTGCAAGTACTTTATTTTCAGATTTCTTTTTGCTCATTGATATTCTGCCCACAGAAAAGAGACACTCAAGAATATTATATTTTGAGTTAGTGAATACAGGCCCTCAAAATGCTGAAAATCATGCACAAGAAATGCACAAAGTCTAAAACGCAAACTCTACCACAGGGGGGTCTGTGTTAGTGATAAGATAGAGAAGTAACTCAGAAATGAGGAGCAATAAACACAGAGCAGAGCACACGTTCTATTTAGTGTTGTTGCTTCCTCAGCAAGGAGGCAAACAGTCGTCTCAGAGCCCACCTTGTCATCCTCCTCTTTGTACACAGGCCCTCAGGTCTGAGGGTATCACACTCGCACCGGGTCACTGGATAGTGCCAAACAGCTCTGGTATCTATGTTAGCTTGGGTCAGATCCCATAGAGCATGCTATTAAAAAAAATTAAGTAAAAATCATTCCCATCAAAACACTCCCAATTTTCTCTCATTTGCATGAAATAAAGCCCTTACCCTAAAGGCTGGGTTTATGAAGGCAAGTATAGGTGATAAATTCAAAGAGGAAAGACATTGTGTCTTGCCCTTACTTTACTCCTGTAGGTTCTTAGGATGTGATTGTCCCATTAGTTGCAAAAGAAGGTGGGATATCAATGAGAAGAAAATGCGTGGAAGAGAACAGAGTTCATTGGAAAAAGGTTGGAGGTTCAGGAAGCTCCTTCACTGGGTTCATCATAGCATTGTTGCTGGGAGTAGAGCAAGCCAAGAAAGGATGAAGTCTATACACGAAATAATCCCAATAATAAAAGCAATAGCTAACACACACTGACAGGTACCTGAATGACAGGTATTAAGCTAAGTGCTCTACACGAGTCATCATGCTGCACCCTCTCAACCCCATGTGGACTTCAACCTCCCAGCTTCCCTGTGTGGTCGGTATTATCATTACTCCCATTTTGCACAAGAGGAAAGTAAATGTTAGTGATAAGATGGAGAAGTAGTATACAGATGGAGAGCAATAAACACAGAGCACACATTCCTGCTAATGTAGGAAAAGAGCCATAAAGGCTCCATTAGGAAGGGATGAGAATGGGCAGGGAGTGTGGGGAGTCAAAATTTTCAGGGGGATAGGGATAAGCCCAGAAGGTCAATGAAGGCAGGTGAGCATAGGCAGGTACAAGAAATCCCAGCAGGAAGGCAGGATCCAGAGTCAGTTAGCAAATGAGTCAAACTGCCCGGTGGCCCTTATTAGCGAGCTCTAATCATATACACAGAAAAAAAAAAAATTTACCAAGCAATTAGTTGCTGCCACAGGAGGTTCTTACAACAACCCTAATATGCAAATGCTGGATGGAGGCTCAGAAAGCACTTTGCCTAAGCTCGCATCACTGGGAATTGGTGCAGTGGTTCACTATTGAAGCCCAGGCTGTCCCAGAGCTCAAGCTGCTTAACCACCTGTTCTTAAAATGTTCACAAGTTCTTAACATATCCATGCATCAACCATTTGGGGTATAAACCAGAGTCCCAGAGCCTGAGTGTACCTCACAGGATGAATTTTACTCATGAGAGGAAAGACCATATCTACAATGGGATGGGCCATTTCCGTGAGTGACGTGTGGTGGAAAGGGCAAGGATACCTGACCCAAGGGCAAGGCAGGGACCAAACTAAAGGAGTGAGTCAGGAGGCACGCTGTAAATCAGTGGGTTGGAATAAAGCAAGAGACCTGGACTCCAGTTGGTCATGACATCCATGAGGAGCCTCAGCCAAACTTTGGCTGGAGCTGTGCAGTGAACAACGGGCCAGCAAGAAGCTGCCCGCTGCTAGAAAGGAAGGAGCTTTGTGTCCTCCCAGAAATGCTCTCCCTGACCGCCCCCCATGCTGAAATTATACACAAAAACTTTGAGCCTCCCTCGAATCCTTATCCCTTTCAATGGCCAAGATCCACCTCAGTATCTTGTTTGTTCTCCAATAGTAATACCATTCCCATTATTGCAATGTAATATTACCCTGGAGGACTTATTTGAATGCTCCTTTTTCATTCATCCCAGACCCTTTCCGGGGTCAGACACTTTAAAGCAAGTCTCTAGATCCAGAGCATTGTGTTATCAAAAGTTTCCTCCCAGCAATATGTCCCCAAACCCTCAGAGGCTTCCAGTCTTGTCTCACCTGAAATACAGGTAGGTGCCCTTGTTCAATGACCAGGGTTAATTAACAGCTCACTTTCTTTGCCAATTCTGGAAGAATCCTCATTCCGGTTCCTTTTTACTTCCCTGCTTCTACTCTCTCCTTCCGGCAAAAAGAGAGATTAATGGCAAATAACGTTTTAGTGCCACTAAAAATGAGAAAATCCTTTGGTTAATTTTTCTAAAGATAAGAATGTCACATTGATCTAAAATAAGGGAACAAAAGGGTTTTCCAGCCGTAGCAGCTGGAAAGGTGACAACTAAATGGGAAATGGTGTGTCAACAGCAACGACACTCCTGTCAGCAGCTCCTTCCTGGGTATCTTTGAAGCCGATTCTCCTGAAAGCATTTGTTTCTTTGCAAGAAAAGAATGTTTGAAAAACACAATTAAACAAGAAATTTGACTGTACAGTTAAACAAAGGGTGGGATAATATAGTACAGGGCTGGGTTTACAGAGAGGAGAGAGCAGCCACTTCTACCATAAATATTGTTGGGGAATTAGAAATTCCCATGAATTAAGTGATTTTCATTTTCAATAGAGGACACAGGCAATAAATGGATGATTAATTTTCAAACAATTTACCTCTTTTTAAAATGCTACCACTCAAGCCATACTTCACCTCATTTAAGCATGTGTGGGTGTTTCAAAAGGCACTTCAGAATCCAACATGGTTCAAGGTCGTCACTCTGAATTAGAGTTCTAATTCCACTATAGACTCACCTCTGGTCTTGCCTCCCTAGTGTTATGATTTTTTAAAATTAAAATATAATTAATAGAGGCCCAGTGGATAAAATCGTGCAGGTAGGGTCCCAAGGGTCTAGCCTCCTGCGATCAGGGCCATCTTCTGTCTGTTCGCCAATCCTCAGGCTGAACGCCACCTCTGCCGCCAGGCTGTCAGGCCGTTGGGATCACCAGTACATCCCCGGCTGCTTAGGGACTCAGGTGTGTGCACTGGGCTAGCCGCTGATGGAACACCCTGTCTGCTCGGTGCCGCTCACATGACCAACCCGCCCCTGGGTGTGCAGCCCCAAGCAGGCAGCATGTTCTATCAGCAGCCAGCGTGGCACATGCACATGGAGGTGAAGTCGCCGGCATCTGCTTTCCAGCAGTCGGAGATGAGCTGGTGATTCTAAGGGCCTGACAGCCAACCTGGTCCTCCCACCACCACCCTGATTCCCTTGTTCACCATCACTGATACATCGGATCCTGCGGGCTGGAGGTAAGGACCAAGAGGTCGGCCATTCAAGCCAGTCTCCAGTCCTGCCCTGCCCTGCTGGCAGGCTAGGGGGAGGGACCAAGAGATGCTCAATGCACCTCATGGTAACCAGTCATTTGGTTGTCATGGTTGTCACAGACACTGGCTTTTTATATATATAGATATACGGTATTATATACACACTAGAGGCCCGGCCTGCACCCTCTCCAATCTGGGACCCTTCAGGGATTGGGTCTAAATAAGCAGTCAGATATCCCTCTCACAATCCAGGATGGCTGGCTTCTAATCACTCACCTGCCTGCCTGCATAATCACCCCAACCACTCTGCCTGCCTGCCTGATGCCCCTAATTGTTTCCCTGCTGGCCTGGTAGCCCCTAACTGCCTCTACCTCCGCCCCTGCCACCATGCGTTTGTCTGGAAGGATGTCTGGAAGATGTCCAGTCTAATTAGCATATTACCCTTTTATTACTATAAATATATTCCTAAGAAGGTAATCTTCATGATGTCTTCTTTCAGCCCAGGAGCCAGAGAGATCCTTTTATTTAAAATGGGACTACTCACAGCTCAAGTCACTGCACTTAAAATCCTCCAAAGCTCTTCCTTTATTAATCAGAGCAAAACCCAAAGTCCTGAAGGGAACTTTCAAGGCCACCCAGGTGACCCCCATCTCCTTATCTCTGATCAGTCTTATGTAGTAGGTGTCATTACTATCCCCCATTTTATGGATGATTATACTGAGATTCAAAGCAATAATGACTCCAGTTCCACAAATGGAGAGTAATAGATGTGATAGAATTAGGATGTAAGCCTGTTTCTCTGATTTCAAAGCTCTGCTCTTGATTGTGCTATTTTATAACAAACACTAAACAGTCCCTCTTCCTCCCTCCTTTTCTTTCTCTTCTTTTCTCTCTCTCTCTCTCTCTCTCTCTCTCTCTCTCTCTCTCTCTCTCTCTCTCTCTCTCTCTCTCTCTCTCTCTCTCTCTCTCTCTCTCTCTCTCTCTCTCTCTCTCTCTCTCTCTCTCTCTCTCTCTCTCTCTCTCTCTCTCTCTCTCCAGGCCTCCTACATCTTGCAATTACTGAAACAAACTCCCCTGCTCTTTGTCTTCACTAGTCCCTCCAGAGAATGCTCTTCCCCAGCTTTCAGCATGATTTAATTTATCACCTCCTTTAGATCTGGACACAAATAACTCCTTAGCAGTGCAGGCTTCTCTACCTTCTCTAAACAATCTACTGAGAACAGAAAACTCTTCCCCCACAACACACACACATGCATTCATTTCTTATCCTCATTATCCTGCAGTCTCTCCTTTCTGTCACTTACTTAAGATTGCATTCTTCTATTGTTTATGCCATGAATTTTCCCAATGAGGGCAGAACTTTGTCTATTTTGTTCAGGGCTGAATCCCAGCACCTACTGGGATTGGTGGTTGGTGCTACTGAATATTTATTGAATTGGTTAATGCATATGTCTGGCATATGAAAGTTGATTGAAAAATTAAAGTTCTGGCTTCTTGTTCAGACTGATTGATCCAAAGTCTGCCAATCATCTGACTGGCTCAGGAGACAAGATATGCAAACCTAGACACCGAGTAGCCACTAGCTAGTGGCACAAACTTCAGAGCCCATTGCATGCCTATTATAAGCACTGGCCAATTTATATTTTAATTGTGTATACTCATTAACTCTCCTTAGTCAACAAGTCCCTTAATGTCAAGAGTTGCATTTTTCATAGCTAACACTCATTTGATAAATCGTTACCATGAGTCAAGCACCAGGTCAGACACTCAGGATACAGAAATAAAGTGCAGCATTCATCCAAGGCTACTGTGCATCTCTGGGCTGGTTGGACCATGCACATATTGTTGTGCAGCGCACAGCCTGCAAAAATGGTACAAACACCCCTGTAATGGTGATCAGTTAATGACCAATTCCAGTGGCTATACCTTCCAGTGAAACTTATATCCTTTAACTGCACTGCTGATGACTTATCCAATGAGTCTCATTAAATAATCTTCCTTGATTATTACTGCATACACCTTTGATAGCCATGTAATTGTGCCTTGCAACCTTCAACTGCAGGGACTGTTGTTGACCAAGAGCCTCCATTGCTTAAATGCTCTGAAATCCATTGCAAGAACTGTATTCCAGCCAATGCCAGCATGGCAGTCCCACCAGGACTGGGATGGGTGGCAGGTACATACACAGGCTCATTCCTCTAGTGGCCGCTGTGGCTTGAGGAATACCTGAGACCCTTTCCAACCCTTCCTGAGACTACATTGAATCAGTTTAGGATGGTGTCCCTACTGCTTCCTTCCCTCTGACCTTGGTTCATGGCCAGGCTTACACTGAAGTCTCATGGCTCTCCCGGGCTTCTCCAGTTCCCCTCCCCCGCCGCCGAAACTCACAAGTGTTTCCCCTAATAAAGTTTGAGCACATTTAATCCTGTCTCCACTTCTGCTTCTTGGAGGATCTGAACCAACACACCTTCTATCTCAGTTCCTCAACTCTAATTTTGTCTTTGTTTTTTAAGTATGTTTTAATTGATTTCAGAGAGAGGGAGGGAGCTAGAAACATCAATCATGAGAGATAATTATCAATTGGCTGCCTCCTGCACCCCTCCTACTTGGGCTTGAGCCTGTAGCCTCCACCAGAAATCAAACTGTGACCTACCTCCCAGTTCATGGGTTGACACTCAACCACTGAGGCATACTGGGCAGGCCCCAATTCTAGTTTTAATTCTCTACAACATGTCCCCAGAGAGAGGGAACTTCCCAACAAGAAACTTAGATTGTTTTTCCTCTACTCCAATTTCTTTGCTGGCTG
The DNA here is from genome assembly GCA_027563665.1 of Antrozous pallidus. NCBI lineage: Eukaryota > Metazoa > Chordata > Mammalia > Chiroptera > Vespertilionidae > Antrozous > Antrozous pallidus. The sequence goes on from CM050512.1 coordinate 90,167,281, forward strand.
TCCATTATTCAGAGAACAAACCCTGCTGGGAGTAAGAGGAGCATATGAGGCCCTCGATGCATGTACATGAGGAGTCTCTGCTGACTTTCACAGTCCCTCCCAGCCTCTGCTGCCTTGCAGCTCCAAATTCTGCAGTTTACCAAAGGGCCATGCTTCTCCAGCCTGCTTTATTTTCAGTTCATGTCTTTCCCTCTACCTGAAAAGCCATCCCATCCAACTTTCCATGGCCCCTACACACACACACACACACACACACACACACACACAGGTATGCACACGTAGCAACATTTAAATGTTTCCTCCCCACTTTTCTCCACTTTCAGGAGAGCTCCTAGGAGAGAGAAACAAGGAAGGGACCCCAATGGACTAGCTGCTCAGCCCCCCTTTCCCAGGGGCTGCTCTACCATCCCAGTCCCCAGGAAGACTTCCCCAGGCCCAGCCACATTATGCAATATCACCTGGCTCCCTGGCTGTGACTGAGTGAACCAGATGTGGGTAGTAGCATTTAGCCCAGTCAATTTCCTTGAGTTTTGAACCCAGGGAAAATCAGGCAATCTTCAGATGCCTGGATCTGCAATGTTGCCTCCTATCATGTTGTGAATTACAAAGTCAGCATACAGAAAGGAACAGAGGTGAAAGGTCATATCATGCCTTGTTGTTTCCACCTGCCCTTCCCCGCTGCTATCATGAGATGCACCCAGGTCCTTATCAGAAATTGCTCTTTTCTGTTAAGCTAGTTTGGGGAAAAAAAAAAAAAAAAAAAGGCCATCATACTCATCTCTGCATCCAAAGTTCCTGGCATGTAGTAGATACTCAATAGATGTTTGGAACAGAATGAACAAACAAATGAATGAGTAAGTGGGTGAGTGAATAGAAAGGCCATAGTGGAGGGCCTTGATGCCTGCCATCAATAGTCTAGGGCACTTTGACTAAGAGACATTTGAAGACAGCTTTCTGTGACAAGGCAGTGGCACTGGTATTAAGAGACCCAGAGAGAGACTCGTGGTAAATGTCATACTGACAGCATTCCACACAGGTGCTGGAGGACCGGATCAGGAAATAATAATTTCCAACCCCACCTGGATGTCTGGAAGTCAGCCTGCTGCCTGATAGCAGGTGCTTTGGCTACCACTCTAAGTCAGCAAGCTCTGGGTGAGTTTGCAGGGCTTTGCAGAGAAGTCTGTCTTGAATTCTAGCAATGCTTCATGCCTGTCCCAGTGCCCACAGGCCTTCAAATTCAGTGACATGGTCCTTTTGGGGACATGTATCTTAGTAGCAGAGAATGGTCTATGCCTGAAGTTGGCGGTCTCATTCTAGCCCATAGGTGTGCTTGGTAGTGACAGCATCTGCCTACTGAGGTGCTGTACCCAATATACAAGGCACTCACTACCTGCAAAGTTCTGCACAGGAAGCCTGGCTCCTAGAAAGTGCTCAGGAAAGATGACCTAGCCTGTCTCAGCCTCAGTTTCCTGTCAGTAGACTGAATTAAATTAAATCAGATGCTTTCTAAGGTTTTTCTCATTTGAAATGCCTATGATTTGTATCAGGCATAGCACAGATTGGGGGCATAGCTTTGGGGCATATTTGGTGTCACCCAATCAAGCCTGTGCCTAAATCAAAACCTGCCAAGAAAACAAGCATCCCATGAGGACTAAAGGAGCAACATTGGGGATAGTGACAGTGATGGCAGTGTTCTTTTGAGCAGTTAATGGTCGTTAGCTGGTCTCCCAGAGTCCCCTGAGTACCTCTGCTGCTAATTAGGAAAGATGCAGCAAGAGGCATCCCGGTCCCCAAGGCTTCCTATTCATAATTTCTCTTGACTCCTACTTCTTTGTAGTTGATGTTCCATCCCATTAGTGTAGGCTGCTCTCCTTACCGCTGACTGATGGAAATAAAGTAGGACAAAGCAGCAAGAGGAGCCAGCAAGCCTGGGTCCTCAGGCAACGCCTCAAGGGCCATCCCTGACACCTCCCAGCAAAATCTAGACACTCATTTGGAGCCCTGAACTTGACCCACCTTCCTTCCCTCAGTATTTGTGAAAGGCCTCTATATGTGCCAGGCATGTGTAACCAGGCACCAAACTTAAAAACAAGCAATTAGTGTAATATAATAAGTGCATTCCTAGATATGAAAGTGTGTTAAAAGCACCTGGAGCTGCTGGAGAAGGTCCTAAAGAAGGGGATTTCTGATCAGGGCCCAATGAACTATTTGAGCACTTGATGAAGGTCACCCTGTGTCTAACTTGGTTGCCCCAGTCCACACCCCTTTTTCCCTGTAGCCCTTGCAAAATGAGGTCCCAGAATACATAGGACCTGTACCTGAATGGGTAATGACTGTAATGATTATTCCCCACGCCCTCCTCTAGATCCACTCTCTACCTTTCTTCCCACCCTCACTCCCAGTTCCCAGGAGACTGGCCAATATGGGCTCCATCAATGGGACCCTCTTGCTATCTTGAGTTGAACTAATAGGCATCACCAGAAGGAGATGGCAGGGCAGGAGGAGAGAGAGTTCAGATATGTATCCCTCAGCTAACATCCCTGCTGGGTGGTGGTTGCAAAATGCTGGTTCCTCACCCAGGGGCATACCTCTGTGGGGTGGTGCCTCCTATTGCATCAACTCCTACAGAGTTCCAAGACCACTCCCTTCCCTGGAGTCTTCAGGCCCGGGGTGTTAACTGCTTCCTCCATCCCCAGCCCAGGGCACTTTCCTGCTTCCCACCATTCCCTTAACCTGGCCCACGTCTCTGTAAAAAGCCCTGTCACTATAGTCTAGTTCCTTTCCTTTGCAGTGTGCCATCTGTTTCCTGCCCGGACCCTGACGGAGACAGATGTTTACATAAATACTTTGAGACTAACGGATTTAGATCAATCCCACAGTTATTTCCCTAGTGCACACAATATTTTATAGAAGGTCTTGTTTGTTGACTTAAGAAAGGATTTTACAAATGAATATCTACGAAATCCTTCTTTGGTATCTTTTTCCCTCAGGAGGCTCTCAGGAAGCTCAAAATCCCCTGGAATTCGATCCTCCTGGATTTCTGGTATGGAATCCCTGCTCAGAATTATTTAGTAACTACAAATACTCCAAGGACCTAGATAAGAATGTCTCACTCAGGCATTCAGAGTCTGTTATAATTAGGCACTGACCTGCCTCACTGGCTTAATTCTCTCCTCCCCATCTATACCTCTACAATCACAGCTCCAGAGCACTGTCTCCACCCTCCACTCATTCTGGTTCCTATGACTGGCATACTCTGTGCCCTCTAAACACCAGCCACCTTCCATTTCTCCTGTTCTTAAAGTACTGGCCATTCTTCAAAGCCCTGCTCTAATCTTCCTCCCAGTCTTGTCTAACATGCTACTTCTCTTGGCCTCTAATTCTTCTCCTGTTCTCTTTGTAAGTTGAGTTCTCCAATAATTCGCTAGTATTTTCTTAAATGGGCCTGTTTTCAATTGTTAGAGATATAGAATACAAAAGAACAAACTGTGAGGGGTGTGGGCTTAGAAGTAAATGGATAGAAGAGGCTTTCCAGCCTGCCCTGGCTCTCTGTCTTGAGTCTGCCTCCACACAAAAAGAAAGGCTCCTTGTAGCCCAGTCTAGTCCACCAGGAGCAAAAGCTTTTTGGTATGAATGGCTATGCTTTTGCCTGGCCCTTCACTCTAGGTATACATTTCATTCAGGCATCTCTAAGGTGGGATGGGGAGGCGGTGGCAAGAAAAGTTTTAGAGGTTCAGGTCCTGAACCCTCAGCCATCATTCCAGATATGCACAAGGCTGTGTTGCAGCTGTTGATCAGAGGCCCCTTGGAGACTCCATGGCCTTCCAAGAGGGCAATGACATGTGTCACTCTGCAGATGGAAGTATCCCAGGTGGCAGTCTCCTTTGTTTAATTAAAAATCAAGCCTGTGCAACTATAAGACAATTCAGATGAAAATATTTAAGGGGCTCACAGTAGTCTACTCCATCTACTAAACATGCACTCTGGCCACTGAGCCTATATGTATGGATTTCTGGATAACAGCCGTCCTCTAAAAGCCCTAACCCAACCTGGATCAGGGCACTGGGTCTCCCCTCTGACCCTGTTCTTTTCATTCTCACCAGCCTAGGCCGAACTCTAAACCAATTCATACAAGCAAACCACATACAGCTAGTGAACTCCAAGTCGTATTTAACATCAAAGCAGCCATAAAGTTATCCACAGAATTCCAAAGCACAATTTTAAGTAGCCCATCTTAAATTTCCTTCAGCTTTTTTAAAGCACAGAAAAAATCAAACTGAAAGTTAAAAGCATTCTTAGGAAGCATTCCTATAGTGTCCTTTTCAAAGACTTAGAAAAATGTATTAAGTTTTAATTACATGTGAAGCACATAAATGGGTACTCTGATGGGTACAAAACAAGTAGCAAGCCTGGTCAACCTTGAGAGTATTCGATCCGATATAAAGACAGTTAGACCTGGCACCAGTGCTTAAAACCCACACTTCTCACTTCCATACTGTATGAGTCAAGCTCTGGATTTGTGGACAAATTAATAAGAAATCTAAGACTCACTGAAAAATCTGTGAAACCAGGATAATAATTCCCTCAGGGTGTTCCATGAAGAATATAATAAAATAACGTGTGAAAGCAATTAGCACAGTGTTGGCACATGGAGGGTCCTTGGTTAATATCAGCTGGTGAAATGGAGGCTTGCATTAATAAGCTTACTATCTAGTTGGAAAACCAAGAGAAATATAAATAAAACATGGAGAAAATAACCTTAAAGTATGCACTGGCCATAATATAATCTTCATAACTTATGCTATGAGTGGAATAAAGTTTTTATTTTATTTTAAATTATTTTATTTATTGATTTATTTTGGAAGAAAGTTTTTAGAAAGCCTCACTTGTAGAGAAAATTTGACCAAGGAACACTTTTGGGAGGAAGGAAGACATCAGTTGGGTCTCAAAAATGGGCACAGTTGGACCAGCAGAGAGAGAGAGCAGTGAGCAATAGAATCACCACCAGTAAAGACGCAAGACAGAAGGGGGATGTGCAGCAGTCAACACCCCTATGTGAGCCTTCAAATGCCATCATGAGTGGAACCAAACAAAAATAAAGCAGTGTGTGAAACCTAAGTACTTGGCCTCCAGCTAAACCCTGAGCTCCATGCCTCATCACACCAGAAATGACACATACTTAGCTCCCAGCATCGGCCTCTCTGGCAGAATCTCCAGATTTTCCGGCAGAGATACTGCCTGAAGATAGAGTCAGCAGGCATCTGCATCAGAGAATCTTTCTTGACTGCACGACTTCTCACACCTCAACCTCTCATGCTCTCAAAGGAAATATAGCAATCTTTCTCCTCTTCAAAATGGGTAAGCTCAATATGTACAACAGTCCAAGTCAGGCAAGGGAGGGAGTGTGCAGTCAAGCTGCCGTGCCCTATTGCTGCTCCCTGAAAATTTCTCTCTTAGTAGCATGCTTGGGGTAATAATGACTTCTTTAGGTCTCCAAGTGTCCCACTGGGAACTCCGTTGGTTGGAGGGTCCAACCAAATTCTCTATAAATCATAGTCATCAAGCTAGATAATCTATTTCCGGAAAAAGAGAAAAATGCCCTTTGTTAGAAGTTGAGGCAGAAAGGACTTCACATTTTTAAAAGCATATTCAGAGCATTTGGTACCAGATCGCATGCTAAGTACTCTGTGTGTGTCACCTCCCTTCATTATTATGGTTTTAGGGAGTTGGAAAATGTATCCATAATTTACAGGCAGTGAAAACAATTCCACGTAGACAGTTGACATTGCAAAGCTGGAAGACAGTACAATGGTGATTTGAATGTAGGCTTGTCGGATGCAAAAGCCTACTCTGAACGTGCTGACTGCCAAAAGTACGCGGGCTGAGAGGGATCCTGTGAGTTACATCCTGCAGTCCCTCACCCACATGTCTGTGAAACTCTGGCAGTGATCTGTAAGCTATAAAGGGCACATAAACAAGTGAAAATTAGGTGTGAACACAAGCACAGACAGGTGTGGAGGGCAAGAACTTGATATACTCAAGAGGATTGGTGAAAGAGTTATGAAATATCATTTCTTAACATCATTAAACTTCGTCATTGATGCTTCACAGTCCTCAATTTTATATTTACTTGTAGCTTTTTATTAAATACCATCTCTTTTTGATATGAGAGTCATGCTGACAAAACACGATTGATTAAAGTTTCTAATTATCTGTCATCACAGCATGACCAGTGGCAAATGGAATGCATTTTCTTGTTCCTTCCAGGAAAAAAAAATACAGAAAGAGAGAGTGAGCTCCCTAATGCAAGACACAGAACTCTTCTGGCTCACTCAAGTGCTCAGAAAAAATGTACGTGGCAGGGCAATAAAATGGGTGGCTGATATCACACAGCCGTGCACCAAAGCTGATTTCTCATAGGGAAGACAGCCAACCAGGGCCAAAAGGAATGAGTCCAGAAAGAGTCTCTGATGTAGGCATCTTCTAGAATAATTACTCTTTTCTTACCTTTAAATCCGGTACCAGATGCAACTGGGTAATATCTGTCCTTCGTATGGTAACCACTGAACAATCGCATTGAAATTCTATGTGAGTGTATTACTTACAGCAACACTAGCTGCTGTAACAAAGTCTTAAATTATCAATGACCTAACACAAAAGAAATATATTTCTTATTCAAGCAACAGTCCAGGGCAGTGAGTCCTGCTGGTTAGAAGCCTTCCATAAGGAGATTTGAGAATTCTATCTTGTGCTTGGCCCATTTTCTCAGGCCTCAGAGTCCCATCAATCTAGCCAGAGGATGGGAAAAGGCACAACCACTTCTAACCTCTTTAGCCTGTGAATGGTACCTGAGGCTCAGTTCATGGCAAGAACCAGTCATGATACCAGTGTGACTGGGCAGCCACTTCCCAATACAAATCTCATTCCTAGAGGAGCAGAGAGACATAGGTGGGCAGTCAATCATCTTGCCACTGTTGTTTTCATGGGCCTGCACCTGTTCAGTACCTGGTAACAGTATCCTGAAAGCCTGCCACCCACACTCTAGGCCAATGGCAGAAATTTTAGGCTTCTTCTAATAGCAGCACCCTCATTGGGGGTAGGGGGTGGGCGACATTCCTGAAGAAGGAGGCCTTCCTCCTAGCAGAATCCTGAAAACACCCCAAACTGGCACCAGAAGGATGTCATCCTAGAAATGGCAGGTATATTGGGCTGGCTGAGTTTAAAAAGCTTTGTAGAGTACTTTTTATTAACTTCTTAGACAAAAAAGAAGCTATGTATTCTTTCTTCCAATCTATAGTTTGATCATTTTATAAGCATTAAAGGACTGATTGAAAACAAACTCAACCAATATGGCAACAACCCTCCTAAGCTACGTATGTTTTTCTTGCCCCTTTGAAGAGGCTACATTTGCATCCCAACTTGATTCCTCTTAACAAAGCATTTTCAGAGCATATAGTACCTTCTTTGACTTTCTTCACTGTGCCAAAGCTTTGTAACTAGACCTTTTCCAAAACCCTGATTTGTCATCAAAAGGACCCATTGAAGAATCTGGTGAATAAAATGGATGATCCGGTGCTACTCCTGGGGTCAAAATATGGGATGTAGTTCATCAGGGGCACACAGATCATCTATGTATAGGAACCACAGGTGGAGCTTTAGAAAGCCCAGCACCCCCAGGTGGGGATGTGGTGATAGGTACATTTATCATCTTTTATTTTGTGGAAAAGGCTTGAGAATCCTACAACATACACTTCTGAACCTACTAGTTTAAAAATAAAAGCCTTATCCATGAATCGTAAGGGCCTTTCGATACCATTCTGCAGTGACAGGGTCATCCCACCCCTCCACCCTTGCCCAGAGTCACTGACGTTCGTCATTTGGGTTTTGCTTCCCACAGGTGTCTTTATCATTCTTTATACTTACACAACACATGGATTTAAATGAATCATACAGCATTGTTTTGTATATTCTTGGGCCTTAAACAAATGATATACGATATTCATTCCTGAATAACTTCCTTTTTTCATTCAACCTTGTATTTGTAAGATTTATCCATGTTGGTGGATGTAGCTCTAGTTCATTCATTTTTCACTTTCATTTATTGATCCACAATATGAATATAATGCAATTTATCTGTTCTGCTGTTGCACATTTAGTTTCTAATTTGTCACAATTACATATATATTGGCTATGACTATTTTTGTAGATGCTTCCTTATCCCATCTGTATATTGTAAGTATTCTGCTTGTCCATGGGAGCTCCAGAGCAGGGGGGAGGGGAAGGAGGGGAGGGGAGGATCTCAAGATATGGTCTCTGGGCCAGCAGCATTCATGTCACCTGGAAACCTTTCAGAAATGCAAATCACCAGTCCTCACCCAGACTTACTGAGTCAGAAACTGGGCAAAAGGGGTAGTGATCTATGTTTTAACAAGATTCTGGTGCTTGCTAACATTGAAGTGCTACTGTACTAGTCTAGCATATGATGTCTCCTGTTTTGCATATCTTATAACCCAAATGAAAATATCCAAAATGTTTGTGCAATGACTGCAACACTGAGACAAATTCAGAAACTCCCACTGACTGCGTGAAAGCACTACATGTGCATTTTAATGAAATATATTAAGGTCTATGGAGGAGCATTGAAAATCATAAAGCATAACACAAATTAGTAATAGTCAATGTGGTAAATTTATTTCAAAACATTGTTGTGTTTCTTTCGAAGTCACGACTCATGTATCTAAAGACAACAGCTAGAGAACACAGACATACAAGGGCATAAAGTCATTTCAGTCAAGTGTAAGTGTTTCAAAAAACACTCAAGAGCATCTGAAGCATTAAATATATTTCTGAATGAGCTTCAGTATCATCACCCATATGGCATGGAATTTTTTTTCTCTGTATTTTAATGTGTACTCTTGCTCGCGTTTTGGCTGTCTGGACTACTTACAATTCAGTACTCTTGGAACAAAAAAACAAAAATCTGATCTTGGGATTTGCTGGTGAGGAATGGCAGCTTTCTGGAGTAAGATGGAGCAGGGAGAAGAATAGGGTGAGAACTGTCAATTCGCCAGGCTCAGGGGAGGGGTATCTCCAGGTGCGTAGTGGAAAGCTAGGCATGGCTCAGGGCCATGGGGCTTGGCGTTTTCTCCTCACAATTCAGGAGCACCGTGGATGCTTTGGGTCTTTGGTGTAACTGGAGCTCCCTAGGGGGTGAACAGCTTGGCTTTGGGTCATAACGACAGAACATGAATAGAATGGACAGAGAAGTTCAAGAATAACTAGTAGTTTTCATCTAAGGTAGACTCTGATCAAAGGACAGAGAGGGAACTGTCAAGAATAAAGAATGGCCCCATTCTCATTAAGGGATAGGGGTTACTCAAAGGACTGAGGATGAGAAGTCAGTGGAGCTCACATCCCAGGAAAGGGCATGGGGACAATCAAGCACAGAGACTCCACTAGCAAAAGGGAGTGGCATGACTCTGGGTTCATGTGGAAACTGGGAAGTGGGGGTGGGGAAGCAGCCCTGGAACATCCTTCTAAGGATAAGGACTGTCTAAAGAATAACTGATGGAGAGATGGAGCATGTAAGTATATATGGTCTCAGTCAAATTAGGCCCAAGAACACAGGCAGGTGAGAGGTGGGCTAAGTCTGTGTCGAGGCATCAGTGAGCCCAGAGGTAAGAAGATGGAAAGAATAGACTATAGGAAAATGAGGAGAAAGTCAAAAGAACAAAGGAGAAGGAAAAATAAGTCAAATGTTTAACTTGGGAAAAGAGAAGTCTATGCCTCTCTTTTCACAAGAGAATTATGAATAGAACGGTCCAATCCCTTACCTTGAGGGAATAAGGTCAGTGGAAGAGGAGCCTCCTGAACTTGAGTGGGCAGCACAGGGAGCTGACTTGAGCCAGAGAACAAGTACGGCAAGTTCTGTCATGCTAGAGATGTCAAGGTCAGAGCCTGAAGTGTAGCTTAGTCCATTTTGAAATACCAAGCAAGATATCTTAAGGAAACAGTAGAGTCAAAATTAGATGGGATAAGGGAGAAGAAATAGATCAAGGATTCAAGAAAGTCAAGAGTGAGAAGAAGTCAAAAAGACAAGCTGGAGATGTTCTAGATAAACTGGCTACAAAGGCCAGCATCCGCAAGGTGAGAGAGCTGAGCTCACTCAATGGAGCCAGACAGGATGGGCAGTGTCCTCCTGAGTCACACTCAATCCGTGGGGAAGAATGGGCTCAGTGATAAACATCTTGGGCTCAGAGAAATGAAGAGAATAGAGTTCTGATAAGAAGTATTCTGCCCTCCACCCTGCCTCTGTCTCTAGGCAGGCTTCAGGCTCTCAGGTAATCCAACAGGTATTGGACCCAGAAAATTGGATACTGCTGAAGTTTGACAAGACTGTAAAAGCCAGGGCTTCTTTCATTAAGTCCTAAATAAACAAAGGACTAACTCACAAAGCAAACTCTAATTCATTTACAAATCTAATTTATGCAAAACCACCAGTGAGTAGAGGTAGATTTTATTACCACCCCAAAACCCTTTCTACCTTGACAACTCCAGAATCTATGGGTTGCTCTGTATTTGTTGCACTAAATTGAACCTACATTAGGAGCCAAATGTTTCTTGTGAACTTTCTGAGTGCCAGGCCACATGTGCTGGGAAAAACAAAGGTGAATTAGACCTAATTCCAGGGTATGGAGGAGGGGAGCATTGAGCAAAAGAGACAGTGCATCAATAGATCCCTCCAGACTCTTGTGGTTAATCCCACAAACATTTATGTCAACCTTAGGGTCTTTCCCTCTCTCATGGAGCTTCTTTTTTCTGATTCTGCAGTGATTTCACCAGAGTGTCAGGGCAATTCCAAAGCAGGGCAATTGCAAAAGGGGTGTTGATTGCTGTACTGAAGCCTTAATACAATACTATTTGCTTAACAACAAAGCCAGTCATGAAGTTGGGTGCATTGTGGACTGGATTTGGTGAATGAAACACGAAGTAGACACTTGCACAACTGCATTTAATCCTGAGCTCTAGGCTAACTACTTTATTTTTCTCTAATCTTTTATATCACTTACACACAGAAATTGTCAAGAAACCCAGAACAGAAACGGGAACAGTTTCTTTGTTAATGTAAAAAAAAAAAGATTCAGTCCTGTTGATTCAAAACATTCCCTTTAGTGCAGTGGCCGGCAAACTCATTAGTCAACAGAACCAAATATCAACAGTACAACGATTGAAATTTCTTCAGAGAGCCAAAATTTTTAAACTTAAACTTCTTCTAATACCACTTCTTCAAAATAGACTCACCCAGGCCGTATTTTGTGGAAGAGCCACACTCAAGGGGTCAAAGAGCCCCTTGACCACAGCTTTAGTGTCATCCTCTGAAAGTACATGTAAATTAAACCAGTTTTATTTTTTATTAAGTCAATGGGTGTCCAATAACTGGCACCATTACATTTCCCACTAACATTGTCCAGGTCTCATGAATGACATAAGAAACAGTGGCAAGAATCAGACCCACTATGTGTCTGAAGCCCTTGGATAGGAAATGACCCCTTAACTTCTGCTATCATTCTGTTTATAAGTAAATAAGTACATCTAAAACCAAAGAGAGGTCTCTGTAGAAATTATACACCCCCAGATCAGATTTCTGTGCTTCCAATGACAGAATTCCAGTTTCAGTTTAGCTTCTCTGACTCTGAAGAGTAATATACACAAGGCTTGCCCCAGGGAAGGGAAGCAGAGCCAAGGTTGAAAACTGGATCCATTTCCAGAGGCTGCTGTCACAAATTTATCACAAACAAGAAAAAGTTATTCTTTCACAATTCTGGGGTCTAGAAATTCAAAATCAGTACCACTGAGTCAAAATTAAGGTGCTTTGCTATCCGGGAAGGCTCTAGGAGAGACTCTGTTCCTTGCCTCTTCAGCTTCCAGTGGCTTTCATCATTCCTTGGCTTGTGGCTGCATCATTCCAACTCTGCCTTCAGCCTCTCTCTTATAAGGACAGTTGTTAAGGGCATTTAGAACCCACTCACATAATTCAGGATAAACTCAGATTCCTTGATTTACTCACATCTGCAAAGACCCTTTTTCCAAATAAGGTAACATTTATAGGTTTCAGGGATTAGGGCCTGATACCAGTGGGAGCCATTATTCTGCCTACCTCACCAAGCTCCCCATGAGGTTAAGCTGAGTTGGGACTTTATCAGAAATTAGAGTCAGTCTCATACTATCTCTCTAGACTGGCCTGTTTCAGGTGCAGGAATTGTTTGGGCTAGTACCTGTATTGTTTTTGCTAAGGATGTTATAACAAAGTACTATAAACTGGGTGGTTTAAACTACAGATATTTATTATCCCATAGTTCTAGAGGCTAGAAATATGAGACCAAGGTATCAGTAGGCTGTTTCCTTCTGAGGGCCAGGAGGAAGAATCTGTTCCATGAGTTTTCTCTAGCTCCTGTGGTGTGCTAGAGATCTTAAGCATTCCTTGTCTTGTATCCCTGCCTTCATCTTCACAAGATGGTGTCCCTGTGTGTATGTCTTTGGCCAAATTTTTCCTTTTTTGCAGAACCCCAGTCATATTGGATTCAGGGGTGGAGGGACACCCTATTCTAATATGACTTCATCTTCACTATATTTGCAACAACCCTATTCCTAAATAAAGTCACATCTGAGGGAATGGGGATAAGGACTTCAGCATATGAATTTGAGGGGAACACAATGCCCAAGGGCCTACCACCTTCTTACAGATTTCTCTGATGTTGATTCACTGCCTCTGTTTCTGTCCATCTCTAACTCCTAGACATGCTCTTGCCTATCTAACTGACTCAGGAAGCCTAGCACTTGGCATTGGGTATAGAGATAGAAATGGCTTCCCTGGCTACCATCCACTAACAATCTTTCCTTACTTTTCTGACAGCTGACCTGGAATTCTTCCCAGCACCTGCAGCTATCATACTGGTACAGTGTAGGCATTCAATAAATAGTCATTGAATTAGCTAATTGATTAGTTACATCCAATTAGGATCTGGATGTACTTCCACATTCTAACCTACTTAAGCTACTCAGGTTTATGCATTTTAGCCATGCTCAGCATATCTTTGGACATGATATTATGTAGCAATGAGATATTGGAGAGATGGCTAAGAACTCATAATTCTATAACTCCTACATTGCAGGCCCAGGTTATACAAGGCAGCAAAGAAAGAGAAGCACACAGGTTACTGATAAGTCAATAAAGAAGATAAGATCACTTGCAGCCCCAACTGCTATCAAAGACTGCTGTTTAAGAGCAACAGTCCCTATCTTCTTGTTTGGCTTCAAAGTCTTACAAAGTCAATGTGATAGAACTTGAGTCAGGGAAGCTACAAGTATTCCTGGAAGGTATAGTTTCCCAAAGGCATTCGGGTTAAATTCAGCTTCATAATTGCAAAGATCTACATGTTCAACCTCTCTCCTCCCTGCCCTGTCCTTTCCTCTTTTATTCTTAGATGTCCATACTCCTCACCTCCCTCCTCCACTTCTGTTTCAACACCAACACAACCATTCTAGAAAACCTAACTTCAACACATAAAATACAAGATCACTATCTATTTTTGAGGTGTCAATACACACATAAGGCCATGACCCAATCAAAGATAGAAAGTAGGAATTAATTTCCTGTCCTACTCCTCTAAGAGTTCATTATTTCTTTTTATACATTGTTTTCTTATTAAATACTAGAGGCTCAATACATGAAAATTTGTGCAAGAGTATACCTTCCTTCCCCCAGCTACTGGGGCCACTGGCTTCCCCTCTGGCACCAGGGACCTAGGCATTGCTCCAGCCTCCAGCAGGAACTTGGGACCTAGGATGCTTCCTTCTGGCCCTGGCTTCATCCAGAAGGATGTCCAGAATGATACCCAGAAGGACATTCATTCTAATTAGCATATTACCCTTTCATTATTATAGAAGATTGTATACCTAGATACCAGTGTTTCTAATTTATGTCAAGGTTATAAAGAAAGTCTCTAACAAGTATGAAGGCCCAGAAACCCAGATCAAAACAATTTCAGTGAGTCAAAACTAGTATTGCATTAAATTCCGTTGCTGATGTTTCCCATGAATCACTTACCTCAGGGGAAACGCTAAAAGAGAAAATATCCCACACCTGCACACTTGATCTGGAGGCTTCAAGTCAGCCCAAGTTTGTATTTCATCAGTTACGTCTAACCAGATAAACACTTTGCATCCTTCCATTGTCTTCAAAACTTCTAGCTTTGTATTTTTTACCTATTTCTATTCTTCCTCACCCCCTTGAACCTTGTCTTACGTAATTCAGCTTCAAGTCTACCCTTTGTATTTACTGACTGTTCACGAGAGTTTTAACCCCAGTTCTAGATAAATGGGTTCATTTTGACTTGAAACCATTTATCTAGAACTTTCCCAAAATTCTATCATTTTATTTATGTCAAATAGCAAAAAGTCCCATTCTTCTGTTTGTTGCATCTGTAGGATATGAGCTTCCAGCTTGGCTTGTTTAGCTCACATGACGGCCAAGCCAAGCCCCACTTAAGAGGAGATTTTGGAAATACTTATCATCTTCTAACCTGTCCTATTCAGTCCCCTTATAAGTGGCCATGGGAAGGTGGTGGGTAACACAAGTAAAAGTAAATATTGAGTGTGTTCTTTCTAAATAGTGAGGAAGACTTACTTATATGCTCAACATGAAACCAGTTACTTTTCTTCAAAGCTCTTCAAAAACCTGCGTGGTAAATGCCCCACTGTTAATAGGGGTGCTAGATATGTAAATAGGTCATTAGAACACAGCAGGGTAAAGGGGGTGACTGCAGGCACTAACAGGGCACAGAGAAGAGGCACCCCCTGTCCTTGGAGTGTGGAGAGCAGAAAGGACAAGAATGCCATTCCAGAGGAAGTAACTGAGTCATAAAAGAAAAGTAATCTGAGTCATAAAAGAAAAGTAATATCCTGTACCTTGCTCCATTTTTTAAACTATTTTATTTATTTCTGAGAGAAATAGAGAAAGAGAGATAGGAACATCAATGATGAGAGAGAGTCATTGATTGGCTGCCCTCCACACAGCCCCCACTGGGGATCCAACCGGCAACCCAGGCATGTGCCCTTGACTGGAATCGAACCCAGGATCTTTCAGCCCACAGGCTGACGCTCTATCCACTGAGCCAAACCAGGTAGGGCCCTTGCTCCATTTTTTAAAGCTTTCACTCAATGTGCCCTTTCCCTTCTCTGATGGTTACTATTCCAAGTCAACTCAGCTAGGTCTTTGATGCCCAATTGTTTGGTAGATCACCAGCCTAAATGGTGCTGTGAAGGTATTTGTTCGGTGTTCCTAGCATTTATGTCAGTAGACTTTGAGTAAAGCAGGTTAATTTACTATGGGTGGACCTCATCTAGTCAAGGGAAGGCCTTAAAAGCAAAGTGAAGTTCCCCAAAGTAGAAAGGCTTCTGCCTCAAGACCGCAACACAGAAAACCTGCCTGAGTTTTCCAGCCTCTGGTTCTGGTTCTCCGCAAAAACCCTGATTCAAACACTTTTTAAATCATAAGTCACTAGGGGTTTTGGCAGAGCTGATTCAGCACTGTCAGCAGCATCCATGCCATGAGGCAGGGCATGGAGCAGTTGAAAAAAAAACCCAGTGTCAGGATTTCTGTAAGGTGGCTGCACAACCACCAAGGGAGTTACTTCTTTAAATTAAAGGGGAAAAAAGTTTTTTTTAATATATATTTTTCATTGATTTCAGAGAGAAGAAGGGAGAGGGAGAGAGAGATAAAAATACCAATGATGTGATAGAATCATTGATCGGCTGCCTTCCGCACACCCTCCCTGGGGATCCAGCCCACAACCCGGACACATGCCCTGACCATAGAATCGAACCATAACCTCCTGATTCATAGGTTGATGCTCAGCCACTGAGCCTCACTGGCAAGGCGGGAGTTACTTCTCGGACAACTTAAAGAGGCCTCCCTGAAAGAGCAAGAAATGCCTAGAGGCCCGTCCCTGGGGTATCCAGAGAATTGCTGCTAAGTGCCACCAGTCTGAGAACATGATTGAGGCTAATCCCCTGAGATTTTTTTCTCCTTCAGAGGACTGAGTGAGCCCTGGGCACTTGGGAGCACTCAGGAACGGGGTGGGGGTGGGGGGGAAGAGTGGTGTGGAGATGGAAGAAAAGTCATGCTGTCTGCATACAGAACAAGAAAAATTCCAACTTTAGGAGGTGGCTTTCTCTGAATTTTCATGCATGTCCCCTGTTATCCTTTGCCCAAGATGGAATCTGAACCCACAATTCTGCATGCCTCTGGGTGACACCCTGTGATTGTCTTACCACACTCTCATGTGCCCCGAAAGATGGATGCTTGTTTGGGGCCTGCCTGTGCCATTGGATGTTCCTGGTTTCAGGAGCTTGATTTTCAACAACAACAAAAAAAGGCTGAGACAAATGGCTCCAGAGCCTCAGAAGGGTCTCTCAGGTCACTGGGGAGTTGACTCAAACTTTCAAGAAATGCTGTATGAAGTCAAGAGTTATTCATGAAAGGAGTTTGCAAGATGGAGAAATCAGGGCCAGCTGAGAAGTAAAGAAAGTCTTCCTCAGTCATGCTTTGAAGAAAGACTTCATTTTGGATATGGGCTAAAGAAAATTTCTTAAGGAAACCATAGGCACCTTGGGATAGGGGAAGGGGAGGAGGTTAGGGCAGTGCCTAGATGATACTACCTGCCAGATCATAGAATGTAAGTCAGGAAGCTGTCAAATATTCATGCGGCCACAAACAAGATCTATACCTTTGTTCTGGCTGGTCCATGAGCCCCACATTTATTCTGAACCTCTCTCCTCACCTTTACCTTATACCTGATTCTGGTCACTCTCAGGGTGAGCATGCTGACCATCCCCAGCTGCAACCTTACTGTGATGCTTGGTCATTTTGCCCTAGCTCCAACTTCATTAATCTTAATAAAAATGCTGTTTTTTCACGCTGTTACTTCAATCTGCCTTCAAACGCCCCTCCTTGTTTTTCCTGGCTCCATGACCAGCCCCCTATCCCCCAGTCTATCTAGGAGTGAGGAGTTGACCTCTAGCACTTGGTCACCCTCACTCCAACCCCCACTGTTGCCGGACTTCTCCACTGGACATTTTCTCCCATGTCTCCACCATCAACAGTTGTCATTACAGCTCACATTCTAAATGCTCATTATTTGCAGTTTTAATAGAGATGCAAATCCAGATTATAAAAAGTACTTTTAAAAATAGAATGTCTTGCCTATAAAATAAAGCAACACACACATACACACACACACACACACACACACACACACACTCACAAGTTTATGAAATGCCTGTTAGTAAAACAGAGCTGAATCCTCCAAGCTATGAATCATACTGACCCCAGAAAGTGGTGCCACTTTTCCGTGACAGTGTGACAAGGCCAGTGAATCAGGCTGCTACTAGCCTGTTGAGAAAGTGCAGCCTTGCAGGATGAATTAAATGGTCATTCCCACCTGTCACTAATTTCCCTTCCTGGGTGAGCAACAGCTCTGTTAATCGGAAAAGACCTTGATTGGTACAACTTCTCTTATCTTCAGATTCAGTTGTGCCCATGGTGGCTTGCGGAACGCAACAGGAGCTCTGGCCGGGTTGTCTGCTGGCGGCTGCAGGAGTGGGTCAGTGAATCTGATTATACTGCTGCTCAGTCCAGAGTGTCTAGCTCTGTTTTTTCACCCCCTCTCCCTAAAGAGTGGTGTGATTACTTTATGCCAAACCACTCAAGGATAATTCATACTGTCAGGCAACTCTTGTGTTTGCCCATTATCCAACAGTTTTGGGCTCACTTCATATTCCAGAGTGGCGTGATATAATGTAATGCGATTTGAAATACTGTAAAGCAATAACCAAAGTAACACAGTTTGACATCTTGAGTCTCAGAGGAGGCATGCACACACTGGCTACACTTTTCTAGTATCTGCTACTGATATTATTGGACTTTTTAAAGTATTATCTGTTTTTAAATGCAATTAGAAGAATGAGGCATTGGCAAAGGAAATTTCTCATGTTTTAAAAGGACAGTCAGTGCTTTATCCAGCCTACGTGAAAGCTCTTTAGTGGGGACACTGCCCTCACATATGACACACCATAGACCCAATACTCAGTGCCCATCCCATGTCACCGGATGACACAATGCTGGCTCGTTTATGGGAGCTGCGAAGTTCTTTGAACTTCACACCCATCCAACACATCACACCTGTCCATTGTGCACCTACTCTGCATAAGACTTCAAGAGAAAATAGCTGGCGTGTGAATTGAAAATTAGATGGGTTATTATGGTATATTCCCTCCCCCCTCAGCTTAGAGCAATGTGGTAAAAGCTTTGAGAATATGCTGGATCAAGCAGCAGGCTTGCTTACCCAACTGATTTGTTTGTTCTTCGCATGAGCCAAAAGCAAGGGTTTGGGCCAAACGATGAGTGGCTGGCTGAGCCTCAGCAGCCTGAAGCTTCAAAAAGCCAAAAGAAACTTGCTGCCTCAGCACTGAGGCCCAGATTGGGCACAGAGCCCATTATAAGGAAAGGAACAAATTCTTGAAAATAAGGAAACACCCTTCAACCCCTTCTTCTCAAACTGTTACCCAGCCCATCTTTTCTCTCACTGCGAACATTTTAGAACAAGAGTTTCTGTTTGCTGAATCCACTTTCTTACCTCCTGTGCTCATACCAGCCCCCTGCAGTCTCACTTCCCAGTCATTCCAGGTGTTTCCAACCACTCCATCTTCCCCTCCCCTACACTTGACCCTTGAGCTGCTCCTGTGACGCAGACCATCCTGTCCTTGGTAACAATGTCCCTTCCCACAGCCTGCCTCTAATTCCTCCTGCCCATCTCCCAGGCCGCTTGTTCAGGTTTCCCTCGGGGCTTCTTCATCCTCTCTCAAAAGTTCTGTGCTTGGCACTGGGAATATAGTCAATAATAATGTAATAACTATGCATGGTGCCAGGTGGGTACTGGAAATATTGGGGGACCACTTTGTATAGTATGTGATTGTCTAACTATGCTGTACACCTGAAACTAATGCAAAATAATATTGAGTGTGGGGAAAAAATATAAAAGCTCTGTACTTGGCTGTCTTCTTTCTGCTCCTTGCTCTCTACTGGGGTGTGTCTGTCTGCCTGCTGACATCACAGTCATATTTGCACTAAATGCCCAAGTCCTGACCTCTAGCACAACCCTGATTCCCCATTTCAAGGCTTGAAGTTCCAGTTGCCTGCAGGCATCAGCTAGCTCTCTGGCTCTCCACTCCTATAATCTGACCTCTGATAATCAGTTTGGGACTGTTTACACTCTTTCAGCATTCCTGATCTAGCAGCATGGGACTTCTTTGAGTGCTTTCCCCACTTTTCAACTTTGAATTCCCTCCTCCTGACATGTTCCTCTCCCAAATCTTCACATCCTGATTCAAATATCACCTCCTCAGAAAGGCCTTCCCTGCTCAAAGAGGCTGCACAGCCTTCCATTGTATTCTAGTTCATCAAATTCAGTAATATTTTCATTTATTTACTTAATTATTGTCCAGCTGTATTGCTCACTGCTATGATGTAAACTTATAAGAGAGACCTGCATGACAGTAAGGTGCCTGTCTGTCTAATAGACTGATCCCTTCCCTGAACCTACTAGGGAATGGCAAGTGCTCTTGTTAAATGAGTAATTGCTAATGACACCTAAAATTTTATATTTAGCACACACCTCTTCTTTCAGTTTCAGATTGTTGTGCCCAATGGCCTACTCAGCATCGTCTCTTGAGATAACCTCTGCAAGATAAATAACTCACACATATCATGTCTAAATATATATTCTCCATTTTTCACCCCCTCTCTACCTTCATTACAGTAAATGAATGATGCCGGTTACTTGTTGCTCAAGCCAGAAACCTCGGAGTCCTCCTGATCCTCCCTCTTCTTCACTCCTGCCCATATCCACTTCATGATGAAGTGCTGTAAGTATCACCCCAAGTATATCTCAGACCCTCTCCCCAGCTCCACTCTATGCCACCTGCCATATAAACCATTAAAGGAATAGCCTTAGGACCAGTGTCCCTGGTTGCACTTCTTCTCCACACAGCATACAGAATTTTCTTTTAGAATTTGAATCTGGTGATGTCATGCTTAAATACTTTTATTTTCATATCATTCTCATTCACATTAGAAACTCCATCATGTTATATCCCTAAGTGATCTTTCCTAGCCTCATCCCATGCTCTTCACCAAGTCACCTGCCACACAGGTCTCCTTTCACTTCCTGGGACACTCAGAGTCTTTGCATCTGCTAGTCTGTGTGCCTGGAAGGCTCTCCTCCCTCCTCTCTAAGGGGCTGGCTCCTTCAACCTAGCTTAAATTCAACCTTCTCAGTTCACTACATTGGTTCTTCCCCGACTACCATTATTCTGTTTCCTTGTTCCATGTTTGTTTCATCATGACACCACATGGTCTCTCTTCCACCAAACAAGCTCCCCAATCAGTTTTCAAGTCTCTTTTATTCTACAATGTATACTTAACTGTTGACATAATTTGAAGGATGTGTTAAATATTTATTAAGCCACAGGAAAGAAGAACATCTGGAAGGAAAAAAGAGACGAAAGAAAGAAGGGAGGAAGGAAGGGAGGAAGGATGGATGGAAGAAAGGAAGGAGGAAAGGAAGGAAGGAAGGAGGGAAGGAAGGAAGGAAGGAAGGAAGGAAAGAAGGAAAGGAATTTCAAAAGTATTTTTAGATTCAAATAAAACCTTTATCTTTTCCCACCATCATACAACCCACCAGGCATCCTGAATCCCCTATCTCTTTTTATAGCATCACAGTTCATTATGTTGCTCAGGTTAAATATCTCTGAATCATTTTCATGTCTTATTCTATTTCCTACATCTAGTAGACTACCACAAGTTTTTTTATATATATATTTTATTTATTTTTTATAGAGCAGAAGGGAGAGGGATAGAAAGTCAGAAACATCGATCTGCTGCCTCTTGGATGCCCCCTACTGGTGATGTGCCAGCAACCAAGGTACATGCCCTGGCCGGAATCGAACCCGGGACCCTTCAGTCCCTAGTCCAACGCTCTATCCACTGAGCCAAACCGGTCTCGGCAACCACAAGTTATTTCTACCCCTAAAACTCATCTCAAGTTAACCCTTTGTTCTTCATCCCCAGTGCTTATCTCATCTGAAATACTGCGTGAGGCTCCTGGCTGTTCCCTTCTTCAGACCTGCTATCCTGCCAAGATTCAAATTCTAAAATAGAGGTAGTATATCATTCTCTTTTTTGAAAAAATAAGAAAACATCTTTTAATCACTCCCTATTGCTGAAGAATTCTTTGTCATGGCATTCAGAGCACTGGCTATATTCTATATTTCCTGTCTTATCTCTAAGAGATGCTGGAAATTCTCTTACTCTCCATTCTCACAGGCACCTTACCACCCCCCCAATCTTATGCATGCTGCCAACCTTTGTTTTACCATATCTTCAATCCATAATTCGATGTCAAACCTTTTCCTATCTGAAGGATCTTAAGTCATATCCAAGCCTATTCACTTTCTAATAAATTAGGTGATTATCATTTTCCATAAATTAAGCAAAAGCTAATTTACATATTAACTTTAAATTATTGACTGATTATAACACATGAGCAACTAACTGTCTCTACACTGAGTACCTACTATGTGTTAACCTTTATATATTGAGTCTTTAAACACACATTATAAAATATGCTGAGTGGCCAGGTTATTATGATCTCTAAACGCATAATAGTCTGGCCACTTAGTGTGTGTGTGTATGTGTATTAGAGGTACAGTTCATGAATTTGTGCATGGGTGGGGTCCAGCCAGCCTGGCCAGGGGGAGGGTATGGGGGCTGTTGGTCAGCCTGCCTGCTGGTTGAACTCCTGGTCGAGGGGACAATCTGCATATTAGCCTTTTATTATATACGATATACAATGAGTAGTCAGATTATTATGTGTTCAGAGATCATAATAATCTGGCCACTTAGTGTAGATGCCAGTATTATCTCAAATTTTACAGAGCAAGGAATAAAGTTTAAATAAATGAAATTAATTCATCTGGGACACCTACTTAGAAAACAGGCAAGCTATAAATCCAGCTCAGGTAAATCAGACTCCAGAGCCTGGTTTTACTTAAAGCACTATTTGGCACATCCTCAAAAGGTGGAGGTCCCATTTGATTTATCTTTAATGCTTAATATCTAGGCTCTGGTAGACAATCAATAAATGTTGTGGATTGAAGGAGAGAGTAGAAAATCATCAGGCTTCCCAGGATTCACAAGGGAAACCAGGAGACTCCTTTGTAATTTGGCTGAAGTAACTATTCAGTCAACATTGAATTAAATGTGAATTGAATTGAGTTACCCAAGTAATAGAGCTGGATATGTCTCCGGAATTGAAGATGGAAAACTCCCTTCTATATGACTTTGCAACTTATCACTGTCAGAAAGGCTGAGCAGGGAGAGCTGGGGCTTAGCAGCATACACAGAAGAGTTTAAAAAATAATCAATTGAATTCAAACCACTATATATCATAGACATTTAGAGCCAGAAAGGACCTGGGAGATCATCTGTTTCTCTTCCTTCATTTCACAGGAGAAGAGAATGAGGCCTGGCAGGAGATTCAACATCAGCATCCCCTATTTAGTGTCCCAGGTTAGAACATTAGGACCAGGGACACATTAGAACCAGTCCCGTTCTATCCCATGGACTAGCCCATGGATTGCCAGAATGTAGCCCTTAGTTGCCTTAGTGCCTGGCTACATTATTCTCATTCTCCCTAAATAGTATTTAGGTAAATATCCACGTTTTTAATGCCTTGTATGCCTATTTAGAACTTTTACTTATTTTTAATTAATAGTTATACTGTTTTTACTTACAAGATTATCTGCTTAAATGTCTTAAATTTGGGGTGGGAAATGAGGTAATTTATAACATCAGGCAGCAAATAAAAGCCATGTTTCGAGAACTTCCACTTTCAGATACGGAATGTGACCTTTCTAGCCATCAATTCATCGAACCATAATAGGCTCTCACTGTTCAGATGAGTAAGACCATGTCAAACCCAGAATAGAAGGTGCGGGGTTCAGATGCTGAATGATGCTGAAATATCATACCTTTATGTTTTCTCAAAGAAAGTTCAATGGAGGATGAGTGATCCTCCTCACATATTAAGGTTTTCTTTCTTTGTCCCCCAAATTCTCTTGCTATATAAAGGCCTATCAAAAAAGGCTGTTTATAATTCCTTAACATTTTCCCTCCTCTTACACACACACACACACACACACACACACACACACACACACACACACAAACATGTCAAAGAATATCGAAGATACAGTGTTCTGCTGTGTCTATGAGTGAGGCACAGATTTTTTTCTTAAGTTATACAAACAAAATGTTAGTCTACATTGAAAAATTCAAAATTGTTCTTCTTGATACCCCAAAATAAAGCATTTGGCAAACTCCAAATTTGGCACCATGTTTGTATTAGTCAGCTGTTGCTTCAGTAAAGCTGCATAAAAAACTATCCCAAAACTCAATAGCCACAATAATAAACATTTATTCTCACACTTATGGTTCTGTGGGTTGACTATGAATTCACTGATCTTTACTAGGCTCAACCAAGTGGCTCTGCCATAGGCTACAAGGTGGGTAGATATCTATCTGATTTATGTTCTTTTGGGGATTCAGGCTGAAAAGGCAGCAGCTAATTACCAGTAAAAAATCCTCCCAGTGCTTGTCACCAGAGCATAGTATATGAGCAGAAACATGCAAGGCCTTTTGAGGCCGTGGCCTGAAACTAACCCATTGTAAATTTTTCCTACATCCCATTAACCAAAGCAGATCATATGGCCAAACCCAATAGTACAAAGAAAGATACTCCACCCTCCCTCTAGTAGGAACTGCTACAAAGGCAAATGGCAAAGGACATGGATGTGTATTTCTAATACAAGGAGGAGTGAATGACTATGAACAATGGTTCAGTCTACCATTATGTAAACCAGAATTTGGGAGAATAGTCAGGATTGTAATGCATCTTAAAGATTACCTTTTGCCTTTGCAACATCCAGCATTCAGTGGAATTGACCACTATAATTACATATTCATGCACATACCCAGGCATACACATATCCTTGATGTTGTTCATGTCCACAATCCTCTTTCCTGGAATGAATGTATCATCATGGAGGCTGTCTTCTGAAGAGGTGGTGTGGAAGCATAGAAAAATCTCTGTCCTAGAAGTCAGAAAAGCTGGATTCTAGTCCTCATTCTGCCTTTAATTAATATATCATTTGGGGCTTAAAATAGAAAAGCTTTAATGAGTCAAGAGACTGAGCTTGCCATGTCAGGGTTGAAATGAGAAAAGATGGATTGAATAAGAAACCCTTCCCAGCAACAGTTAGATTGATAGTCAAGAATCTACCCTACCAAACACTTGAACATTCTAGACCTTGGGTTTAATAAAATAACAATTTCCCAAAAAGTAGCAGAAAGATTTTGGATCTGTGATATTGATCCCAACGCATGTACAAGGAGAAAGTATTGATAGTATATTTTGTCCCAGGATCAGACCCTCTTGGGAAAACAACACTAATCTTGAAAGTCCCCAAGGAGCAGATGCATCTTCTATCCCATTCTGTTGGTTATAGCAGCACCAGGTCCAAGTAAACAATATTCACCTGGGTCTTTGGGGGACACTTTACCCGGGGATAGGAGCAAACTAAAGTACCCCAAGCAGATCACAGCATATCATATAGTTAAAATGAAACTTTCCTGACCATTCCATTCATGTTTTCCAGGAAAACCCAGACTTTCAATTTTGGAGTGTGCTGCACCCACTTTCAGTCTATAACAGAGCTTCCTATCCATATGCCTGAGCACCTGGCTTCATTGCATAAGGGCTGTTTGTGTTCCAATATATTGGTCCATTAGGTCCTCTGGGCAGCCACATTCCAGGGTCTGGAATCCACATTGCTTCTAGACTCATGGCCTACAGTAATGGAACGTCATCACTTCCTATGTAATATCATCACTTCCTATGTGTGATCTGAAATAAAAGTTGAGAAGCACTGGTCTATACACTCAAACAGGTTAAAAATTTCAAAGGTAAATCTTCACATTTGCTAAAGAAGTAGTAGAATTCTCAAGCTGGGTTCCAAGAGAGAATTAACCCCTAAGGCACCCATTGTGTGCAATAAATTAGACTTTCTTCTGTTCATCTAGAAAGATACTAGTTGTAGTCTACTCTGGGAAGAATTAAGAAAAATTGCCACTCAGATCAGTTCTCTGTTCTGAGGTTCTGACAGGGAGCCCAGTTGAGAGTAAGTGGATGACTGCTTACTGTTTACTTCAATAGAGTCTAACTCATTTTTAGAAGAAAAAATTGCTGTTTGTCCAATAGATACCACTTAGTTCAAATATCTGATTAAACAAAATAAGCATTTCACCAATATAGATGTAGAGAGGACTGCATGAATGCTAAGACTCTCTTCAATGGTTTTCCATTTTTTGCAGATGTTTCCTTTTATTTAAAATGGGCCAATAAATGCAATTACTCTTTTCAATACTTTGACATTTTTGCAGATGTCTTCTTTTATCTCAAAAAGAAATGAGGCAGGGGAGTGTTCCAGAAGGGGCAATGGCTCACTGAAGCACACTGGATACTTGCAAAGATGGGACAGGAACCAGGGTCTCTTGAGCTCTGTTGAAGCACTCTCTCCCTTCTTCTGTTCTCTTTCCATCAAAAGCATGTTTTCTGATTATTTTCCATTAAATGCATCATTTACATTCACTCTCTAGAGAGCACTTTTGAAGCATCCTCACTCTTTTACCCAATCACTTAGCACGGTTGCTCTGTGAAATCTGTGGTTTAGAAACCTTCTTGTTGCACCTAATTATTCCACTTCTTGCATTTCTAGGATGTGTGCACCTGATAATCAAGAGTCATTCATTGGAAGTCTCCATTACATTTGGTGTGGATAATACAAATTTTACTCGTGAAATGCTACTCAGGGTCTCATTTTTGAATGAAGACATTGATTTACTTACATTTTTCAGAACATACACAATAGGCAGAGAATTAAAATAATGGACAACAACTAATAGAAAACAGGTGTGACTCTGAAACTTAAATGGTGCATTCTCCAGTCTTGGAGCAATGCTGGGAGAAGAATGTTTGCCATACAACAATGGAGCCAGCAAAAAAATAACAGGAAACAAACAACAAATTCTCATTGACTGAGTGCAGCTTCCCAGCTGGAGCCCATTTCAGCATCTAGCTGTGCAACCAAAAATGAACATACAAAGACTGCTAAACAAGGTTGGTTTTATTTCCCCTAGAGACTGTGAAGAAGATGGCAAGAGTATAATTTAATTTTTGTAAAATGTTTTCTAAACAAGTTCAGGGGCTGTATCATTTGGGTTGACAAATTGAATACCAACCCCGACGTTCTTGTAATAAAGTGTATGCCCTGACTTCATAAAAGAAACTCATCACTCAAATCCATACCTGAGAAGGCAATAATATTTCAGGGATACACAAAGCACTAAAGGCCAAAACTTCAGACAGCTCCTGATGTGTGATATGTGAAGGGCAAAGGATTTAATCTGCTGACCCTCAGTGTCCAGGAGAAGTTGGAACTGGTAAGGACTTCCCCATGAGTGGTTATTTTTAGCATCCTGTGCCCACTCATGCTGTAACACTGAATTAGTTCTACCAGTCAGTTATTACTGAATGGCTAAAGAACTTCTTTTCCACTTGTTCTAAGCTCTGAATTACACTGCCAAATTGACCTAATTCCATTTTTGGTGCATTTCTACAGACTGCATTGCACAGATGGATTGGAATGGTAGGGGAACTAAGGCAGGTCAGACTTTTTTTTTTTAATATTTACCACCTAGAAAATCCAGGCAGTGCCCAAGATGCACCCTTTGAAAATGTATGTGCTGAAACCTAATCACAAATGTTGTGATGAAATTTGATATGGGGCTTTTGGGAGATAATTAGGTGATTCGGAAGGGATTAGTGCCCTTATAAAAAGAGACTCTTGATCCTTCCACCATCTGAGAACACAGTAAAAAGACAGCCATCTGTGGACCAGGAAGCAGGCACTCACCAGATACTAAATGCCTCACTCTGATCCTGGATGTCCAGCCTTCAGAACTGTGAGGAATAAATTTAATTTATTTATAAACTATCTCATCTATGATTTTTTGTTATAACAGCCCAAATGGACTGTGGTACAAAGAAGAAGAGCTCATGAACAAAGGTGGTCAAGAAGATCACCTGTAGATCCCATCAACATCTTCCACTCATTCCAGCTTTCTTCTTCCCCAAAGGTGTCTAGCTATGGTCCCACAAATACTCTTCCATGGACAGTAAGAGCCAAAAGTTTGAAGGTAACTTTATAGGTCATCTAATCCAACTCTCTAGTCAAAGCTGTATCCACTACAACTGTGGTTCTCAAAAAATCATGTAAACTTGTTTAAAAATGCAGGTGTCTGAGCCTAACCTCCAAATATGATTCAATAGATCTAAGGGCCCAAGAATCTTCATTGTCAAAAGTTCCCCCAGGTGATTCCCATGCTGGTGATCTGCTTAATGCACTTTTGGAAATGCTAAACAAAGTTCCCACGCCGCCTCCATGCTTCCAAACCTCTGGGATATAGTGTTCACTTCCAAGCAGGCAGCTAATCCTTAGGTCTGATTATTGAAAAGGTCCTGCTTTGTTCTTCAGCCCATTGGTGCCAGCTCCACAGTCTAAAACCACACACTGTGGTCTCCTCCTGTAATGATCCTTTGGAGATCAGAAGATAGTTTGCAGGCCCCTCACTCAGAAATTTTCCTCCTCCTTCAGATTCCTCAACATGTAAAAGCTACCATGACCTTGCCCAGACTTGCCTCTCAAAAGCCCCGTCTCTCTTCAATCCTTGTCTCACTGGTTACATTTCCAAAAAAACAAACAAACAAAAAAAAACAATAGTGGTTGCTCACACACAATGGCCAACCATGTTTCCATGGCTTTTCCTTATGCAATATGTGTCTCTATACTCCCCCTTCCTTCTCCACTTTCTCCTTGAAGTGGTAGAACTTCAAGACCCACCGTGGTCCCTATGGTCACTAAGAAATCTTTATCACCATTATATAAAGAGCTGTGTCTTTTGTGTATTTCATACCATCACAGCCAACTTCAACTATGGCATCAATCTTCATTATATTAGAATTACCCATTTTCTCTGTCTCCACTGGTAGTTTCAAGGACAGGAACTCTGTTTTATTAATTTTCATGTCCTCAGCCCATATCTGACCCATAGAAATGCCTCAGTGAAAGCTTGTAGAGTTGAATGAATCCTCCAAGGCTTAAACACAGAAGACAGACCATTAGCCAGGCAGCCTCCCTTTCCTGTGTCAGCCAGTGTGCAATGCTGTGGGATACCAAAGTAGACAAATATCCACCCTGTCATTAAAGAGAAGCACACAGTCCTACTGTATGATACAATGTAAAAACACATATGTTGGACAAAATGGTAGTACAGAGGTAATACGGAGCAGCCAACCCTGCCTCAGAGAATAGTGGAAGAAAGGAAGATAGTAACATTTTTTATTTGTTCAACAAATCTTTATTGAAACTGATTATATGCCAGAGAAAATTTTAGGTATCCTATCTAATAAAAGAGTAACATGCAAATGTGACCGTACCTTGGCTCCTGATTGACTATGCTACCAGCCAATCAGGAGCAGGGGGCGAGGCAGAGGGGTGGGGCCGAGCAGCACAAGGGCTGGGCCCTGGGAGTGGAGGTACCCTGGCTGCCCGAGCTTGGAGGTGGCCAGGGTGTGGGGTGGGACGAGCACAGGAGTGCCGCCGCCCGAGCTTAGAGGCAGCTGAGGGGGGCTGGGGGTGCGGCGAGCACAGGAGTTCCATGTTGCCTGGGCTGCCGAGCTTGGAGGTGGCAGAGGGGGGGGGTGGCAACTGCGGGAGGGGGCAGGGCAAGCGGCCGGGGCACAGGAGCAGAGGTGAGCGCCCAGCCCCTGGGGTCGGATGGTCACAGGCAGCTGGAGCTGAGCTGAGCAGGGAGATGGCTGAGTGCCCAAGGCCTTAAACCTCACCAGAGGCTTTAGGCCTTGGGCAGGCTGGGGGAGAGCCATCAGTTGGACATCCCCTAAGGGCTCTCAGTATGTGAGAGGGGGCACGTTGGGCTGAGGGACCACCTCCCCTCTCCCCGCCCCCCCTCCCCCCGCCATGCATGAATTTAGTGCACGGGGCCACTAGTTGGGAAATACAGCTGTAAACAAACGAGATAAAAATCTCTTCCTCCATGGAGCTTACAGCCTAATGGGTGAGAGAGACAATAAGTAAAACATAGAGTATTTTAAATAGTGATAAAGACTATCAGAAAAATAAATAGGGACAGAAAGGGAGATAGAAGCTGAGAGCATAATTTCAATGGGTGGACAGATCACTTCACTGTAAAAATCACATTAAAGCAAGTGAGTGGGCCAACCCTGTGGACATGGGGGGAAGAGGGGTTCAGGCTGGTGGGGTTGGGGTGACACCCCGCTGAAGTGTGCCAGTGTCATCCACGGAGAGTAAGGGCTGAGAGGTCCTTGCATAGATTTCCTTTACTCTGTGCTTTGGCGGGGGGAGAGATTGCAATGTTTTGAAGAGAGGAGAAACAGGGCCCGACTTCTATTGCAGGACAACTGCTGTGGCTGTGGATATGCAGGGTGCACCTGGGAGCTGAGTTGTGTCCTTCCTTTGTTCTTAGAAAGGGTCAATGGGGCGCTCATGGGTGGATAGCCACCACGTGGCAGATCTGGAATTCATGACAGGTCTTCATGGCTCTAAACCCCTGTGCTCTCTTTCCCTTCAGCAGCACTACCAACCCCTAACACTTGGGAGAAGGAACTCACTCCTACAAATGCAGGAGGCCAGCACAGGGAGGACCAGGGGACCAGGCAGAAATAGCCACATCCCATGAAGAAGGTGTGTGCCCTTCTGAGTCAGAAAGGAAGCCCTTAAGCCAAAGTGGCATGGTCCAGTGAGTCCTCATTTGGCTCCGTTTTTGTTCCTGAGCCTCAGTGCCCTCACTGAATGCCCCCTCTCTCCTCTGGCTCAAGTATAGACACACACAAAAAATCCTTTTTTAATTTCCATTTTAGTACTTGAGATGGGTGGTTATTTCAAAATTGAAATATACTCAGTCATAAGAAAGGAAATAATTACAGAAACTATAAGCAGCATCCAAATAGGTAAGTCCACTCATGCTCCCTCTATCAAAGGGGCTGCCACACAATCTCTAGGTTCCTTCCCACCCAGCCCTCACCTGTTGTTCACCTGGGGCCTCAGCCCTGCCTGTTTACCTTATACCAGTGGGCCCCATCAGCCTCTGTCACTGCACCCACTTTGTTTCTCTCCTGGCCCTCATCATGTCTGTAATCATTTTAGGCATGTCACACTTGTTTGCCTCCTATTTCTTCCAGTAAAATGGACATTGCCCAAGGTCAGAGCAGATAGAGCTTGTTCACTGATGCCTCTGCTACACTTAACAGGACCCTGACATGTGTCAGACATTCCATAAATGTTTGTTGATTTTTGCCACCCTGTAAGCCCCCAGCAGGTGTAAAAGATGTTTCTTCATCCAATATGTTTGTCTTATCTCCCAGGCGTCCCACTAGGTCTTCCAAATTGTTGGTCAAAACTTGACTAAAATTCAATGCATGCCTCAGCCCTTTTGGCTTTCAGACTGAGATCAGGCCTCACAGCACTGGTCCACCAGCCCTCAGGCCTTCAGACTAGGTCTGAAAATTATACGATTGGCTCTCCTGGCCCTCCACCTGACAGATGGCAGAATGTGGGACTTCTCAGCCTCCGTGACCACGAGAGCTAATTCCTATACTTAAATAGGTATATAATCTCCTATTGGCTCTTTTATCTGGAGAACTCTGACTGGCAGAGGGTTTTAGGAGCTCTGTGCCAGGAACTGGGGTGGGGGCAGGGATCAAGCATATAGTTCTTAATCAGATGTCATTCAGCCCAATGCCACTCTTTGACAGAAAGAGAAAGTGAGCCCAAAAAGGCTTGTCTCGCTCAGATTCACACAGTCACTGGTGTAGAGCCATGGCATTTGAACCCTTGTAGTGGATGCTGTTTGCGCCGCCTGGATCCTGCTTGCTGCCCAGCAATGCAGAACACCAGCAGGACACAGCCTTCAGCCACCAGGGCTGCAGGCCCACCACTCACTCTTGGTCACACCAGGAGGCAGCCCACATCCTGGTCCTGAAAAAGGTGAGAGCAGAAAGGCCAGACCTTTCCACCCGACACATAACCTTTGTGAACAACACTGACCTCAGAGCTGCTTCCACAGGAGACCTGGCTTTGTGGGGCCTGCTCCACAGTTTCCCTTCTTTCACTTCTTCCCCAGCTCAATCCTGCCTCCTTCTCCTTTCTTTTGTAAGGTTTCCCCAGTAAACATCTTGCACCCTAAGCTTTCTTCCAGCATTGACTTCTAGAGAATCCATCCTGTGACCCCTCCAAATCCACTGTTTACCTCCATAAGCATCACAGGTAGGTGTTCCTAAAGCCTGAAGCACAGACCCTCGCACTTACGTCTATGCCTGAGGCGAGCAGGGCAGCCCATCACACGTTTTGTTCTGCCCAAATCTTCCCAAGGTAAGCCCTGCATGCAGGCATCTAAGCCCCTGAAGTTGCTGCAATTTATATTTAATGTGCAAACACTCTGAGGAGGGCTGCCAGATGAAAACATTTATCCTTTCTCTGTCTTGGAAAAAA
This sequence comes from Antrozous pallidus, assembly GCA_027563665.1. Lineage (NCBI taxonomy): Eukaryota > Metazoa > Chordata > Mammalia > Chiroptera > Vespertilionidae > Antrozous > Antrozous pallidus. The sequence continues at coordinate 90,199,105 of CM050512.1, forward strand.
ACTTATTAGCTAGCTGTCTACCCATATTCAGAAAGTGCAGAAAAATGGAGGGAAAGGAAAAAGGAAAAAAAAAAATCTGTTGCTGCCAGATAAATCTCACCCTCGGAGCGCCAGGGCGGCCGGTGGCTACTGTAATATATTGTTATGCACCGCCACCAGAGCACTTGTAGAGCAACCACAGGCCATGTCTGACATCGCCTTCGCTGACCTTTTCAATATTGCCCTGCACTGTGGAGCTGGTGTTTCTAGAGGAATTCAAATCGAATGTACTCAGGCAGAAAGGATTTGGCTGTGGGCAAACCCTATCAGTCTCTTCACATTTAGCCTTGTCATTCTCATGTAAATTGTAATTCTTTATTAGCAGAGCCAGTCTTCCCCCAGGTGCTGGAGGCGCTGGCTAAATGGCAGCGAGGCTGAGGCGCATCTGGCTGCACAGAAAGCCAGCCTTAGCCAGGGCTCCAGCGCAGATCGCTTCCCAGGCAGGGCCCCACTTGACAGCACACAGCGGGGCCATGAAGTTCAAGCCTACCCTCTGAGCAAGCTTTAAAGGGCACAACACCTTATGGTTAACTATAGGCACTGTGTTGTACAGCACATCTCCAGAACTGCTCTTCTGTTCTCTTATCCCTGCTTCCAGATGATCCTGGCATATGCCACAATGTCAGAACCACTGCCAGGGAGCATCTCTGCCTGTCTCCCCAGGTTTAACTGCATCCAGCCCAGGGATATTTAACCCTCTGAGGGAAGACAGAGAAGCATTATCTCATCACTCTCACCCTTTGAGGTCCATATCTAGGGGGGAGCTTGTAGACTGGAAAACAGAGTCAACAATGTAGCTGGATGTCATAACATGGAGGAAACTAGAATCAGCCCTTCCCTGTCCTCCCTGGAGGCAGGTGAGCACCCTGGGGAAGTAGCTGTGTGAGGGAATCTAAGAACAAGGGAGAGGCCAGGAGTGCTTCAGCCTGCAACAAACTGGGCGATCAGGAACGTGGCCTTCAGCTGGAGATGGAGAATAGCAGCCAGGCACCACAGGAATAGATGGTGGGAGAGACTACAGAATCCCCGTCAGGTGCCTGGAGCAGGGCTCTAGTCCCAGCAAGTGGCAGAAATGCCAGGCTGGGGGACAGAGGAGCAACCTAGCATCAGACAGGTCATGGAGGAAGATGGAACTCTGCCCAAGCAGCAGATCTTCGGCAGCACCCAGAGGTCCAGCTGGCTGAGGACCGATGTGTGCCTCCTATCCGGTTAGGACTGGCTCAGGAGTGGTGAGTTCACTTCGAGGGGAAAGGCAGCAGACAATCCTGAGAGGAAAATCTGGGAAGATAAGAACTGATGGATCCCATCCAACCTCGCTGGTTTGAGAGTTTACACAAATTCAAGGACTTTTATCCCCCAGATGAGGTACTCGGGAGTTCATTGGGGCAGATACAGCTGACTCTCTCTGCTAAAAAGAAAGAGCTTACGAAAAAGGCAGAAAAGGTTTGTAAGCCACCAGAAAGCTCCACAAAAACAATATTCTGTCAAGTTAAGTGTAAATTAATAAAAAACACATGGATTGTATTTCTCTAAAAATATACACTGCTCTGAAAATCACACAGGGGAAGGAAGCTGGTAAATCTGTTTGGGGTTTGGCAGACTCCAGGGTGTTTGGGAGTGAGGTACAGTGCTTTGGGGGACAGGTTTTTCCTATTATCTCTCTTTCTCTCCACCCATAATCACTGGTATGCAAAGATTTTTACAGGGAAAAATACCTCAAAAATCATCTACTGGGCTGCCACATTGAACACATAAAAAATTCCACCCTGTGGTGTGGCTCTGTTGGCATCTTTGCATGCATGGAAAGGTTGCTGGTTTGATTCCAGTCAGGACACATTCCCAGGTTGCGGGCTAAATCCCTGGTGGATGGCATGAAGGGGCAGCTAATTTGAGGCTTTGTTCTCACATGGATGTTTCTCTCTCTCTCCCTCTCCTTTCCTCTCTCTCTGAAAAACAATTTTAAAAATCTTAAAAAAAAAAAAAAACCTGAAGTTCCAGGAGGTTAAGTCATGGTGTACAGCTTCACAAAGAAATGACGGCAAATTTGAGAGTGCTTGAGAATCAACGCAGAGATGGTTGCACTAAAGTGCATTCCTTCTTCTCTCCTTAGCTTCAAGTGACACATCTAGGAGCCATTCCAGACCATGCGGTCCACACAACCCATGGACCTTCTTTCCTATACACAGCTCACCTACAGGCATTGGGTAAAGTGGAACCTCATGGGTTCATCCTAGTCTTGGGCCTCATACAACCTTGGAGCTAAACCAGAATGGAGGCCCCATGCCTTCAGGGTCTGTGCCTTCCCATGCAGTCTGTGATCTGAAAGACAGACTGAAGGTCCAGGAGTGAGGATCATTAACAAGTCACCCAGAAGCCTGGCAATGAAACACCAAGCCCCATTACCCATGGAGAGATATATAATTACATAATGGCAAAAGGATCAATCCACCAAAAAGTCACACCAATCCAAAGTGTGAACTCATAAAACAGCAAAGCCTCAAAATATATGAATCAAAACTGTTAGAACTGAACAGAACAATAGACTAACCCACAATTATTGTAGAAGACTTCAACAGTCCACTCTCGGCCATTGATAAAACTACTAGACAAAATCTGCAAGAGTATAGAAAAATAAGTAACCATCAGTCAGCAGAATCTGGTTGACATATACAGAACATTCCACCCACCATCAGCAGAATACACATTTTTAATCAAAGACCCATGTAACAGTCACCAAGATGCATGTTCAATTGATTTCTGGTATGGAACACTTAAGTTTATTGCCTTGGCATTTGTTTTCTATTTGTCTCTTCTGTTCATTTTGTCACTTTCTTTTCTACCTTCTTTTGGATTAATTTAGTATTTTTATGTTTCCACTTTATTTTCTTTATTTGTTTATAGACTATAACTCTTTGTCTTGTTAATGGTTTGGTTTTTCAGCTTCAAGTGGCATTATACCATTTTATGAATAGTGCAAGAACCTTACAATAACATACCTCCAGTCCTGACCTTTGTGTTATTGTTGTGCATTTCACTTATATATGTTATAAACACCAAGATATATTATTATTTTGGTTTAAATAGTCAATTACCTTTTAGGAAGATTTAATTAATAAGAAAAAGTTCTTACTTATAGACCTACATAGTTACAATTTCTGGTAATTTCTATTTTTTATTTAGATTCAGATTTCAATCTGGAATGATTTTCCTTTTGACTAAATATTTTTCTTAATATTTCTTATAGGGTAAGTGTACTAATGATGAATACGTTCAACTTTTGTATATATGAAAGCATATTTATTTCATATTGGTTTTGAAAGATTTTTTACCAGGTATAGAATTGTAGGTGGACAAATTTTTTTTCAGTACTTTAACATGTTCTTCATCATCTTCTCACTTGCATTGTTTCTAGTGAGAAATCTAACAAGACTGTATCTTTATTCTATTATTTACTTATAGTTCATCTTTTTTTTCCAGTTGCTTTTAAGATTTTGTGTTTAGCGATTCGAACAATTTGATTATACTGAATCACAGTGCAGTTTTTCTGATATTTCTTGTACTTGGAGTTCATTGAGTTTCTTAGACCTATAGGTTTATAATTGTCATCACATTTGAAATGTATTTGGTCATTTAAAAAAATGTTTAACCTCCCCCTTCACCCCTCCAGGGACTCCATTTACAACTATATTAGGTCTCATAGCTCACTGATGCTCTTTTCATTTTTTTCTTCAATTTTCTTTTTACCTTGTGATTAATTCTGGATATTTTATTTGTATGTCTTCTGGTTTCCTAATTATTACTTCTGCCATGAATAGTCTTCTGTTAATTCCATTCTGTATTTTTTCATCACAGACATATATATATATATATATACACACACTAGAGGCCCAGTGCACAAAATTTGTGCACTGGGAGGGGGGTCCCTCAGCCCAGACTGCACCCTCAGTCAGACAGACATCTTTAGCATTACTGTGGAGATGGATGAGGCTCCCACCACTGCTGCTGCGCTCACCACCAGTGAGCCTAGCTTCTGACTGAGCAGCGCTCCCCCTGTGGGAGCATACTGACCACTAGGGGACAGCTCCTGCATTGAGCATCTGCCCCCTGGTGGTCATTGCATGTCATAGTGACCAGTACTTCTGCTGTTCAGTTGATTTGCATATTAGCCTTTTATTATATAGGATATACTAGAGGCCCAGTGCACAAAATTTATGCATGGGTAGGGTCCCTAGGCCTGGCTGGTGATCAGGGCCAATCTGTGGGGTGACTGGCAGGGCAATCGGGGGGCTCTCGCTGGCACCCACCTTGGCTGGCCTGGCATTGCCCACTTGCTGGCCCCACCTCCACCACCCTCTCCAGGCTGCCACCAATCAGGGCCTGTATGCTGGGGGCAGCTCCTGCATTGAGCATCTGCCCCCTGGTGGTCAGTGCACATCATAGCAACCAGTCGTTCTGCTGTTCAGTTGATTTGCAAATTAGGCTTTTATTATATAGGATACACTATGACTCTACTTAATTTCTTAAACATGTGTAATATAGTTACAAAATCTATCTTCATGTTCTTGTCTATTAATTCTAACACCTATGTCCATTCTGAGTTGTTTTGATGGACTAATTAGTCTTCTCATTATAGACCATATTCTCCTGCTTCTTTGTATGCCTGATAATCTTTTATTGTACAGCAAATTGTATACATTTTGCTTTGTTGGCTATTGGCTTCTTTTGTATTTTCCATAACTATTTTTGAGCTTTGTTCTGGGATATAGTCAAGCTACTTAGGAATAATTTGATCTTTGGGGGTTTTGCTTTTATGACTTGTTAATCAGGTCTAAAGCAGGGCTATTATCCCCCACTATTGAGCTAAGACCTTCCTTTACTCTACCCTAGGCTGCGTGAAATACAAGTTCTCCAGTCTGGCTAGTGGAAACAGATATTATTCCTGACAGATAAGCTCTGAGCACTATTCTCTAATTTTTTTAATATCCTCTCCTGCAACTGCTCAGCAGTACTCCACTGAACACTTGAATAGGATCCCTGAAAATCCCCAGGGTTCTCTTTTCATGCAGTTTCCTCTCCTTCAGTACTCTGCACTATTAGCTCTAGCCACCTGAGTCTACCTGGACTCTCAGCCTTGTCTTTTCAACTCAGAGAGCTAGCTGCCTACCTCCTGGCATCGCTCTTCCTGTATTGCAAGCTGGAAACTCAGGACTATAAGCTAAGGCAGCTATAGGACTCACTTCATCTGTTTCTTGTCTCTCCGGGATCAGTGTATTTTGTTTGTTTGTTTGTTTGTTTGTTTTTAAAGATTTTGTGTGAGTTTTTTGGTTGTTTCTGGAAGGATTGTAAATCCCATTCCTGTCACTCCATCTTGGGTGAAAGCAAAAGGCCTGCAGGAGTTTAATCTGGGGCCAGAGCCCAGCTACAGGGATCTTGGCAAAAAGGCCAGAGCTGGCACTTTATCATGCAGCACCCAGCAGCACTGTGTCTCTGGAAGGTTCTCTGGGTACCCAAAGTCAACAGTCTTGTCAATCATTTTTAATCCCAGTGGCAGTATGAAAACACACTTCAATACCTTCTCTTTGTACTCATGCTGGCTAAATGAGTGGGAACATAGAAGAGTTCAAAGTGAGTGGTATTTAATGTAGCATTTGTTTATTTTTTTAAATCTCAAAACAGCTAAAAACACAACTTTAAAAAAGTAAGTATATGAAATAAATAAATAAAAACTGAAAACAGCTGATTGACCAACTTTTTAAAATTATAATTTTAGACTTATTTTAATAACCATCTTATAATACAATGATAATATCATGACTTTCAAAATTACTTTTAAAATAGTGGCATTAAAAAAAACTGAGACTACCTAAACTTTATAATTTACAAACCAATTTCATATGCATTATCTTTTTTAATATTTTCTAATTTCTTTAGTACAGATACATACACTACTAAATCTCTTAATGGTTTTTTTGAACTCAAATTCTATCAGCTAGAGCTAGAACTTAAACTCAAATCATTAACTACAGTGTACAATGTGTAAAAAATATAAACTAATTTTAAAGAATTGAGGAAAAAGCGGGGGAGAAATAAGGGTCTGTTCTAAATTAAGAAGAGCAAAGAAACAAAATAACAAAATGAAAAGCATAACTGTTTATTAGATCATGGTTCAAAAAACTATAAAGGTATGTGGGAAGAAAACTAGGGAAATTTTCATACAGAATGAATATAGGTCATAAATAAATATTGCAGTTAGGATCCTAATATTGTAATTTGTATAGAGAATGTTATTATTCCTAGGACATATGTGATGAAATAATTTGGGGTAAAATGTCATGATCTAAAAACTTACAAGTGGTTCAGGAAAAACTAAATATATATATATTCACACACCTAGCTAAGTGAAGCAACTATGACAAAATGAAAATAATTGCTGATTCTAAGTGATGGGTATACAAGTATTCACTGTATGATTCATTCAATGTTTTTATATATTTGAAAATGTCAATAACAAGGGTGATGTGGAGCTTGAAATGGCAATATTAAACTCTGAAACAGAAGAAAAAAATCTATGGGTAGACAAAGAATGTGTAGACCTATTCCTGCTGCCATAGGGAAATAACTTTAAATATGTTATGTTGTTGCTGATATGTACTATGTGGTCAGGCCTACGGTACACACTTTTTGTTCTTGCCATTATTTCCTAAATAGTACAGTATAACAACTATTCACATGGCATTTGCATTGTATTAAGTATTCCAGAGATAACTTAAAGTATATAGGACGATATATCTCCTATGCCATTTTATCTAAGGGACTTGAGCATAAGCAGATTTTGGCTTCTGCAGAGGATCCTAGAACTAATTCCCCATGGATGTCAAGAAATGATTATCTTAAATCTAAAACCAATGCATCCTGTAGATTCTATTTTCCTAAAGAAAATGAAGGTCAGAATGTTAAGTGATTTGTCTGAGGCCACCCTACTAACGGGTGCCAGAGTTGGGACTCAAACCCCTGACCAACTGGCCCCAGAGTCAGAGCTTGCTGCATTGCACTGCGCTGTGCCTTGCTATCTCCAGCAGCTGGTCATCCCTGTGTGAGAGCTGAAGCAAAAAGGCAGAGTATGGCCTCATTTGACCTCAGCTCAAACGGTGTGTGTTAAGCAAGTCAAATTTTTCGCTGCTCTGCACATGCCTGCTAATGATCACAAAAGTGCAGTGACTATGGATCTTGAGGCTACAAATAATTTTAACAAGTTGGCAAATGCACAAACATATAATAGGATCTTCTGTAATTTATAACTGTGAACCTTTCTATTAAATTGTCATGGGTGGGCCCAGACTGTGTGGCTCAGTGGTTGGGCATTGACCCATGAACTCAGAGGTCACGGTTTGATTCCTAGTCAGGGCATATGCCCAGGTTTTGGCTTGATGCCCAGGAAGGGGCATACAGGAGGCAGCCAATCAATGATTCTCATCATTGATGTTTCTATCTCTCTCCCTCTAAAAATCAATAAAAACATATTTTTAAATAATAAATACAAATCTCAAAAAAAAATTATCATGGGTGGTAGCCACGCTTAATTCATCTCTGTATGCTCACTAGTGCTTTCCCCAGAGAAGATGACAGATATAGCTTTGATAAATATCTGAATGAATGAATGAATGAATGAATGTAAACTTAATATCCCTAAATTAAATAGAGAGTGCTTTATACATGAGACAATTCAGGACTGAAACAAACAAGACCAAGTAGAGGTTACCTCTAATTCCTTCTCGGTTTAGAACCATCCAAATAAAAATGAACAAGCCCTTTGGAATATGTCAAGCTCACAGCATTGCCTCTAGACCAATGGTGGAGGGTGGGCAAAATGCACACTAAACAGGTGCCTGGCAGTTCCTAAATTATAAAATAGGTTATATACATATCAAAATAGAAATTCACTGTTTGAAAATCAAGATAGATTTTCTCAGTGGTGCTTAGCCCTCAGTCCACAAAAGGCCAATATTACACAGCATGTAGCTCATTACCACGGTATCGTCAGTGTGAGTAAACGCAGAAGGACCAACATCAGTGCTAGTCCACAAACCACATGATCAGTGAACAGTCACCCAGGGAGTGTTTGCTGAACCTGTGCCAGGCAGTTCGCCCACAGACCGCAAAGCATGTTGTCGTGTTGCCTCCTCATCTCCCAGTGACAAATCTATGTGATGTTGTAGGAAATGGATAAATGGAAGAATGAGTGTCCAACCAAGATCAAAGGGCAGCAAAGAAATAAAAAGTGATACCACTGAAAGTGAAATTGGATTCTCATGGAAGTGGAGATACAGAAAACTCTGGGAAGAGTGACACTGCCACCGAAAGCTAAATATGCAGCCAGAGTTTGTGAAGGCAAACTTAAGGACATAAATGTGCAAGGCTTTGGAGAAAGGTGATTAAGTCCCAGAAAGTGATGCCGGCAAGGGACGTTACATAAAAGGAGTGCTCGGAGAAATCTCTGGACATTGAAAGCACAAAGAATGAAAGCAGAAGGCTGATTCAGACTTAGAAAGCATTATGACAGTTCACTAAAGTGCTCACTCACTCTCTACGCATCATACATCAAACGAAGACAATCAAACACTTGTGAAACTATTCTTGATAAGTTTTTATAAAGAAACTAGAGGCTTGGTGCACAAAATTCATGCACGGGGGTAGGGGGGTGTCCCTCAGCCCAGCCTGAACCCTCTCCAATCTGGGACCCCTCAAGGGATATTCAATGGGCAGTCGGACATCCCTCTCACAATCCAGGACTACTGGCTCCCAACTGCTCCCCTGCCTGCCTTCCTGATTGCCCCTAATCACTTCTGCCTGCCAGCCTGATCACCCCTAATCACTCCCTTGCCAGCCTGATTGATACCTAACTGCTCCCCTGCCTGCCTGATTGCCCCTAACTGCCCTCCCCTGCAGGCCTGGTCACCCCTAACTGCCCTCCCATGCAGGCCTGGTCCCCCCCAACTTCCCTCCCTTACAGGCCTGGTCCCTCCCAACTGCCCTCCCCTGCTGGCCATCTTGTGGTGGCCATCTTGTGCCTACATGGGGCAGCCATCTGTTGGAGTGATGGTCAATTTGCATATTACTCTTTTATTAGATAGGAGGATAGAGGCCTGGTGCATGGGTGGGGGCCAGCTGGTTTGCCCTGAAGGGTGTCCAGGATCAGGGTGGGGGTTCCCTTGGGGCATGGAGCAGCCTGGGCAAGGGGCCTGTGGTGGTTTGCAGGACAGCCATGCCCCTCCTCCACCCTGTGACCCAAGCAGAGGCTCTGGTATCTGGGATTTATTTATCTTCTATAATTGAAACTTTGTAGCCTTTAGTGGAGGCCAGGACAGGCCAGGAACTTGGCTTCCTCCATCACCAGGGAAACCCAAGCCTACTGCTAGCTCCATTACCACAGCCATTTTTGTTGGAATTTATCTTCTGTAATTGAAACTTTGTAGCCTGGAGCTGAGGCCTTGGTCCACCATGGTGTGCAGGAAGCTTAGCTTCCTCCATTGCCAGGAAAACCCAAGCCTCTTGCTTGCTCAGTGGCCACAGCCATCTTGGTTGAGTTAATTTGCAAACTTGCTCCTGATTGGCTGGTGGGGTGGCTTGTGGATATAGCAGAGGTATGGTCAATTTGCATGTTAATTTTTTATTAGATAGGATAAAACATTTTAATTTTCAGTATTTCAAATGTTTTAGATGAATTGGTAGCAAATACATATAGTTTTCCTATTTTTTATTTTCCTGTACATTTGTAACTGAGGGCAAGTACATTTTGAGTATTTGAGAAAAAAATGATAAAGCTCATTGAGCATTCATAATTTCCCCATTGATTATTGAGGTCACGTTGCTTAATTTCAGCTTACAGGGTCATTTTATGGCCCCCACTATCATAGAAAGCAAGGACTGTCTGTATTGGCAATGATAAAACAATATGCTACTTACCATTAAACAAAGTTGGTAATTCAATGAAACAAAGTAAAATAATGAAGTAAAAGAATTTCATCTTTAAAACCTATAGTATTTTTCCATAGAAAATTTTGTGTGTTCCTATCAGACAAGCAACAAACTGATGAAGTTCCAAAATTAAATGTAGTTTGAAAGTTGGGCCTCTCTCAAACAAACCTTAATAGCTCTGACATTTTCAGTAAGAAAGTGTATTTTTTTAACTGTTTACATTTAGAAAGGAGAGGAAGGCTTGTGAAATCTGTCAGGCCTATGAATATAAGTGGGCAAGGGCTCAGAATTGCCTCTTGACAGTTAAAGCCCCTGACTCTCCTGGTGACATTACAAGGTGTCCCCATACCTGAGCAGACAGGGCCTCATTCTCTTAGCCAGACGACTTCTCCGGCTGTCCCAAGCAGCTAATAATTAAATCAATACTTTTTGATTAATTATGAATCTTAATTTTTAAAAACATACCCACAACGGCTTGAAATAAAGTTGTGACCCTATTCAAGTCCAGCATATCCAATCATGGAATTGCATTTCCTATCAGGATGCTGCCCTTAAATCCTTGATAACCCATTTTTACAGTAGGGGGAGGCAATTAACCAGAGTGGGGCTCAGTGGAGGGAGAGCACTATCTGCATAGGCCCAGTCCAAAGGTGATTTTCCCCTGTTTTAACATTCCAAGGTTTGAGGTATGAGACCTGTAAAGCAGGTCCTCTGGCATGGTGGCTCCAGCTCCATTTTAAAGTGGCTCCATTTATATTATTGTTTACAGGGTCCAGTCCTATCATTTAGTTAAAAAAAAAAGGGGGAGGGAGAAGGATAAATGAAGGTTGCCAGATATAAGTACTGGGCGGGGTGAAAAAGGTGAAGGGATTAGGAAGCTATGGGAATATAAAGTATAGCAGAGGGAATATAGTCAACCTTATATAATAAAGAAGTAATATGTAAATTGACCATCACTCCAACACACAAGATGGCCAACCCCATGTGGACACAAGAGGGCTGGCACAAGATGGCTGGCAGGAGAGGGAAGTTGAGGGGGACCAGGCCTGCAGAAGAGGGCATTTTGGGGGACCAGGACTGCAGGGGAGGGCAGTTCGAGGGGAGACCACGACTGCAGGGTTAGAGAAGTTGGAGAGGACCAGGCTTGCAGGGGAACAACCTAGCCAGCAGGGGAGGGCAGATGGGGGGAACCAGGCCTTCAGGGAAGGGCAGTTTGGGGCAACCAGGCCAGTAGGGGAGTGCAGTTGGGGGGGACCAGGCCTGCAGGGGAGGCCAGTTAGGGGCAACCATGACTTCAGGGGAGAGCAGTTTGGGGGGACCAGGCAGGGGAGGCAGTTAGGGGAAATTAGGCAGGCAAGGGAGGGTAGTTAGGGGCAATCAGGGAAGCAGTTGGGCATTGATCAGGCTGGCAGGGGAGTGGTTAGGGGGTGATCAGGCTTGCAGGCAGGCAAGTGATTGGGAGCCAGCAGTCCTAGATTGTGAGAGGGATGTTCGACTGCCTAAACGGACAGTCGGACATCCCTCAAGGGGTCCCAGATTGGAGAGGGTGCTGGCTAGGTTGATGGACACACCTCAACCCCTCCACATACCCCTCCATGCATGAATTTCATGTGCTGGGTCTCTAGTACTATCATAACTATGATAGTGTTGAGTGGGTATTAGAATTATCAAGGGGATCACATTGGAAACCATATAATTGTCTATCCACTATATGTACACCTGAAACTAATCCTATGTAATAAAAGAGTAATATGCAAATTAACCATCTCCCTGTCGTGTCTAGTAGCCACACCCATAGCCAATCAGGGACAAGTATGCAAATTAACCCCATGAAGAGAGCAGGAGGGAGGCTTGGGTTTCCCCAGCGATGGAGGAAACCAAGCTTTCCACACACCCTGGCTGGCCCAGGCCTCCTCTTAAGGCTACAAAGTTTCAATTATAGAAGGTAAATAGCCCCAACATAAATGGCTGCCACCACAGAGGGAGCAGAATCCTTGGCTCCACTGCAGGCTATAAAGTTTCAATTGTAGAAGATAAATAAATCCCAGATATTAGGGCCTCCACTTGAGTCACCAGCGGAAGTGGCTGGCCTGCAAACCACTACAGGTCTCTCTCCCAGACCACCCACACCCCAAGGGACCCCCCACCCTGATCCAGGACACCCTTCAGGGCAAACCAGCTGGCCCCCACCCATGCACCAGGCTTCTATTCTATCTAATAAAAGAGTAATATGCAGATTGACCATCACTCCAACACACAAGATGGGTGCCCCCATGTGGTCAAAGATCCTGCCCCCATGTGAACACAAGATGGCCACCACAAGATGGTCAGCAGGGGAGGGCAGTTGGGAGGGGCCAGGCCTGCAAGGGAGGGCAGTTGGGGCAAACAGGCTGACAGGGGAACAGTCAGACATCAATCAGGCTGGCAGGGGAGTGGTTAGGGAGTGATCAGGCTGGCAGGCAGAAGCAGTTAGGGGCAATCAGGAAGGCATGCAGGTGAGCAGTTGGGAGCCAGCAGTTCTGGATTGTGCCCAGTGGGATCAGACCTAAATGAGCAGTCAGACATCCCTCGAGGGGTCCCAGATTGGAGAGGGTGCAGGCTGGGCTGAGGGACACCCCCTCCCCCATGCACGAATTTTGTACACCGGGCCTCTAATATAAAAAAATACTGAATGTCAATTGTAATTGAAAAAGAAAGGAAAGTTGGTGAACCCAGGACACTCAGGTACCCTCCTCTGCTCTGTCTAAACCTCTCCTAGTTTTCAAATTACTGCTGGGGGCCTCAACCACTTTTCAACTGTTTGTACATCTATGCCACCTGCCATGAATCTTTTTGCAGGTCTCTCTAGATACACACCAGCTTTGCTGTTTAAATATCCCACCCACCACCTGCCAAAATCAATTGCCTCTTTCCTGCCTACTGGGCACAACCAGCCCAGATCCTCTGCTGCAGGCACCAAACGGGACAACTATTCTCAGTTCTTGGCTCGGGAAGGAACCCACTAATCTCTTTTTCCACTCCAACCCACATCATCTCTGTGGAGTCCAATCCACCTCCTGCATCCTGATAAGAAGACATCTCTGGAAATCCTATTGGATTGCTCCTCCTACTTTGTCCTCTTAAAAAGCTTCTGATCCTCTGGACTCAACCAGTATCTTCTCTTCCATCGAAAGTTTGTCTCCAATTAGATAAGAAATTATAGAGTATGGCAGTCTGAAAAACAGAGTTTTATTCATTAATTCATTCATTCAACAAAGGTTTCTGAGTTATGTGCTAGTGTAGGACACACAATATGAATTTTTTAAAAATACACGTAATATGGTACTCCCTAGAGCACAGTCTCATGGAGGAGGCCTCCATTCACCAAATTATTTTGTGGCTAATATGATTACAACTTGCAGGTAGTACCATGAAGGAAAGGTACTCACATATTTGAGAGTTTTTAAGAGAAGAGTCTGGCCAAGACTGGGCAACCAAGAACTGCTCCTCTGAAAGAGTGTCATGTGCATGAGATCTGGGAATAAGTAACAATTAACTTGGCCAAGGACAGGGACTGGGAGAGCATTATTGTTGGAGGAGGCAGGCAGGTGTGTGTGGGTAGAAAGAACCAGACACATTTGGGGAGCTGGAAGGACTGCAGAGTAAGGGAACATAGAGCATGTGAGGTGAGACCAGGCATCATGTTCATGGAGGCACCCTATGGGAAGGGGCTCATCCTAGCCTGGTGCAAACATGGCTCCCTAGGGAGGAAAACCTCCAGGCACTCACACCTTTATGGAGTCCCTTCTGCTTGAATCTCAGCAGGCCATGAGACTTACTTTGGACCAATAGAATGTGGTAAATGTGACTTTGTGTGACTTCTAAGGCAAAAACATGAGAAGTCATATGTCTTCCACCAAAAGATCTTAGAAAACTTGTACCTAACATTGCAATACCCAGACTGACCATTTGGAAAGGCCACGTTCAAAGAGAAATTCCCAGAGAGCTCACTCTGCTTGGCTAGCCCAGCTGAGGCATCAGATGTGTGAGTGAAGAAATCATTTTAGGCACCCATCCCAGTTGAGCCTTCAGTTGACTCCATCCCCTCAAATATCTGACTGCAGCTGCTTCATAGACCCTAAGAGAGAACCATCCAGCTAAGCACAGTCCACCTGCAGAATTGGGAGAGTCAAATAAATTGTGATTTTAAGCTACTAAATTTGGGGCTTAAACTTAGAGGAACAGAAATTGGAGCCTGGAAATTGGATGCTGCCATAAATAAATAAATAAATAAATAAATAAATAGATAGATAAATAAATAAATAACCCAAACCCTAAGGCAAGGCTTAAGACGTGGAAATATTTTTATGGATCAGTAGGGTTTTCCATCTCATGTCTTGAGTAGTGAATGCTTCCCAGACAGGCCGAGGGGCACAGTGCCTGCTGGACAGAAGTCTGGCTCCTGTCTACCTGTTGCACTTCCACAGTCTGTAATGTGAGTCCTGTGCTTTCCTAACAGACACTGATGGCTCAGTGTGTCCTTCTGGGCATGCTGTTGTGAAACTGTAACAGACTTGATGAATAAGGTGTCTCTCTTTCCCCTCTTTCAATCACTGCCATTTACATGAAAACAGCAAAAGTGGGTGGCAAAATATAGACCTGTCAGGATCCTGCCTTAACAGAAATAAAGAAAAATGTGAAACTGTCAAATCTCAAGTGTTCTACATCCAGAGGAACATTATTTCATCCTTCCTTGTATCCCTCAGCATCCAATAATACTCCTATCAATGGGAAGGGGGAAAAACGAACACAGCAGTATATGGTGCAGATGCTTCTTCTGGGTTTATTTTCATTTGGTTTGATTATTTTGAATCCCAATAAGACAGAAACACACAATCATCCTGCCTTCTCAATTGGAGAGAAATATATTTTATTCATTGTACCAGACAAACTAAAATGCCCAGAAAGTGTCACCTTGGTCTGTAAAAAATCTAGTACTATCGGTAGATTTTAGATGTCATTTAATCTGTTTAACAAGCTCATTCATTTATTTCTTCACTCAATGATTTCTTTGAATTGAATTCGTCCTGTGAGCCAGGTACAATACTTTACAAAATCAATTTTCTCCATTGTGGTGAGTTTTGGGCTGCAGAGTTTCATTAACTTGAAAGTTAATGGAGCTATCGCTGAGCCCAGATTTGGGCACATGATGGTCCATGTGTTTCTATGGCTCTGGTTTCCAGAGTGGTGTTGGTGCCTTTCCCTCTGGATGTCTTATTCAGTTATTTCTTGAATTGTAAGTACTGACTGTCCTTTCAATAAACTTTCCTTTGTTTAAATTAGCTGGAGTCCATTTTTATTGCTTACATTTAAGGAACACCACTTGATACATTCCAACTTAAAGATCAGATGGCAAAAAGTTTTATGTTCTTCAGGATCTCGATCCAGCTTCAAATAAAAGAGAAAGCCCTACTTTGGGTCAGTCCTGGGCCTCTCCAGTTTTAGTATCACTAACACCCTTTTGGTCACATAAACTTAAGTCTGAATAGCTGCTATCTGCCAGGTCAAATGGGGAAGTTCAAATTGAAAAAGGCACAAGCTCAGTCAGGTATATGTACATATCTCATCCACTTGAATACACTGTAAGCTTCTTGCTGTGAGATACTGTGGCATGTTCATTTTTGCATCCTCAAAAACAGTTCTTGCTAGGCATTCGTACTTCAAGGGCAGTAGATGTGATTTTCAATCTCATTAAAATACAGATGACCATTAGATGACTAGAAGTCTTGAAAATAGATGACAGTGTCTTGGAAGATTGGAGAGAATTTAGGAAATAACCCCTAGGTAACATTGACATTTAAGAAGAAGAAGGAGGTGGAAAGAAAAGCCAGGAATAGAGTCAGAGAAAGCAATCAAGAGTGAGAATCAAGTGTGATGACAGAAGCCAAAGGAGACCAGCATTTCAAGAACAAGTTAACAGCCACCAGTACCAAATGCTACAGAAAGATCAGGTCAATGGGACACTTTAGAGTTCAAAGAATTTGCCAATAAAAAAGCCACTGATAACTCAAAAGTCATTCCCAGCAGAGGCATGGCAAACAAAGCCAGATTGGTTAAGGACATGAGCCAGGGTATGGTTCTTTATTGTTGTGGTGAAAGAGAAGGAGAAATAATCGACAAGATGTTGTGGCCAAAAAGAAAAACCTCCACCAAACAAAACCAAGAGGGGTTGTCACTGTTCTTTGCAAAGAAACAAATTATTAAATTAATTATTAAATGAATAATTGTTTTAAAAACAAAATGTCCTAGTTAATGCTTAATTCACTGATTACCACTAAACCCCAAATTCTATTCCAAAATAATAAAAATATTTGATACTTGTGTAGGACTTGGTGATTTACAATGGCTGGGTTAGTGCTTTTTGTCTCTGGTGTTTAAGCAAAACTGATTAACTCAAAACCCCAAACCAAGAATAATCTTATATTGAATCTCAGACAAACTAAGACTCTAAAACCCTTCCTTTGATCAGGGACTGAGAGCACTTGAAAAGAATACTGTGGTAATCCTCCCACTCTCCGCCTCTAAAAAAAAAAAAAAAAAGTATCAAGCACTGATGCAAATAGCAAGTGCTTCTTTGTGCTTTGAACTGAAAATCACACAGTGTTGGGGGAATGAGAGAAGTGCCCACATGAAAATTGTCTCTGATGGAGACAAAGGCAAAAAGCCACTTCCCGTTATGGTCAATGGGGCCTAGAAAGTAGAGCCAAAGTCATTTTCCTGCTCTCTGGATGCCACAATCTTTATCCCTATAATAACGCACTTTTCTAGTTACTTTATTGTGGAGAGTGGCTACAGTGCTTGGACAGGTTCAAGCCTTGGACTAATGAGAGGGCTCTGTCCTTGGTAGCACAGCCACATGCAAAGCCCTCCCAGCACAATTATAGCCAAAGGCTATAGTTGTAAGCTTGACCTTATGGCCCGAACCTGTGGCCCCAGGTGGCTAAGTGATATGGGCTGTGGGAGGTGCAGCAAGTAAACAAAGCTTAATCAGGTGCATGTAATTGCATAGATTCAAAACCCATGATAACTGTAAACATCTTGACCACGCCCTTAATTTACCTTGTGGAATCTGGCTATAAAATAAAGATGGCTTACAGGCCATGACTGTCTCTCCATCAGAGAAGCAGCATCCCACCCAATCCAAGCTTTCTTCTCTTGTCTGTCTTTTCTAAATCCTTCACTACCCTCCCACTCAGGTTTACCCAAGGCTGTGCTGATGTTATTATTTTAAATAATTTACTTTCAACATTGGATGTGGAGAGTACACAGCCTCAGGTAAATATGAGAAAGAAGCCCAGTGGATCCTTTTTACACTGCATCCATCCCCACTGCCCACTAACCAGTCAACTTCTTGAGCAAGTGATCCTTGTCCACCTCCTTCATATTGTGTTCCCATGACATAGCACAGTGGTTGGCATGTCATAGTGATCTATTTAATCAATAAATTGATTGATTAATTAATGCTTTGGTAAAAGCCCTCTTGCTTGAACAATTCTGTTCTCTAATGGGTGCCCTACTCTTACTCTCTTCCCTTGTATCCATTATCTACTGCCATGTAGCAAACCATCCTAAACACAGTGTCTTAAAATAGTAGCAATCCCTTATTTTGCCCTCAAAGATGACATTTTGGCCAGGATCAGCAGAGCCAGGTCCTCTCTACTCCAGGTGGCATTCAATGGGGCTGGACAAGTCACTTTCAGGATGGCTCATTTACGTGGCTGGTAAGTTGTTGTAGATTGCCAACTGGGAACTCAGCCATGTCAGCTGGGGTCCTGAACTCCTTTCCATGTACACCTCTCCACAAATGTTTGATGGCTGAGTTCTAAGAGCAAGCATACCAGGAGAGCTAGGCAGAAGCTATAGTTCCTTCTATGAACTGGCTTGGAAGACATACTGCATCATAAGTCTGCCTAGATACTCTTCAACAAAAGGAGTTCAAAGTCACATTCTAGTAAGAGCCTGTGGGATGGTTGATATTGTTATAGCCATTTATACAATCTGCCACATTCTCGCCAACCATCTTCCTCAAGGCTTCCAGATTTTCTAAAACACAAATCTGATTGTGGTACCTCTCTGCTTAAAAATGTCCAATGTTCTTTACTAGAAGAATACATTACATATTCCTAGTAGAGGGCACAGAGAGCATGGAGGTAATGTGAGGCTCTCCTCACCTGGTACCTGAGTCCTTCCTAGTTTCTCCTCTCACCTAATTCCCAAGTTCACACCAGTAACATATTTCCCTCACTTGTTCTTCCTGCTTTCTCAAACAGGCCATGTTACCTATATGATCAGGAACATGCTCACCTGTAAAGGGTGAGTGATCATCCTCACCACTCTTCCTCTACCACCACCAGGGTTGGGATCCAGAGCAAGTTTCCATTGAACTTAGCATTCTTCATGTTAAGAAACCATTTATTTTTCAGTCTGTCCTTAAAAATGACCTCCTGCAGAAAATAAATCTTGTTTCATCTCATATATGCTCATCTACACCATGTATATCCCAGAACTTCACAATAATAGTTATCACTATGTGAAAGGATAAAACTGAGACACACCAAGAATAAGTAATTTGCTCAATATCACCACAACTGTATGTCATAATTCTTTTTTGAAGGTCTAGGAATTAGCACTTCTTATACCCATGTCTCTTCAAAAGCCAAACAGGATAAAGCTGGTCAATGGGCAAAATCCTAAAATATCTCACAAATACCTCCTAAGTTCCAGAGAAACAGGCTGAGACATGTGTGGGCAGTCCGGGGAAGGATGCAGAAATGCTTCAAAACTGAAGCCCTCCCCCGCAATCTCAGTGTCTCACCTCTGTTTTTCCCTGGCTGAGAGGAGAACTAGAGAGGGAATTGAGAATGATTATAATTGCTCAAAGCTAATTACTTTCAGCAATAACAGGGATTTAGCAATGCAGTGAAGAAAATAAATAAGATGAGGTATTCTGAGGGAGGGAGAGACTTAAAAGGGAAAGACACACAGAGACCCAGGCTTATCTCCCTCTTCCCACAGATCAAAACACTGTGTAGTCAAAATCCTTGCAATTCACCTTCCATATCTTCCACAGCCTAGGAACAGAGTAAAAACTGACATTGGGGATAGATAGCGAAAGTCTAAGAGAGACCCTGGGACTCATCCTCTGTTTAAAGTGAATTTCAGGACTCTGCCTGAAATTAGGGAAATGACCCAAAGCCCAAGGGTGACTTCAATGACTATTGAAATACAAGACTTCTAAACAAAATTACATAAGGAAAGCAGAAATCAGTCCATATCCTCTCTCTCTCTCTCTCTCTCTCTCTCTCTCTCTCTCTCTCTCTCTCTCTCTCTCTCCTTCCCTCTCCCTCTCCCTTTCCCCCCAAACTTACACTCCGCTAGGAGAAGACAAAAAGGTACCAGACTCAAGGAGACTTTACTCAGAAACAAATAGCACTGGCAGATGAGGGGCAAAACACTATTATCATTACAGATTATAAAATAACTAAATTTAAAATATTTTTAAATACAAAGTATAATAAAAAATGAGCAAAAATTAAGAGACTTCCCAAATAACCATGTATATTTGAGAAAGAACCAAATAGAACTTCTAAATGTAAAAATATGATAATTAAAATTTAGAACTGAACACAGTTTAAAGAGCTGAGTAGGACAACTGGAAGTATACAAGAAAAGATGACCTGGAATGAAGCACACAGAGACAAAGGAGGTGTAAAATTTGAAACAACAAGAAGGAAAGAATGATACAGTCTAACATATATCTAACCAAAGTTTCAAAAGAAGAGCATGTACATAATATAGAAGGAAAAATATTTTAAAAGAAATGGCTGGGAATATTCTAAAAATAGTAAAAGATTCAAATATCACAACCAAGCTAAAGCAGATTCCTAAAAGGAATGCCCGAAGTACATGAGAGTAAAACCACAGAACACCAAAGGCAAAGAAACACTGAAGAGTAGCCAGGGAGAAATGTCAAATCACCTACAAAACCATGACAATCAAACTGCCTCCTGATTTTTTTTTATCAGCAACTATAAAATCAAGAAAGGTATAAAATCAGTATAGAATAATAACTTGAAAATGCTAAGAGATCCTCATTTTTATTAATGCCTTGTCTCCAGGTGAATCTAGAAACTTTAAAGTGTAATCTTTTAAAGATGGAAGTGGGAAGATGCCCCAACAATAACTAAGTTGGATTTTTTTTACTAGCTCATCAAGATATGAGCTTAGATTTTAAATAAATATAAAAATAATAGTATGTGCTATTTCATGCAGAAAAAAAAATAGTGTTGAGATAAAATACACTCAGTTAAACCAGGACCCATTAACTAACAACAACGTCAAAGAAATCCTGAGAGGGTATATGACCAACAGGCCCCACTAAAGGACCATCCTAAGGATACTGGAGTGGAGGGTGGGGTGGGGGTGGGGAGAAGCTAGAGGGGTTAATGGGGGAACAAAGGAGACATATGCAATACTTTCAAAAATAAAGATTATATATATATATATATATATATATATATATATATATACTAAAGAACCAGAACAGAGTAAAACTTCCTAA
Source organism: Antrozous pallidus (assembly GCA_027563665.1). Taxonomy (NCBI): domain Eukaryota; kingdom Metazoa; phylum Chordata; class Mammalia; order Chiroptera; family Vespertilionidae; genus Antrozous; species Antrozous pallidus. Next base: position 90,219,719 of record CM050512.1, read on the forward strand.
GCAGTAGAGGGGAAACATAAAATTTTAAAATACCATCAATCCAAAAGAAGACAGAAAAAGAAAATTGACAAAGCACAAAAAGGACAAATCAAATAGAAAGTAGAAATTATGATATTGGAAAGAAGTTTAAATATATCTGTCATAAATATAAATAAACTGACTAATATTCAGCAGTTAATAGAGAATATCCAATTCAGTTTTTTAAAATACCAAAGATATCCCACACAAAATAACACAGATACAGAAAAACCTGGTGTAAGTCATTGATATTAGATAAAATAGACCTTACTACATAAAAGTACTGTTACTAATAAAGAGAGTTACTATCATAAACAAAAGTTTGGTTCACTGGGAAGATATAACAATCCTATATTTGTTCATGATTAATAGCATGACCTCCTATATAAGACAAAAGTTATAAAACTATAAGAAAAATTGTCAAATGCATCTTTTATAAGTATATATAAAACAGAAAATCTAATTTATACAAAGTTTGAACTATCCTATTAACAAACTTGACCTTATAAATGTATGTATGTCCCTACACCAAACAAGTATTCTTCTCAGCATTTGTAAAGCATTTATAAAAATTAAAAACACTGCAGATCAGAGAGTTCTTAAAACCTTTCACAGAACTGGCATCTAATTAAGTTAGATATTAACAACTTTTAATTAACTTTAAAACCAATGCATTTGGACATTTCAGACATACTACTCTTTTTAAAAAATCTTTTTCTTGTGGAAATTTCTGAACATGCAAATAATCCATCCTATATTTGCATCACAAGTTTGATTATCAACATGCAAACACACACATATAGACACAAACATACACATACACACACTTTCAAATAACTCATGGGTCAAAGAAGATATCATCAGGTGAATGATTAAATACTTGAGACTGACCTATAATAAAATCTTGCACATCAAAATTGTTGGCATGCACTAAAGCATTGCTCACAAGGTTAACTTATAATTCTAACTGCTTATATTGGAAAAAATAAAGACTAAAATTTAATTATAAAAGAATCTAATTTAAAATCTTCTTAATAGAACACAGAATAAACTCAAGGAAATGAGTGGGGAGAAAATACTAAAGGTAAATATATAGCTGAAATTTAAAAAGTCAAAAATAAAGACACAATGGAAGGAATCATCAAGGTCAAAAACAGGTTCTTTGAAAAGACTATAAAAAATAATATTTCACAGCAAATTGTTAGAAAAAAGAGAAAGAAGGCACCATGTCAAGATTCAAAAGGCATAAGTCAAAGAGAACAGATAAAGATAACAAGAGACATGATAGTAATAATAAGAAATAAGCACTGGGATACTGATAAATGCTAAAACAGAAGAAATGGACATTGTCTTGGGGTGGGGAGAAAGTTTATCAAAGTTACTCAGGAAGTAATAGAAGACCAGAATGCTCTTAAAATAACTAAAGAGGTTGAATCAGTATCATAACAAAGAACAAACTTTGAAAATGCCCCCAGAAAAAGTAGGCTTTCATTTTTATGGTGTGTGTTTTTCTGTTAGTCCCTATGTATAACTTACACTAAGGTTAATCATATCATACAAAGCCAATTGTGAGAAATCTTTGGAGATTCAGGAAAACCTTTATAATCAGATTAGAGGACCAGTGCTCGAATTCATGCACAGATGGGGTCCTGATGGGAGCCTATAGGGGCCAGGCTGGCAGGGGTGAGGGGTCACAGGAGGTTGGCTGGCCAGCCCCACCCCTGATTGAGGGTGGGGCCAGTTAGGGGGAGGGGCTTCGGGCAGTTGGCCAGCTGGCCCTGCTTGCGATCAGGGTATGGGGGCTAATCAGGGCCAGGTTGGCTGGGGGGAGAGGTCATGGAAAGTTGGGAGGGCCAATGAGGGCCCCAATTGGGCTGATTGTCCACCACAGTGCACATCACAGTGATGTCATTCGGGTCGTTCCATCGTTCCAGTCACTTGGCTTTTATATATATAGACTAGAGATCCAGCACACAAAATCATACAAGACCCAGACTTGCCATTCCCTACAAGACCCCAGACCCACCACACTACTGCAAGACCCCAGACTCATTTTGCTGTGAGACCCGTCAATACATCTCTTTGTGAGCAGTTATTTGGTCTTTATGGTGTTATGGCATTACGGTTATTAACTTTTTATAATAAAGATACTTCAAACATAGAACTATACGAACTTAAAATGTAAGTTCTCCAAACTACAGAGCAAGGCATTGTCGTTTCAGGAGCTGCAAACAAATTCTTTGTGAAGCTGAGTTTCTCAGTAAAGACAGGTATCCAAAGGAAAAGGAGACATCTGTCTGTCAGGAATTAAAGCATTCCATACCCTGAGTTTTCTTGTGAAATCCTGAAAAGGGTCTAAAAAGTGCCTGAAAGTCTTCCGAGCAAATGAGAAATGTGTCCCAGACTGCCACGTTTATAGTTCTCTGAGTTGCAGGTATCAACCTTCCTTGGGTTAAGTTTCCCTGGAATGTTTCCCAGAGCTCTCACAGTAAACCCTCAATTCCCGCCTCACTGTCCTTTCTGTCAGCTGTTTCCTCTATCATACAGAGAAGGAAAGGGCACTCCCCCAATTATCCAAGAACACCTCTGGATTCTACGTCATCCATTACATCTGACAAGCAGGGGGACAGACACAGAAAGGAGAAAGGGAAAGCAACACAGCCATGGGATTTTCCCACCTGTCTCTACCCTGTCCGCATTGAGCAAGAGCTCATTACCATCATTTGCTTCTCCAGTGAATGCAATTAAACACACCTCTATGCCCAATCCACTGGGAGCCTGAAATGTTGCTTACAAATTACCTGCCTTCCTCCACCGTTAACAAGCCTGTTTAAGCCAGCATTGCACTCTTCATCAACCAGAAGGGAACTGAGGGTGAAAAGCAGGGTTTGGAAGGGAGAGGAACCTGAATTTACAATCCTGCGTTCTGGTGGTCTCACACCTCACAGTTTAGGATGTGCTTCAGCAAAATTAAGTGTTAACATACCACTACCAACACTTTAATTAAAATCCCCAATCTCTTTGGACCTGCTATTTGTCCTGGATTCACTTATACCCTACTCCAGATCCACATCCAGAACTGCCTTGCTTTCTGACTGAGGTGGCCCTAGGCATAGCTTAAAGTTCCTATGGTCCTGGAACACAGTCTCTGCTGCTGCCGCCACTACCATTACAGATCCATCATTGTCCACAGTGACAGTTGCCACTGGTCTCTGATGTCAGTGAGCATGGCCACATGGTGTCTTGCTCACACCTGTGCCTGTACCTTCATCCTGGGGCTTCTACATTGCTGCTCAGATGTAAGATACCTCCTTTCTCCTCGTCAGCATGTCCTCTCTAAGACAGAGAAACGGAACTATCATCCTGTGGTGAAGCCGTGGTCAGTTGGCAATACATACCCTTATACCTAAGCTCCTCTTTTCAGGTTCACTCCTGCTACTCTTGGCTTGCACACACCCCTCAAAAAAAATTGTTAGACCGTAAACCCTGAAGCCTCAGGCTCTTTTTTCGGGAACCTGGAATAAGGCACATTCTCTCTGTGCTGCCACCATCAGGAACTGGCCTCTTACTTAAGGCCCTTGGGTTGAAAACCAAAACTGATCACCTAGAAAGCACTTCAGCCTGCCCTGGCCTGGCTCCCACATCCATGCTAAATCCATCTCAGAACTAGCACTAGATTATGGGCAAAGGCTTGGCTTCGACTTCTGCAGTGAAATTTTCTGCTTGAGCATTTCACGGCTGTATTTTCAGCATGGCCAAAAAGCAAACATATTCTTTTTCAAGCAAAGTTTGGTTCAAGAAAATATGAGGCAAGCAAGAGGGAAGAGCATTGTTTGCTAGGCTTGTTGTCATCACAAATTAAGAATTTAGCATTCAAATATAGTAACTTATTTTCAGAGAGTGGTGTGGTTTCCTTAGTGCTTATTGACAAAAATATAATTGTAAAGATCAGAATTTTTATAAATAATTTCTTTAAGCACATGGGAAATGCAACAGGCAATTAAAAATTGCTCTATTTTCTTAATTGCTCTAGTCTACTAGGTATGTTACATTTCACATTCCTGAATCACTGGGTTTCAGAAGGAAAAGCAAAACAAATATTACTGTTATGATTTGTTTTTGCTATTGCTGTGTTAAAATGAAATGTTTTGTAGCAAATATTCATTTTTCTAATTCATAGGATTTTAATTAGTGGATGGTATGGCAAGAGAATTTTCTATTGCCTGATGGTTCCTCTCTGCTACCTCAGATTTACCCTTTCTAATTGGGCAGCAGGGAAGTCTCGAAATGCCTATTCTCTGAAAAACCGAGACTTGAGACTTGAGTTTATCTATCAGAGCATTTAGGCCTTTTCAGAAATCTCTCTGTTACTTCTTTCAGTGATACTAAATTTATAGCACAAATATCAATAAAGTGAAATTTGAAAGGAACCTTGTGCTTTACATAAGCAAGTGTATTCACTCAGGGGCTATTTATGCCACTGAAACACCTATCTCAGCCATAATTCAAGACTTTTCAGAAAGAAGAAAGAAAAAAAAAAAACTTCGTTTGGCATGTCATGAACCAAAAAGATAACCTGAAAGATTACAATTAAACTAATGTTCTGCCTCATTAGATTCACTCCTTCAAAGGCACAAGGAAAAACATCTATAGAGCTCTGCTGTCTTCAGGCGCCGGGCTCATCCTTTTGTATGCATTACCTCCTCCAAGTCAGTAATAGGGCAATGTTAGCTGCTGTGATAAATAAAGCCCTGAATCTCAATGGATTGCCACACTCTCTTCCCTAATTATCTACTGTAGGGGGGTTCCTAATCGATAGATGGTTTTCCTTCACATAATGAACCCAGGGCTCCAGGTTCCACCATTTGTATCCCAGGATTCTGGAATCTTTTTGTCCAGTTGGCAGGCAAGGGTAGAAGAGCATCATGTCTGCTCACATGGCAATATCAGTCCAAGCTCCACCAAGTCACAAGAAGTATGTCAACAAATGCAACACCTGACTGCACCGCCACTTCCCAGAGACAACTCTACACTGCACAAAAGGAAGTACACTTTGAAGGGATATAACTAGCCATCTCCCTCCCTCTGTCTCTTCTCTTCTCTTCTCTTCTCTTCTCTTCTCTTCTCTTCTCTTCTCTTCTCTTCTCTTCTCTTTTCTCCTTCTTCTCCTTCTTCTCCTTCTTCTCCTTCTCTCCTTCTCCTCCTTCTCCTCCTTCTCTCCTTCTCTCTTCTCTCTTCTCTCCTTCTTCTCTTCTTCTTCTTCTTCTTCTTCTTCTTCTTCTCTCTCTCTCTCTTCTCTCTCTCTCTCTCTCTCTCTCTCTCTCTCTCTCTCTCTCTCTCTCTCTCTCTCTCTCTCTCCACTGTGCATGCACACAAACCCTATGAAATAGACATAGGATTTTCCCCCATTTTGCTAATGATGAAATGGGCTAAGAGAGACTTTGCAAAATTTCTGAGGTCTCAAATGAACTGAGTTGAAATAATAATCCAATAATAATAACTCTCTAAAGCCCTGGATCTTTCTAATATACTATGTGACATAAAACAAGGAATTCTACAGCTCTTTCAACATAGAAAGTACTTGGAGCTCATTGGGAACTGGTGTGCAAAGCACCATGTCCCTCCTCAGTTCATATAAATAATGTATTTATCACACTTTTACCAATCAATTTTGAAAGAATTAGTGTGTACTCCAGAGGACTTTGAGCAATGAGGTATTTATTTATTTCTGACATTCTTTACAGGTTTTAGAGAAGAGCATCTTTTCATAGCATAATTTTTAACATGGAAAATTTTCTTTGTGAGATATATAGGTTTGCTTGATATTTGAATGGAGGGCTTATAGATATTCAAAAAATTAAGAGCTTCAATTTAGTTTGTGGTTCACTAAAATCAAAAGTGATATTTGGAACTCATCCTGCCTGGATTCAGTAATTAATGTGGTTAATTTGGGTTTATAGTTAAGTTAAATTCTTTTATCCTGTTTTTTTTAAATCTTATTTCAAGTAAAATAGCTTGTTATGTATTTTTCAATTTTTTTATTGATTAAGGTATTACATGTGTCCATATCCCCCCATTATCTCCCACCCCATTCCCATACATGCCCTTACCCCCCAGTGTCTTGCATCCACTGGTTATGCTTATATGGATGCATACAAGTCCTTCAGTTGATCTCTTACCTCCCTCCCCCCTCTCCAGCCTTGTTATGTATTAAAAAAAAAAAAAAAACTTTGTTCCCTCCTTTGAGGCAATAAATCTTAGATGAGATGAGTATTCGTTCTACTTGCCTTTCATATGCCCCCTTGCAACTCTGTCCAGCAATTCATTTCCTTGCTATGTAGATTATGCCTTCTATGATTTATTGTATTGATCATCAGGTAATTAAAATGGTGTTTCTTAGTTCAAGTTTACAGTGAACCTCAACTGAAAAATACCCATGAAAGGTATTCCAGTGATCTGCCTCTGTACAACAAATCAACCTAAAATGTAGTGTCAGAAAACAACCATTTTGTTATGCTCATGGATACTGTAGGTCTGAAATTTGAGGAGGACACTGGGAGACAAATTGCAGGCGAGCGGTGACTTGACAACAAGGGACTGGAACCATCTACAGGCATCTCTCTTTTTTTAAATAAACCTTTATTGTTGAAAGTATTACCTATGTCTCTTTTTCCCCCCATTGCCCTCTCCAATCCCCTTCCCCCAGCAAGCCTGCACCATCCTATTGTCTGTGTCTATGGGTTGTGCAGATATGCATATGAGTTCATTGGTTGATCTTCCCCTTCTCCACCCTCCCTGCGTTCCCTCTGAGGTTTGACACTCTGTTAGATGTTACTATGTATCTGAGTCTATTTTTGTTCATCAGTTTATGTCATTCATTAGATTTCACAAATGAGTGAGATCATGTAATACTTTACCTTTATTTGACTGGCTTATTTCACTTAGCATAATGCTCTCTAGTTCCATCCATGTTGTTGCAAATGGTAGAATTTCTTTCTCTTTTACAGCTGCATAGTATTCTATTGTGTAGATGTAACACAGCTTTTTAATCCACTCATCTGCTGATGGGCACTTAGGTTGTTTTCAAACCTTAGCTATTTTACATTTAACTGCTATGGACATAAGGGTGCATATATTCTTTTTGATGAGTGTTTCTGAAATCTTGGGATATATTACTAGAAGTGGGGTCCCTGGGTCAAACTGTAGTTCCATTTTTAATTTTTAGAGGAAACTCTAAACTGTTTTCCATAGAGGCTGCACCAATGTGCATTCATTCCCACCAGCAGTGTATGAGGATTCCCTTTTCTCCACATCCTCCCCATTTGTTTGCTGATTTGTTGATGACCACCATTCTGACAGGTGTGTGGTGGTCCCACATTGTCATTTTAATTGGCATCTCTCAAATGATTAATGGCTTTGAGCATTTTTTTTCATATGCTTTTGGTCTTCTGTATGTCTGTTTTAGAGAAGTGTCTATTTAGGACCTTTGCCCATTTTTTTATTAGGTCATTTATCTTCCTTTTGTTAAGTTGATGAGTCCCTCTAAATTTTGGAGGTTAACCCCATATCAGATGTATCATTGGCAAATATGTGCTCCCATGCAGTAGGCTGTTGTTATTTTGTTGATGGTGTCTTTTGCTGTGCGGAAGCTTTTTATTTTGATATAGTCCCATTTGTTTATTTTTCCTTATTTTCCATTGCCCTAGGACAGTGGTCAGCAAACTCATTAGTCAACAGAGCCAAATATCAACATTACAACGATTGAAATTTCCTTTGAGAGCTGAAAACCAACTTCTGCACATGGGCCACAAAGTTTCAATCACACTGTATGTGCACGCCCGCACATGGTATTTTGTGGAAGAGCCATACTCAAGGGGCCAAAGAGCCACATGTGACTCGCGAGCTGCAGTTTGCTGAACATTGCCCTAGGAGATGTATCCATAAAGACATTGCTATGAGAGATGTCTGAGATTTTGCCATCTGCAGGCATCTTTATTCATATGCCTGGTGATTGATACTGACCAGGATTCAGGTGATCTATTAGCTGGGACATCTACTTGTATCCTCCCCATATGACCAAGACTTCCTCGCAGCATGATGACTGGGTTCTAAGAGTGTGTGTTCCAAGAGAACAAGACAGAAGCACATGACATTTTAATGATCTACTGAAGAAATCGCATGGCATCAGTTCTTTCATACTGTATTGGTTGAGGCAATCACAAAGGTCTTCAAGGGTAAGGGACCTGGAATCTACCACTTGATGAGAGGATTGTCAAGGTCATGTGGTTAGAAGAAAATGTGGAATGGGAGATATTGCTGCAACCACTTCGGAAAATATAGTCAGCTGCAGAGCTTTCAGCTCTAGGCTGAGGGTGCCTGCTCTGTAAGGGCCAGCTCTGTGCATTTGAGAAGAGCTACATCTAAGTCTAGAGAATTAAGCTATCTATATCATCCAATAAAGTCCAACATAGCTCTCTATATCACCAACAAAGTCCAATATGTGTTATTGGACTTTCCAAAAGTCTTAGTTTTAATCAAAGAGAATGACAACACAGATAAGTTACTTTTCTAGACTAGAGTTAGCTCTTTTTGAATGCATAGACCAGCCCTTACAGAGCAGGCCCCTCGGTTCCAAGGCCCATCCTCAGTCTTGGAATGTTGCTAGGTTGTAAGGGTCAGCCTTTCCTCCCACAGTGGCAATGCCCAAGCTCATGTCTCCTCCACCCAAAGTCCAGAATACAGTTCTCTGAGGCTCAGATAAAATCCACAGTCTCTCTCAAATCTGCTCTCTCAACCCTAGGGCCGTTTAAGAATGGAAACATGCACCCCTTAAAATGTATGATCTTGTTTTTTGGTACCCCAAAACACATCAGAACACATTAGTTCTATGTTAACTTATTTCCCAGAGTATAAGATTTTTAATACTAGATCATCAGGTGAGGGCTTCCAAAGAACTGTTCCGCCTGGGTCTCAGCCATTCTGTTCAGGGCCTTTGGTCCTCCAGCAGAAAGGTGGGAATGTGTCTTCCTATGTCTTCTGGGTTTAGCTCCCAACTTCCCAAGAACAGATGCACAAAAGTACATGCACAAACCACTTTCCAAATATATAGTCACATTTGATACTCAAAATTACCTATTAGGATATTAATATCTCTATTTTGCATACCAGGAAACTAAGGCTTTAGCATGCTCACATATTTAAGCTGCGATTAATAATTCAACTTCTAACTGCCAGTTGTTCTTCCCCTCAGACCACACTGGCTGTGCAGATTGAGAAATTCTAATACTGAGTCTCATGCACACAAGTTAATATTTCCTACCTGATATTAACTCATTCATCATTGCTTTTACAGGAACCTTTGCCACAGATTGGAGGTAGCTCCCCACCACTGTTCTCCCTCCTCCTTCCCCAGACCTCCCTTTGAGGCCATCACTTTATTTTCCATCATTATCATTTTGACTTGGATCTGCACCAGTTTTCTGTAAATGATAGAACACCCTGTATCCCAAAGAGAAATGCCGCTACACTGTGAAGCAAGCCTTTGAGTCTCTTTTTAAAGAGAGCTCCTGCGGTGTGGCGGATTCTAATGACCCCCATCTCTCATGCCTGCATTGTGTCACCTGAGTCACACTTCTCAAAATGATCTAACCACCTCATAATGCAGGCAGAGACCGACTAAGGCTCACTGTGGGGCATCCAGCCTAATTCATTACACTCCTCAAAGCCATAAATCACAGGCTTCTCCCCCCTTTCCTGCTTTTCCTCCCACCAAAAGGCTCACTCACATGAAATCTATTTACATGGGACGATTATTCAATTAATTTTTTCATTACACTTGCCAGAAAGTATTGCCAGGATTTCTAAAACTACCCTGTGTGTTTGCATTAATGATGACGGTGGTTCCTGCTACTTAATTTAGCAATCATGGCCCATTTGGAGGTCACACTCAGCCATATGCAGACTAGAAACTGTGAAGGGGCAGTTGCCTGGTCAGAACATGTGAGTGCCAGACACGTGTTTGAAATAATTATGGAGATATTAACATCTCTATGTGCTGTCCCCACAGCTCCATCCCATTGGCAGTGGCCTTAGCAGAGGCTTGGGGCCCTCATCCTCTCCAGCCCAGGTGGTTACAAGAGCCTCTAACTGCTCTCCTTGTCTCTTTGACTCCTACCAACCCATCCTCCATATAGTCTGCAGGAGTGATTTTTCTGAAGTATAAATCTAAAATTTTTGCTCCCTCACCTCCTACAATCAAGCTTACCCAGTGCCCATGGAATAAAGTGCAAGCTCCCAGCTTGCTTTGCCTGCAACACCCTTTGTGATTTGGCCAGCCTCAGCTCTTGCTACCTACTCCCCCACTCCAAGATGAGGTCCATGCTCAGACACATAAATACCTCCAACCCACTCACAATTTCTCAAAGAAGCTTACCACAAAGCCCTGCTATTGCTTCTGCCTGAAGTGTCTTTTACTACCTTATTCACTAGGTAAATGTGTACCCAGTATTCAATATACAGCTCAAATGTCACCTCTTTCAGAAAGTTTTTGTGGCTCTCACAAGGTGCTAGCAATCTTTTTCTGTGGTCTCTATGGCATGCTGTGCATACTTTAATCACAGACTTAACTTCAGATTTTAATCTTCCTGTAAGTTAGTTAGATTAGAGCCTGGTAATTTTTTTTTCTTGTATCCCTATTCAGAGATACTCAAATAATGAGTATTTTATATATAGAGGCCCAGTGCACAAAATTTGCGCATGGAGTGGGGTTCCTCAGCCTGGCCTATACCCTCTCCAATCTGGAAGCCCTAGGGGTATCCCTCTCACAATATGGGATGACTGACTCCTAACCACTTGCCTGCCTGCCTGCCGCCTGATAACTCCTAACCCCTCTGCCTGCTGGCCTGATTGCCCCTACCTTAACCCCCTGTGGGCCTGGTTACCCACCCCTCTGCTTGCCTGATTGCCCTATTCTCTCTGCCTGCCTGCCTGATCACCCCTAACTGCCTCTGCCTGCCTGCCTGATCACCCCTAACTGCTCTCCCCTGCCAGCCTGATCTCACCCCCAGCTGTCCTTCCCTGCTGGCCTGATCACCCCTAACTGCCTCTGCCTTACCCCCACCACCACGGCTTTGTCCAGAAGGAAATCAGACATCTGGAAGATGGCTGGCCAACCCAATCTAATTAGCATAATATAGATTATATAGGATAGGATTGTTTAAATGGCGGGGGGAGGGGGGAGCCTTTTCAGCAGGAGGAGATGCTCTTGCAGACAAAAACAAATAATCCTTATATCTGGACTGATAGCCAGCCATATGCACTATACTTTCAAACTGGTCATTAAAAAATTGAATCACTTCTTTATACCTTACACCAAAAAGCTGTTGCCCGTAAAACCCCTCCTCAGCCCCCATCTTAGGTTCTGCCTTCACAGTTCACCCAGAGTAGGGTCTTATTGGTTGGTTTCTATGCCAGTTAGTGTCAAAAGCTCTGCCTCCTAGGCAGCCATTAGCTCCTTGCACTTAATCCAGTTTTAGTTCTGATTGGACAGTTTCTATGCCAGTCAACATCTCTGGACCTATCTCCAGGCCTGATCATAGATAGAGGTGGAGATGATCAGCAGCTGCCCCAGGATTCTGGCCAGTGGGCTAAACTGTTGACTTCTGGGAGAGAGAGAAAGGATTGGCTGCTGGTGAGGCTTGGAGAGAGAAGCAGGATCTGATCACCCTGCTTCTCTCGCCAAGCCTCCCTAGCAGCTGATGATGATGAAGATCAGCCCCACCTCTCTCTTTCTCCAAAAGGTCAGCAGTTCATCCCACTCACCTGCTGCTAACGCAGCCTGACATTCAGTCAAGCTTTTGGTCATAGTGGTTGTTACAACATTGGATACACACACACACACACACACACACACACACACACACACACACACACACATTATTTGAAATTCACCTACACATACTGAGAAGTGCCAAAATTGGTGTGTGTGTGTGTGTGTGTGTGTGTGTGTGTGTGTGTGTGTTAACAGTTTCCAAAATTGTTTCTTTTGCTACCATCCTGCCAAAGTCCACAGACCTTGAATTTGTCATCTATCACCCCAGCACATGGCCTGCCTCTGAGCAGGTGTTTAATAATTATTTCCTGAACGAATGAAAGAATCCATGCCTATTGGTTGACAGAATCACAGAATAAGGTTCAGCTGATGGAGGCAATGGAGCAGTGGCCACCTTTTTTCCCCTCCTCTGACCATTGTAGGTATACAAAAGGTATCCTAAATCTGTCAACCTGTTAGGAACAGATGAAATGTTGATTTGGGTCTCACCTAAGTGCCCCTTAACTTCCAGGTTCCCAGTACAGTGTATCCTGGCTGCCTGGTCTACCCTTTCCCATATATGTGAAAAGGGAGAAGGATGGGCAGATGGGGCATGTACAGAACTGGTCCTCAGCTGACACAGTACAGGAGTTGCTGTTGAGCATTCACAGATGCCTCTGAAAGCTCAGCTCTCTTTTCCTTTGTCCACTAGGAGATCCTTTGGATCCACTGGACCTCTGGGCTGGGAATCAGAGTTTAAACATCACTTCTTGTCATACTGTTGTCCCGTGACTACTTCTGCCTCCTTTCTGAGGGTTGGTATCTCAGGGGAATTTTCAGTGGCTTCTGAATTGACTTACTCTCCTGGTTTTACTTAGAGAATGCAGTGTCAATCTCAATATTGATAGATAATATTGAGAACATAAGACCTGAGACGACCAGGATTTCCTTATAAGTTCATTAAAATCCCCACTGGTTACAATGCTTTTCCTGGGAGGACCAGGAGATGGAGAGGGAATTTGTTTCTCACTGTGATTGTGGGGTGGCTGCTATGTTTACATCTGAAGCTCTTTATGATTTTGTGCAAAGGACTGACCCCTCCTGACCATGCAGGGCTGGGACAACCTCTGTGCACTGTTGACCTGAGGTACACAGAATTAGCTGCCTGCCATGACATTGAAATGTCTGCCCCAGATACACCCATGGGCTCCCTGACTTGGATGCTGTATCATCCTGGGAGCAACCAGCATGCAAGGTTTTTAAGGACTAGACTCTCAGATAAGTTATCACTAACTCCAGTGTTCTCACTGAGACAATTTTAAGAAAGGAAAACATAGAAAAATCTAGAAAACCCCAGAAAATGAAAAAAAGGAGCTAACATTTACTGAGCCCTTACTAATGTGCTGAAGATTAAACAAATATCATTCCATTAAATGCCCACAAACACCTCTTCACAGGTACATTTCTCCTATTTACAGATGAGGCCACTGAGCTTTTTGTGAGTTGGGTCACTTGTCCAATTTTGTATGGGAGTCAAGGCCATGGCTACCTGACACAAAATCTTTAATTATTTGATCTTTTCTCCAAGAGGTGCTTTCTACAAGGGCATGAAGTGGAAGTCTTTGAGTCTTTGCATGCCTAGTGTGTGTTTTAACTCGAGGAAAACCTGTAAGAAAGAAGAAGTACTTGGAATACACATCACCAAGGCTGGAGCAGCTAAGACCCTGGGGTTCCTACAAGAGTGTTCTATGGAGGGGCCCAGAGCCAAGGATGTCTCCTGAGCAATGAGCTGGAGATGCTCATGCTCCCTGGTTCTCTGCCAGCTGGGAGGCAATCAGCCAACCCATTTCCTTGGCTGAGAAGATAGCATGAAAAGAATGAGCTTTCAAAATCAAGCACAATTTACTAAGAGACTGGGGTCCTGGCGAGAGGGAGGAAATTCAAAACAACAATAAGATAAAGTTTGCCCTTGAGGAGTTAGGAGAACAATCGATCTAGGAACACAAAATTACAGCAAGCCTGAGTTTCCCATTCAGAAAACCAGAAATGTGGGTGGATCCACAAGGGGCAATTAGTTCTGGTGGGCTGAAGAGGTGTGGGGAAAGCAGACTTTTGAAGGATAAGGAGAACATTTCTCCCTGTAGCCTCAGCCAGTGGGTGTGAAGCCAGCAGAAGATGGACCTGCAGAGCAGGCATTTTCCTCTAACCACGTGAAGGTGGCAGGTGATTATTTTGTGTCCCCAGGCAGGAGATTTATTTAAATTCCTCTTGGGGGAGACCTATAAATGTTACCATAGTTCTAGCTGCAAATGTTTGCAGTCCCTTTTAAAAATGCAGGCTCTTCATTCACTTCACCACCTCCCAGGAACAGGAAGCTCTCAACTTCACTGCAGGGTGAGAGAGGAGGTGGAGCTTTCCTCTGCACCAGTCCTGGCTCCTGAGAATGGCCCCCACTCCCCTCCCCTTCTCTCTCCTATCCTTTCCTCAAAGTCTGGGTGGCAAAGCCAACCATAAAAGATACATGAGACTTCTGGAATGTGTCTAACCCAGGTCCTTCTGTTTAATCCTGCCAGACTTCCCAGCACTTTCACCACCAGCCTTCCCACCACTTACCAAGAATGCTTTCCTGTGAGCAGTCATTTTAGCTCTTTTCTGGAGATTAACAGTAAATCCCATCACTGGGCCTTTGGACCAGCCTTTTGGCTGTCTTGGGCCTTTTTAGCAGAGACTGAGTCAAAAATTTAAATGCTAGTCTTTAAGCTGCTCAATGGCTATGGTTTCTTCTCTATTTTTCTAACTAAACACAAGGATAACCTACAACTTGAGATTACTGGTTTTCCTCTGAGACTATGTGGAGTCTGAGAAATGTTTGCTGATGTTTCAAGAAAGGCTATATGAACTTCTGCATGAAAAAAAGGAAAACCCAGAAGTTTTTCTTTCTTTTATATTATCATTCAAATAAATGTGTCGGCTTTGGGGGAAATTTGAAATATTTCAGAAAGTATTGAAATTAAAATTGAATTTAAAAAACTAACTCATTATCCCGCAGAGATAATAATTGTTAACATTTTGGTATATTTCTTTACAAATGCACACATAATTTATAATTTATGACTTTTTTCTGCTATTTTGATCAACTTGTTTTCAAAGCAGCCCATCAGTAGAATTCTTTTGGTTTTGGCAGATAAGACAACTCAAGCAGCAAAGGGGATTTATTGGCTTACATAGCTAAAAGTTCAAGGATAAGCATGTCACATTGGTGGAACCTGGAGATTCAAATGATGTCCCTATGGCCTGACCTCTCCCTGACTCTGCTGGCAAAATGACAGTTAGCAGTTCTGGGATTTTCTTCACAGCTTCATAGCATGCTCTAAAAAAAGTCCCATATTATTTTCTCTAATTCAGTCACCTGCTTATCTCTGAGCCAATACTTGTGTCCACCATGATATGACGTTCTGATTGGCCAGGTCTTTGTCACATGTCTAACTAGGAGCCAATAAGAGTAGTCTTCCCCTTCAAACTTAATGGACTGAGAAGTGATAGATGGTTTCCTGCAATGAACTTAGGTGTTATCACCAATGTCACAATGTTCTGGTGGAATTCGTGTCAGTGGCACTGTCTCCTGCTATTGTTGCTCTCTCCATGTATTTTAAGGATTCCTCTCACTAACACCTTCATTGGTACCAATGCTAACAAGAGTAGGAAGAGAGAAACAATCATGTGACTCTTCATCTTTAGGTGAATCTGATACTTTGATTTGTTTTTTGCATGCTTCATTGAGTATTTGTGGTAGAAGACTTACAGAGTAGCACCTGACCCTTTTAATCCTAGCTCCAAATTTCAAAATCCAGGATAAATACCCTGCTTACTTGCACCTGTTTCGTGATACTGTTTAAAGTCCATCCTATGGTCCCACTCTCTGATACAACTAAGGGCTTCTGTAAGCAGTCTTGGCCAAGGATGGGTCCTGATTGACCTTTGTGTAATTCTTCCTTCATAATTCCTTTTTTATTATTATTATTCTATTAGTGGGAGCATAAGAATACCTGTAAGAATGACATGCTTGAAAGGCTGAGTACATTAAATTTAAAATTTTATAGGTTCTAGGCTTTTGAATGCTAGTGCCATATAGAATAGAGAAGAGTTTCCATCACAAAAGTCAGAATTTAAAAAAAAAAGATGTTAGGGGAAAAAAAAAACAATGTTTACAGCAATCTTTTTTCCTGTCCATTAATATTCTTTGAAAACATGATTTTTAGTGGCTGTGTGATACTCTACTATATGAATGTACCATATTAATCAGTCATTGTTGGATTTTTTGGTACTATTCTGATACAATACCGCAGGGAATATCATTTGCATATAAATATTTAACTGTTTTATTAGTTATTTCTTCCAGATAAATTCCTAAAAGTTTAATTATTAGGTCACAGGCTCTTGTTACTTTGGTCTAAATTGACTTCCAGAAAAGCATTAAGTTATAGGACCACCTACTGGGTATGACCTGGATCTCACCTGACCCAGACCATGTTGAGAATTTGAATCTTGGCCATTCATTTGGACAGTCAGATAGTCACTTATTCTGTTATTTTCTGTACCTGAGAAAAAGGGAGCATTGGGATTGGAGATAAATGCTAAAGCAGATGACAGACAAAAAGTGGTTTCTGCCACTCAATCTTAGGAGAGCTTAAGCTGAATTAAGGTAAGAAATTGGAGCAAAGAGTTACCCTCCTTGGAGTATATATGTGTAATGAAGCATGAAAGTGTCCCATTGGGTTCCATCTTGATATGCAGTCGCCCTGAACAGTGTATTGATAGATCCATGGATCTTGGGAGGTTAGCTAGAAAAACACCTTTGTCATCCATTCAGGTTCATTTGTTTTTTAATCCTCACCTGAGGATATGTTTTTATTGATTTTAGAGAGAGAGGAACATCAATGTAAGAGAGAAACATTGATCTGTTGCCTCCCTTATGTGCCCCAACCAGGGATCAAACCCACAACCTAGGTATGTTCTCTGACCAGGAATTGACCCCACAACCTTTTCATAGTCTACGGGCTACACTTCAACCAACCAAGCCATCTGGCCAGGGCAACCATTCATTTTTTATTAAAGTCAACAAAATATGTTAAATAAAATCTACTCTTCTTAATCATCTGAACCATGTTGAGGCAAAAGTTCACCTAGTCACTCAGACATTCAACAAAATTTCATGAGCTGTTTATTTGCAAGAACTTATTCTAGGAATTTGAGGATATGGAATTTGAAATGAAGGAAATAAATGAAGGTAAACCTCCCACACCTAAAAAAACAAATCTGAAATACAGTATGCTTGTTACTTTTACTGAGATAGAATGGTTTATATGTGACAATAAGACCTGGTGGTGAGTTAACTGATTTTATTAAGTTATACAGAGAAAGACTATATCAGATAGAAGAGGGATGTGATCACAGAACATAGCAAAAGGAAAATGAGAGAGATTCATTTAGGCAGTGCTCATGAAAGCACTCTTTTGGTAGCCTAGAAAGTCCACAGGAACACATGATTTTTTTTTTTATTTCTCTGTGGACATAGATGCATCACTATCAGAGCCTGATGATACCAAACTTTCAAATCAGCCACCAGGACCTCTTGTTCTGATCTCATATAATCCATGCAACCTACTGACAATTTGGCTCTATATATAGTTTTCCTAGATGGAGAAAATGTGCATGAGATCAGGCTAATGAGAATGTCTGCTCTCTTGTAAGTTGTATTTCCCATTGTAAATTAGTGAATTGACATTTTGATTTATATACACAAGATTCTTGTGAGCTGGGTTAATTTGCACCCTGAGAAATTGGCCCACTTGATATGCTGAGAGAATCATGTTTCTAAGCTCCCACGGCTGAGGGTTAGATTCACCAAAGTAATATCCTGTACAGCTACTTGATGATCAACCAACCTGCTTAGCACAGTGCTTAGTATGTAGAAGTTGTCCAACAAATGTTTCTTGACTGAAATGGATTTGAATTGAATGGATTTGATTTAATTAAGGTTGGGAGAAAAGGAGATAAAAGCAGGCTCAGAGACAGGGGAAGTCACCAGCATATGTCAGTTGAAGTTACGTGAATGAATGTGCTTATCCAGGAATAATGGCAATTATAGCAAGTGGGGGAGGGGAGCTCATGACAGTAACTTAGAAAATTCCCATAAGAAGGAGCTGGAAGAGGAAGAACAGTTACTGGGACATTCGAAGTTCAGTTAGAGAGGAAAGCTAAGCAGGGCTGAGGATAATGTAATGAAATCCCCCAAGTTTTAACCTACCTTTTTCTATCTCTAATCTCTCCATAAATTATCTATATCACTGGCTTTTAAAAGAATTTATAAATGATCTTTAATAAGAATCCAGACTCCTATATCCAAGTGATCATTTGCCATCTACACTAAAATAGTGTTTAATAAGGCTCCAATATATAACATACTAGAAACAGAGTTCTTGATTTTCCCCTCCAGACCTTTTCCTCCCCCATCTCCTAGGCTCAGTAAATGGTACCCTAATGGCTCAAGCCAAAAACCAAGGCATCAGCATCAATTCTTCCATTTTCCTTACACACCTCCTCCCTCACATTAAATATGTCACTTCCTCCTGTGGCTCTATCTCAAAAATAAATGTTTCAAATTCATAGACATCTGTTCATCTCCACTACTCTCAGCTGAGCAACCAATATTTCTTACATTCTAGATGATCCCCTTGATTATATCATTTGTGCCTCTGTGTTGTTGTTGTTTTTTAGTACATATTGGTTCATGCGGTGCCCCTGCCTAAACACATTTAATGGTTTTCCACTGCAACTAGAATAAAACCCTCAAAATCCTCATCATGGCCTATAAGTCCCACGTGAACTAATCCTGAATAATCCTTCAACTCCATCACCTACCACCAACTACTGTGGACTATGAGCCAGCCACTGGCTTTCTTTCTCTTGTATGAACATACCGAGCTCATCCCTTTCTGAGACTCAGAACATGCTTATTTCTTTTGCACTGCCCCAGTCTATGTCTATCCCAGTCTGCCACTTGTTATTCAGATCCCAGTAAATGTCTCCTCCTAACCACCTCTAAGGACCCTATCAATCCACTTTGTCCCAACTATAATCACACATTACCTATTCTATTTTCAATATGGCGCTCCCTTATTGTTAATTTGATATCTTCTATATGCCACTCCACCACAATACCCATTCTATGAAAGCAGGGACACTTCCCCCTACTATTAAATTCTCCACAATCTATAAAACTTCCTGACACATAGTAGGTACTCAGTCCATATTTATTTAATAAGGAGCTAAAGAAAACTCTATAGAAGGAAGAAGAAGCAATCAGCCTGCTCACTTTTTATCAGCATTTATTTTTCTCCACCAAGAATCTGCATTAAAGAATCTAGTTCCATTTTCAATATTTTCTTTTCCATTCGAAGACCCAAATACTTGATCTCTGGCTCATCTTAGCCTCAATACTCATAAAAAAAAGTCCACCCATCCTGTTGAAATACCAGAAAGATAATTTTCATGCATTCAAACTCAATATTTATACTGGAATACAGAAACGTGAATCTGAAAGGGAAAAAAAGGAACCAGAAGATAGAATTCATTGCAGTCTAATCTCCCTTTCTGTTGTTTTGCCTTGACTTAAGCTCTCTGAGCCTTAATATCCTGGCTCTAAAATAGGTGTACCAATACCTGCTTCTCCTTAACTCTAAGTCTATTTGAACTCATAAAATGTGGAATATATATAACAATGGTTTAAGGTTAGAGATTTTTATAGGTTATAGAGCTTGTGGATTTTTTGATAGCTTTGGAGAAAGGAGTAAATTATTATTTTATGGTCATAATTCAGAGACAGTTTATCACATTATATAACTTTGGAAAGAATTGTTCTTTAACCAGAGAAATAACATGTTTACATTACAGACTGTTACACTAGAAATAGGATCCAACGCTAGAGCATCAATAAAAAGGAAGACGTTAGAATGAGAGGAATGGAAAATCAATTTATCTACTCTTCCAATCCAACATTTATATGCTGACACCAAGTGCTGATAGTTATTGAGTCAAGTATCAGCTGTTTATGTAATGTCTCAAACACTACAGGCTGCCAAGATTTTATTCTGCAAATTCCAATTGCCTGACTTCAGTTCCAAGTAAGATTTCTTCTTTCTTCTTCTGTACATCCAAGTGCAGTTCCAATATTCAACCTCACACTGAATATTTTCCACCTGTATTTAGTACAGCGAGATAAATTACTTAATAAATATATGTTAGGTGTGTGTGTGTGTGTGTGTGTGTGTGTGTGTGTGTGTGTGTGTTGGGGGGTGCTGCAAGTACCAAAAAAACTTGACTTAAAAACATTAGAACTTATTTGTCTCATCCAACAAAAATTCTGGAAGAGGGCACCTAAAGCTAATATGATAACTCAGTGATGCCACCAGGAACCCAGCAGTAATGTGCTGGTAAATGTTTAACAACCATTCTGAGGTTCAATCTGCTTTGTCCTATTTGCCAGTTTCCATAGTACCCCTGCTTCCACCATCGTTCAATTGTAAGCTTCCAATGTGACATAACTGAATGCAGAGTTAAGATGAAATATTCAGTAGCACACCATTTTCAAATATTTCCACCACGCATATCAATAGATGTAAATAACCTCAAACATTAGATAATAGTAAAATGTAATAGAAAAAATTATGAGTTTGGGATATTATCTTTGTTTTAGTATAATTTCTTTCATTGTAAAATTATAAAAGGCATTTTTACATAATACCTTGTGCTGAACAACAAACTTGCAAAATTACCCAAGATTTGACTATCAACTCTCACAAGTTGGTACAAGCCATGTCCAACACACCGCTGAATGCATCATGTTGCTCTTTCAGCTTCAGTGTGTAGACCTTCATCTACATGCTTGTTGCCTCATGGTCAAAAGATGACTGTTGCCCTTCGAAGCCATAAAATGTATGCCAAGCAAGAGGAAGAAAAGGAAGTAAAAAAGCCAAAGTGACATGCCAATTTTTTGAAAATATTTTCCCCAAACTCCACCCAATGGCTTCTGTTTACAACTTGGCCACAATTGTGTCACATGTACCTGGATTAAAGATGGTTGCAGAAAGGATTGGATGAAGGCTGAATTGGCCAGCCAAATGGGTCTGCCATAACAATAATAATGTGTTTGTTGAATTCCAATCTTGAAGACACTGTGCCATGTGCAGCACAATGATGCAAGGATGAAAACAGAGTGGTTCAAGACTCAGTGCTTGCCCTCAGAGATTCCATGCACACATGGAAATATATCCAATAACTCCAGGTGAATTCTCCTATAACAACACTCCAAGAGCCAGTTATTGGTTCAGAAGCTAAGTGCCCTTGGACTTGGCAGAGGCAGGCATCCCTCTAGACTGGGTGGTCCAGTTCAATACAAGGGCTCATCATCACAGAAAGTCGAGTCAGGTCAAACAAGAAACTGCCAACAGGTTTATAAATTCTGTTTACTATGAATTGTTAATTAGTGTACATGGACATGGCCTTTGTACACTCCCCAATTTCAGTTATTTTAGCTAATTGCATGGGAAGTTTAAATCTATGTTGAAATATAAGGACTAAAATGAAATCACTGTCTCTGCAATGACCTACCTGCTCTTTCTAGGTAACAGATAATTATCATTTTTCTAAACTTAGTCCGATACTCTTCAAAGCCCTCTGGAATCATATTACTGGTATCAAGTGGTTTGTTTTACAAGTGTCCCATTTTTTAAATTCTACCTTTCTGCCCAAAGAAGAACACTACTACAGTGCTTTAAAGCATCATGTGACCATTTTTGAACAATGAGCATAATACTGATTTGAATATTATCTGCATCTCTCTGAAACTTTTTATCATTCTCAAGGTTGAATTATATTATGCCAGTATTTCTTTAAATGCTCTGTGTTTCCTCCTGCACCTGCAGAGTAGGGGACCCTCTGTCTCAGCATGAACGGACTTCACATCAATGAACAAGGAGGCGAGTTGCTCCAAGATGCTGAGTTATCCAAGCCTTCGGGGCTGTGGAATCAGGCCATCAATTTTGCCTGATATAAAAGGTTATTCTCTTACTGCCTTTCAGTTTTGCCCTTTTAGCTCTGTATGGGTCACCACTGAATTCCTGCCTTTAAAAAAATTAGCATAATGGACTGTCTGACATAGTGATACGGTCTGGAAAGTTCAGAGAAATTCTTGCTACAAGGTCCTTTAGGACCTGTGATAGACAAGTAATGGCATACTCTCCTCACCAGGTAACCTAGAAACCTTTCTCTTCCCCCATCACCCTCTCTCCCCATATGACTCATTTTTGCCCCATTGAAAAAATACTATTGCTGCAAAAAATGGTACATACCCAATGTCACTCATTGCCTTACAGCAACAAGAATGTCTTTCTAGCTCCCAGATCTGCAGAGTTTCTGGGACCATCCAGGATATAAGTCAGCTCAACTTGGCTCCAGACTTCCAGTGGACTTCAGGTCTTCTCCAAGGCCTGAGTCTCTCTACCTGCCTTTGGACCAGCAGCTAAAAGGACAAGTAAAAACACACACCGTCTCCTGAGGGCTCAAAATTGTCGTATGTCTTTGTTTCCCACTGGCCAAACCCAGTAACAATGGGGAGGGAACTGTACTCCCCTCCCTCCGGTGGAAAGTAAAGTCACGTGGCAAAGGATGTGAAGAATATCTCTAATTCAGGGATTACTTGAAAAATTGGTAACAATGATTCCATCTTCCATGGATATCCTTCCCTTTTTGAATCATCTATTTCCTCTCAAGCAATTCACAACTCACAGCTTCACAGAAAAGCTTTTCTGGTGATTGACTTCATTCTTCTGTCAAAATATACACATTGAACACCTCGGACATATCCCATTAGTCGCCTGGGGGCTAAGATATGGGTGCTGCTCTAAAGAAAAAATCAGTAATGTGAACAAACCCACAAGGATTGTTTGGTTGATAATGCAAAGCAATATGGGAAAGGGTAGACATGATGGATGTACGCAAGGGCATCTTCAAAAGGAGGTGTGCATCTGAAGTGGGGAAGGGAATGAGCATTACCCCAGACACAAGACCTCCTTTTACAAGGCAAGGTATGAAAACTCATGTTTAACAAATCCCTAGGCTGGTTATATTTTGACCCTTTTTATCCCTAATTGGGAACTATCTTTCCATTATTTGACTTGTTAAAAATAGTTGTAGATTGACACAAATGAAGGTACTCTCCAGGATGTTTTTGTAATGTAGTCACAGCAACTAAACAATTTATTAGTTTTATAGATTCAAGTTTCCTCTTTTAAAACCAGAAATATCTTCCTATAAAAACTTGTACTCACATGGGAAGAATAACACTCAAGGAAACAGTCACCGAAATGTTTAATTCCATGCGGAAGGAGATTCCAGTCACTCTGCTCCATGGGGCTTGGCAGTGGTGGTACATGACAAGATGGCTTTATGTCTTTTATCCATTTCCACTCTAGGATGCAAGAACAGACCTCAGAGCTCTGCACCAGTTTGGATCCAGTTCCTAGGCTGTGCTTCCAGGATTCAGGAATTCTGGCCATGAGTCTGAACTAGATTCTGAGAGCTATAAGGTCACTAAGGCTTCCCTCATCTTACAGATACTGAAAAGGAAGCCCAGGAGTTTATTCACATAAATTTAAGTAAAATTGGAATTAAACTCCAAGTCTCCTGATTCTCTAGTTGAAGGCAAGATTCTGCCAGTCATCTCCTGGGCCCCTCTCATGCTCCTGGAACATTGTGTGTAAGCTGTCTCCCCTCACCAGCTTCTGCAAAATCAACCCTTCAAACTGCCATAGAAGCATTGACTTCAGACAGAGCTTGTTTCAAATCATGATCCCCGTTTATTTGCTGAGTGTCCTCGGGGAAATTGCATGATCTCTCTCTGCTTCCATTTCCTCCTCTGCAAAATGAGGCTAGTAATTAACGTGCAGTGTTATTGAAGGAGCAGGTTAACATAATGCATTGCACAGTGCCTAACATGTAGGAGCAGAGCAACAAAGAGTTGTTACAACAATGGCAACTGAGTGACTCAGAAGCCTGTCCTGGGAGGATGCAAAGCATAAAGCACTTGGTAGGGAGGAGACTATGGCCTGAGACCCAATGGAGCATCTATAGTTTTTCTATCCCGGGACAGTAAGACTCAGTTAGCTGAGAGAGAGGAGATATGGACATTCGTAATCTTTCCAGGTACCCTGTTTGGGGACTTGGGAAAAGCAATAATTGTCCGGCTGCACATCCTCACCCACCCTGCCTGGGGTCTTGCAATTAATGTAATGACTTAGTTGTGGATAAATGTACTCTTGAATGGATGGGGAGAACAGTAATGGATCTTGAGATTCAGAGATTTCCCCGAGGATGAAGAGATAGATTTCCCAAAAAGTAAATGGAGATGCTCCCCATGGATTTGGGAGAATGAGATGCTTGACAAAGGGGACCAATAGTGAATGGAGAATATGCCACAGGACCCCTGAGGAGAGTCTGTCTTCCTGGGGGCTTTCCTGGTGGTCTATGATACAATTATACTGAACAATTTAAAATTCTTCCTCCAATGTTGTAAATTCCCTGAATTAACCCCACATCCATGAGAATAGTCTAATCCAAGTTTGGTCATACGGTAGAAAATGATGAAAAGCAGGACCTGTCCAAATTATCCCAGAGCTCAATATTGGGCTCTGCCCACATATACAACATCCCAAGCAAACCTGACTTATCAGCACCACAGAAATTCAGAAAAAAGACAACAGACTTTCCTGTCTCACCCTGTCTCATTTCAGAGGTTCTTTTGCACAGTGAAGGCCATCCTCTAAATTATTGTTCAGAAGCCTGTCAGGTCCTGCATTTAACCTCTTTCCAGTGGCACTGGATAGCCAATTGCTAATAAGAAAGGGCCTATTTCCCAGCCATATACCCATCAGTTAGCACATAAAGACCAAAGGAAAACCTGGAGTTACCATTAGATAATTAGGATACTATAACTCTCTCTCAAAGGTGAGTTTCTATAACCTTGTTAAGCCTCAGTTTTCCCATCTATAAAATAGAAATAATACACCTACCACATATGGATATCACAGGGCTTGAATGATCAGCCCAATTCTGTTAAAGCATCTGTGCAGTGCCTGGCATGAAGCAGGGTTAATGTTAGTTTCCCTCTTCTGCATTTTAGTAATTCACCAAGGTCAACCTTGTAAGTTTTCATGTGAAGAGTGCATGATTTCAACAGCACTGTGGTAGATGTTGAAAGTTGGGGGGCCCCAAGGAAAGCTTTGTATAAGAGCACCTAGGAACCAAAGAACACTCTACCAAGACATTGCTTCTAAGAATACAGCACAGCATTGTTTCCAGGAAGAAAAGTCACTAGTTGGAAAAACAAGGCAGTTGGACATTGTTCAAAATGTCCCCAAACCAGTTTGGTTTCTACCAAGGTGTGAGCCCTAGGCAAACATTGACTATGAAAGTTGGGTTAATATAGAGTAAAAGAGACTTCATGGGAAAAGAAGCCCCATATTAGCAAACTGAGAAGTGTGACCAGGCAGTCCCCTGCCAGGGCTTGGTGATGAGAGGTTCATGGGAGGACTAGGAGGGCAAGGGTTAATGAGAATGCATTATGTGACCCGACCTCTGGAGCTCTTCTTTAAAAACAGTTGACATAGTGACCTTGCTCTCTTCAGCTTTAATGAACTCTGACCAGACACCAATAGGTTAAGAAGTCAAGAGAGCCCTAACCAGTTTGGCTCAGTGGATAGAGTATCACCCTGTGCACTGAAAGGTCCCAGGTTTAATTCTGGTCAAGAGCATGTACCTTGGTTGGGGGCACATCCCCAGTAGGAGGTGTGCAGGAGGTAGCTGATCGACGTTTCTGTCTGATGTTTCTAATTCTCTATCCCTCTCCCTTCCTCTGTAAAAATTCAATAAAATATATCTTTTTTTAAAAAGAACTCAAGACAATGACCTTACTCCAGTAGAGCCACCACTGCCAAGGTGGGCAAGAAGCTCCAAACTCCTGGGGACTCAGCCTTCAGGTACCTCCTTTCTGGAATTACTACTGATGAGGTTTCCTGTGGAACTCAGCACACTGTTCTCTTCCTTCCTGGAGGTCTCTGGAGATTCTCAAAGCACAAGCTGGTTTCACTCTGCTGCTTAGTGTAGGAAAAGAAAGAGTAGAGGAGTTATGGACATGGCTTTGAGGGTTTTTCCATCATCTAAGAGTTCAATATTTAGAGCAATATTGATTCGATTTATCTAGTGTTGTAATGTTCCATTGGTTGCTAGGCAACAGAGTTCTTTCTTCTCTGTTTTCTGGGTGGCTCATGGGAGTTTGACTACCAAAGAGATTACTTTGTGTATATGAAAGTAAATGGACCATAGGTGCCATACATAAGTAGAGGAATACTGTTTTACTGGGCAGTGTTAAGACCACGTTTCCTATCACATCTGGGTAATTGCAATTCAACCTCCTGAACAACGGGGCCATTCATATTCACATTCCCCAGCAAGGTACCCACTGAGAACAATTTAACACAAAGCTGTGCTGATGCATAAAACCCTATGTTGTGTACTTACTATTCCATCCTCATAAAGTTCAAACCTGCACTGAGGCAAGGATGGATTTATTTCTCCCCATTCTGGTCCTCTCCAAATCCTGCATTAATACCCAAAAATAGCAACCTGGATTTTAAAGGGCAAATTCTAGTATGCACTTACATCCGAGTGTGGCAGGGTCTTTCTTCATTTCTCTTATCCCATCTTCTTCTCAACTTCATCTGCCTTCTCTTTTTTGGGGGGAGGAGTCTTTTATAAATCCTTTACACTGATGTTCATTGTTTCTTTAAAATCCCAAATCAGAAGCAGCAGGCAAATGAGGCCCTGTCAGCTTGGGCTATATGGTTCAGTGACTTGGCATTAATGACGTTTATTTTGGAATCTGCATGATGGTCTGACCTATTTTAGGATTTCTAGTTTAACCATACCTCCCTCCCCTATTTTTCTAATTAGAAGTGAAGGCAAAGGGATTGTGGGGAGGTTGGGGAGCAGGAGAGGGAAGACCGGAAGCTTAGTGTTCAGGAATTACATCTGAAGCTGCCCACCTTGGCCATACATGTGAAGCCCCACTAGAAAGGCTGGAATTCTGGGCTCTGTTCACAAAAAGAGAAAAGATTCCAAAGCACTTCACTGCCCAGTTTCCTGGGTGCAACCAAACACACAAACCAAAGGCCACATTTGGTATCTCTCAGCGTTTTCTTCGATGGAAAGACCTGTTCAAGAGAGAAACGATCTCGTCTTTCCAAAGAGCAAAGCTATCCGGAGGAGGTGAAGAAAGGGTAGGAGGAAAGAGACACAAGTGCAGGCAAGTAGCCAGCTCCACACATCTGTGAAGAGCAGGAATGTAAAACAGATGTCATGCAGGGAAATAAAGCACTGCTCTGGGAGCATCATCGTCGGCCTCTGGGGAATAGGGTTTCTCAGATCCAGCAAATAACACAGTAAGTCACTGAAAGCTGCATACTCATCATAACTAGCTCTAAGAAATGGCCCTTCTGGGCTGCTGGGTCCCCTGTGTCCACATCTTTTCGGGGCCCGGCAGTAGTCAGCATTCCTCTGAATAGATGTTTTTATTCTGTCTCTTTAACTAGGAATGAGTTGCTCTCACCCACACCACAGCTGTTCCCTGCACTGGAGGGCAGGAGCAGCAAGACCAGGAGCTCCAAGAGGGAGATGGTGGCTCTAGTAGAATGAGAGTTATAAGAAAGCAAAAGGCCCCCTGCCACCAGGTGGAGACCCTGACAAAATAGTTGCAATGAGCATGGAGCAAATGGTGCTATCAAGTTCATGGGTGTAGAGTACCCATGGCAGCTGTTGCTGTGGGCAACTCAGGAAATCTTCAATGGCTGTCAAGAAAATTTTATGTGTGAATCTCCTGAGAACCGCCAAGAGAAAAAAGGAATTTGGTAGGTGTGAGGTTCCAGCTCTCTGTGAGATAGAGATCAGAGATGGGATGTTCCCTTCCACTGGGTTGGGGTCTCGGAAGCAAGTCTATTAGAGATAACAGAGCTCAACTCTATCTGGAGCCCCAAGAACATATGGGGCCAAGTGAGTCCTAAGAGAAATAAAATTAAAGAACAAATGTCTACTGTGATAAGTCCCTGAAATTGAACACAGTGATAGGTTCAGCCAGCAAATTGCTTCCTGAGAATTGAGCTCACAGAGCAAGTCTTATAATAGATTATTTAAATCAACAACTTCTGTGACCTGTGAAATTTGCCCAAAATCAGAAATAATCCTTTTCTAGGCATTCCTCTTTGCCTTTCTGAAACTCCCTTTAGAATTTCACATGACAGTAGGCACTGCAATAGTTTGGGTCCCAAAATATTTTTTAGAAAAGCGAGCTCAAAATATCAACCTGTCAGACATTGTCTAAAGTTATTAGCCTGTCTGGCAGGTGCCTTGCAGAAGCTGGTTGGAAATCTGGCCAGATATTTTTTTCTCCTTCTCTATATATTTATTTTCTTAACCTGGTGTGTTTTCCTAGAAACTGTGGTCCACATATATATTACTAAAACAGGAAAGGGTGGAAGGAAGTGATTCATGTTCTTTCCCCTTTCCTGGCAATGCTTTCACCTCCAGAATCTATATTCACAGTGTTAGATATTGAGGACTGGAGGGAATATGGAAGAATGAGGAGGAAGAGGAGAAGTAGAAATAGAGGGGTTTGCTGCAAATTCTATATCTGGTTCCCAGCCTCAAAAAGTCATTGAAACTGAAATTGCTTGCTCCTCTATAATTCATATCTTTTTCTAAGTGGAATCGGTCTTCACAGAGCAATATTGTACCTTAAAATGAATTAGAATAAATTAATTCCCTAATGAATCATACCATCAAGCATGAAAAAACTAAAGGGTACAAAGTATTAATGTGCTGATGAGGAGTGATTAGAGGGATGTCAGTTTATAGAAACCAAAGCTGTGTCTATACACACAGATGGCTTTGAAAGACATCAGCTCTTCTGATGATTGGATCACAAACAACCAGTTAGTAACTGCTTGGTGGCTCGATTGAATTTAGCTATTCGAAAATAACCCAGACTCTGCCTAACATCCTCACTTTCGAACCAGTTGGCTGTGTGCTATCCTCATTCATCTGCCCAAGCTCAAACAGTGGGCTGGGTGACAGCTGCAAGCTTAAACTGAGCTAAGGAAATTGGTTGAAGGAGAGTTAACAGAAATACCAGCAGCCAGGAGAGGAGCCAACAAGTGCTGCTGATCAAGAGCTAACTCCAATTTAAGAGAGATATTGAACTGAGACAGTTGAACTGTCAGGCAATTCTAGAAAATTCCATCCTAAAATATGTCACAGAAACATCACTTATCCCAGGCACCAGTGCTCAGGATGCAACCCTAAAGAACAGGAAGAAAGAACCAGCAAAGCAATCTGATCTCTCCAGGTCGGTATCTGGCAAGATGGGATTATTATTCAATGGCATGTCAGCACCCTCCCTCCATGCAATGTCATTTCTATTTTTATAGCCCAGAGTTTTCAGGAACTCAGCACTCTGGATACACTGCTCAGCTGACCTTTTGTTAGTTCCAGGAGAATGACAGAGAAGTCCAGAGAGGGCTGGCTGCTTATTCTAAACAACTGGGCTGGAGTTGGAATGACATAAAAATAGACATCCATTTCTAGCACCTCACTATAGCAACTCAGCTCCATGGAAAGGCAGGGGTACTGACTCCTTTCTAATTAGTCAGAGAAGCTTTTGATAAGAACCCCAGGAGTTCCTTATCCCAAAATATCACTCGTCACATGAGCACATGGGCCCACTAATGCAGCCTGAATGAGATGGATGGATGGATGGATGGTGCCAAGTTCTAAATCTCCTCTGGGGTTCCCCTTGACAGGCTGCTCTTATGATTTAGGGCACCATCAGTGGCCCTGGTTTGATTCATCACTGAGTGATTCATCTTTCCCAACAAGTTATGGCTCCTGTTTTACAATGCCCTTTCCATTTCTCTCCTTTAAAGAAAAACGGGTGATGAAAGCCAGACTTTGGAACATAATTCTAGCTTTTTATCTGCAAGAATTGGCCCTCAGTAAAGAGACACAAAGAGACTATCAGATCAATTTCAGAAAAGACTATGCATATTGACAAAATAATGCCCATTTATATCAAATATGTTACTATTATACTTCACATATTGGTTGGTATGTGAAGTACCATGAATGGCCATGGCAACATATGAACATGAGAGAGGATTTTTAAACCTGAAAATACTGTAATTATTTAAAGGTAAACACATTTGATGTTTTTAAAGAAAAATTATATTTTGATGCTTAAGTATATAGATTTATTGATATACTAAATCTTAGATTTCTATCCTAAAAGTTGTTGCCAGTTTGAATTTTGTTACACATTATTTGTTTTGGCATAAGTATGTAAGTCCTTACACTTCTTATTTTTACATTATTTTTCAGTAATATTTTTGTGTCTTTATGAAAGAAGCAATGCAAGTACATTATAGTGAGCTTGGAAAAATTATATTCCAGGGAACTATAAATAAAAAATTACCTATTAATTACTACCCAGAAATAATCATGCTTCATAACTTGTTGAATTTTATATATTTACTAGAGGGCTGGTGCACAAAATTCATGCATGGTAGTGTCCCTGGGCCTGCCTGACAATCAAGGGCTTATCTTCAGGGTGACCATGCTGGTACCTACCTGCCTTGACTGGCCTGGGACCTGTAGGCTGGGGGCAGCTCCTGCATTGAGCATCTACCCCTGATGGTCAGTGTGCATCATAACAACCAGTCGTTCCACCAGTTGTTCCACAGTTTGGTCAATTTGCATATTAGGCTTTTATTATATAGGACTAGAGGCCCAGTGCACAAATTTGTGCACTGGTGGGGTCCAGCCAGCCCACACCAATGGGAGCCATTGTGGGTGGGCCAGTTGGAAAGAGGGGCCAATGGAAGTTTGCTGGCTGGCCTCACCCCTGTTTGGTGTTGTGGGGCCCACTTGTGGGCAGGGTGAGGGGCTGGGAGTATTCTGGTTGGTTCTCCATTCAGTTGATTTGCATATTACCCTTTTATTATATAGGGTATATAATGTGTATGTTTATACAAAATATATAAATTAGGATCATCTATTATAAAAGTAACACAGTAATATTTTGCTTTATCCTATGGGTGATCTTCATACTAGGCAGCCCTAATCAGCCTTTAATGCCTGTGTATCTAACAGGAGTTTATTAGAGAAAGAAATCAAGAGGAGGACTAAAGTAAAACTTAGTTTCTGGAATTTGAAAGTAGGATTTAGCAGCAGAAAATATCTTGCAATTCCAGGCATTTTCTTAAGAAAGGTTTGTCTAACTCTCCTAATCACCCCTACTCCATCACCTGCCAAGCCAGATACTTTTAGATTTCATATCTGTTTATTTTATTGATTGATTAATTTTAGAGAGAAGGTGAAGGAGGGGGAAAGAGAGAAAGAGAAAAATATTGATTTGTTGTTGCACTTATTTATGCATTTTTAGTTGATTCTTACATGTGCCATGACTAGCAATTGAATTTTCTCCTCTTCAGCCTGATATCAAAGGAGATTAAAGAAGGCTGTCATACTTCATTTGGACTGCTATACCAAAAATTCCTTAAACTGGGTGGCTTGTAAACAATAGAAAGTTATTTCTCACAGTTCTGGAAAACTCAAGTTGGAGGTGCCAGAGGATTCAGTGTCTGGTTAGGATGTACTTCCTAGCTCTTAGGGGGTCATCTTCTCCTTGTGTCCTCACAAGGTGGAAGGGGTCAGGGAGCTCTCTGAGGCCTGTTCCATATGAGCACTAATCCCATTCTTGAGGCCTTCTCTTCATGACCTAATCAACCCTCAAAGGCTCCACCTCCTGATACCATCACAGGAGGTCTATAGCAGAAGCCTTAGGCCTCATTTGCCATTTTATACTAAGGATACCTGAGCACCAATTTTTTGAACTCATAATATTGATTCATCTCTAGGTCAATTGCACAATGTCTTCCAAAAAAATTTTTCCCACAAAGGGCATAAATAGTTGGTAAATTGCCTACATTATACATTTCCTGGAATATTTTGCTTCAACCTTCTACCATAAGTGAAAAATCAGTGAGTTTTAAAATCCATGGATCTAAACAAGTTTCCTATAAAAAGTATATAGCTGGTATATCATCATGTTTTGACATTTAATCTTAAAAAGTAGAAGTCTGGAGCCAACCTAATTTTTTGTTCTTTTTTGGTAAAACTAATTTTTTTCTCAGCTTCTATATTTGCATAACTTTTAATGGCTTATTTTCATTATTCGAATTTTTTTTAAATGGCCAGGATGAGTGTGTGTGTGTGTGTGTGTGTGTGTGTGTGTGTGTT
Source organism: Antrozous pallidus (assembly GCA_027563665.1). NCBI lineage: Eukaryota > Metazoa > Chordata > Mammalia > Chiroptera > Vespertilionidae > Antrozous > Antrozous pallidus. The sequence goes on from CM050512.1 coordinate 90,252,006, forward strand.
GCCTATAAGCTCACAAGCTATTTCAATCTTTAAATTCAGCTAATTTTTCAGATTCATATAGATTCCTTCAATATATTTTCAGGGGTTTTTTTGTGTTTTTTTTTTTTTTTTTTTTTTTTTTGCATTTTGTACCACTTGTTTCTTCCCTTAATAACCTTTTTAATTCTTGTTTTACTTTTTATGTTCTCTGAATCTAATTCTTCTTGCTTTAATATGTTAGTTCTTTTCCCCTGAACTCTGAGAGAGCTTCTTTGCTTTCCCCATTACAGTGAATGTTAGTCCTGGCACTACATATCGCTGTCCTTGATTTCTTTTTTCTTTCACTCTTCTTTCTCCCTTTCCGTGTCAGTTTGTTAAATCTGAACCTCATTCCATTCCACCCCTCTCCTCTTTCATTTCCTTCTTAAGGTTTTGCTTCTTATTTCATCAAGGTCATATCTTTTTGCAACTATTTTGGTCACCAGTGTTTTCTAAAATGTTTTTTTTTCTCTTGCAGTAAATATTTCCAGAACTAGATTTCTCCATTGGGTACAATGAGAGATGCCCCCTTTTCTAATTCTGCACCATGTTTTCCAATGAGCCTATGTTAATTTTTGTAATATTTTCATCTTGAAAACAAAAGAGTAAAATTGGGTTTTCTCAATAGACCTAGTATGAATATTTTTGGATTCTACTCACAAGCCCCATAAGTGCCAGTAGATTCCTTGCTTTGATCTAACCCTAAAGGGAATATTGGTTAGTGTATCTCTCAGCTCATTTTTTGCATTTATCTAATCCTAACTTTTTTTTTCATCCTCCACCCTCCCCCCCCCCCACACACACAGGGCAGTCCTATAATACTGAGAAATAATGAAACATATGCTTATTGACACAGTAAAAATTAAAGCCAAAGTTTGTAATGACTCAAGACCTGTAAATATAGATTTCTAACTCATGTGAGAATTTAAATATTCCTAACAAGCAGCTCTCCTCCACATGGTAATGCAGGGTCTCAGGCTCTTGCACTTCCATCCAATAGAGAAAAAAGAAAGAATAGGAAGAGACACTGTTTCTTCTAAAATTCCTTGGCCTGGAGCAAAATAATCATATGCACTCACAATTAATTTAAAATAACTCATCCATGACCACATCTAGCTGCGAGGAAAGCTGAAAATGTAGTTCAGGTGAGAGAAAGAGAGAGGGAAGGGAAGGGAAGGGAAGGGAAGGGAAGGGAAGGGAAGGGAAGGGAAGGGAAGGGAAGAGAAGGAGGGGTATGGAAGGGAAGGGGAGGGAAGGGAATGGGAGGGAAGAGGAGGGGAGGGGAGGGGAGGGGAGGGGAGGACAGGGGAGAGGATTTTGATAAACAAGTCTACCACGTGTTTGAAATTAGGATCACCAGTAGATACTGGTATGTGGACATTTTCTGCTTTCCCCCTTGTCAAAATTGCTTTTCTTGGTTGCAGAAGATACAATCATCAGTATTCAACTATTATGACTCCTCTTGGCTCTCTCTCTTCCTGGTTATTTTGAGTAAGACAGCCCACCATTCCCAGGCTCTTCCTCTGGAATACAAACTCTATAACCAAGCCAGGGAGCCTTGGATCATGCTAGAAATTAATCAGAGAAAATGAAAAGGAAAGGAGGAAATGGCCAAACACAAAACCAATCCATTTTCTTTAATTACTTGGGAACACTCGTAGAATTTCTCTGGCAACACTGGAACAACGAATCAATCTCACTAAGCTAATATACCTCCAACTCAATAGTTCTCCAAGTGTGGTCCTTGGACCAGCAGCATCAATCTCATCTGGGTCCTCATTAAAAATGCAAATATTCAGGCTCCACTCCAGAACTTCTGAATCAGAAACTCTGCGAATGAGGCCTTCAGGTGATCCCAATAACACTAAAGTATTAGAACCACTGCTCTGACTAAGCTTACTAGTAAAACTCTAAACTCTAGTCTGCCTGATTGGGGCAACTTAAAATTAAAGCCTTTGTTAAATAGGAAGCTTCTGTCACTCGTGAATTGTTGCTTATTGGTTTTCTTTGACACTAAGTATCTACTTCTCTGTGCTAGATAGAAATAATCATCATTGATAAATACAGAGTCATAAAATATCTGATGTGGGAGGGATCTCAGAGACCATTAAGTCTACACACCCATTTTATAATCTGGAAAACTGAGGTCCAGGATGAATAAGTGGGTCTTCTAATGTCCCACCTTAGGTTAGAGATAGAACCAGAACTAGAATCCAAGACTTCTGATCCAGCCCTCTTTCTGCTAACATCATCTGATAAGATCATGTTTGTAAAACCCTCTGAAACAAAGTGTAAAAGCGGTTGCATTATATTAATATTAAATTGGGTTCATATAATTTGAATTCCAAATCTTAAAGAGCCAAAGTGAAATGTGTGTGCAAATTTGTTCTCTAAGCCCTGTCCAAATGCAAATAAAAATGAATGAACGGTATTGCCTTAGAATTATGGAACACTTTGGAACATTGATATTGATATTAGGAAATGTAATGAAAAAGAATCAGACAGCAGCCTCTGAGATCTCCTTTTCAGTTTCTCTAAAATGCCTATGGCACCATAGAAATCTGAGAGAAATTCCACTGACTGTAAGGCCAATAGACCTGAATAGAGAAGGGTGATCTGTGGACTCCTTATTTCACAACGAGAAAAACTCAGGCATCATTAAAGAAGGTGGGAAGCCATTTGGCTCCTCCTCACTGTTTCTCTTAATAACAAGAAAAGTGGACAACACGAATACTATTGTAGAAATGGTAGGAACACTGCCTTCTACTTCCCCCACTTCAGCCACAGCCCATCATCCAATAGCCCTTCAGAGATTGCAATTCTGAGGAACCCACATACTGACCAGATCAGACTTTCAGTTTCTGAATGTAATAAGACCTGAACACTACTCAGACCTAGACCAATTCAGAGATTGGACACAAATTAGGTAGAGATGGGATTGTATTCCAGGTCACTGATAAATGGAGTTGGCTTGATTTTACTGATGCACTGTTGCCTAGTGATGGGCTGGCTCAGACAGGGTTGGTGTGAACATGGCAGCCCAATGCACCCTTAGGTGGTTCCTTTCCAGTAGAGGTTTTTCGTTCCAGTTCATTTTTTAGGGCATGAGCTGAAATAAACTTCTCTCTCTTTTAGCTTTGTAATTGGCTGAACTGGGTCATTGAATTGGAAATCTTTTTAAACATCTTTACCCTATATAATAAAAGGCTAATATGCAAATTGACCAAAAAGGGAGTGACTGGTTGCTATGATGCACACTGGCCACCAGGGGCAGATGCTAAATGCAGGAGCTGCCCCATGGTGGTCAGTGTGCTCACACAAGGAAAGCACCACTCAGCCAGAAGCCCTGAGCCGGGCTAACGGCTGGCGAGTGCAATGGCAATGGCAGGAGCCTCTCCCACCTCCACAGGCTCCTGGACTGCAAGAAGCCTCAGGCCTGGCTAAGGGACTTCCCCACCAAGTGCACAAATTTCATGCACCAGACCCCTAGTTGATTTATACTGGTAATTTACATATGATACAGTTTATCCATTTACGGTGTACAATTTGAACATTTTCGTCACCTTGAAAAGAAGCTTTGTATCCTTTATTTTTACCCTTTTCCCCATCTCCTCAGAGCCCTAAGCAAGCACTAATTTGCTTTATGTCTCTACAGATTTTTCTATTCTGGACATTTCATATGAATAGAATCATAACATACGTAGTCTTTTTGCTTCTTTCACTTGACATAATGTTTTTGAGGGTGATCCATGTTGTAGCATGTATCACTGCTATGTCCTTTTATTTATCCATTCATCAGCTGGTGGATATTAGGATGTTTCCACTTTCTGAATACTATAAACAATTGAATTAGGAATATTAGAATTGCCATCTAGTTTGAGGGAGGAGACATTCTTAATAAAGGAATTTCCTTAATAGCTGGCTACTTTTATAATGTTTAACACACTAATTCAACAAATATTGAGCACCTGCCACATGTGAAACAAGGTGGAAACTACTTAGAGGTTTTAGCTCTTAAGAATATTTATAACAGTAGTGTCCTTTGATATCATCTTAGGTAATCTTTATTATTATAAGAATATGCTATGAACCTGGTATTAGTAGTCTCATTTTATAAAAGAGATAAGCTCTGAGAATTTAAGATTGCCCATCTAGTGGGTAGAAGACAAATTGAAGCATTCCTAGTCCAGTCTCTTTTTAAAATATATTTTCATTTCATTTTGATAGGAAAGAAATCCTTTTAGAAACATTTTCCCACAAGGGTTGAGTCTTCTACAGTTCCAGGTTCTGATCCAAACTAATATATTTCTCCTCTTCAAGATTCCAATAGCTTTTTTCATACTTTTGCCTTTTATCATATTTGTGTTTAAGGGTTATTGTATTCACTAGCTATTCATAGCAGAAAGACTGAACTGGAAGTCCTCTGAGATATCTGCTAGCCACAAAGGTTCTGTGGCATTTCCTTCAGTGATGTAGAATGATTGCATCATTAAAACAATGCTTGTGATTTTCATAGAAGTGACTCCCTTTCTTTGAGGCTGGGAAAATCCTAATAGAAATGTTGGCCATGTGGGTCCATTCTGGATGAATCTGGAGCGACCGGAAGCCAAAGACCTACACAAGAAGGGTCATATGTTTGTTAAGGGAGAAGTTAAGAAATGGGTACGACAGTAGGAGCCAAAGGCATCAGAGAGATGTTAGAAGTGGAAAGAAATGTGGGGTGAGTCCAGTGACTGATGATAAGACCTGTGGATGAATCAATGTACCTGAGGGCTTATTTATATTGTATTCTTGCCTCCTCGTTAAAGCCAGGAGGGAGGAGAGCATAACTAAATATATTGGTCCAGCTGAAGGAAACAGGGCACAACTGAATACAGCATGCTGTCCCTGAGTCTAGTTTTCAGATTTCACCTTCTAAGGGCATCATTATTGCAATCTTCAGTGCAGAACTATCACCTTGCAGGCTGCAAACCAATTAAAACAAAGTAAACATCCATCATTTGGGACAAGTTAAACCATGGTAAGTACATGAAGCCACTGTTAGCTCTTTAAATAATAGTAAAGAGCTATGCATTTTTCTGGGAAGATATTAATGATATAGTGTTGAGTAAAGGGTTATAAAATATGAATAATATTATGCTACTCCTGTAAAATTGTGTGCATGTATATACATGTATGAGGGGAGAGGGGTGTATAATTTTATGTCTCCAGGCATAAAGAGACAGAGACCTTTTGTATCTTGAAAGAATATTTACCAAAATTGAAAAACTTCCCAAATAAGTGGATTGTTCAGTGTTTCTTTCTTTTTACTTTTCTTTGAGCTATTTTCTATATTATTTTATACTATCCTTTCCCTTACAACTTACTAAATACTTAAATTTCATAAAGTAATCTACTTTAAGATAATACTATTTACATATTGGCCACCCACCAGTTGCCAGTTACATGATTTGTCTCATTGTAATTTCACAACAATTCTCGGAAGTATAATATTACTCTGTCTTTAAAAGAAGCAGCTAAGATTTAGAAATGTTAAGAAATTGGCTCAAGTTCATATAACAATCAATGGCAGAGCTGACACAGTAATTTAAGGCAGTCTGACTCTATAGATGCACTCAATCGCTATCCTTGCTTCTATGAAAAAGGCAGAAATCACAAGCCTTACCCGACAGCGCCTGCTGAGATGTGGCCATCACTGCCCATAATTCTGCATGTTATTTATTCCCCAAAGCCAGATTAAGCATATCATTATGAACTCAAATTCAGCCTTCAACAAGAAATGTCCAGAACCCCAGTGTTATTCAACACTGAATTACTCTTCGTATACCAATATCAGACACTGAGTGACTTTAAAACTTGTCTGTAAGCTCTATCCACATTGACCAGAGAGAGGCGGTATCTGTGCCCCCTTTTCTTGAATCCGGGCTGGCCTTAGTGATGTGGTTAATAAAACACAGTGAAAACAATGTTTCATGACTTCCAAGGCTCCCACCTTTGAGCCCTGAACCACCTGGGGCCACCCGTTTGAGGAAGCTCAGGACACATGGAGGTGTTCTAGTCGACAGCTCCTGCTGAGAGCCCTGCTGAAGGCCAGCATCAGCCGCAGGATGCAGGAGTAAAGATGTCACTGCATGACTCTAGCCTTCACATGACAAATCATTCCAGCTACTGAGTCTTCCCAGCTGAGACCCAGACACCACAAGCCAGGCAAGACATCCCTGTCTAATTCTTGACCCACAGAATTCATAACTGTAATAAAATGATTATTTTATGCTACCAAGCTTTGGTGTGGTCCATTATGTGGCAAAAGTAACCAGAACAAATTTCAGTTTCAGTTCATTCCTTCAATACCTATCCATTTTACTGAATTATTACCAGTTGGATTTGAACCTTGGAGGTTATTAGATAGGAATTATTGGCACTCATCTCTTTCTCCATAAATCTAGGACAAGCTTCAGGCTCCCTGAAGACAGGAATGAGTTTACCATGTGGATAATTCTGTCTCAACACAGTGCCTGGAGCCTGAGAGTAGAGCTAGAGCTAAAGTTGCAGCAGACAATAAAGCCCTCCCACAAAACCTAAAATATTTACTGACCCTTTACAGGAAAAATTCGCCAGCCCCGGCTAAACACAATTATGATTTATTATTTCTTGAAATTCTATGATTGTGTGGGCTCAGTTGAGCAGATTTTTCCCTCTACATGGTCACTGATGAGGCTGCATTCACTGAGAGCTTGCTAGTGCTAGGGCATCCAATATGGTCAGCTCCTAAGTCTGGGCCTCAGGGCTGTCAACTGGGGCATTGAGATCTCCTTCATGCAACCTGTCGCTCTGGCCTCTCACCATTTAAGAGTCTATCCCAAGTTACTTTATAGAAACTTCTAAGAGAGAGAGCGAAAGTAGAAGCTACCAAGCCTCTTCAGACCTAGGTCCAGAAGTTACAGCATCAATTTCACTATGTTCTATTAGTCAGCGCGCAAGTGACAAGTCAGTCAAGATTGAAGGGGAGAGGACGCTGTACTCCTGGCCAGAAGGGTAGCATGGATGTACAAGGTACAAATGGTTGGTGGTTGTCTTCAGAGGCTATTTCCCACATAAAATACCCAGGAATAACTTGCTGGATGAGTGCAGGAGAGTTCACAGAGGCATAAAAGTTGGAAAGGAAAGTGAGCAAGTAAAAGGCAATGATGCCTGGAAGGATATGTCTGAGCTTAGTGCTGCGAGGCCAACAGAGCTGCAGAAAAGCATAGGCTCCTATTGAGTAAAGAGAGATAAGTCAGGAACATAGTCAGTGAAGTCATTGGGGGATGGGAGTCTGCAAGGGTGAGCGGGAGGGGAGATCAGATACCCGGACTGCACAGCAGGAGACACCAAACCTCCTCGGAAAAAGTACAAGAATCAGATTTCATGGGTCAGTGACAGACAAGAGTAACAGTGACTGATGGGGAGGCAAGGCAATGAACTTTTGTGAGCATCAGTACCATCAGGATCAATGTATTGGAAGGCCTTCGGTTGAGAGGTAGGGTCAAATGTCAGACTAGATGGCTGACCTCGGCACATATCTCCTGTGGCTTATGGGTTCTGTCACTACAGCCCGCTGACAAAATAATCCAAGTGATTTGGTTAACAGGCTTGAAAGAACTCGTCACAACCCAAGAAAGAAACATGGCCTCTTCAATAACAGCAAAAAAAATTACCATCCAATGGTATATGTAGGTTGCAAATAATAGAGCCCACAACGCAGCAGGTAAAATAATTGAAAGAAGATGACTCATGTTCAGCATTTCCTGCGAAGAGGTTAAAGTTCCCCGGTTTCACAAAAGAGAAAACTGAGTCTTGAAGAGATTGAAGAACTAGTCTACATTCATGTAGATAACATGTCGAACAAGTAGGATTTGGATCCAACTCCACTCTAGTCTAAAACAATCCTGTCTCCACTATGGGGTGAAATTGTCATGAAAAGAAGAACTAAAATCTGAGGCTTCATCTGCCTAGAAAAATCTGTCTCAAAACATGCCCTGTGTAATACTAATACATTGAAATGACCAGCCAAAATGATGACCCCAGGTAAATAAATGTGAGAGCTGATGCACAACAGAGCCCCCATTTGGGAGTCTGGTCATCAGTCATATCCTATCCAATAAAAGAGTAATATGCAAATTAACTATCACTCCACTACATCCACAAGCCATGACCAAAAGCCACGCCCACCAGCCAATCAGGAACAAGCATGTAAATTAACCCCCAACCAAGATGGTGGCAGCCACAGAGGGAGGTTTGGGTTTCCCTGGCGATGGAGGAAGCAAAGCTTTCCATACACCCTGGCTGGCCTAGGTAGGCCTACACTTAATGCTACAAAGTTTCAATTATAGAAGATAAATAAATCCCAACAGAAATGGCTGCTGCCATGGAGGGAGCAGGAGGCTTGGCTCCACTCCAGGCTACAAAGTTTCAATTGTAGAATATAAATTAATCCCAGACACTAGGGCCTCCGCTTGGGTCGCCTGGGGGCGTGGCTGGCCTGCAAACCATCACAGGCCACCCATACCCCAAGGGAACCCCCACCCTGATCTGGGACACCCTTCAGGGCAAACCAGCCAGCCTCCTCCCGTGCACCAGCCCTCTATCCTATTTAACAAAAGAGTAATATGCAGATTGACCATCGTCAACACACAAGATGACTGCCCCCATGTGGTCAAAGATGGCTGCCCCCATGTGGACACAAGATAGCTAGCAGGGAAGGGCAGATGGAGGGCCCAGGTCTGCAAGGGAGGGCAGTTGGGGTTGATCAAGCCTGTAGGGGAAGGTAGTTAGGGGAGGCCAGGCCTGCAGAGGAGGGAAGTTGGGGGCAAACAGGCCTGCAGGAAGGGCAGTTGGGGGGGACAAGGCCTTCAGTGGATGGCAGTTAAGGGGGACCAGGCCTGCAAGGGAGGGCAGTTGAGGCAAACAGGCTGGCAGGGGATCAGTTAGGCATCAATCAGGCTGGCAGGCAGAAGCAGTTAAGGGAAATCAGGAAGGCAGGCAGGTGAGCAGTTGGGAGTCAGCAGTCCTGGATGGTGAGAGAGATGTCCGACTGCCCAGTGAGGTTGGGCCTAAATGGGCAGTCAGACATCCCTTTAGGGGTCCCAGATTAGAGAGGGAGCAGGCTGGGTTTAGGGACACCTCCCCGCCCCAACCCAAGCTTGAATTTCGTGCACTGGGCCTCGAGTATTTTAATAAAAATCTGCCTGAAAATCCAAATCCTTTTCAACGTACTGCCCACTAATATCCTGAAGAACTAGTGCCCTAGGAACATATTTTGGGAACATTCTAACTAGGAAGATGAAGCAGCAAGACAGCATTGTCTTTATAATCTCATAAAATAGGTAATCACTGAGGAGGCATTTTTGGTATCTTCTGTAATTTAAAATACTAAGGAATGTTGATGCAGTTTCAAGACAAATAAAAAGAGGTCTGTTTCTTGACAGTTTTAAGCAAGCTTCCTTACCACTATGCTACATCTATCCTATCTAATAAAAGAGTAATATGCAAACTGACTGTACCTCTGATCAAGCCATGCCCACAGCCATGCCCATCAGCCAATCAGGAGCAAATTATGCAAATAAACCCCAACCAAGATGGCTGCAGCCACTGAGAGCAGGAGGAGGCTTGGGTTTCCCTGGCAATGGAGGAAGCCAAGCTTTCCACCTGCCCTTGCTGGGATATATAGAAAATAGATCCCAACAGAAATGGTGGCAGCTACGGAGCTGGAGAGAGCAGAGGCTAGGGTTGCCTGGGCAATGGAGGAAGCCAAACTTCTGCAGCCCTAGCACCTAGGCCTCCAATCTAGGCTACAAAGTTTCAATTATAGAATTTAAATTAACCCAAATAGAAATGGCTGTCGCCATGGAGCCAGCAGAAGGCTTGGCTCTGCTCCAGGCTACAAAGTTTAAATTGTAGCACATAAATTAATCCCAGATCCCAGGGCCTCTTCTTGGATCACTGGAGGGCATGGCCTGCCTGTAAACCACCATAGGCCCCTCGCCTAGGCTGCCTCATGCCCCAAGGGAACCCTACCCTGATCTGGGACACCCTTCAGGACAAACCAGATGACCTCCACTCATACACCAGGCCTCTATCCTAATAAAAGAGTACTTTGCAGATTGACCATCACTCCAACACACAAGAGGGCTGTCCTCATGTGGTCAAAGGTCCTGTCCCCATGTGGACACAAGATGGCCACCACAAGATGGCTAGCAGGTGAGGGCTGTTGGCAGGTTCCAGGCCTGCAAGGGAGGGCAGTTGTAGATGATCAGGCCAGCAAGGGAGGGCAGTTGGGAGGGACCAAGCCTCCAAGGGAGGGCAGTTGGGGGCAATCAAGCCTGCAGAGGAGGGAAGATAGGGGTGACCAGCAGAGGAGGGAAGTCAGGGGCAAACAGGCTGGCTGGGAAGCAGTTAGACATCAATTAGGCTGGCAGGGTAGTGGTTAGGGGGTGATCAGGCTGGCAGGCAGAAGTGGTTAGAGGCAATCAGAGAGGCAGCAGGTGAGCAGTTTAGAGCCAGCAGTCCTGAATTGTGAGAAGGATGTCCGACTGCCCATTTAGGCCCAATCCTACCAGGATTGGACCTACATGGGCAGTTGGATACCCCTTGAGGGGTCCCAGATTGGAAGGGGTACAGGCTGGGCTGAGGGACATCCCCCACACCCATGCATGAATTTTGTGCACCAGGCCTCTAGTATATATATAAAAGCTAAGTGACCAGAATGACCAGTCATTATGATGTGCACTATGGCCGGCCAACTGGCCTGATCAGGGGTGGGGCTGGGCCGCTAACTTCCTGTGGCCCCTCCCTCTGGCCAGCCCAGCCTCCAATTTCTCCTGACCCCTGGCCAACCTCCCATGGTCACACACACACACACACACACACACACACACACACACACACGACCCAGTCCCAATTGGGCCCTGATCAAGGCGGGCTGGCTGGACTGCACCCGTGCATGAATTCGTGCACTAGGCCTCTAGTTGAAATTTAAAAAGCTGTAGTCTTATTATTAAAGAATAGATCCTTTAGCTCCCAAAAGTGACTGCAGGTTCCTGAATTAAAGACACTGCATTGGTTTGAGTGTGCGCTGCCCTGGCATCTCACAGAGACTCAGAACAGTTGTGGCCCAGCTGGCCTGGCTGGTCACAGCTAGCTACGGATTCAGTTATCCTGCTCCTAATCCACTGAGGATACCTGGGAAAGCCCTTTCAGTCTCACCATATCTACAGGATCCCAGTAACTCACTACTGAGCTGCATTGCTGATGGAAATGTAAAACGGTGCAGCTGCTATGAAAAATAATACAGTGCTCCTCCAAAATTAAAAGTAGATTTACCACAGGATCCAGTAATTCCATTTTTGGGTATAAGCCCAAAAGAATAAAAAGCAGAGTCTCAAAGGGATATGTGTACACCCACTTTCACAACACCAATATTCACAATTAGCAAAAGAGAGAAGCCACCCATGTGCCCATCAACGGATGGATAGACTAAGAGAACGTGGTATTTGAACACAATGTAATATTGTTCAGCCTTTAAAAGGAAGGAAATTCTGACAGATGCTACAACATCGATGAACCTTGAGGACATTATGCTAAGTGAAATAAGCCAGTTACAAAAATACAACTCCTGTATGATTCCACTTATATGAGGTACCTAGAGTGGTCAAACTCATAGAAACAGAAAATAAAATGGTGGGTCCCAGGGCTGGGGTAAGGAGGAAGGGAGGACTTATTGCTTAATGGGTACTGAGTTTCAGTTTGCAAATGGAAAAAGTTCTGGAGCTGGGTGGTGGTGATGGGTGCATAGCAATGGGAATGTACTTAATGCCACTGAACCTCTTAAGACGTTTAAAATGGTATATTTTACATTATGTATATTTTACACAATAAGATAAAAGAAAGAAAAGGAGGGAGGAAAGGAAGATAGATACTGCTTAATTTTGCATCTAACGAAGAAGAGGGGGTTCTTCCTAACCCAGAAGCCGAGCACAGACTCTGCACTCTGCTCCCTTTCCCCAGCAGGCCCTCCGGTCTGGGGAACTGATCCTCTGGCAACGGGAGGCGGGGCGTCCTGGGCAATTGCAGCTGCAGCTGGTTAATCACCTGTCACCCAATCCTTCATTCACATCAGTCCCAGAGCTAGGATCCCACACGTCTAACTTACCCTGGCCCTGTGGACCTCCTAGACCTGAAAAGAGGAGCGGGCGGCAGATTTCAGACTGAACAAAAGAACCAGTTTAAACTACAACAAAGAATGGCTTTAAACCTAATGAAAATCGGGTACTGAAGGAAATAGGAAGCCCTGTCTCTCCTTTCTATTTCCTTTTTTGCAGGGAGGGTAAGGGGCACTCCTGAGATCTGGCTCCGGAGGGGAACCAGAGCGGCCGTCCTCCGCCACAGGCTCTCTGCACCTGCCTCTGGGATGCTGACAAGTCCTCGGAGCCTCTCAGATCCCATCAGTGCGTATTAACCTGCTCATCTTCCCTGCGGCCACTTGTTTGTCATTTCCTCATCATTTCCTCCTCTTCAGACTACGCTGAAAGAAAAGAACATTTCTGAAGCAGTCTCCAGATAAGGGAAACAATAATCAAAGCAACAAGGAAGTGTCGTTTTTACCCTTGTGGAACTGGAAGAAAGAAAAGAAAGAGATAATTTTAGTGAAACTGTATCGAGATAAGAACACTTGAGCATTTTCACATTGGCTCAACTACCCTGGAAAACATGGCAGTGTGCATCAGCGGTAATACAAATCAATATGCCCTCTAACCCAGCAATTCCAACTGAGTGGCTTGTTCTCAAAAAATAACTTAAGAGAAACATGCATTGCAAAAAAGCTACATTGAATGAAGATTTCAGAATTATGTCCAATGTTGGGAAATGTGCAAACAATCTAAATATCTAGTAATATAGGAGTAGATTAAGTAAGCCACAAGAAATAAGCCTTTTGATAGATAGCCATTAAAAATAATTATGAAGAACATAACACATTATAGAAATTTCCTAGTAGAGCATTAATTAAGGAATGCAGAATTTACATTTATGTGCATACTCTGGTTGTGAGTATATAAAATATATGTATGGAAACCAATTGGGAAAAATTTTAAAACTGGAAAGTGTTGTCATAGTACAATAGTAAAATTAACAATGGCTGTTTTCCTTTTTGAAATATTTTGTTTCACTCTCAAATTAAACATTATTATCAGAATGACTTAAGAACCAGGAAGCACCACCAAATTTATTATTATTTTTTAATCATGAAACCCAATTTTCATAGGTTTCCAACTCAAATTTTTCAACATGCCCAGGTCAGGGAGAGGGATCAAGCAAATATATCTTTAAAAGATTAATTGCTATTTCAAATACCTCATCTGAGACTGAGCTAGGCATTGCAAAGAAGCACAGAAACATGGCAGTCTGACATTGGGAAAAACAGTTTGGCAGCTCTTCAATAAGGTAAACACAGAATTCCCATATAACACAGCAATTCCACTGGTAGCATATACCCAAAAGAACTGAAAGCAGGTGGTCAAACAAAAACTTGTACATACATACTCATAACAGCACTATTCACCATAGCCAATGTTGGAACCACCCCAATGTCTATTAACTGATGAGGGGATAAACAAAATATAGTTCATTCATAAAATGGAATATTATTTAGCCATGAAAAGGAATAAAGTAGTAATACATGGACTAATACAGATGAGACTTGAAAACATTATGCTAAGTGAAAGAAGTCAGATAAGAAAGATTGCATATACTTATAATTCCATTTATATTAAATATCCAAAAGAGGTAAATCCATAGAATAGATGGAAATCAAATCAGTGGCTGCTAGGGGGAGAGAGGAATAGAGTATGACTGTGTAACAGGTATGAGGTCTCCTTTAGGGGTTGTGAAATGTTTTGGAACTAGATGGAGGTGACAGCTGCACACCATTGTGGATGTACTAAATGCCACTACCTAATCACTAAATGGCTAAAATGGTGAAATTTATGGTAAGTGTATTTTACCACAACTTTTAAAAAGTGCAATGCTGGGTCTGTGCCCTCATGGAGTTCATGACCTGAGAGCCAGGAGCTAGGCACCCAGGCTGAAAGATAAGAGTAGTAACTATGGTTATATCTGCAATGCCCAGATAATGCTTAACAAATTGTAGGGACTAGATAAGTACTTGTAGAAAGATAAGTTGGAGGGGGAAAAGATGAGAAGGAATGGAGGACAGAGAAAATGGGGAGGAGAGAAGAAAAGAGAGGGGACTCTGGCATGTATGTTTATTGAATTAAGTTCCTCATACAAAATGTGCCTTGAAGCCACATAGTCCTTCTAAATAGTTTCAAGA